>CM074723.1:208165943-209365943 GCA_037306005.1 Rhinophrynus dorsalis
GCCAGTGCAAGCAGGTTCCTTACTTGCAGTGCATACTCAGCATTCTCCATGTATTTTTGGCCACATCTGGTAATTGTTGTATTTGTCGCCAAACACACTGGCTGAAATGGAACAGGCATCTTTGCTGTGTGCGATTCTGAAATACCCTTTTAAATGTCACTATGCTTGCACTTTCAAAGTTTGTCATCACAGTCCAAGGGTTCAACAAAGGGTAAAGCTTCTTAAGCTCAGTTTGCACACACATGTGCATGTTTGTTGTCCTCTCACTCAAACACAAGTGGGATAACAGTCCCAAACTATAGAGCATGTATTGTTTACATTTGCTGAAATAGCATTGGACAGCTTTTAAAAGTTCCATCATCATACCAGTTCTGACTGTTTGATAAGACAGTTAAATTGGCCAGGGTGAAAAAAATGATAAGTCGTATTAATCCAGGTCCGCTGTCATGAAGCATAAAGTTCTCACCCTTTGCAGTCTTTACATATACCCCACCAATCCTCGGCTCTTCCAAATTGGTTGGGTTGGGAAGTGGAGCCATGGCACCTCTTTGCACTCTTCTGATGACCTGCTATAAGTTAGTAATTGCAGGCAATTGTGCATCAACAGCAGGTGTGGCTGTTTGTGAAGTCACAGCCATCAGTTCATGTGTGCTATACTGTGTATTAGCTGCCATTTCTTTCAGATCTTCAACTAATCTCTTTGCCTCAACTTTGGCAATGTTTGGTACATGGTTGTGTTCGCCTGGGCTTATTATGCCATCCTTGGTATGGCATCTTGAACTGCAATGTCCACTGCTGTACTCAGTGCATTTCCGTATACGCTTTTCATTGATGATTGTGTTGCATAACCCACTGGCAGTCATAGGATTAATCTTTTTCTTTGTTTCAACCACAAGTATGTGTTGGAAACCAGTTTTCCAACACATACTGGTGGTTTTGACTGCCTGTTTTGGGCTCTGAGCCTGCCTTCTTATGGCACAGGATCTGCCCCATGAAAAGTGCATCTTAAACATGCGGTGAAGCCACCACATGGGATAGGATAGCAACGGCGACTATTTTTAGTTGATGTTCAATAGGTGAAGATTGTGCATATGTTGAACATTTTTGCATGTTTTTTGGTGTTGAGAGCACAGGTTATAGAATTGTAAAATGTGCTGTCAAAACCACTACTACCTGTTTTGAAAATACCGGGGGTAATAGTATAGAACCCCAGGACGTGGTAGATATCAAACCAGAAACACCTTGAATTTTATATATATATATATATATATATATATATGGAAAGTACTACTTCTGAAAATGAGCACCATCTTGTATGAAAACTAAAAGAAACATCATAGGAGGTATACACAGGTAACAGGTTATTCCCTTAAGGAACAGAGGGGTGTGCAACACGTTACTAAGCAATGTGTTGTGCACCTTATGGTCCTCATGTGGTTAACATCAATATTTTTATGGCAATTACTTAACCATTTGAGTGCCAGAGGGGTACGCAACGCATTGCTAAGCAATGTGTTGCGTACCCCTCTGGCACTCAAAGGGTTAAACGTGTGATTTGCTTTGACATTAATTATGACCTTTTCCACTTTAGAATAAACATTGATGGCGTTAACTAGTAAAAACATGTGTCACGTTGAAAACTGATGTGCCAGAGGGGTGCACAATGCATAGGGAAGTACTCCCCTCTGGCACGCCAAGGGTTAAATACATTTGGTGATACTAATAACAAGGGCCATATGTTCTGCTTTAATAGCATAACGATGGATCTCTTTGAAAATGTATCTTTAAAGATGAAACATATTTTGACACTAATAACATTTTAATAGACTTCTGTATAAAGAGAGTGGACAGATTCTGGGCAAATCTAATGCACTTTAGGGATGATTGATTAGGGGCTTTTAACTCCTTCAGTGCTTGAGAGGTCTCAAGTGCACCACATCCAAACATTCTCCCCCTTGCACACTCTGTACAAGGAGTAAAATAAATAACTTCTGTGACACGTGCAGGAAAAATAAATAACGGAAAACCAATGTATTTGAGAAGGTGTGCTATATTGATGAACATGTACTAAACCTGCGTGGTTCACATTCTAGTTATACACTGCCATCTACAGGCTTATAGCTCACTCTGCTCCACCCATGTTCCTCTGAATATGGCATAATTGTGGTCCACTGCATCTTGGTATCTTCTTCATTCGCATGTGGACTGAATGAGACCGTAATGCTCCTCCATTGCCTGAAAAGCTTACAAGTTATGGGTGCAATGCAGTGCAATCATGCTGGCAATGGAGAGATAAGTTTAAAGAAAAAGAAAAATAAACCTACCTCCCTCTACAATGATATCCAATTAATCCGATTGCAAACTAATGCATTTCAGCAGTCCTGACAATGGTGGGTAAAAATATATAATAAAAACATTTTAAACCCCTGCATTCACTAATGAAGATTAACTCCCTCAATGGGCCAGCAGTGAACGGTGGTCTCTATGAGGGATTTATCAATAAAATAAAGTAAAATAAAAAAAATAAAATAATAATGTTAGCCAGTGGCCTAACAAGATCTAACAAAGTTCAGCCTGACAAAGAAAGGATTAAATGGGGGTAAAGCAACATGTTTTGTGTAAGGGGATGGGCACTTTAGTGTTGGACTGGAGACTAGGGAGACTTTTTCACTCCCCACCCTGTTACCCTGCCTGGCCTAGCCACAAGGGAATAGGTGCATCCCATTGCATTATAGTACTGCAACATACACCTATGTACCAAAAAGCTGATGTTACTTTGGTACAGATGTGCACCAGAGACAAAGGAGTTTAAGTCAGGTCTTTCTACCTGAGGTGGACTGATGCACCTAAGCAAAATCACCAGTGGCTTTGTACATGTCCAGTTCTAAGCTTGGTACTCCAACAGACAACTATGTCATGACACAAGTTAGGAACCAGGATGGCCAACCAACAGCTCTATAAGGAACAAATTACAAATTCCCCAAATTTCCATTATTGTAAATGAGGCTTTTAATTCATTTAATGATGGAGAGCTCCAATGTATTATGAAGCAATGCACTGGAGACATCTCTAGCATTCAAAGTGTTAAAAGCCACATTTAACCCCTTAACGACAATTGACTTACCAGATACGTCACGCAGTAACTGTCACTTAGTGACAGAGGACGTACCTGGTAAGTCCCGGAAGTCCGGGCTGTCACTAAGGGGTTAAATCGATGGAAAGCTGTCCCATACAGTGCAGCTGATTTGCCCCAAATCTTCTCCACTTACTGTTTGTGCATATGGCCATACCTGGGAACTTTCAAAATGAGCTGACTTTGAGATATTTGAAATATTAACCCTTAAAATTTCCCATAATGTAGATTCTAGGCAATACGTCTCTCTCTGGTTTAACCAAGAGGTTTCCTATCAGTCCTCAAGGAACCATTTACAGACTACAATGTAGTGATATCACTGCTTGAACCCACACAATACAAGTGGAACATCTCCCTCTACTTTTCTGGTACAGACAGAGCCAAATTAGAGACTTAAGAAGCAGTTATTTGGTGTGGATCAGATAGTAGGAAACAATGGACACTCATCCTGAGAATTTTGCCCTTCACTCTGAGGCCCTGACTTTTGGATGAAAGCCCTGAACGTCACTGTCAATCGCTGATAATTCCCAGCTATGTATATGGCTCACTGCCCTAGTATCAGGTTTGATGATTTAGAGCAGGGTTTGGCAGTGTAAGGCCCTGTAGCTGTTGAGGGATAAGACTCCCTTCATGTAGCCCTTAACATTTGGAACACCTCAGGTTGCCCATCCTTAATTTAGAGCATCACTTATTATTGAATGAATGATAGCAAAATTAGTTATTTTCTAAAACCAAAATCAACACAATCAAATGCTAATTATTTAATTGCAGAGTCCTCTACTGACGCAGACTAAAACATCTGCTGCGTTGTTGACCTACATTCATGATGCATTTGGGAGAAAAAGTCCAAGCAACTCCAACCACACAACAATCTTCACATCTTAGACAGGGAGTAGTGATGCACAGTTTGGTTCACTAGAGACAAGCAGATCCCAAGTGCAAAGAGACCACGTCATGGCTTAGTTATGTGTCCCGCCCTTTCCTTAAGTTCTACTGAAAGCTATTAAGGTCTGGATCTGTTTCATATCAAATAAACTGAATGCTTTGATCCGTAAACTGGGATTTTGGGCTTTATTCTGAAAGCTAAAGAAGAACAAATCTGGTGCAAACCAACTGCACCCCTGGGGCCATATGACAATTCACATTGTAATTTTAACCCCTTGCCTACTGCAAAGGTCTGTAATGCATTACTTCACAATGTACTGGAGACATCTCTAGTATTAAGGAGTAATACACTTTTATTATGGAAAAAAGAACCATACTTTAATGCATTGGCTACCTCTCTGGCTCTCAAAGGTTTAAAATGTGGGTGTTTCTTTAGTTTTTTGTGGGGGGTGTATATTAACAGTGCTACCTAGTCTTCAGACAGCTCTGGTGGAAAATGCACTAAGGTGTGATAAAGAGGAGATTTTATTTTTAATTGAAAAATTTTACCATTGAGATTTTCTCTCATTTTCAAGTATGTTACTAATTTTATCCACCTCAGAAGGGTAAGATAACTTTGCTGGGACTAGAACCTGTGATGCTAAGGTTTAAACATATTTTACAGCTACTGCATTAACCAATTGAGCTATCTCACCAGCTAACAGTGATAACTTCTCCAGTATGATAAACTCTCCAGTTCCAATCTTATTCTATAGTTCCAGTACACTAAAATCATAGTGCAGAATGACCACATACTGGGCTGTATAGGAAGAGTTATCAGCAGCAGGGAGAATGAGGAATTAATGCTACCTTATAGGTCACTAATAAGGCCTCACCTGTGGGTTATACACTAAGGCATGGTAAAGAGGTGAGAATGAGGAGATTTCTCCAGTTTTATAAACTCTCCAATTCATATACTGTACAAAGGAGCCTATGAAATAAGATCTGGAAACATCTTAATAAATTGGCACCATAGAATAACATATGAATTGGTGCGTTTATCACATAGGAGAAGTCATCTATTCTTTTTTACCTCTTTATCACACCTTAATGCATCTTCCCCCAGAGCACTGTGTAAAGTTCGGGAGGCCACATCTGCAGAAGGACATTAATTAAATTGGAACAAAAAGAAAACAAAAAGAGGGTGCAACTGGTGCAAATAACTTGTGATGTATTTAGAAAATCACAACACCATCACCAAAAGGGCATTACTCACATAGATGGTGGCTGGAAGTACACATATGTGCAAACCAGCTAAAGGCATAGGAGATTATGTAGCTATTCTCCCAGTCAGCATAAGGACGTATTTCTCTAGATTTGTGCAGCTCATCCCAATAACTCCACACACAGAACATAGTACATGTAACAAAACAAAAAACAAAGGGGTGTGCACCAAATAGTGCCTTATCGCACATATAATCCAGATCCAGATCTTCACTTGTCCAGTGCAGCAAACCTCAACTGCTCCTTTGTTAGACTGAACTATTTGATAAAGCAGCATGTATCGTTGTGAAACGTGTAATGCTGAAGCTATGTTTTAAACTTTTAAAATAAATATTAAAGACTTTTGATATGGAGGTTCAGCATCTTTTTTTTAACTTTTCCTTTTTTTCTGTTTATTTGAATGTATACTTTGAACGCTGTTGTTTTTCCTAAACATCAATCTTAGTTCTTAGCCCTGATAGCCTAAGAACCACCTTTTTTCTCAATTTACAGAGAAAACCGATAGATCCAAAATTGCTTCTCCCTAATAGCCAGGAGCTAATGCAACAAAATCTCCTCTGTGTTTACACTTCAGCAAATATATTACATAACCAACTTCATCTGTGACAATTAAGCAGCATACTATATGATAACACAACCACTTAACATTATTATTTATTTATATATTTTGTATAATTATTATTATTATTTTTATATTATTATTATTTTTATTATTACATTATAACATATAACACACCATGTGAGAGGGTGGGCGGGTGCTGAAAACAGGCTAGCGTGGAGGTGTCTTAGCCCTTTACCTCACAACGCTCTTCTGAGAGAAAACTACTTTTCCCGCTTCATAAACAAAGCGGTGCACATGGGCACCGACCAATACGAATCCAGCCTTACCCTGCCAAAAGTTAACCCCCCCCAAGCCCTATAGCCTTACACTTCCTGCAATTACATGATGGCCTTATTCTAGTTGCCTAGGGGGGCATTCATTTGCAAAAGCCTGTAGCTATACAAGGGCCCTCTATTTTTATTTTATATTAACATTTCCTTATAAGAGTAAACAACTAGAAAATGACCACTGAATTTTGAGGGGAAAAAGGTATTTTAATAGTTATTTGCTTTGTTGTTCATGCCATTGTTGTTTGTTTGTTTTTTTTCAACAGTGATCCTACCCTTTGATTTTTACTCCCTTTTGAAAGCCACACAAAACACAATTTTATGAAAAGTTCTCAAAGGGAAAATGGATTTGATCAAGAATTATTCATATTACAAATTTCCCACAACTTCTCTTAGTGTTAAACCGCCCTTAACCATCATTATGTCCTCTTTAAAACAAAAGAGAATATTGGTAATATTAAAACAAAAGTCTTCATTTGAAATGTTCCAGTATCCTGAAGGACTGTGCAGTATGCGGAAAGCTGGTATTTGTAACCCAGAGCAAGCCCTCAAGCTGTTCAGGTTAGGACTACAACTACCAACCTTCCCATATAGCCCGGAACATGCTTGAAAGCTTCATGTTGCCCATCAAAGACCTAACCATACAGAGAAGGACACTTTTTTTTTTTTTTTTTTTGTGGTGGGGGTTGAAGGTTAATGTTACATTCTGGAAGCTTAATGGTAATTTTCAATAAGTTATATAAATGGATAAAACCATTGTCCCAACCCTATATTATAGAGTTTGCCTTTTATTGGAGAATGCCAACAGCACCAGAGATCGGTAGAAGCGGTTACAAGTGGGTTGGGAAAGTAGACTTAGGGAAAAAAATATTAAATCAAGGCTACATTTTTAAGTAAGAGTGCAAATTAGTGTCCAAATGGCATTTTTTTATATTGCACTCTATGGGAGGCTTGTTTGAGGTATCCTTTCAAAACATTGCATTGAAAACATCATGCAGCTACACTCCTCATTAAGCATGGCGCTGTAATGTAAAGGGCAACATGAGAATCTCACCCTGCATTACAGCATGAGATTCTCATGTTGCGGCATGAAACGGCACTTCTATCCAAGCCCAACATCCAATTTATTGCCCACATACAAAAAGAATAAAAATTAACCTCTTAGATGCTTCAGAATAATATTGTGCTCCGATTCAGTTCGGATCACAGTCTCCTGCTCTCGGAGACTGTCAAACATATTGACATAATGTTTATTATGTTTTCATAGTGAACCCTTGCTTGACTATGGATCTCCATAATAAGTGATAAAAACATCACCACTTTGGTTACATAAACAATGCAGTTTACTTTAACTTTTGTCTTAGTCAGACTGCCATATATATTTTCTCATAACTTTACTTCTATTTTAAAAAGCAAATATAAGAAATCAACAGAAAATGAAACACACTCATATAAGCTTTTTTAAGATGTTGTTTTCTCTTTATAAATATAATTTGCTTCGAAACATCTCACTCAGTTTGAATCAACTACTGGTATAAAATTAGGTTAATAATGTAACCCTGACATGTTACCAGCCACTTAGGAATACTGGGACATATGTATAAGGTGGAGCAATATGGCAAGCCATTTGTACCACAGGGAACAAGAAAAAGCTCCTATTGCTATAAACGGGGCCCTTAACCCTTTGAAAACAAGACTACATTTAATGTATTGTAAAACAATGCATTGAAGACCTCACTACTATTTAAATCAGTAGCGATTGGGTCAGTTTTTATTTGTTCCACTTAGTGCAGGAGGTTTGCTCCAGTCTTTCTCCACTATTGTGAGCACTGCTCTAAACTTCTTTTTCCTCATCCTGCTAATTAAGTACAGAAGGATGTATAAAAGGGTAACTCACCTCTCTGCCATGACTGGTCACAGGTCATTTCTTATACAGGCAATGTTAACAGAAGTGACAGCTTCAGGTAGAGGAGGCCAGCTGACTTTACAGTTCCAGAGTTGTATTCTGAATATGGACTTTATGAGCATTCCTATTCTAAAATAAAGATGCAAGTGACTGCCACTGCCAGAGATAAAAAGTTACTAATGCATCCAATATCTAAGCTTTAAGTGATAGATAGGGTGTGTAACGCATTTATGTGCACACCCATTTTGCAGAGCATCAACAATTTATTAGACACATATAAAACATTGTTTTTACCTGCCCAGTTCATGCAATCATGCAAGAGGGTCTTGACTCTGGGTGCTACAGCTGCTGAACTGCTATTCCTGGTAGCACTGTTACGTATGTGTCTTAGATTCCTTTGTGTCTTTAGTGGGTAAGACTTGAGTTTGCTTTGCCAGCTATGTGTTGGGCACTGGATATCACAAAATTGCACATGTTTAGATTTGAATAGCCTATAGATAATGGCAGCTATAATGCATATAAAGTCCAATCAACTTTTTCTGTGGCCCTGTGGTGTGCAGGGTCAAATAGAAAGTACATAGAAAGGTATGAGACAGGGAGAAATTGTAGGGCCACACTGAAGGATTGTGTGTGTGTTTTGTGCTTTATTGTGGTGGACCTCAATCAATAACCATATTGGTTTTACTTCAATATTCCTATGAGTGACACCTTTTCTACACCTTTGCATTAATCACCATTGTGCTGCGCACACAGGCATATAGCTCTGTTTCGAAGTGAATACTTCAACACCCCTCTCTCTATTTTATATAAGCTAGTTATAATAATCTAGGCAGATATAAAAGTTTTGGAGTAAGGTAGGACTTTTTGTATCCAGCTAGGGCTTTTTTGTGTCTTCCTCTGGATCAACAACTGTGATATGGCAAAGGCTGAACCTGATGGGTGAATTACTTTTTTCAGCCACATCAACATTAGAGAAAGTCTCTTTTCCCCTGGGTAGATATATGACAGAGTGTTGCTAATCTATAGTACCATGATGGAGAACACCAACAGAAAACCAACTGCAAATAAAAATTCTTAAAACTCTCATTTATGGTCAGGACCAGTGGAACAGAAGGTAAGGATATGGAAATAGGAAGATCTATCAGTGTTGTGGCATAAATCTGGTTCTTAATGATCATGGGATTGATGATGAGGAGGTGGGCCTAATTAGAGCACTCACCTTAAATAGAGGTAGAAATTAAAAAGCCACAGGCGAGGGATTGCATTGAAGTTTAAATAGACCTCCAGCTCCTCCCATAAATACAGGCATAGCCTTATACTGGTTGGGGCTTCCAGCGGAACAGATGGTAAGGATATGGAACTAGGATGATACAGCAGTGTTGTGACATAACCTAGGTTCCTACTAATCATGGGATCAATGATGAGGCGATGAGCATAATTCAATGTCAAAAAGAAGCCAAAATAAAGTCAATTACTTATTAAGAGGACAACCAGAGTGAGGTGATGAAGCATGAAGCTAGTGAGACAGGGAGGGGAATGTCAAATGGACTGGGGGTTGGTATATATCATGTGAAGCATGAAGAGTGTCATTTGCCAAGTGTTTGGATGATTTGAGGAAGAACGTAATACCTAGAGGCAAAGGAGGTTGCTCCTACACAAAAGGGGTGCCCTGAGTAGGATGTAGGATTGATGCCTAGACAGGAGAGAAGTCTAGTGTTAGTTTTAGTTTTATAAGGGCTGTCTGGCATAGCCAAGAGAGGGCTATGAGCTTGTCTATTAGCCAGAGAATTGGAATGGCACTGGACAATGGAAAATGTACACAATTTCTCATGGGTAGGGTAAAAAGGAATGTGAGTAACTGAGCCTGTTTGATCAGTTTGAAGTGGGAGATAAGGAGGGAGAAACGGTCTTCGTTCAGTGTAAGATCTGATTTCTTGAGGACAAGGGGGCTGTGGGAGGAAATGGTGAACTAACTAGGTCTGAGAAATCCAAATAAACGCTAAGTAAAGGGCAGACAGAAGAATTATATAAATGGGTTGTGCAAATGGGTGAGTTTGGAGTAGATCTGATATTTTACAGAAAAGAGGACCATCTATGGGGAAGTGGATGCGAGAGGAGAAGGAAGGATTTTAGGTAAGCCCTTTAGAAAAAGTTTGATATGGTAATAACCAAGGATGGAAGTACATTTGGGATGTGAAATGGCAAAGTAATGCTATATGACTGCGAGATAGAGTTCGATGGAAAAGCGGGAAAGCTTGTGCAACAGGTGGCAATAGGATGCAAATGCATGTATGACTGGAGTTGGCAAAGGGAGGGAGGGTATAGTGTAATAGACAAAGTTCAGGACGACAGGCCATGATTTAGCATGTGCTTTGCACTGTTCAATGCCAACATTTTACTGATGATAGTGTTGGTGGAGGAGAGGTGGGTTTTCATTGTAAGATCAGATTCTGTAACTTGGGAGGGGATGAATAGTGAGAGTTGGATTGTGGAGTCAGCTTGAAAAATTCCTGAAATTTTAAACTGGAGATGTCATCAGCGGCTTTGTTGAGTGTACCTGGGAGGCAAGAACTGTAAATGTAAAATCTGTGGTATAAGGAAATCCAGTTGAGTTTGCATAGGAACATTATAGTATGAGGGAAGGAGGATCTACCTTTGGAGATAATATGCGATGCAGCCAAATTATCTGTGAAGAATGCAACTGGCTGGCCTGAGCAGGAAGGCCTCCAGATGGCTGCAGCAGTCACTATCGGGTATAGCTTCAAACAAGGGGGAGGTAGTAGAAAACAAAGTGAGTCTAAGGGCTTCAGGGGGGCCATGGCTTGGCTAACCAGGCAAACTGGTGAATGACTGCAAAACCGAGGGCTGTGGTGGCATTGGAGTATATAAAAAGTGATGAAAAGGAAGGGGATGGGGGAGAAAATAGAATGACCAGTCCAGTACTGAAGAAAGATATCCAGGATTGCCAGGTCTGATTTGGTTGACTGGTCTAAGTGTATGGTGGAGTTGAAATCTGGGGTGGAGGAGAGAAAGAAGGGGGGAACAGCCCTGTGGAAATTCTCATGGCAAAATTAAGGTGATCAAGGAGAGACTGAAGTTCTAATCTGGTGCAGGAGGACTGAGTGGCAGATTGGTGGGCAATAGTTTGCATGCACTGCAGTTTATCTGTAGGGAGACTGGCTTCTAACTTAGAGGAGTCCTGGGCAATGCCTAGAAACTCGACTGAAGTAACAGGGCCAGATGTTTTGTTATGTGCAATGGAGATATTCAAAGAGAGAAAGAAGTTTGGAAAGACTTTAGGGAAGAGAAGTAAGGGGTTTAACGAGCAGGAAATCATTAGCATTGATTGATAGGGAGCATTCATAGTGTGAAAAAAATGTGTGAACAAATCGAATAGCTTTGGGCTGCTTTTAGGACCATATGTCTGGCAAACCTCCAAATACACACCTCTGAATCCCTTGGAGGTGCCAAGGTTAGGAATGGACAGGGAGGAGATTAAATGTGTCAGTGATATCAGTCTTAGACAGCCAACAGCCTTGTCTAGCTGGCATGATATGGACAACAGTGTCATCAATGCTGCAGTATACTAGCGTGAATTCTGCTGACAGAATCAGGGAGTTAATAATAGGTATATGGAGTGGTGGGGCTGATAAATATATGACAAGCCTTTTTTTGAAGGAGAGATTTGTAGTGGCAATGCCTAAAGCATTCATACACCACTCTGTGAAAGAGGGGGCTTGAAAGGGCCCTATGAAATAACCTTTTCCAATCCTTTAGCTAGTAGTGAGTTGATTAAAGAAGGTTAGTCTATAGCAGAACGGTTCTTGGGGCATGCATGTGATGATGAAAAGCTTGACCTTAGCTTTTTAGACTTTGGATCATTCTCTAGCCCTCATTGGTATGATGTCCTGATTACTGTCCTTGGCCTCCTTAATAATCTCGCCTGTCTCATCTTTTTCTTCTTCTATTCCTTCTCCAGTCTATTCTCTCTCATATTCTCTTGATATTAGCTTGAGTCCTCTCTCTCCTCTTTAGTTTCTCCTTCCTTACTTTGCCCTGTTTTATCAATCTCTGCTTACTCTTCCACTCGTTCTCCTCTGTCCTCCTTTCCTACATTGCATCGTAATGGCATCACTTCCTTTTGCCTCCTCTGTGATTCTCTCTTGTCCGCTCCTCTTCCTTCACCACTTCTTAAAGTGGCATAGCTCATTGTCTGCCACAATTTCCGCTCAGGTCAGCTTTCCTTCTTCCCTTCCCCTTAATCTACCTATGTATCTTTTCCCAGTGCCACTTCTTAAAGTGATACAACCTTATTGTCACTCTCTTTTCTTTCTATTCCTTCTGGGTCACCTGAATGTCCAGGGTCGGTGGTTAGTGGAGGAGTCTCTCCTACCCGTAAATGTTCTGGAACTCCGGGCGATATTCCATGCTCTGTGGTACAGATCGTCTTATCTCGAAGGCTGTTATGTTCGCGTCCAGTCAGACAATGCCACGGCCATGGCTTACATCAACCAGCAAGGCAGAACAAGAAGTCTTGCAACTTGGTTGGAGGTCAAGGCTATTTTGGCCTGGTCAGAAGAACATGTTCCTGACTTCTCCGCAGTGCATATTCCAGGCATAGACAACATCTTGGCCAACTTCCTAAGTCCACATAGTGTACAACGGTGAATGGGAGTTTCACCAGGAGGTGCTCAACCTCATTGTGCAGAGATGGATACTCCCCTGGATCAACCTGCTGGCGACCAGAGACAAGAGGAAGGTTCCAACGTTTTGCTCCCGCTGGAAGGAACCCCTGTCGATCCCTAAGCAGTTTCCTCTAGTCTACATTTTTCCTCCTCTTCCCCTGCTTCCCAGGGTGCTGGGGAACCTATGGATGGAGAGAACTCCGGTCAGTCTAGCTGCTCTGTACTGGCCCTAGCAACCTTGGTTCCCAGAGCTACTGGACCTGTCTGTGTGCGAACTGTTTCAGCTTCCACTTAGACTGGATCTCCTCCTGCAGGGCTACCTGTGGAAGGAGAATGTGGAGCGTCTGGGTTTGACGGCTTGGAGGTTGAATCCTTAATTTTGAGGAAGAAGGGTTTCTCTCCTGTGGTGGTAGCCACTATGATTCAGGCCTGGAAGCCTGTTTCCTCCAAGGCCTACTACAGGATTTGGTCTATCATCCACTCTTGGTGTGTGGACAGGGACCTGCCCTCGCAAGCGTTTGATCTGCCGACTGTCCTGTCCTTTTTACAGGATGGTGTGAACAAGGGCCGTAGCCTGAGTTCTTTGAAAGTTCAGACATCTGCTTTCTCTGTCTATTTCCAGAGATGCATCACCATCCTTCTGGATGTCAAGGTTTTCTTTGAGGAAGTTTCTCATGCCTTCCCTGCCTTTAAGCATCCCACTCCTCAGTGGGACCTTAATCAGGTGTTGGGAGTCTTGCAGTGGCCTCCTTTTGAGTCCTTGGCTACCAATCCTCTTCATCTCCTTACTTGGAAGATGGCTTTCCTCTTGGCGATCGTCTGTGTTCGCAGAGTCGCTGAACTGCAGGCCTTGTCCTGCAAACCGCCTTTCCTGGTGTTTCACAAGGATAAGGCGGTTCTTTACACCTCCCAGGAATTTCTTCCTAAGGTGGTCTCTGAGTTCCACATCAACCAGGAGATTGTTGTGCCTTCATTTTGTCCTGACCCTAAATCTGGCAAGGAGAGGAATATCCACTTTTTGGATGTGGTGCGCTGCCATAAGTTCTTTGTGCACCGCACTGAGTCTCTTCTCCAGACTGATGTACTTTTTGTCATCCCTGAGGGTCCCAGGGCTGGTAAGGCTGCATCCAAGGTGAATATTGCATCTTGGATCAAGTCTACCATTCGTAATAGACATGTGCAATTTCATTCGGAGACATTCGGATTTCGTCAAAAATGGGGTCATTCAGAGACATTCGGCCAATCCGAAACTCAAGGGTCATTCGGAAAAAATGATCCGACTCCGAACAGCCCAGGTCCGAAATTCGTCGAAACTTTCGGAAGTTTTGGAAATCGACACATTTCCAAACGTTTTGACTACTTTTGACCAGGACTTATTTGTCCTTCCTGTGCGCGCTCAATTACTTTCCCTCCATAATTTTCCCTCCATGTCTCTAGTCCAATTCCATTCTCCGTTTCATGCACTACTTCCCTCTTTTGTCTGTATTCGAATAGCCTTCTTCGTTTCATGATGGGGGTTGGACTAATGACACAGTCACACAGACAGACAGCCTGCATTTCCTCATTGCGTTGTTGGAGCTCAGAGAGAGAAGAGATTAGAGAGTGTACAGTTGTTGTGTAGGCAGGCAGGTAGCATTAGGCTAGGCATAGGTAGGCAGCCAGCATTAGTTCCAGTTATTGCCACTGCAAGAGCAAGTAATATTTGTTCCTGTGCAAAATATAAAAAAATATTAGGTATTTGTTCGAATACAGGGCCGGCTCTTACAAGGGTCCCAGTGGGTCCATGGACCCAGGCGGCACTTTGACAGGGGCGGCAATTTGCCGTCCCATAGCATGTTTATTTTGTGCTCTTCCCCCAGTTCTGTGTTGCAGGGTGTCCCATCAGTGTGACTGTCAGCAGCCGGGCAGCCCTATGCTCACTCAGTGGCGATGCCTGCTGGCTGCTTCAGTGACGTGAATTATGTGATAGTGAAACATTATGCCTATTTTGTATTGTTTATCGCCCACCTAAAGTCAAGACTTGAGTAAATAGGTCTACCATCCCAGATTTGCTAGAGAGGTTTTACAAATACAGGAGGGTGCCCCCTGTACGAAATGAGTCTAAACATTTGGGATCCCTAGTATGAGTGCACAACAGTGCATGATGTGTCCTGAACTGGATTGCTGTGAGGTGTCTCCACCCAGAAGGTGCTGGCCAGGCTGAGCTTCAACATTGTGACGAGTGACCAACTAAGAGCACCGTGCCAGACTTAATCTGCAGCCATAACATCACCCCCTCCTACTCTCCGGGTCCCGCTGACTGGCAATAACAGGTGAGTCACTAAGAGATCTGAAGCCTTTCCGGAAGTCCTTTCACTTGGAAAGGGGCTAGGTATTACTTGGGGGAGTTGCCTCGTGTGTAAATAATTTCTAGGTGGGGGATGAATGTGCATCACTTAAGTGTTTCCTAACAGTAGTTAGAATACAACTCTCATCATCCCCTGATTATGACGTTGGGAAATGCCCAGCAATTACCGTAGAGCCCTGTATTGCACACTCACGGAAAACGGTGATATTGCTATACTAAGACAATGCTGTGGACCCCTCTTCAGTATAGATGTCAAGCATTTTTTTTATTTCTCTCCTGTGTTGCAGTTT
Organism: Rhinophrynus dorsalis; assembly: GCA_037306005.1. NCBI lineage: Eukaryota > Metazoa > Chordata > Amphibia > Anura > Rhinophrynidae > Rhinophrynus > Rhinophrynus dorsalis. The sequence goes on from CM074723.1 coordinate 208,181,341, forward strand.
GTTCACAACAGAATGTCTCAATTTTTCTTTTTAACACATTACATCTATCACATTACAATCATTGATGTTTATTCTTTATGTAGTATGAAACACTACAATGTATATATACATAGAGTTATCTGATATGAGGGGAAATCAAGATAGGAAAACGAGAGAGACGAATTTGGGTACTAAAGAGGGACAGTAGGGTAGGAGGCTGGTACCAGAAAATGAAACCTTAATCTTTACCCATGTACTAACATAGAATGTGACATGTAGTTTGTCCATGTTCGAGTCGACCACTTATGTTGAGTAGGATGTGACAGGCATGGGTTTTCGATGTTCAAGCATATGCTATATTGAAGGACAGGCATGGGGTTTCGATGTTCGAACATATGCTATATTGAAGGACAGGCATGGGGTTTCGATGTTCGAACATATGCTAAATTGAATGACAGGCATGGGTTCTCGATGTTCGACGTTTGCATTGTGACTGCCATCCTATGCTGGAGTAGAGGTGACATGCACAGACTGGCAATGTACGACAATATCCGTTTTTGGGATGGATCTTTTTCTAAATGCACATCCTGTCTGCAAAGAATGATAGCAGCGTGCACGGAGGTGCACTGCTATAATTTAACCCATGTTAAATTCGACCGAATAATTCGGAATGGATCAGAATTTCGTTCGAATCGAATAGGCCCGGTCTGAAATTAGGATCATCCGAATTAGAAAAAAAAAATTCGTCCGAATTTTAATTTTACCGAAAATTTTTCCAGTGCACAAGTCTAATTCGTAAGGCCTACGAACTCAGGAAGAAGCCTGCTCCTTTTCGTGTCACGGCTCATTCCACCAGGTCCGTTGGGGGCCTCCTGGGCCTATAAGAATCAGGCCTCTGCTGATCAGCTGTGCAAGGCGGCCACTTGGTCGTCTGTGCACACATTTGCTAAACACTACCCTGTTGATGTTCTGGCTTTGGCTGAAGACAGCTTTGACAGGAAAGTCCTGGAGGCAGTTCTGCCTGTCTAGGACTTTATTTCCTGTGTCTTAGTGATCTTTAACTGTTGAGCCCCATTAACTCTTGTTATGTGTGCTGTGTTACAGTTACTGGTGTACTCTGTTCCAGTTCTGTGTCCGTTGACACCTAGTTTGTTAAGAGCTATTCTTTAATCTGATTAGTCCATATAAGCTCTGGTAATTTGGGGGACCGGCGCCTGGTCCTTGCCTTATTTCCCACCACTGGGAAACTCAATGTTTGTACAACCCAGAGTTACCTGTAAGCTATATTGGATGACAGAGAAAAGATGATTTTAGTCTTATCTGTTAAATCCTTTTCTCTTAGTCCATGTAGCTTACAGGTCTCCGACCCTGTCAAGGGACCATGCTTGGTTCTCCTGTGACTGCACGTGGGAGTTCCTTTGGGTTCATGCTCACATGAGTCTTCTTTTTCCTTCTTGCTACCTAGTCAGATAGGTTAGTGTCTTAAATCTAAGTGGAGGGATTTGGATGGTGACAGCTAAGGAGGGAAGGAAGGCGCCACCCTGCATTCTTTCCAAGAATTGTTCCTGCTTACTTAAAGGGGTGATCACCTTCTCAGAATTACCTGTAAACTATAATGACTAAGAGAAAAGGATTTAACAGGCAAGACTAAAATCCTCTTTTCACAAATGCATGAGGATGTAGAAAATATGGTCCCATCCCAAGCAAGAAGGGGTTAATCAGGAGTTAATAAGGGTTTTGTGTTTGTCAATCAGGAGTTAATAAGGGGTTCATGTGTTTCTTACTAACTAATTTTATCACTGCTTTTATCTCCAGTTTTCCCCATAGACTTCAATTGGAAAATGTTTGATAAAACGGGTGTTAACATTTATCACCTGCAATAGAATCCAGCACAACATGTTTATCACTGCTTTCTGTTTATTATGTTACATTTTGAAGGCCATGCAACACTAATAGAAATGCTGATTTTTGCAGAATGCATTAACCCTTGCAGCCGCAGAGCATGAGCTAGGCATGCAGTGGAGATGTAGGTTATTGACACTAACTCTGTAATCTGATAGGTCAAAGCATCTTGATCAGGGTTTAAAAGAGCTGTGGAAGCTGGTTTAGAGCTTCACTGGGAACATGAGACGTGTCCTGCTGTGTGTCTGTGCAAGAACTGAATGGGCGGTGGTCAGACCATCCAGGGGCTCTCCCATACACTCTGAGATCACTGGATGATAAGTATTCCTTGATTTTTGCTATGATTATTGCTATTGATATTACAATGTGTGATTACCTATGTGTCTCTCTGTTTATTTACTTTGGAATCCAAAAGAATCCTTGAAACACTTGGTGTAGTTGGCAGGATTCCATAGTAAATACCAGAGAGTATTTATATTAGACTAGTATGAAAGCCCGTATACACAGGCTAAAGTGCACCCAGCGGCCCTGGCTGCTGCCCCGGAGCCGGGAGCAGAGACAGGCAGTGAGCCATCCAGAGCTCCCCGCTCCAGATCAGCGCGACTCACTGAACACGCCGCTCCTTAGTGGGGAGCTCCAAACGGCTCACAGCAAATCTCCCTGTATGCAAAACCACACAAGCACAGTAAAGACTGCTGGAACAGCAGTCTCTACTGCGCATGTGCGGTTACACTCACAGGGAGTGACACATTCTACCACTTTATGTTATAGGATACGTTTGCGGAACAGCTTAAAGCGGAACATTCAACTAAAATAAAAATTTAACCATGGGTTTTAATCCTGATTTCATGAAGTAACCTAAATAATTCTCAGTGAAGCCCCTCCCACCAGTCCAGCCCCCAGCAACAGCACAAAAACAAGTGGCGCTCTTTGGCCATTTGAAACATTGGTGTATATATATGATGCAGAAAGAAACAGGACGATGAACAATATTCTTGTTTATCAGGATGGTATCTGTGGTGGGGCACAGATAATAAATAAAGTTTTTTAATTCTTGAGCCTATATTGGACGCTAGTGTTCATTAGTGTGGATCTTGCTTGTGCAGGAACAAACCATTGACTCCTTGGATGCATTGCAAACATCTCTAGCATTCAAGGGGGTAATGAGCTTAGTTTAAATTATATAAAAATATTTTTGTGACAACAGAGGTAAATAATTGCTTGAAAACAATTGGCACTATGGTGTGAATATGTTTATTTCCATAAAATACATTTCCATATACAAGATATACTGAGACAAAGCATGTAAAATAGCACTTTATCTTTAATGAAACAACCAAATCACTCTTTAACAAAACCCAGCTGCATAACCTAATCAGTATTTTCCAAGTAAAAACAACTTAATGTAATAATAAAACAGCAAACAATTACATATAATAGGACAAATTCCAAATCACTTCACTGAGTAAAAATAGAAAATTAAATATTGCAGAAAACTAAATGATAAGGCATCAAAGCTTATTGTAATACTGACTGCTCATATCTCCTGTAAACTTTGAATGCATGCCTTATTAAAATGACATGTATTTTTATTACTATATATTACAACCAATGCAAAATATTACAAAAACAGGCCAATTAGCCGGATTTGGTGAGTTGCCTGGGTAACGCCACCAACTTCTCATCCATTCTGCCTACTTCTCACTCTGTTCACTTCCTGCCCATTCTAATATTAAGCCCCACCTTTTCTCCTCTCAATTCTGATTAAGCTCTGCCCACCCGGTTAAACCCAACCTACTTTATGATGCAGTTTTAATCATTTAGACATGCCCATTATCAGCCCATGAGCCCTGTCTGGGGGATCCAAAGAAGAAAGCCCCTAGGAATGCATACAGCGCTAGTATAAATGAAGTCAGGTCCTGCCTATTGCAATTAAAATCACAAGGATGTACCTAATTATGTGGTTTGAAGATTTGGTTTATATGCATAAAAGTAGAGCATTTCTTGGGCAGGTCTACTGTGCCGTAGGGTAGAGGTGTCCAGATTTGGTCCTCAAAGCCCACCAACAGGCCAGGATATAAGGATTTCCCTGATTCAGCACAGGAAAGTTAATCAGTACTCATTCATTTAGATTGGTCTACCTGTGCTAACACAGCGAAATCCTTAACCCCTTAACAATTGCCTGATCCGGGTGTGGGCGGCCATTAAGCACCTGTCCTTAATGTCCAGACTGGTGTGACAGTACTGGTGTAGGGGATAAATAAAAATTCCGGTTGACTTAAATGAGTCATTGTACCCCTTGAACACTAAAAAGGTCACTATCTCATTGCTACTCAATACACTGCAGAATTCTATAGCATTCAATGGTTTAAAAGCACCATTTAAATTAATTCAATGTTTTATGTATTTTTATTTGGACTCTTTGGTGAAGTTAGTTTGTCCACAATGGCTCCATGCAATAAACTGTGTTTTATGAAAAACATTTTTATAGGGAATTTCCCACTGAGTAAAACAAGGGTAATCCCAGAACTGTCAGTTGTTTTATTCAAAAGTTATAACTGTTAAAACGTCAGGAAGTAAGTAAAAGCATCATTACTTCCAGGAAATTCAAACTTACAGCAGGACTTTGCAAGTCCTTTACGGTCTATAGAGAACTATTTGTCAGTGACTCACCACTCCTAAAGAATACAAAAGAATACTAATTTAAATCTGACCAAAAGGGGCACTGTTAATGTAAAACAGTTTAATAACTCTGGAAAAATGCAGTATGAGTACCCTTGTTTTACAGAGCAGGAAATCTTGGCAATTCAGGTTGAAAGTCTATTATCATATAACGTACATCAGCTATGGTATGTTTCATCTCCGCAAAGTGACAAGCAACTGATTTGTCACTTTTGCGTCCGCTAATAGCGTCTCTGACGCTGAAAGTGGTGATAATATACTTTCAACCTGAATTGCCAAGAGGAGGTGACAGGGGCAGACTATCACGGTGCCCGTGATATGCAGGAGGCATTCTGTCAGTCTTTACTTACTGCTGACGCTTATTGGCTGGAGTGACTTTGTCCCGCCCAATATTTGTCCTTAAATACTGGGCCTTGTCTCTTCTCCGGTGCCCTTTCGTGGTGTTTCCGTTACCAGCGCTTGTTCCAGTTCTCGTGTGATCTCTGTGTACCGACCCGGACTGCCTGACTACTCTGCTGTATCCGTTCCTGCCTGTGTACCGACCCGGACTGCCTGACTACTCTGCTGTATCCGTTCCTGCCTCTGTACCGACCCGGACTGCCTGACTACTCTGCTGTAACGTTCCTGCCTGTGTACCGACCCGGACTGCCTGACTACTCTGCTGTATCCGTTCTCTGTGTACCGACCCGGCCCGGCTGACGTTCCTGCTCTGTGTACTGACTCGGATTGGCAGACGTTCCTGCTCTGTGTACCGACCTGGCCTGGCTGACGTTCCTGCTGTGTGTACCGACTCAGATTGGCTGACGTTCCTGCTCGATGTACCAGCCCGGTAGGGCTACATCACCTGTGTATCTCTCCTGCCTGCGGTCCCATTCCGGTCCTCGGTTTGGGTTTCACCTCCGGGCTTGCCTGTCTCCGGACAGTTTCCCTGTTGCCTCAGTGCCACTCGGGCAGTCTAGTCTCGGTTCAGTCTGTGTCGCGAGGGCGACATTCCGGTGTCTATCTCCCATCTGTGCACCACGGTACGCTTGACCCTCCTTCCTGCCAATATGCTGAGGTTGGTCTTAGCGTGCGTTAACCCCTTCGGGGAAGGTGCCATTATCCACCAGTTATTCTACCGTGCAGTCTCCGTTGGGTGCCCTCCTGGGCAGACCTTCACAGTCCTCCGTTACTGCTACGGCAGTCCACAAGCTTATCCTGGGCCTCCGTTATTTACTGGGCGTTTCTCGCTATTTGTGCACTCTCTGCAGAGTGAGAGTCTTAAGGGCCTCGCGCTATTAGGGCCTGTCAGCATTCCTGGCCTAATAGTAACCCGTTCATTGCTGCCTCGGTTGAGTATCACACAAACTTTGCCTGACCTGTGTCAGTATATTGTAAATTCTGTATTGTACATATACTGGACTCTTGTGGGTATAAACTGCTGTAACCTGTCCTGTGTCAGTACTATATTGTGTATATATATATTACTGGACCCGTGTGGGTTATCGTTACTGTGTCTGAGTGTCAAATAAAACCGTTACACAGACTTTTACTTCAAAAGGAAGAAAGATGGATATACCATCTGGACACACTGCACTCCAGAGGGTTAAATGACAGAACCCAATGGACCTGCTTTCTATAATACAAGTGGGGCACACTTCCAGTCTTACTCTGGGTATGATAGTAAATTCTCCCCTAAGGGGTGTTGTTGAAATATTTGTCACACTCAGTGTGGAGGGGTCTCTCCAGGTAGTGATGGGCATAGAACCCTGATTAGCAGGGCGTTGCCACTAACATCCTGCCAATATGGGACCTGACTTCCTCCACTGATAGGGAACCCCTGTCACCTATCACATTCATTCATTCATCCACCTCAATCTAGATGCTTGAAGCTACACATCTATCCTGCAGGATTGTGTATATTAGATTATATACCCATATACCACATGGCTTTGTGGCAGTATACACCAGCCACATCCCTGTGGTTATGGCACTTCAACTAAACCATACTCTTGAGTCCTGGTTACTTGTAACAAATATACACTGTTCACCAAATGTTGTTATGGTTATTTTGTCTCATGTGGAGATCTGCATGTAGCATTCACCTAGTATAACGGATTCCTGATTAACTTTTAAGACGTATATGACTCAGATACATGAGTGGACACTGACATTGGAACCGTTATTTGAGCACGGCATGGATAGCAACACTCTGTGGTTGAGAGCATGACTTCCGCACATCGCACAGCATGCAAGACATATCACTTTATAGTCTGAATATTCGAGTGGGGTTGGATGCCTCCCGGATGTCTCACATGCATACTGGACTCACTCGGTTCACCTTCCATATACAGGAATGGCGAGTCTTGTGCTGCTGGTACTGTGGGAACAACCGGGAGGTATCGGCTTCAACGAATGAGGGCAGATTGGTTGGCTCATTTGCCTCTGGCACAGTTAGATCAGATGCTCTGAGTTTTTAGACTAACTCTACAGTTTATTTTTTATTCTTAAACATTTAACCTATTTTGTATATCTTCCACATTGAGGCACGTTTGTATCTTTGTAATACCCACCAGACTCGGTGGCCAATGAGGGACGGCCACCCGCCAATGCCCAATCAGCAGATAGGCGGGTGATGATGTCATCAAGCGACACGAGCAACGCTGGGGTTACAGGGTATTAAACACTAGGCCCGTATACATTCTGGTTGTCTTAATAAAGGTCCAATTGGTGGACCGAAACGTTGACCCTTTATTTTTTGCCTGTATTTACAATAAAGTTTTTGTTTAAAAGTCCCATGGGTTCTGCCACCTCCTTCTGTTATACATCCTCATTATTGAGATTGTGCACCTGGGCAAATAATAAATCTTTAGAGTGAGTGCTTTCACCTATGGCTATATATATATATGTGTGTGTGTGTGTGTGTGTGAAACAAGAGCTGTGCAGTCTCGGATTTAATCTCACAAAATTAACAACGTAAAATCATTTTGAAATCCGAGAATGCACAGCTTTTGCTTCATATATAATATTTCTCTGTGGCACCCAGTAAGAAACTATTCCTTTAGCGCTGAGAGCAGATCCACACTTGTCTCTCTCTCTCTCTGTAGATCTATATCTATCTATCTATCTATCTATCTATATATATCTATATATATATCTATATATATATATATATATATACGCTATATAAATAAAGAATAAAGAATAATATATATATATATATATATATATATATATATATATATATATATATACACATACCAAAAGTCAATGGTGGGCACTCCGAAAGCAAAAACAGCAATATGTGATAACTGCCTAGGTGTATCTTTTTTATTTATTTATTTTTATTTTATTTTTATTTATTCTGGATAAAAGAAAACATTACATTCAAAAGCCATTACAAATCATTGAAAAAAAATAAAAAAAAGCAATTCTAATATAAATACAGGCTTTACATCAATTGTAATGTATCCTTGGTGTATCTTGTAGCTAAACGCATATAACCAGAAGTTGATGGCAAAATTACCAATGAGACAAGAGCACTCATAGATCTTGAAAAATGAAAAAAGTTAATTTATTATAGATTATGTCTCTATATCAACATTCCGGCTCCAAAGAGGCTCTATAATGTCAACCATTTATGTTGTAGAGGCATGTACTTGTTCCTGTACAAATGTGTTGTAAGGGCCTCTGGCACCTAGCAGTTTAAATTTTAAGGCCTAACTTACACGGCAGCTGTTAAGTGCTATCAACTGGCTTCACCTAACAAATTCCCATTGAAATGTATGGAGAAAGTTGTGGATAAAATCCTCAACAAAGTTATCAACTGGAATGGAATCCAAGCCTATATTGGGAATATGAAATACCAGGCCTCCACCATACATCCCAAGTGTCCCTCGTTAGGAGGGAGAGAATCTCTTTGAGACCAAAATCCCATTGTGTCTCTTTCCCACCCTGGTGCCCCTCTTTTAGACAACAGGATTTTGTGTTGTGTATATAAGTATATACATTGTTCCACAGCAAAAAAAAACACACATTAAACCCTTCAGGACCGGTGACGGTCCGGACACGTAATGGAATTATGGGATGGCAGCATGGCTGCACGCTACTCTGCCATCAGAGAATACTAGGCAGCAAAAACAAAAAATGCTCTGAGGTCCAGATCAGGTGGTCGTTATTGTTTGTTTAAGCTTCAGTATATATGTTTATAAATTAATCTGTATAAATAAAATACTTTGGTCTTGCTCTTAACCCTTTGAGTGCCAGAAAGGTATCCAACGCATTGCGCTGAATACCACTATGGCGCTCAAAGAATTAATAATTTATTCAGTTACACAAAGAGCTCAATAGCTCATGAAATAACATAAAAGTTCTCAGTAATGCCCCATCCACCAGCCACACCACCTAAAATAAAACAGTCTCTCTTTGGCCATTTGAAATGTTGGAAGGTATGCTCACAATTTAGATGGTTAACTCCTCTGATTCCAGAGATATCTCCAACACATTGCAAAGTATAACATTTCTTGTTTAGAATAATTATTATAGGTAAAACATGAAGCACTGGGGGTTTAAAATCAACCCATAAACATTTTACTTAAAGGGATAGTAAAGTCCAGAAAAATGTGTAGCTGAAATGATAGGTACAATAAAAAAAATACGTAATGCCCTTATTCCTATCTCTCAAACCTTTATGGTTTGAAAGATATAAGAAAATAAAGTTCTCCGCTCCCTCCCCTTTCTGCCTGATGAGCTGTAAAGCTGTCAGAGGCAGAAGCTGGTCAGACGACCAGACACGGCTCTTCTGGAGTGCTGACCGATCTACAACTTGTGCCTGGTTTGCAAGCACACGTTGTAAACCATTCAGATTAAATATTTATAGTTAGATATCGCAATGTCGGTGCTCCTGAAGAGCCGCGTCTGATCCCAGAAACAGGATCTCATGCCGTCAGCTGTATAGAAGGGGGAGGGAGTGGAGGACTTTATTTTCTTATATCTCTCAAACCATAAAGGTTTGAGAGATAGGAATAAGGGCATTACAATTTTTTTTATTGTACCTATCATTTCGGCTATACTGTTTTCTGGATTTTACTAACCCTTTACGTCTGGCATCAGTTAGAAATTATAGGCCGTATTCAATAAGCTAAAGAGGAGCAATTCTGGAGCAAACCAACTGCACCAATGGGTACCAAATAAAAATTCCCACATTTCCCACTGTATTATTTAGGGATTTTTGCAATGCATTGGAAAGATCCTGAAAGAATTAACCCTTTGAGTGCCAGAGGGAAACTCTCTGGATTTGCCCCCAGAGAATCCAGTTTTGAAACCGCTTTACCAGGTCTCCGGGGCAGAGGCTGATTCCTCCGGAAGTAGGGAGTTTATATTGAAACTTTGCCTACTTCCACTCTTTCCCCCTGTGTTCCTCCTTCCCCCAGCCTTCTTTTAAGTCTTGCCCCCCCCCCAAATTGTATCAAGCCCCGTCTCCTTGTGACGCGATTCGCATCATTTTACTCACGCCCTACTGCACCAGAGGACTCCGCTCCGGGGAGACAACAATTGAAAGTTCTCAGGTATGTTTATACCTCCCAGGTGTCCTTCACCCCTCTCGCATTCAAAGGGTTAAACTTCAGTATGTGTTTAGAATTTAATCTCTATAAATAAAATAATCTGGTCTTGCTCTAAATCAGGGATTTCCAACCCCTTCTTTAACGGGAGCTGAGCTACTCTAAAACATATATAAAAAATATATTAATCTATAACTGTTTATATTAGCTGCTCTTATGTCATGCATATCCCCCTTGGTGTACAAGTCCTTGGGGGGCTGCACTAAGGTGTGATAAAGTGGAGATGACTTCTGCAGTGAAATCACTTCTCCAGTTCTTATATGTTATTCTGTGGTGCCTATGCACTAAGATTTCAACAACTTTGGAGATCTTAGTACATAGGCTACATAGAATAACATTGGAACTGGAGAAGTGATATCCCTGAAGAAGACATCTACCCTTTATTACGCCTTAATACATACCCCCCCCCCATTACTATGTGCATGGTATAGGCACACTTGGGAACTCTTTGGCTCTAACTTGTGACTCCACTCACTTTGAAGCCAGTTCATGTCACTCGCCGCCTTGTTCATCTCACTCTTTGTTCATATTAAGGGCAAACTCCACCTCCCCTACTCCTAATACTGCCCACACTAATCAAGCTCTGCCCACTTTAGATGCAATTTTAATCATATGGACATTCCCATGCCCAGACTGGTGGCTTGGCACAAGAAAGGGTGGAATTTTGGGGTTTGTTGGCAGTAAAGGGTTAAAGACATGATTATGTGTGCGCTGGTATGTCAATGAAGAGATCATACATACATACCTTGAAGTGCAGCCACATGATTTATTTACTAACGTACAAGTGCTACAAATGGGTTGTACTGGTGGACGTGTACGTTCTCCTATAGAATACGGCCTAGTACAGAAAGGCTTACAGTGTACAAAAGAAAGGGCCCTGTGTTCAAAAGATACTTATTCTGGGATAAGCCAACCACACTGTAAAATCAATGGGAATTTGGGGGAATTGTATTTATCTGCTAAGGAGTAGTAGGTTTGCTCCAAAACTGCACCACTTCCTGAATACGATCCTATGTCTACACTTGTATGTACAATACGCATCTTTTACCCCATACAAACACTTGTTTATGTGCAGGCATAATATGCTCGAATGCATTGCACACCCCTCTGATCCATAAGGGGTTATTATAAGGTAGCCTCGTCATGCAATATTTTAGCTACAATATAAAACAGAACTAAATTAAAAATATAGCAAACAAGATTTCCCATTGATTTAACCCTTTGAGTGCCAGAGAAGTTGGATACCTCTCAAAGGGTTATGAACCAGAGGGTTGTGCAATGTGTTAGGAAGCAATGCATTGCATACCCCCTGGTCCTTAAAGGGTTAAATGGCATTTATTATTTATCTTATTTGTTCCCCGTGATGCAGTTGGTTTACCCCAGAATTAGTTAACTTTTCTTTTGTGCATAAGATTCAAAGTTGGGAGTCGAACAGTTAAATACTAATGGAAAATATATATGTTGTAGAGCTTTTCCTTCTCCCGATGCTTGGAAATTATTCTCTCAAACTTTCTTAGAGTTAACCTGCATTTGTCTAATGGCTTTAGTTCACGATCATTTGCTACCAGGAAGCACTGTTGCTACATTAAACTATGGCATGTTTGTGTCTGCACAGAAACAGCGCCATCTGGCTGTAAAATAAAAAACTGACTCAAATGCTCAAACAATGGACGTTTGTTCTGTAATAACTTTTGACCCTTGTTTTACTCAGAATAAAAAGTTGAATAAAATATTTTAATAACAAGGCTTACCTTCCCCTTAAAAGGAACATTTTCACCTATATGTTGTAGTAACCATTTTATGTTTAGAAAACAGGTTTGTTTTGTTACTAAGATGTATGGATAAAACTAATTAAGGAATTTAGTGCATTGATATGTTGGAGATAAATGTTACCTCCCATTTTATCAAAATGTTCCTATTGAAGTCTATGGGGATATGTGGAGATAAAAGCAGAGATAAAATTAGCACCTCCATTTGAATCCAGCTTACTGTCTTATCCCTACATTATCTTCTCCAGCCAATGACACTGCTTAGCAATGCATTACCCATCTCCACTAGTTAGGGCTAAAACAGGAAGTGTCTGCACAGCCTATCACAATTAGAGTAATATATAAATCTAAATAACTCAAAATAGTTTTCTAAATAAGAAATGCCTAAAATAACACATAGATCATTTTCTTTCAAATTCACCAAATAAGTGTTTAGGAGATGGTGTCCACCACCCTGGCCACTCCTGGCAAAATATCTGCAATAAGTCCCTTTGAGTGCCAGAGAGGTATCCAAATCACGGGGGGTTATGCATGATAAAGAGGTAATAAAGTGGAGATGACTTCTCCAGTTTATCACTTCTCCAGTTCCTATGTTATTCCATAGAGCCTATGCAACAATATCTCCAAAGTTGGAGAAATCTTAGAGCATTGGCTCCATAGAATAACATAGGAATTGGAGAAGTTATCTCTGCATAACCCCCATTGTCTTACAATGTTAGACATTTCTCTGACACTCAAAAGTTTGTTGAGCAAATATAAAATTGCTGGTGTTGCAATGCAGAAAAGGTAAAGATCACTTTGGCTGTTCCACTGTATTCATAGTTTATGGAACGGGAGAGGGGAAAATGTAAGGGAATACATTTTCAGTGCAAAGGTTTATAGTGTAAAAACCGCTGCTGTAAATCAGGTTTAAAGCTGTAAAGCAGACAGCTCCCCGTTCCTGAGGCTATGACCAGGGTGAAGTCCTTAGAAATGATAAACGAACACACTTTTCCTTCTTCAGAAGTTCGGTCCTTTCCTAAAAGGGTCGTCCCTCACTCCATAGGCAGGGAAGCAGGATGACATGTCACACACCCCGGGAGGTCCAGGCAGTCCACGCTTCCCAGGAATGCCAGAGACTCCATTTGTACCTGGATTACCTGGAGGACCAGGCAGACCTTCTCCATTGCTCCCATTTAATCCTGGTGGTCCTGTCACAGAAGAATAGATTTATCTGAATCACTTAACCCATCAGATCCTAGATACATATAGCAATGTGTTGGAGATGTTGCTAGTATTTAAGAGGTTAATACTAATTGTTTCAGGTGTAGAAAAGAATGTTTAACTAATGGCTGTATGTGCTGCACCATATAGAAAATCCTCTCACTTGCAATGAATGCTAGAGAGTTCTCCATCACTTTGATACACAACTTGTTGGAGACCTCTAGCATTCTTAAGAATTAAAGCCCCTTTTACGTGAATGGGAATTTGCATTTGTCTCCTATGGTGCTGCTGGCTTGTTCCACAATTGTTTCATTTGTCTATACGGCCCAGTTTTTAATTGACTGTCATGTTGCCCTGGGTATGATAACCAAGTTCCAACTACTGAAATTCAGGACCTTTATCAAAAAGCTAAAGAGGTGTGTAATTCTGGTGCAAGTGAATGGTATTATGTAGGGAAGTTAAACCCTCATTGTTTTATAATACTTGAATGGTAGAGATCCAAGCTCAAGAAGGTAAAATCCTCATTTATGTCAACTTGTAGAATTTTCATTTCAAACCTATAGTGCAGGTGGTTTGCTCCAGAACTGAACCTCTTCAGTGTGATGAATAAGATGCTCAGTACCTACAGAATCCATCATGCAGATTTCCGCAGGGTCTCACTTCTGGATCGACGGATGACCAGACGAGACAGCTGTTGTCCTGTTTGGCATGTGCAAATGCCACAGTCGATCCTCTGGAATTGCCTCTCCCTGAGTTCGTACTAGCAGTCTTATGGGTTCCTTAACTTCTATCGCTGTCAACAGAGGACCATCTGCAGGATGTTCTGTAGCAGTATTGTCCTTTTTCTCTTCCTGGTTTCTGTTGGTTAATGGCCCCCAGCTGTACCTTGTTTAAAGACTATTGAAAACCAGCCTACCTGAGCTCCCAGTGCTCAAGTGAATACCCAGTTTCCTGCTTCTTGTTTATTTGATTCTACGGTTGACCTTAGCTTGTACTTTGACTTTGCCTGTGTTGACCTCAACGTACACTGACTTCGCTTGAACTCCACCTGTCTCGACCTTGGCTTGTATCCCGATTTCACTTGAGCTACGTCCGCCTCAAATTAATGGATTGCTCCTGCTCCTTTATTTCTGCTTTAACCGGACTACCAGTGTACATATCCTGGTCCAGCCCCGGGCTCAACCTGGGGGGATATCTGGCTTTGTTACAAAAACCTTTAATTCAGTTTACACTGCAGTAAGGGTAGGCTGGTTTCCAACTCTGCTAGCCAGCCTTGATCTCAAGCTTAGCTCTTTAGTTTCCTATACAGAGACTGTGAGTCATAGTCTTCTTTCAGTCCTTTAATCCTGCCATCGGGATCCAGTCTCCTGTATTCCTGACAGCAAATCACACATTTCACTTTGCTCTTGCCCAATAGTACTTAGGTATAGGAGCCAGAAGGAAGATTGTCCTTGCTCAGATTCAGATATTGTTCACTAACTCATCTGTGAGACGAGAGCTTTCAATTGGCCCTTCAGAATTCATCATGGGAGTGTTGAGCTGTTGGAATATCATTACTATAGTCCGGGCAGAGTATCCTACAGATTAAATGTTTTTTTTGTTTCCTTTATTTAAAAATTATTGAAATACAATATCTATTCTGCTCACCATTAATACAGTTCTAAAATTAATAATATACACTATATTTGGTGATACAGCCAGGGGTAGACTGGGATAGGCAGGAGGTATTTTCCTCCCTGTCCCTGGCAGTTATAATTTATCAGATTAAGGACAACTGTCTAGTCCTCTAACATAATCTTGGACATGTCCCCATCTTCTTAAATGGAAGTGTCATTTTTTTCACTGCATCAAGACAGGTGCTGAACTCCTCACAATGATGTTTATAAGAAACATGACAACTTCCATCCATCTAGACTACTGCACAGACTGCCAGATAATGACCTCCTGCTACTTCCTCCCAATGATGAGATTATGGGGCTTTATCCTCCATCACAAGTTAATGGTTTGGATTTGCATCATGCAGTAAACAGTTATTGTGGGACCAAGACTAGGCAATTTAAGATATTGTGGGACTAGATATCATGGAAGTGTGCTGGGCCAAAGAAGTGTATGTGTATTGAGAGCTAGGGTAATGTATTTTATATTATATACTATGGAAAGGAGTACCTTGTGTTGGAACATTACTGGGCACAAGATAGTATTTATCTCTCTCCTCATCCACAGATGCCTTGCAGTAGGTATTGGGAGTTTTAGTTGAGCTACAGCTGGAAAGCCACATTTTACTGTAGTGCCTTGAAAGCTGAGCATTGCAGCCAATGGGATGAGAATAAACTAACAGTGTTGTTCCCTTTTAAGCAACAGTAGAAAGCTATTTGTCACTGTCAATCTTCTGGATTTGCCTCTCCCTAACCTCGAACCAGACACCTTCAGGTTATGGGTCATGTGACTTCCATCACTTCCCCTCAGAGGACTTTTCATCTGCAGTCTGATCTGTAGCAGCAATGCCCTTTTTCCTCTTCCCAGCTTTCCTGGCTCCTATTGGTTAATGTTCTGCAGCTGTACCTTGTTTAGAGACTATTTAAACCAGCCTGCCTGAGCTCTCAGTGCTCAGTTGTTAGCCCTGGTGGTGAAGACTCAGTTTCCTACTTTCTATTGACCTTGGCTTGTACCTTGACTTCGCTTGAATTCTGCCTGTCATGACTTTTGCTTGTACCTTGACTTTGCTTGAATTCCACCCACCTAGGCTTATTGGCTTGCCTTCAACTACTCCTCAGTCTTCTGCTCCTGTATCTCTGCTTTACCTGGACTACCAGTATACCTAGTCTGTCCCCTTTTAATACAGTTTCAAAAAGAAGCAAGGGTAAACTGGTGTCCAACTCCACTCCCCAGCCTCACACTCAAGCTTTGCTCCATAGCTTCCTCTGCAGAGATGACGAGCCCTAGGCTTCTTTCAGTCCTTTTGTCCTGCATCGGTATCCAGTCTCCTGTATTCCTGACACTATTAGTGGCTGAAGCAGATATGGAGGTTGCGAATTTGTGTAGGAGAGTGGGAAAGAGTGTATGGGTTGTGTGTGAGAGGAAGTGTGTGTGTGGTGGGTGTTGAGTGACATTGTGTGCTTCTGTTTGTGTGTTTTTGCATAATTCTGATTTTCTTTGCTACCTCACGGTTTATATTGCAGTATATTGAATTACCTATAGGCCCAGGCTGTCCCGGCTCTCCAATACCAAGCTCTCCTTTGGAACCTTTCTCTCCTCTTTGTCCTGTTTCACCTACAAGATGATATATAATCCACATTACTAAGAGAGTAAAGAGAATATTAAGCTATCATAGTTAAAAGAATAGCAATGCTGTATTATGGAAAAACATATTTTTAATGCTTTTCCTGCTGAGTAAAACAAGGTACTGCCATTACTGGGACAATAGGTCAGACTTTCAGAGCAAAATATCAGTTATCCAAAGGCTCCATATTTTATGGTATAAACTGTAATAACATTTGAATGAAACATCTTTGAGCAATGGGAGCATTCTTGATTTACACATCAGTAAAAGCACTATTATATGTAATATTCCTTTAAACATGTCTGTTTTCATTTAAACCCTTATATACTAGAGACATCACCTGCACATAGTTATTCAGTGTGTATGATATGTCCCTAGCGTGCAAGGGGTTAAGATGCATAAAAAAACTATTTAATTGCCTTTGTACTTGCTCTATTACAGTATATAGAAAACTAGCATCATTTGCTTGGTGTTGGGGTGAGTACCATATTCACAGTTACAGTGGGGCAAAAAAGTATTTAGTCAGCCACCAATTGTGCAAGTTCTCCCACTTAAAAAGATGAGAGAGGTCTGTAATTTTCATCATAGGTACTGTCCTGATAGTGAAGAGTAATTAACTCTACAGGTTAATAAATATATCTATATAGAACTAGAAGAGTACTGAGCACTTCAGCTGTAGCCAATGATAGTAACAGCTCAGTCGAGGGCACAGAAAGTTATCTTTGAGCATCTGTTTTATATACCTTGTGCATATGCGATTAGGGGTCACTACTGATAACCTGACTCTTGCTTCAGTGACAAGCAACCCCTCTAAAACTTTTTACTACACAACTGGGAGAGCAGGGCTGAGCTTCTGGACAGTTCTGGTAAATTTTAAATGAAAAATACTAGATGTTTTAATAATTACCTGTTAGGAACAGAAGTCAACAAAGGTTAAGTTTTAACTCAAAACTTTCTGTAGGGCTCTTACAAAACTCTGAACGGGTTAACTTTCTGTGCTCTCGGCTGAGCTGTTACTATCATTGGCTACAGCTGAAGTGCTCAGTACTCTTCTGCTTCTATATAGATACCCCTGGTGTAGACCATATGTCCCCCCAATCCCCAGAAGCTGTACCAGAATTGAGAGCATTGCCTAATGAATCAGTACTAAATAACCCAGCAAGCATAACTGTATATTTATAATACCATAGGTGCCAAAAGACTTGGATTCAGAGGAGCCAGCAAGATTTTTTTGGTTGGTCTTGCTATAACGGATTGTCAAATATTTGTCCTGGACGGGCCCAATGAGTAGGTGACAAATGTACCCTGGGACAGTCTGAATGTAGGGGCTCTTAGGCCATTATCTCTTCCATACACAGTAATCTTTCAAGTGTTAGAGGGCAGGGGGAGCTGGTAAGCCAGCTCTGCATACTGGAGAATAGGAGAAATAAGCAAGGCAGTGCTGAGGAGCATAATGGTGTAACCATTTGACTGCCACAGGGGTATGTAACATATTGCAAAGCAATGTTTTTCACACCCTTCTGGCACTCAAATGGATAAGGGGACGGGAAAGGTGCTACAGTTTCAATCTTGTTCTTTAACCCTTTTAGTGCCAGTAATGTGTTAGGCACTTTGTACACTTATCTGGCACTCAAAGATTTAATACAATATGTAATTGTCTTCTCCTCTCTCTCCTCCTCCCAATGCCCCTCTCTCACTTAATCTATCGTTGTCCCAACTCTCTTCTTCTTTCTCCCCACTTCTCCTTCCTGTCTTCTACCCCCACCCCTTACCTCTCTCACCCACATGTTGCCTCTGTTTTTTACCCGTGGCCTCTCTTCCCTATATTCCCATTGGTTTAAATGCAGATTTAACCACCTGAATGCTAGAGATGTCTAATAATTGCAAAGCCATGCATTTGAGTCCTCCCTAGCATTCAGAAAAATGAGATGCCTCATTTAAATCAATGGGAATATTTGTTGTAGCACAGTGAGTGGTTAGCCACATAATTGTTTCACTTAATTTGTGCATGTAGCCCTTACTGGTTCAGATTTAAAATGCTATTTTTCCAGCCTCGTATATAGTGGCACACTGATTACATTCATGTGTTTCTCTTTGTGAAGTTTGAATGTTGGGAGGTACAGTGGCAATCTCTACATTATACAATACCTGCATATCAATGCTTTAAAGAATACCTGTGTTACAGTCCAGACAAATGTAACAGAATGTTACCTTTTATTCCCCGTAAGCCTGGAACGCCCTGAACACCGGGGTATCCAGCTCTGCCTCCTCTTCCTGGGTATCCAGGTGGTCCTCGTTCACCAGTCCTGCCCTGAATGCCTGGCAACCCTGGCAAACCTTGTTTTCCTTCACATGGGGGACAGCTAGGACTCATGTTCTGAAGTAAGCCTGGTAACTGTGCTAAAAACAAAATCAGTTTGTTCATTAAAGCAATGCAATATGTTGGATACCTCTCTGGCACTCAAAGGGTTAATAGGACCATCACCTCATTGATTCAGCAGGAGCTGGGAATGTAAAGCAATACACTAGGAATAACTAGTTCTTAATAATAATTAACATATTACATTACCTTGGTAGGTGTCCTTGAAACAGCAGTCAATTATAATACCTAATTTCTTTGTATTTGATCTATGTTGTAGTGTAGCTAATTTACTATCTGATAAAGATAATGGACCCTTACAAGTTATTTGGTTCAATTGAAAGATAGATAGATAGATAGATAGATAGATAGATAGATAGATAGTGTCCATGGTCGCTCCCCTCATGGGGACTGAGCTGGGGGGAGGATATGTGACAGAGTCCCAGGAATAGTGATGGAGGTTGTATATATATCTCTCCAGATCCTGCAGGGTATCTACCCTGATTAGCCCGAGGGAAATATAATGTATATGAAACTTGTTATAGTGAGGGAACAGGGAGGGGGGCAGGCAGGAATTAGATAGTGTTGCTAGTACACAGCACGGGTCGCCTGTCATGCAGCCTGGCAATAGCAGAAGGAATGGAAAAAAAAGGCATAGCATGTGCAAGAAACTAAAGAAAAACACAGTATATACCACAAAATACAAAACATGAGTCAAGGGGCCCTAAAGTCCAACATAGTTACCACAGAACAAACAAAAGCAAGAAAAAACAGTAGGCCCATAAGCAAGGACTTCAATATGATACCATAAGAGGACAACTGTCCTTCAGTCCTTAGGTGAGATGTCCAATCTGGGTGATATCGATGGAGTAGAACTCACCTTGCACTTCCTTGTGGGTGCAAGCTGCCATCATGGAGGGAGCTAGTGTGGTGCCAAGAAGTTCTGTTTCTGGTAGAGAGTCCAGTAGCTTGAAAGGGGAAGACTTCAGCCATTCACAAGGTTTAGCAGCAGATGTTTTCAGAAAATGCATGGTACCTTCATGAGTAACAATGAGAGCAAAAGGGAACCCCCATCTATAGGAGTAATGGTTGTCTCGCAGTACATAAGTTAAGGGCTTAAATGCACACCCCATCTGTAGAGTATATGGTGACAAGTAATTGTAGAGTTGAATCACTGTACCCTCAGATTTGATCTCATGGAGTTGTCTGGTGTGTTTCACGATGAAGTCTTTCTATAGAAAAGATAGAAGGCAGCAAACCACATCACGTGCCCTATCACCTGACTGTGCACAGGTTCTTGGTACCCTATGGGCCCACTCAAGGTGTACATCTTCCAAAGAGGTCCCTAGGATAGAAGAAAAAGGTTTTTTTTTGGCAGGTAAGTCTCTGGGAGATATGTCTTGTAAATTCCAGGACATGCAGGTTATTGAGGCAGCCTCTGATCTCAACATCATCGAGAAGTAAGCACAGGCAGTGTATTTTGTCTTCCTGGGGTAAGAGTTGTTGTTGAAGTAATAAATCCCTCAGTGGACTCCTCCAGATCTGCCACTCGGGTGCCTATATTTTTTAATATCCACACTTGGAGTGCGATGTCAGACTGTAGTGTAGTGCTGAGGGCCTGCATCATCTCCTCGAGGTCCTGGCATGAAAGTAGATGTTTTAAGTCATCTTTCAGTAAGAAGTGTTTTAGATCTTCCTTAATGGGAAGCGCCTTCAAATCTGCTCATGTGAGCAGGTCTCCATCACCACAATGTTGGTTCTCTAGTAAATAAGCATATGGGATGCTTAAAAGCTCGAAGGAGTTGGAAGTTATCTCAATGTACGGCCATCCACGATGCTGGCAGGACTCCCCCCGGCATTCAAGGCTTTTTAATGCAGATGTATTGTGCAGAACTTTGGGAGATGTATTTAATTAGAAGATACTCAATAAAAATGTCTTTTTATTTTAGTTTTTAAATCTAACCAGTCCTTTTAATGATATTCTTACCCGGAAGGCCCAGGAGCGCTATAGTCACATCAGCTTCCTCGACTATAAAGGACACAAGAGTGGTCAAATGGATCTCTTTTGGACCAATAGAAAGAGGCATGTCACTGTGACTAAGAATCAACAAGCCTGTGGTGATACTGAAGACTTTGAGTCCATGAGTGAATATTTTCTTTATAAAAATCCTCCTAACTAACCTATCTTAGACAGGAGCATATGAAATTTGGTGCTCTCTGATGTCCATATCTGGGAACTTTCTTCTTTGTAGCCCCTGGAGAGGGAATTAAGTGGGTGGGGCTTAATTGGGAGGGTGGGGTTGAGCAGAGAAAGGGTGAGGTTTGACTCTAGAATGGAGTGGAAAGTGTGCGGCACAGGGTGTAAAGTAGGAGGAATGACGATAAGTGGGAGGAGTTGTCCCCAGAAACCCGGTAATTAACTCTATAAAGATGAGTCTCTTGGGCAGACCCAGATAGTTCCCTGGTATATTGATGTCAAATCTGTATAAGAACATCCAGTGACAGACATATGTACTAGTGAGTTTCCAGAGAGCTCTGGGTGCTCTGTATAAAGCAATGGTAGGCAATTGCTGTTTTTATCATATTGCAACACATTGTGGGAGATGCACTAAAGGTTGAAGAGGACTCATAATGTTGATGTTCTGTCAGAGCAATGTCGAAGGCATATTAACAGTATGTACTTCTTCGACATCATATCCCCATCAGTCCAACAAAAAATATTCCCACATTGATATCCATCCGACATGCCTTCGATAGTGTTATGAATTTTCACTCGTCACATTGACAACGGTCTATTTCCATATGGAAATGCAGGATAATGAGCCATTATCGTATTTAAGGGGGTATGTTTATAAGTTAATGTGGTACTTCATCACATGCACTAAACTTCAATAGCAGCCTCTGGTGAAGTTGGGATCTCCCTGTAGTTTCCTATGCAGTAACAGCCCTCAATCAGTCATAAGCATGGAGGGTTGTGCGCTGCTGTAGAAGTGGAAAGGATGATCTCCCTCACACATCACCAGCAGTAGACAACCGTGAAGTCTGAGAGCATTCCCTACTTGATCTCTAGGGGAGTGGCGAGGATCCTTTCAGCACCACGAACAGCATCACTCCCTTAATCATTTGAGTGCCATAGGGATGTGCATTGCACACCCATGTGGCACTCAAAGGGTTAAACAAAAGTACACCAAGCAGTACACAATCTTCCCCTAGCTCTGTATCATATTTCATACATGTTGTACACTCCCAAGGGAACAAGGCAGCATATGTCGAATTGCCACTGTGTGTGGAGGAAACATATGTTGAATATTAACTGCGGGGCAACATATGTTGAATTGTCACTGTTTGCGGGGGTAGCATATTTTGAATATGAACTGTAGACAAAAAAAAAAAAATGGTCAGAGACACTCGACTAGGAACTAGCCTACTCAAGTATTGAGCAGGCTTTATAGGAATGGTGTCCTACCCATGGTGCAGTCTCTGACTAGTGCCTTACATAGAGAGTCTACATTCCTAAAGCAAATCATACTGGTCCTGCCAGAATAACAGTCCAGCCACAAAGTGCCAGGCAATTGCCCACTGAACAAGAGAAGCAGACAACCCCAGATGTACGTTTAGGCTTTGTTGGGCCTCGTCAGTGAGGTGTAGTTGATCTCTCTCTCTCTCTCTAGGCACTGAGCAAGAGGTCCACAGCTGAATTCCTCTGTTACCCTTAGGTTGACCTACCGTAAGGGTAATTTGCATATGCAAATAAACTGGTCAGAGACGCTCAACTAGGAACAAGAATACCCTAGTATTAAGCAGGCTTTTTAGAAATGTGTCCCACACAGGATGCAGTCTCTTTTACCTCACTAGTGTCTTATACAGAGAGGAAATGCCTTAAGCACATCATACTGGTCCTGCCAGAATACCAGTTCATCCATGAAGTGCCAGACAATTCCCCTCTGAATAAGAGAGGCAGCCAATCCTAGACATACGTTTTGGCCTTATTAGGTCTTGTCAGTGAGGTGTAGCTGCTCAAGGCACTGTGAGCAAGGGGTCCATGGATGGATTTCCCTGTTACCCTTAGGGTGACCAACCCCAAAGGATAATTTGCATATGTAGAATTGTCACTTTGTGTGCAAGCAGCATATATTGCAGCATATATTGAATATTAACTGTGGGGCAGCATGGGGAACAAAAGTATTGTGGAGCAACATGGGGAACATCACCATTGTGTTTTAGCCCCAGATACACTGAGTGACACCCCCCAGCCTTGTTCCCTTTCCCAGGCAGTGCCCATGGGGATTTGTAGCTATCAGTAGGCAAGGGAACAAGGCTGGGGGGCGGTCAGACAGTGTAAATGGGTATCTGTGGATACCAGTGGCAAGGGAACAAGTCTGGGGACCAGGCAGGGTACATGGGTTTCTGTAGCTACCAGTGGGCAAAGGAACAAGTCTGGGGGCCAGGTAGGGTACATGGGGTTCTGTGGTTATCAGTGGGCAAGGAAGCAAGGTTGGGGGGTAGCTTGAAGCCACAAATCCCCATGGACCTGTCTGACCCCAAAGCTTGCTCCCTTGGGCCTGCACAACATATATGAAATATGATACAGAGCTGTGGGGATGATTGTGTACTACATGGTGTACATTTTAACCCTTTGAGTGTCACGGGGGTGTGCGATGCACATCCATATGGCACTCAAAGGTTTAAGAGAGTGATGCTGTTTGTGGTGCTGAATGTATCCTGTTCAGTCCACTACTGACCAAGTGGAGCAGCATAGAGCATGCTCTCCAACTTCAGGATTGTTGGACTGCTGGTGATGTGCAAGGGAGGGCATCCCTTCCACATCAACAGCAGTTCAACAATCCTGTATGCTAAAGGGGGTCCTTCTCCTCCACTCCACTTGCATCTGTAAATTTTATTACATATGGCGATGTGTGTCTACATTTAAATATTGAAGTGCTTTGAACACATCTAAAAAAATCCTATCACCATAGCATCGACCTTTAGTGCATCTCTGCCATCGCTCTGCAATGCATTGCATATCCCTCTGGCTCTCAAAGGGTTAAACCAACATTTTGCCTTCATACAGGGTTATGTTTTCACTGAACTGCTCACAGTTAGGCAACTTACCACGTAAGACGTTGCTACACAGCTTCATTATGTGGTCATCTGTCATGGATTTGCCCTACAAAGAAAAATATAACTTTGGAACTTTTCTTCTTACAGTGGCCACCTGTATCTTATGTATTATACTGAGCATTCATTTATGTGCAAGTAATACTTTATGACAACTCTGATTCAATTGAAGAGCCTACATGTTATGTTAGCTATTTTGTATTTGAAGTAATAGTTTACATGACATTTAGATTTATGTAGTTGCTATTTTTGTAAAATAGACAGTAGACGTGTGCATTCATTCCATTATGAATGCTAAATTTATTGAAAATTGCCTGTTTTGTGACAATAGGATTAAATTGACAAAAGAATGACAACGAAAATACAATTACAGAATACCGAATGACACATTCAACACTTTTGTACACATTCATTATTTCATTAATTTGTTCATTCACATGCTTACACCACATGCATAACAAGTATCAGAGGTCCAGTGGTGTCTTCCACATCCTGGTCCTCCTGCATCCTCTGTCCAAAAATAAATAAATAAAAACCTAATAGAAAGCCACCGCCATCATCTCTACAAAAAACCCAAAACATTAATCATATTCGGGATGTTGGCTGATAGATAGAAAAATAAATAGCTAGTCAATTATTGGACAGGGATGACCATATAAAATCCAATGCCAATTCATTGTTTTCTCACTATTTTGGGCAATGGCTCGAGCAAGATTAAGAATTTTTTTTAGAGGCAGCAGTGGTGACGGTGGTGCAGGAGGACCAGGGCATCAAGGACACCTTTGGACCTCCAACATAAAGGTAAGTGTTATGGCTGGGGAGAATTTATTCAGAATATCTGTGAATGGATTTTGCCTGGCAATGAAAATGTTCACAGAAATTCTGACTAACCAGGAGGTATAGTAAATGAAATTAATTTAATCTGAATGAGTAAAAAAAATATGTACCTAACAACTTGGATAAAAATTTTTTTGCTGTGCACAAGTCTAATAGACAGTGCTGTCTGTTATAGCTGTGTGCTAGATACAAACATTCTACACTGCTCTCCTTCCCTACTCCTACTCCTTTATTCAGTTTCTTCCTCCCTTTCCTATTTTAGTAACTGGAGAAAAGGGATCATAAGACAAATTTCTGCAGTGAAAAAACAATATAACTAAGGAGCTCCTTGCCCATTATTTTCTATGGGGAAAGCACTGCCCATAGAGTATAACAATGTAGTTGCAGCTATGCTTTGAGTGCCAGGGATATCTAACCTTTTGGCACTCAAAGGGTTAAAATAAACTTAGTCATGTGTTTTCTGGCAGTAGTGAGATATCTTATGATACTACTTAACTAAGCAAGAGGGAGCAAGGAAGAACATGAGGGAGTGACAGTTGGGAAGGAGAGCAGTGTGGAATGTTAGTATTTTGTGCACAGCTGCATTAGCCAGCACTGCCTGACTTGCTTAAACTGACAAATAACTAATATTAAATATCTCACAAACTATTATTTTAACCCTTTAAGTAACCCCTCCCTTTCTTAAATGGTTGAATAAAAATGGTTAACATATAGGTAATGTGAAAGCTCTTTAAAATAAGCCTTAGTTGGCATAAGGTGCTACCTCCCTTTAATATCAAATATATATGAAATATTCTACTCTTGTTATGTTAGTAAAATCACAATGCAACAGCACCCCTACTGAGCACTATAAACCCACTGGAATCCAGAAAGGTCTGTAATGCACTGGAGAAGTATCTAATATGATACATCATTCATTGCATGGCAGCTCATTTTGAGTAAACCAATGGTATGCACAGCTGAGAGATGCTTTGTTCCAAAGTTATAATAGCGCAAACTGATTTTTTTATTGTTACTGTTTACACCTTTACGGGGCGCCGTTAAGGACCACAGTACATTTTTTATTTTTTTGCAATGAATTCTGGAATGGCAGTGCAGTGTGCAGCCGCGCTACCATCTCAGAAATTCATGACGTCCTTAACATCAGGACCAGCTTTGCATCACCGGTCCTTAACGTCAGGACTGGCTTGATGGTTCTGGCACATGATTTGATGCTAAGGGTTTAATAATTATTATAGTAAAAATGTTTCCAACAATTCAACCTGCTGTCCAGGCATTCATTCCATGGGACAGGTGAAACCTAGACTATAGTTCTCCATAGAATGTGATTGTAAGAGCTTTACTACTTTTTGATAGTTTAAGCTGTAATAACTTTTGAATGAATCATCTGTCAGTTGTGGCAATACCTTTGTTCTACAAATTTCTCCATATAATTTAATGGCAATATGTTAGCTAAAACCAATGATAACATGAATCAAATACTGTAGTGGATATAAGGTGATAAAAAACCTCTCCAAAACAAACCAAAAAACTATGCTGGATGTTATATCCATGGAGGCAGGCATGACAGTTACTGGTAGTTTTTTTCAAGTAAGCTCAGGAAGAGTGCATGAGCTTACTTAAACTTTCAAAAACCAGAGGGGTGTGCAACACATTACGAAGCATGTGTCGTGCACCTCTTTGGTCCTTAAAACGCCAAGATTAGTAATCAGAGTTCTTATGGTCTTGCAAGCAACTGTCATGTCCGCCTCCATGGATATGACTTTCAGCACTTATTGAAAATGTCTTTCCTTGAACAACGGCACAAAGGTAAAAATTCATAAGGGCCATTAGGATTATCTGGCCATAATGAGGTAAGTGGGGATTATTAGTTTAATGTGTTAGTCCTCCTTTAAGTAAATTATTTTTGTAACTAATCTTGATTATAGAGTTACTAAGCATGTGAAGTGCTATAAATCAATGCTACTGACATAGTAGGACTTTGTTTAGCATGAGCTAATATTACATAGTTGCTATAAATCCCAAGTTACATACAGGTTTTCCAGGAATGCCAGGTATTCCAGATATTCCTTGCGGTCCTCCTTCGCCTGGAAATCCCCGAGGTCCGGGAGGTCCAAATATGCCAGATTCTCCTTTTTTACCCTCTGGTCCTGGATCTCCATTGTCGCCAGTTTCACCTTTCTGAAATTCAAGGCAATCAATGTTATGTGTGTCCAGACAAAAGCAATTTGTTGCACAGAATACCCTATTACAGGGATGGGCAGCCTGAGATCATCCAGCTATTGAAGGCAATGTAACCTATACCTGCTTTCATAGTTTCTAACAGAAAGCTCTCTTCAAACAGATCCAGGGAGATCACTGTCCTGAACATAAAAGTGTAAAGCATAGGTGCAAGAAAATAAAAAGTATAGGCAATTAAGATTTGCAGTTGGATAATGTGTACATTCAAAATGTAAGGTTATTAAACCACTTAAAGCAATAGTAATACTACGTTTTATCTTTATTTTATTTTGTAGGCATTAAAAAACATAAAGAACGATATAAGTCTTATCTCTCAAACCTTTATGGTTTGAGAGATATTCACAAAGTTTCCCCTCCTGCCCCTTTTACCTAGCGTAAGCCATCTCTTCTCAGATGTGGAATCCAGTCCATAGACCAGACAGATAACAGAAGGGGACAATCTTATTCCTATGAGAACAATGAAAGCCCTGCCCCCCTTGACACGTTTTTCAGGTTTTTCCCTTATCTTAATTGAAGATTGTCCCTCTCTGCAGTCTAACTGGGCACCTCCCTTCTGATCTGGCTGAACAGTGTTACATCAGTAAAAGGGGCAGGAGGGGGATAGTTTGTTATTGAATTACTCTTGAACTACAACTCTGACAGTATTGAAATAACACTCTCCAAATTCCAAATACTATGATGATTAATAGGAGCTGCTTTTAAGGGATAGTAAAGTTTCACAAAAACAGCAGTGTAAGCCTAGTGTAAGCCACCTCCCCTCAGATGTGGAATCTGGTCCTGGGACCAGACCACTCACAGCAAGGGACAATCTTCTTATTGTGAGTATAAAGAAAACCCTGCCCCCTTGACAGGTTTTTCAGGTTATTCCTTACGCTCACTGAAGATTGTCCCTCTCTGCGATCCATCCGGACAGTCTTGCTGCTCTGAGGTGAACGACAGTGATATCCCTGGAATTCCTGTGAGTTTTCTGATCAGTAAACCATGAAAGCAGGAAATGGACACAATATAACACTATCTTTTTACATTGTATGATTATTTCTGGTTTCACAGTCCCTGACAGAAAACTGCCCGTAAACAATTTGTAAGATCAAAATACAATATGTAAGATCAAAATAAAGGTTGTTATTCTTTTAATCTTGTCATATACAGAATGAGAATTGTAAAGAAATAGATATTTTTTTAATTGTGCATCATTGATACAGACATGGAAAAGCCAGTGATAATTAACCTCTGAGAGGTTTTCTGAAGGAGTAATCATTAGGCACTCTTTCGGACTCCAGCTCTTGGAGACTACAACTCCCATTATCCCCAACCATCCAACAGCTAGGATCTTGAAGGTTAAAACATGCTCTCTTTTTAAAGGGCAGCTAAAATGAAAAAATGTGTATGTGTGTTTAAGCTCAATAGAAACAAAGAAACATAGAATTTGATGGCAGATAAGAACCAGATAAGAACAGTCTGTCCTACTGTAAAAAACCTCAAACCTTTTTTGGTCCTTGGTCTTTTCTTATGTTAAGGAAAGCCTTATGCCTATCCCATGCATGCTTAAATTCTGGTACTATATTAACTTCTACCACTTCTGCTGGTGTACTATTCCACTTATCTACTACCCTCTCAGTGAAGTAAAACTTTCTTACATTACATCTAAACCTGTGTCCCTCTATTTTTAGACTATGGCCTCTTGTCCTAACATTTGTACTCCTTTGAAATATACTTCAATCCTGCACTTTGTTGAATTCCTTCATGTATTTGAATGTTTCAATCATATCCCCTCTCTCTCTTCTCTCCTCCAAGCTATAAATGTTCAGATCCTTTAGTCTATTCTGATATGTCTTTTCCTGTAAACCAGTCACCATTTTAGTAGCCCTTCTCTGAATTTTCTCTAGACTATCTATATCATTCTGGAGATGGGGTCTCCAGTACTGTACACAATACTCTAGGGGAGGTCTAACTAGAGATCTGTAGAGTGGCATTACCACTTCCATTTTTTCACTTCTAATGTCCCTAGCAATACAACCCAGGACCCTGCTTGCATTCCCCGCTGCTTTATTACATTGCCTGCCTACCTTTAAGTCATTAGAAATAATTACTCTCAAATCCCTTTCCTCTGTTGCCTCTGACAGCACAGTACCATTAAAGGGATAGTAATACTTCGTTTTAACTTTATTTTATTTTGTAGACATTAAAAAACATGAAGAATGATGTAAGTCTTATCTGTCAAACCGTTATGGTTTAAGAGATATTCACAAGCAAAGTTTCCCCTCCCGCCCCTTTTACCTAGTGTAAGCCATCTCTTCTCAGATGTGGAATGCAGTCTATAGACCATACAGATAACAGCAGGGGACAATCTTCTTCCTATGAAAACAATGAAAGTCCTGCCCCCCCCCTTGACAAGCTTTTCTGGTTTTTCCCTTATCTTAACTGAAGATTGTCCCTCTCTGCAATCTACCTGGGCACCTCCCTTCTGCTCTGGCTAAGCAGTGTTACATCAGTAAAAGGGGCTGGAAGGGGACACTTTTTCATAGGATTACATTTGAACTACAACTCTGACAGAATTGAAATAACACTCTGCTTTTATTATGAAGCATTACTATCCCTTTAACAGTATATTTTTCCTTTGGATTTTTATGTCCCAAGTGCATTATTTTACATTTATAAGAATTAAACTGCAGCTGCCACACTCTTGTCCATTCTTCTAATTTACCTAAATCATTTTTCATTTGGCTTATTCCACCTGGAATGTCTACCCTATTGCAGATCTTTGTATCATCTTCAAAAAGACATACCTTACATTGAAGACCTTTTTGCAATATCACTATAAAAATATTAAAAAGAATGGGCCCCGGTACAGATCTCTCTGTGTGTGCTTTGGCACATCTAATAATGCATTTGGCCTCCTTCAGCCTAGTTTTGTACTGATACCTATCTTCTTCCTTCTGCGTCTGCTTATATTTCTTAAATGCTTTTTTCTCGTTTACTATATTTGCCACTTCTGTGGAGTACCACAATGATTTTCTTTTTCTTTTGCTGACATTCCTAATACAATGCTCTGTTGCATCTAGTAAAACAAAATGTTTTATTAGTTACTGACCGCTACTTCTTCCTCAGGGAATAGCAACTGAATAATCTTACATGTCTCTGTATCCACATCCCCATTCTGGGCTTTTTATTCCCAAGCTCCAGAGAGGTAGCTGATGATTATGTTTGGCTGCTGTGACATGACCTCAATCAGCAGCCAATAGAAATAAAGCCACCATTGACAGCTCCAGCTTTTTCAGGAGGCGAGACAAGGAACTCAGAGAAGACCTGTACAATTAAGGATGTAAGTATATAATGCATAAAATACATACTTCTTTCACCATTTTACTGCACCTTTAAAGAAACCTCTTCTAAAATTAAACAATCCTCAGCAATTTGTATAAAATTCCTTTCAACAAATTATGTATGTATTTTGCATATGCGTTCATGCTTCAGTGCAACAGAGGTCCTGTGTGACTGTTATTTAACACATTCGGAACTGGAAGTCAGTATAACTTAGATAAGTCATTTACTTTACATTACATTTAAAGCAGCCATGACATAAAAATGATTCTGTCCAGAGAATAAGGCTTTCACTTGTACACTTCTTCAGCAGACCACAAGCGATAACTCAGGTATAAAGACTCATATGTTCCCGTGTTTAATATGTGTTAAAAGGTACCGTAAATATACAATTATGCCCCTGTACTTTAAGTAAGAGACATCTATTTTTATATAGTGATAAATTCCTTCCCACGGAAGAGACCACAGCTGATGGTTTTCCATACTCTGATGGTGTATATCCTGCCAGGTTAATGCAGATGCCACTCATATGCCATGTTCCTCTGCTTTTAATAGGTAGCACCATTTATACCATAAGGAAATTTACACCACAATTACACACAGTTTCCACAAGCTCCTGGCAGAAAAGGGCCATTAACTGTTGGAAAAGAACTGCTCTACATCATCAGCTTCGATACTTTTAACCCATCAAGTGCCACAAGAGTGTGCAACATAAGCAGTTACGCACCCCTATGATACCCATAGGGTTAAACTACCACAATATCACAATGACACAAATCATCTACTGAGCAGATTTTATATTTTTTGAATTGGTAATAGCTATTTAACATAAAATATGTAATTAATCAAGTGGTTAAATGAGCATTTAATGTAAAAATGTAAGTTGTCCTTATACCAAAAAGGATGTTATAACATTCTCCTATATATGTGTAAAAGTTTTAATGCCTTGATAGATCTTAAAGGAACACTAACACTTGAAATTGAACAGGGTGATATACACTTAAATATCATGTAATCCAAGTTAGTAATAACAATTCTCTATTTGTTTCCTGCGGTCTAAAATTTAGTCTAACATATGTTCTATGGCAGCACCCATAATTGCCCCTTTTAGGGCTCCCTGACTTAGATTGGATTGCATTGCAGTTGATCATTTTATGGAGAGATTTATCTACAAATTTTTACATAGATGTCAATGGGATAATAATAACACTTATCAACTGCAATGTAATCTATACCTTAATTAACAAAGTAATGATGATAGGGTGACTAAGACATGAT
Source organism: Rhinophrynus dorsalis (assembly GCA_037306005.1). Taxonomy (NCBI): domain Eukaryota; kingdom Metazoa; phylum Chordata; class Amphibia; order Anura; family Rhinophrynidae; genus Rhinophrynus; species Rhinophrynus dorsalis. Next base: position 208,212,910 of record CM074723.1, read on the forward strand.
TGTGCATTAGTCTGTAAATGGTCTGAAATAAGGCAACAGATTTTCTATTATGGTGGGTGCTCATCTCAATCAGTTAACTCATCTTTTCTTTCATTTATAGCAACAAAATTAACCAAATGCTTTCTGAATAGGACATTCTACACAAAAGTTAAAAAAACAAATTTATGAGTATCTATCATAAAATATAAATATTTTACAGGTGTTAACTTTAAGTACATGACATAAAGTTATATGAATCAATTACATTTTAAGTGTTAGTTTTAATTTAAACGTTAACCAACATGAAAAAATATTTATATTGACACTCCCTGCTTTATCACTTTCCCAGCTTCTAAGACAAGAAACATTATAATCTTGCAACCTCCATCCTATATAATAATTCTCTAAAACGTGTGTAACACCTCGTCATGCGCAGTAGACACTGCTGCGCGTGCTGCAGTCATGCGCAGTAGAGACTGTCCGAAGGAGCGTCCAGCTGTGTGTCAGCCACGGCGCGGGCAGTCTCTACTGCGAATGACTGCCCCGCGACCGGGTGGCAGTGGCACTGTGGCCCGTGTAACGGGCTCTTCAACTAGTTGTAAAATATTCCACTCAGGATTCAGATTCCATCTCCTTCAAAAGCAGATGAAGCAACTTGCTGCCTCTTTCTTATTTGATGTGTAGGTGGGGGTGATGTCACAGCACACCAGGAAGAACCCATACACTGAGGGATGTACGTTTATAATACGAGAATAGAAAGTAGTACTGATCTTTAACATTTTTATATATATATATATATATATATATATAAATATCATCTTTTCCATGTTAAATGAAACATAGAATTTGATGGCAGAAAAGAGCCATTCATGGGCCAGATTGTATTGCAGAGGCTAAAGGTTATCTCTTGTTTTATCAAACATTTTCCTATTGAAGTCTATGGGGAAATCTGGAGATAAAAGCAGTGATAAAATTAGCACCTGTAATAGAATCTAGCCTCTAATCTGGCAATTTTTCCTGCTGTGAAAACCTCAAAGTTTATTTGGTCCTTGGTCTTGTCTTATGTTTAGAATAGCCATATGCCTACCCCATGCATGCTTACAGTCCCTTGCTGTATTAACCTCTACCACTTCTGTTGGTATGCTATTACTTATCTACTACCCTCTTATTGAAGTAAAACTTTTTTACATTACATCTAAACTTCTGCCCCTCTAGTTTTGGACTATGGCCTCTTGTCCTAACATTTCTACTCCTTTAAATGTTCTTCCCTCCTGTATTTTGTTGAATCCCTTCATGTATTTTAATATTTTTATCATATTCCCTCTCTCTTTGCTCTAAGCTATACATGTTTAGATCATTTAGTCTATCCTGATATTTTTTATCCTGTAACTCATTCACCATTTTAGTAGCCCTTCTCTGAATTATCTCCAAAATATCTATATCCTTTTGCAGATGGTGTCTCCCGTACTGTACACAATACTGTAGGTGAGGTCTAACCAGAGATCTGTAGCGTGGCACAATTCCTTCCCTCCTTCTGCTACTAATGCCCCTAGCTATCCAGCCAGGCACCCTGCTTGCATTCCCAGCTGCTTTGTTACATTGCCTGCCTACCTTTAAGGCATCAGTAATAATTACTCCCAAATATCTTTCCTCTGTTCCCTCCAAAAACATACTACCTTTAATATTATATTCTGCCTTTGGATATTTATGTTGCAAGTGCATTATTTTACATTTATCAACATTAAACTGCAGCTGCCACACTCTCGTCGATTCTTCTAATTTACCTAAATCATATGCCATCTGGCATATTCCCCCAGGAATAATATCTACCCTGTTGCAGATATTTGTATGTATGTATGTATCTTTATTTATATAGCACCATACACGTACACAGAGCTTTACAGAAGTTTAAATAGTACAATACAAAAATCAGAGCATTAGACTAAAGTGTGATCATTGCATTATTTGTGGGGGAAGTGAATCAAGGGAATCATACACTGGGAAAAAGACCCTGCCCTAAGAAGTTTACAGTCTAATTACAATTCACGATTACATAAAGAGACAGTAGGAGGAGGATCATAAGTGCAAGGCGTAGTGAAGGAAGTGCAGAAGGATTCTGATGTGCCTATCGGTGTGCAAAAGGAGGATATTGTTATTGAGATGCCTCCTTGAGCAGGTGGGTTTTGAGGAGATGCTTGAAAGTGATGAGTTTGGATGATTGGCAAATGGTGATATGGAGGGCATTCCAAAGTCGAGGGGCAGTCAGTGAAAAAGATTGTAGCTGAAAGATGGCTCGAGTTGTGTAGGGAGAGGACAGAAAGAACCCTTGAGAAGACTGTAGGTGATGGGTAGGGATGTAGCGGGAGATAAGAGCAGAAATGTAAGAGAATGAGCTGAAGAACTTGCAGGAGAGAAGGAGAATCTTGTAAGAAATACAATACTTTATAAGAAGCCAATTGAGGGATTTCAGGAGGAGATGAGAGGGAAGGTATCTGGGAGCTAAAGTGTTGATTCTTGCAGCTGAATTGATAACAGATTAAAGTGGAGAAAGATGAGAAGCAGGAAGACCGGAGAGTAGATTGTTGCAGTAGTCAAGTCTAGAGAGAATGAGTGCCTGAGAGATAGTTTTTGAAGTTTACATACAGAGGAGGGACGTATTTTGGCAATGTTTTTCAGGAAAAGTGACATTTTCTGGTGACTGCTTGGATATGGGGCATGAATGTTAATGTAGAATCAAGTATGACCCCAAGACAGCGTGCTTTGGATATTGAGTGGATGGCAGAGTTGTCTATTGTGATGGAGAAGGGGGTTGGTGGATGCGTTTTAGGAGGGAACACCACCAGCTCTGTCTTAGCCATATTAAGTTTAAAATGGTGGTGGGCCATCCATGAGGAAATAGCTGAGGGACATTGAGTGGCTTGAGACTGCACAGCTGGAGTGAGATCAGAAAGAGAGAAATATTAGTGTGTCATCTGCATACAGATGTAATTAAAGCCAAGAGATGAGATGAAGTCACCAAGTGATAGGGTGTAGAGTAAAAAAGTAAAGTGGGCCCAGGACTGATCCCTGAGGTACACCTACTGAGTGGTCGTGGGGAGATGAGAAAGCGTTCACAAAAGAAACACTGAAAAGTACGTTTAGAGAGTAATTTTTGTTAGGGCTGTCTCAGTGGAATAGTTGGTATGTAGACCTGATTGCAATGGGTCAAGAAGAGAGTTTGAATTGAGAAAAGAGATTAAGTGTGACAATACAATGAATTCCAAGATCTTAGATGCAAAGTGGAGGAGTGAAACTGGACAGTAATTTGAAAGACAGGTGGGGTCGAGTGAGGGTTTTTTGTGTATAGGTCTGACTATTGCATGTTTGAAAGAGGATGGAAAAGTTACGATAGAAAGAGAGGAGTTAAAGATATTAGTAAGGCTGTGAGCAAGTGTAGTTGCAAGAGCCTTAATAAGGTGAGAGAGCATGGGATCCGAGGTTAGGTAGTGAGTGGATTTCTCCTCTGTTTTAGGAGAGAATGAGCTGAGGGTTGCTATAGGTGAACTAGAAATCATGGGGATAGGAGCAGAGGATGTAGAGGGTATGGTTTGTTAAAAGGACTGTACCGTATTTTTGAAAAAGTCAGCAAAGTCCTGTGGAGTATTGGAGAAGGAGGAACAGTTTCTATAATATGCATAAAGGCATACCTTATCTTGAAGTCCTTTTGCAATACCACTAATGGAAATATTAAAAAGAATGGGCTCCAGTACAGATCCCTGCGGTACCCCACTAGTAACACAACCTTCCTCTGAATATTCTCCATTAACTACAACCCTCTGTCTCCTGTCACTCAGCTACTGCCTTATTATTTTCCATTTAAGACACATTTATTGATTATGTGGTTTCTCCACAGACTGGGGTTAATACTATTCCTCTGCACATCTCACATCCTGGTCAGGACTGTATAAGTTTTAGAAGTGGTGCACTACCTACTGAGTATTAGGGATATCTGCTATTTGGCAGAATAGGAATGTGCTAGGATAATTATATATCATTTTATAACAGGAAGAGAGAGAAAATCCTATAGCAGCACCAGAACCTATTCCCTGTGAACTTAAGGTGGGAATTGCTGTTTAGTAAGTGATGTGTAGGAGAACACAAATGTAACTAAAAATAAAAATATATATATGTAAAACAACACCTTTATTGAAATGTGATTAAAAACCAGACAAATTAAAAGAAATAGACTTCTCTTAATCTAATATATATATGTATTCTTTTAGAATGTGAGAATAACTGCCTCAGACTTAAATTAGTAATCAATATATAGGTAGAGTTCTAGTCCTGGATCCTGGTATCAGTCTAAACTATTATCTCTGATAGGTTTAATAACAAGTCTATTTAGTACAGTTGTTACTAGATGATTCTACCAGAATTCTATCTCTACCTATTAGCAATATAGTCTAATGAGAGAGTCAGTTATTATTGTTATCTTCGAGTCATCGATTTGTTACTCCAAGTAATAGATATAATGTCCCATAAAAATGTTCCGTATATAGGTAGCACTGTATTGTCAGCTTATGTTTTGCTCGATCAGATAGAAAAGATTAGAACAAGTTCAAGAGAGATCTTACATCATTAGGACCTCTTGTTTAGGTAATTGAGCCTTATTATTCACATTAACAATTATATTAGTCAAAGAAGTAACTGTATATTTCACTTCAGACTGTGTAAGGACTGCTGACTTATATGCTCAATGGATCTTCATTTGCTAGATTGATTAATTTCTTCAGCAGTTAGGTGTAGCCGACACCAAACAAATCGGCCGATTAACTCTTTCAGTCCCAGACTCCCTTATGTCCCATTATAAATAAATCTAAAAGTACAGTAGTACAGTGATTTAAGTGATTCATTCGCTATAAGGAACTGGCAGTCTGACTATCATATAGTTCAATCCCTCCTATCTTTGGGGTGTCTTACGCCCCATTGTGCATATACTACATTGAATGATGCAGCGGTAGAAATGAGCAAAGTCTTTCATGAGTCACCCTGTGCTAAACCATAGTATGGGCTGTCTTATGCCCCAGTAAGATAAGTGATAAGCTAAAAAATAAGGACCATATTCCTGTATGCTCCTGTCCCCTAATGCATGTTCTACCTATAGTGGCTTTTTTAAAGGGTAACCAGCCCATACAATTCTCACCTATTTTTTACGAGTGACAGATACGAACTTCAATCCCCTGGTAAAATACAACTGTGGATGTAGCCAATCCCCGTTAAGAAGCAGACTTGGATACATTCTACATCAAATTGTGTTCATTTAGTGTGTAACTTATGATAAGTCCACAGTAATGTATGTATCGATATAAAGCAAAATTAAGCATAATAACATTTTAGTTCTAACAAGGAGGGCATATACAGTTTCTTATAGTAAAGAATTATGGATACAGTGCCCAAACATAATTACTGGGTATGCTTTATAAAGGGTTATAATCCTAAAGTGAAACAGTTTTATCAGCAATAAGGTATAAATTAATAAAAAGGTTTTAGCAGGTTGAGAGCTGCTCCCACATTAAGACATAAAACTTAATCAAGGCATGGAAATGAGAATATTTCTCATACTCCTCCATAGGGAGTTAAATGTTGAAAGATCAAATGTGAGCTTTAAGTCTCATTCCTTCATTTAATCCATTAGGGGATACGGTATTGAGCAAGAAAATCCACTTGTTCTCAGTTCTCGATTACTTATTATCCATATCCCCTCCTCTCAGACCATTTGATATTTTTTGAAGTCCCCAGACCTCCATTTATTTTGTATTACACCTATGTTTTTGTAGGAAATGGTCAGCCAGACTTGTTAATTTCTTTCATTTTGCTTTGTCTCTTGGTACATTTTTTCTCTTGGAGATTTGATGACTGCCTAGAAAACATTTGGGGGGGTTTTCCAATCACCTCGCCCAATGTCGGGTCACTCAACAAGATATTCCAGTGTTTATTAAATATAGTCTTTAATTCATTCCATTGATTATGATATGTAGCAACAAATCAAATTATCTTATGTTTATTTTTTGTTTTTTTGCACAGTAAATGCTTTCTCGCTGTAAAAGTAACTCTTTAACGAGCCTTTTTAATTATGGTTTTACTATAGCCCCTTGCTTGTAATCTTAACGATAATTTTCTGCTCTCTTTTCAAAAGTGTCATCTTCTGAGCAGTTGCGTCTTATATGTAGGAACTCTCCTGTTGGTACAGATCTTATTACTGAGTGCGGGTGAAAGCTACTAGCATGAAGAACACTATTAGTAGCTGTGGACTTGTGGTAAAGATCAGTATGTAATAATTCATCAGTACGTGTTTTGACTGTTACATCAAGGAAATTAATCTGTTCCAGACTATACTCCAATGTTAATTATTGCTGTTGAGCTTATCAACATATTTTTCCAGGCTTTTAGCTTCATGGTCCCACAGAATGAGCAAATCGTCAATATACCTTAACCAGGATAACACATGGCTTTTGGTGGCTGTCACTCAATGCCATAGTGTGTTCCCACCAGCCCAGGTATATGTTAGCATAGGTAGGGGCATAGGTGGCCCCCATATCTGTGTCCCTAACCTGTAATGATTATGGAAAACAAAATAATTGTGCTTTAGTATAAAGCAAAGTAATCTTAGGAGGAAATTTTTATAATGCTCCTCAATGCTTGCATCCATTTCCAAAAAATATTGCACAGCCTCTACACCTCTATCATGTTGTATAGAGATGTACAGTGACTCAATGTCACAGCTAACCAGCAGCATAGAACTATCCGTAGGCAAAATATCCAATTTGCAAAGTAAGTCACCTGTGTCTCTAACGTATGATGGTGGTTGTGTGACATATACCAAAACTGCAATATCGAAGGAGGACAAGATATATCAAACATTGAGGTCACAACCATATATATCATATTTGGCGCTGCTATGTACCGAAACAACAATAATAAACAAAATATATAAGGAAAAGGAAAAAGAACGTAAAGTAGGTACTATCAAGCACTCAGACCAATACAAAAAATCCCTATCAAAATATACACATATCAAGAATTTATTAAAAAAATATTATAATAATCACATGAATTGCAGAGATAAATTCACATGGTGCATCTACCTCCCAAACACCAGTACATATCATCAATTTAAAACCAGCAACAATGTTGCAAATAATAACTATTGCCAAGACCACCCACAGATATATAGTGAGAGACCGATAAATATTGTCATTTACAATGCGGTCATCTCAGATTTCAATACAATGACAATCATTATAACATAATATAACTCGTAATCTTATAACAAAACTACATCAATACAGATATCAATAGATATAGGCATGTAAAGGGTTAATAGAATAGATATATTGTGGAGGTGAAAAGGACATCATGTTATAATGATTGTCATCGTATTGAAATCTGAGAGGACCGCATTCTAGATGACGATATGAATTTGCTCAAATTCAAACTGTGTATGTATTAACTCATGAGAACATCTGTTTAAAGCACCCTCCCACCTTTTTTGCAGTACTTCATTGTCTAGATTCACAGCCGGCCTTAATTTAATTCTCAAGCCTCGTTGAACTATGTCATTAGCAAAATATTTTTCATATGAGCACTTGTTCCACCAAGCCCTCATTTGCTTAATATTTGTACGTTTATAATCCTGAAAGATATATTGTAAATTAGTATCACGACGGTTGAAAGTAAACCTATCAGAGGAGAATACATAACTAAGCTGTGTAGCCCATCTATCATGTCTATTGGTAAATGTAAAGTTTGGATTAGCCATCCTATATGGTATGGCTATACAGTACTCTATAAGGCAGGGCAGGAAGTACCACATGCAAAGAAAACTACTTCACAGTGCAATGTAGACATTACTAGACTCATCCCTCTCACTGACTGGTTCATTGTTCTCTATTGCTCCATTAATATATAAGTCTCTTCTGAGCTCCTCCTCTGGTACAAATGTATCAATAAAGTTTTGCGCTAAGATAGGAACTGGAACAAATTGTTGTGTGCTGTGCCTACCTAATGTGTATGCATTAAGCTGTTTACAATAAAAATTCTATGATTTATGCTGCTTGCTCCACGGAAGAAGTAGTAGGGTAGTGTATGAACTTTCTCTTCCAACGCTCATTGTTTATTGCCATGTACTAAGAAGAAGAGGAAATTTTTGTAAATGTATTTTCCTGCTCGTTATATAGTGCATGTGGTTATTACTTGAATTAAAGTCTTAAATTTGGATGAGTAACTACGCCTATTTTCACTAAATCTATAATACATACCCAAGCTGATGTGTAAGCAGAGAAATCTAAATGCTCTTGTAGATATGTACACGTCATAGGGAGAGGGTATGATCCATAAATAATTACCAACACATCATATTGGGGATAACAGACCAAAGCTTTATTTAACTATTTTACTCACATTATTATTGTTCTTATTCAACACAACAATAATTAATCATTAAGCAATAATCATTCATTAACTGACAGTCCTTGGCAATCCGCTTTCCTTGACACCAAGCATGGCCAAATTGTACGGGCTCATGCTACCATTCCCACACTTCAGCACTACAGCTGATCCCACCGTTCTTCAGCACTTACAGCTGATTCCACCATTTTCAGCACTTACAGCTGATTCCACCATTCTTCAGCACTTACAGCTGATTCCACCATTCTTCAGCACTTACAGCTGACTCCAAGTAATTACCCCATTGGCCATCCACTTTTAGCTTCAATGGGTAACGTGACCTCCCGCGACCTAAGTCCGGGGTAAACTCCCAAAGGGCTTCCACCCGAGGATAAAATCCCCTAACTTTACCACATCAGTTATCGATCTCTGAAAACCATGCAAGGACTATCCGCCAGCCAAGACACACAGCCATACCCCACGAGGGGAGGGAGGGAGGGATGCTTCCTCTGTCCTCTCCTCCTCCAAACAACAACTCACTTCCTGTTTCCAACCCTTTTATACCCTTTCCTTTTACTCCTCCCAACACATACACTTCCTCCATGAATCAACCCTCCCCCATGACATGTTTCCCCTCCTGTACCCTGCGGTCCCTTCCGGGGAATTTCTCGTCATAGGGAGAGGGTATGATCCATAAATAATTACCAACACATCATATTGGGGATAACAGACCAAAGCTTTATTTAACTATTTTACTCACATTATTATTGTTCTTATTCAACACAACAATAATTAATCATTAAGCAATAATCATTCATTAACTGACAGTCCTTGGCAATCCGCTTTCCTTGACACCAAGCATGGCCAAATTGTACGGGCTCATGCTACCATTCCCACACTTCAGCACTACAGCTGATCCCACCGTTCTTCAGCACTTACAGCTGATTCCACCATTTTCAGCACTTACAGCTGATTCCACCATTCTTCAGCACTTACAGCTGATTCCACCATTCTTCAGCACTTACAGCTGACTCCAAGTAATTACCCCATTGGCCATCCACTTTTAGCTTCAATGGGTAACGTGACCTCCCGCGACCTAAGTCCGGGGTAAACTCCCAAAGGGCTTCCACCCGAGGATAAAATCCCCTAACTTTACCACATCAGTTATCGATCTCTGAAAACCATGCAAGGACTATCCGCCACAGGGCCCGACTGTCAATACCTTGACCAGTTGGGCCCCCCGCCACCAGGTCCGACTGTCAATATCCTGACCAGTCGGCCCCAACACCCACCAAAGCCATGGTCTGTATCCCCCCAGAAACAACAACGCACACAGCCCAACCGGGCACTCCACCCAAGAATTATCATCCCACAAAACAGAGCACCACCAAACAAACCTCAACAAACCAGAGAGAACTAACCAGACCAGTCAAGCAAACACACCACACACAGATGACCAACTGATACCAGAAGATACCACCCAAGCCTTGACCTCTGGGCTCCTACCTGCCAACCACAGTAACAGCACAAGGGGGGGGGGGAGAAACCACTAAACAAAGAAACCACAGACATACTGGACAGAAAGCACACAGCAAAAAACAGGCACCCCCCACAAAGCAACATGCCACCCCAGCGACTGCACCTCAAGCCACCGACAACAGAAACACTACTGGCACAACCCACCAGTGTAGTATAGTAACAAAATAAACCCACATACCCAGACAACTACACAAATACAGATAGACACAGAACAGTGAACCAGTGGCTCCCATTGAACATCCAGACATAACTACCCCCCTACAATACCAGCAGAAACAGACCCAACAGACAACAGAAACAGCAACATATAACAGATATAACATATAAACCCACACATAGACAGATATCCTCACAAAAAACCCAGTCACAGATATACCCATACACATATATACATATAGATATATACAGATATACCCCCATATACATATACAGACATACATACACACAGATACCACACAGGGATCCACACCCAAAGTCAGAACAAAATGGAAAAAAACCCCTTCATGCCGAAGAAAAAACACATACAAAAACACCCCACGATACCTAACCATTACACAAAACCCAGCACACGAGGCAGACCGACAAACACCCAGCCCCCAAGCTAGCCCACACCAACCATTGAATCCCACAGACATTCAACCTCTCAAAGCCCCACATACACCAACAGCCCATCTACCAGCACCAAAACCAGCCACGGCCTTTTTTTTTTTTTTTTTTTTTTTTTAATTAATATCTGAACTCTCCCAGTTCAAGCAGAAAAACACACCCAACCAGCAGGCCACCTACCAACCTCAACCCTACTAGTAAAATACATAACCCAATAAACTTCCGGATACAGCGACCCAAAAGAAACAACAATCACTAATTCCCCACGGGAATCGCCAATAGAACCAACCACCTGGCACAGGTACCCAACAAACCATCCACCCGGAGCTAACCTGGCCTTGCGCAGCCACCAGTCCGTAACCACTCAGTGCTCCCGCACTATCCACATAAAATCATAGCACTATACCTGCATGCACCAACCACAAAGGCGACAGGAACAAACTGGCGTGAGAGAAAGACCACTGGAACACACCGACAGACCAGCCACATGCCGTGCTGACACAAAGCTGTCCGATGACCACCTGCTGCAGAGAAGCACAGTGTAATGATGCACAGCAACACCCGAGGTGCCCCCCGCCATTCATTCTGGAGGAGACTCAGCTCACATCAACCACCGTAAGAAGAACCGGGGCAATCTACACCGGCCACCACACCTTCCGCAACCCCACAATGAGCCTGGACCTGAAGCAGCCCAGCCCGATGTACCTGCAGTGCTGGACGCACCCAGGGAGACGAACGCTGCAGCAAAATACCCAGCAATACCACTGCCATGTAGTCCCATGGCCAGGAACTCAAAATGAAACTGGAACCGCTGACATCCATTGGCCAACCGATGGCCACTTCCGACCGACACACCTTCCCAGGGGATCAGAAACACCGGGGCGTCCGCAGCCCCCAGTTACACCACCACCACCGGAACCTGCAGCAGCCACACCAAGCCTGATATGACAGGGAGGGTCGATTCCCACAGCATATGCACCGGGAAGATGTGACCACCAGAGCCCAGAACCACATCCGTGCAGCAAAGCATACCAAACACACACCAACACACACTGACACCAATGCACCCATGACAAGAGGTCCATGCAGTGATTCCCAACCAGGACGCCGTGTCACTCATGCATGCCACCGGCATCCCCACCGTGCCCCCTCAATTCCACAAAACTGTGCTAAAATGCGAATACTGTTCTTAAAAAATGTCCCGTACCGGAAATCCGTCCTCATGAAATGCTAGACAAAATACTCAAATGGTGAACCTATAAAGAGCTATACACGCATACATACATATAAACATACACACATACATATATAGAAACATATACACATATAGACATGTATATACATACACATCAATGCCGTAAGATCAACTAGGACGTGCTGGACAAATGACCCAGCACACATCCAGTGTGACCCAATACCCACAGCCTGAACAGTAAGTGCGCCCTAAACCATGGAAGGTAGGAGAACAAAAATTTTTTTATTTGTTTTTATTTTTAAGGTAAAATTAGGTAACTCGACCACAGTATCCACATGTGAATGGAGCTCAAGTAAGGTTAAATTGGTATATACCCATACATATATATACACACACACAGACATAGATATACACATACCCATCCTACATATACTGTCCCATATACATATATACACATACATACATATACATACACACACAGACATATATATATACACATACACATCCATACACATAGTAGGATGCAAATGCAGATAAGACAGACTACCCCCAGACCGATAAGACAGACTACCTCCACACCAAACCATCCACATCCACCGACAGGTATCCACACCCAGATACATAGGCATGCATACACATACACAGACATACACATATACATCTATATATACACCCATAAAAACTACACATACTCCCATCCAACTCAATCCCATAGGAACACAGAAAACAGATACACTTCAGAGAAAAAACACTGCATTCTCAAGAGGTACATAGCTACCCCTACATAACCGTAGCACAAACCCACTCCCACCCATGTACATAGGCATCCATATAGACCTCACATCCACAAACATAAGTATACCATCGACCCACACAACCCCACCCATGTACATAGGCACAGCCATATAGCCCACTCACACAGAACCACACGCATACCGCCGCCCAGTCATACATCCCCAGCACAGACATCAACCCATACACACACCCACCAACATCCACACATACAGACCCACCCACAAACATCCACACATATAAACCCCTACACAGCCATTCATACATACCCACAAAATACATGCACCACCCGCACAAACCCCCCAGACAGACCCATACCAACTCCACCAGACATACACACAGACAGAAACCCTACATACCATCAACACTGCACACCCAGGCCTCCATCTCCTGCCGGTCCAGTAGTGAAGTAGGGGGAGTAAAAACAGGAACAGAGCACCCTGGTGGACAGAGCTGCGTGCCCGGTGCAGAAACCAGCACACGCTGTCCCACGCAGTCTCCCGTGTCACTGAAGTCCCACGGGAGGAGTAGGCCATACCAGCAGCCGGTGCATCAGTCTTCCTCCAGTCAGCCAGCACCCCAGAGGGGAACTCACAGGGGCTGCATCAACATCCGGCGCGAGGCCAAAACTCCCCCCAGGAGCGAAGCAGAACTGGCAGCCGCCGCGAAGAGCTCAAGCCCTGAAGGAAGGGGAAACCTACCCTCCAAAGCCAGCCGTTCCATTCCAGAAACTGGCCCCACGAGGCCGAGTCTGCAGAGCGCACCCGCTCCCAAAGGAAAAAACCGCGGAGCTCCAATGGCGGACGGATCGGCACATCCGGACGCAGCTGCAGGAGCCCGCACCGGGCCTAATGCCCAGTCCGGGAGCCAAGGACAGACCTGGAGATGAAATGGGTAAGAAAAAACAGCACAAAGAGAGTGGAAGTGAGACAGGGATGAAGGATAAATGAAAGCCAAAAGTAGGACCATAGAGGGGAGGGAAAAAATGAACAAGGGGGGAAATACAGCAGAGTAAGATAAAAAGCAAAGTACAGCCACAAGGGAAAAGCGATCAGCAGCAGACTGGAGCATAGAGCCCTAAACTGGGCATGAAAAACCCCAGGAGAACCGCCAAGGAGAAAAAAGGCAAGAAAGCAGAAAACCAGACAGCAGCGTGCAGAAGAATGCTTCCTCTGTCCTCTCCTCCTCCAAACAACAACTCACTTCCTGTTTCCAACCCTTTTATACCCTTTCCTTTTACTCCTCCCAACACATACACTTCCTCCATGAATCAACCCTCCCCCATGACATGTTTCCCCTCCTGTACCCTGCGGTCCCTTCCGGGGAATTTCTTTTCCCTTGGTGAATCTAGCTTTCTGCAGGTAACTGATCAGGTAGTGTCAAGCATTACATGAGTAGATAATGTAAGAGATTGTGTAGTATGTACTGCACCATTTACTAACAAGCTTCAAGTCGACTACACAGTGCCTACTACATATTACTTTACACTTCATACTGACAGGGATTTTTTGTGGGGGTAATAAGCACCCACACCTTTTATTTTCTAAAAGTTAACCCTTTGATTGCCAGAGGGGTATGCAACACATTGCAAAGCAATGAGCTGCACACCCCTCTGGCACTCAGAGGGTTAAAAAGCAGTACATTATCCTGTACTAGAGGTTCTCAAACTTTCTGTGTTACACGAAATCCTTGGAAAACTCTAACAATCAATCCCTTTAACCCCTTAGGTGCTAGAGAGGTCTTCAACTTATGGCTCCACTATTGAAGATCTTTCTAAGATCCAAGGGTTAACACTTGTGTCCTAAAGTTTATTCCAAGAGAAATCTAATAGAAACCATAATTTCCCTGAATGAAATGTTACAATCCTCCACTGATCTTCTGGTAGCCCTGGAACCACACACTCACTGTTTCTCACTCAAGCGTTTTCCACAAAAACAGACAAAGTGCTAGAGCTTATTACAAGAGAAATCTAACAGAAACCAGCATCACACTGAGTGAAGTATTACACACTTCTGATCATCTGCTGGTAGTCACAGAAACACACATACACTGTGTGCCACTCCAGCCCTTTCCCACTATCCACCAAAGCAGGCAACTGAGCAGGGCCTATTGAAGGAAGGGAGCCTCCTCCCCCAAGTCCCACAATCAGAAACTGTGATTCTCACACATCACAGTTTAGAAACCCTCACTCCCCGTAATCTGGGACACACAATACAGTCTGTTCAATGAGTGAAAACATTTGTGAAAAAAAAATCTGCATTGTGTGATAATAGGTGTGAAAACCCTTTATGTTTTCAAACTATGGTACGTGTAAGCACTTGGCATTGTGTGCACCCAGATGTTATCTCTATTCTATTAATTTGATTTAATGAAAGTTTAAAATTGTTTTATATTTGGGCACTCACTTTTAGTAGAAGTGAAAACTGGTGTAGCTATTTCTTAACTGCTTGGATGCAAGAAAAGTCTCCAGTGCATCGCAAAGCAATGTGTTGGACACCTGTCTAGCAATGCAGGCAGTTAAGGGGCCACTACTTTAATTTTTACTCAGGGCTCACCATTGGTTGAACTGGTCCTCTGCCCACCTTTACATACATATGTTCAAGTCATCTCTCTCACTGAACCTAGTTTGAGAACCACTGTCTTAAAAAGTAGTTTTCTCCAGAAATAAATTAAATATGTTATAAAACACTGGCACCTTTTCCTTTCAAAATTAATCTCTTGCTTGCCTCGTAATTACTTTGAGTTATAAAGGGGAACCAGCTGTGGATCTTAGCAAGCTGGATAGTATAAAGCACTTGAATCCCCTGCTTCCCATCCCTGCTAGCTTAAAAATCCAGCCTGCAGGCCACTTACATTCACTGAGCTGAGACCTCCATTGAGGGCAATACAAGCAACCCTATTTTGAGTATCAGAGAGGTAACCAGAGCATTGTAGCAGAAAGTGATGTCAAGTACTCTGGAACTAAATAGGCCTGTCAGTGCTGTCTTTGGTTATACAGCACCAAACAGGTTAAGTCAGATTGGGATGCTACATTCCACACAATAGTTCTGTTTATCAATTGGCGGCTCTGTGCTTCTCGCTGCCTATGCATGGAACTATATGAGGCTCTCCTCATGCTGTGGTTTTATGACAATTGAAAGACAAACATTAAATCTGGACACTTACCTCTCCCTTTGATCCTCTACTACCTCCTTCACCCTGTGTGGATAAAACCAAGATATTAGTATTATAAAAGATACACTTAGGTTTTACTATCACTAACATAGGAGCACTAGAATATAGGGACAAAAGGAAAAGAGGCACAATATGGGGTAAGTCAACTGCACCACAGTAAACAAAAATACCCACAATTCCCACTTCTCTAAATAGGCCTTACAACCCCTTGATTGATAGAAAGGTATCCAATGAATTGGAGACCTTTCTATCATTCAAGAGGTTGTAAGGCTCTCAGCGAGAGTGTTCATTTCTCCCCTATTGTGCAAATGCTGTGCTCTGGATTGCTCCACTTTTGTCTTGTATGTATGATTGAATAAACTTACCCTTATTCCAGGGATTCCTGGGAGTCCTGTCTCACCCTTTTCTCCCTGTAAAAAAGAATTTAGAAGAATGAAAAAAAAACACAATACAGAGAACAGGTCGTCAGAATGTCAATGAAACAAGTGATAGTGCAGCCTCTGGCTGGATTATAGAATCAATGCTTGAAGTTGATTACAAGAGCTTTTAATATACTTTAATACAGTACTACCAGAAAATTAATTAACCACTGAAAGGATGTACTCAAACATTCCAACAAATGCAAGATTGTGCAGTAATATATTTTGAATAAAGCATCTCGAGTCACAGCAGTGGAAGTACCCTTGTTTGACTCTACAAGAAAAGCACTGCAACTAGGAAACACACATTATGATTAAAAGAATGGAGGATTCAGCTTCAGCTGAGGAAGGGGTTATTTACAGTAAGGTCTGTTAACTTATGCAGTTCTGTGCCCAGGGATGAGGTAATGGCAGATACAATGGATACATTTAAGAGAAAATTAGATACATTTCTAGAAGAAGGGAACATATAGGGTTATACAGTGTATTACTAGGTTAAACATGAAGCTCTGGTAAACAGACTAATACCCGGCTTTGAGTGAGAAAGGATTAAGTACTTTTCATTTCCTACATTAAACTGTTGTAAAGGATGAACATGATACACTTGTGTCTTTTTTCAATCTAATTTACTATGTAACTATTTATATTTTCTATCAAAAGGGCTACTATCTCCTTAACTCTTTGAACAGTAGAGATGTATCTGATCAGGGCCAGCGCCACCCATAGGCAAGATAGGGGCCGGCCTATTGAGCACATCTATGGGGTGCAGCGAAGTGGGGAAATATTCACACTGCAGGCTGCAGCCAATGAGAGAGTAATGCTTTGTATAGTACTCCTCTCTCATTGGCTGCCTGTGCGGTGTGTGTGTGATGCATGGTGGCACTGTTGCGTAACGAGCATGGTGATAGATATGGTCACAGGGCCAGAGTGACTGGGGGTATTAGTTCGCAACTGAACTTGGAAGTTGGCAGCAGCAGGCTGGGGGAACGATCGCATTGAGCAACTAGTGAGGAGGAGGCCTGAATTGCCGGGGGTTGCAGCAGAGATCCGGATCACCCAGCAGAGAGATTTAAACTTAAGAGGAGGCAGTGTGGAGCACAGGGTGAGTTACAGTACATAAGATAATATGCACGCTATTGCTACAACAAGGAGTTATGGGGTATATTATGCATCTGTAGTGATCCAGATTGCAAAATGTTTTAGTGATCGACACAAATGAACAACATATAACAATCTTTATTAAATCAATCTGAAATCAATAAATGTATATTTAAAATCTATAATAAATCAGTCAGATTTATGTGTATTTATTAAAATAAGCTTTAAGTCAAATATCCACACTGGTTTTATGGGCTGAGAGGTTCTATTACTTGTTCAAAATTATTCCTAATGGTGTCTGTTGATTGATCAGAATTCTCAGTCCCTAAAACCAGTGTGGATATTTGACGTAAAATTTAATTTAATAAATAAACACTTCTGATTGATTTATTATATATTTTAAATGAATACATTTGATTTCAGATTGATTTAATAAAGATTTTGTTATATGTTGTTTATTTGTGTCTATCACTAAAATATTGTGAGATCTGGATCACTACAGATGCATAATATTTCCTGTGAGCAATATCCATGCAATATTTTTGTATGAGTAAAGTTATTTAACACCCTGTTGAAGTGTGGGTAATATTGTGGTAATGTGTTGGTATAAAACTACATAAATAAAAAGTAGTGGGTGACTGAAAATGCTAGTGTTAATATAGAAGCGATCAGAAGAGCATGTTCAATAAGTTCATAGAGAGAATCTATTATGTTGCAAAGAGTTGTTTGATAATGTGTACAATTTGTTACATGTGTTAATTGAGAGGCATTTGGTGGATACTGAATGAATATAAGTGTGTAGGGGTATAATGTGAAATAAAGTAGCTAGATGAAGAGATAATTAATGTATGCGTCAAGTTATACACATCTTCAGAAAGCAGTGTGGAGGATGAGGCATGAGTTTGTTTGAAATGATATTAGTTTGTGTTGTGGTGATGGCGTGTATCAACATAAATTACATTTCTTGTGTCTGTAAGGTATTAAAACAAAGCCTTCATAGAATGTGTGTAGCTGCAACATCAGGTGGAGAGTGGGTGGCTGATGAAGCTTCTAAGAATGTTTTAAGGATAAGTGAAATTATTTGAAATAAATCAAAACTCAGTTTTGTGGTGTGTTCAGCACAACGGAAGCACACTTCTCAAATAGGAGTCCTGGGTTTGCACCTACTACTCTTAAAGGGATGTCTGGCTCTGACAACCAATATTTTATATTTTATATCAGACGTACTTAGAAGTGTTGTCAACCCACCTCCCCAAAGAGTGCAGTGTTTCAGGATTCTTCATATGACCACAGGTGATTCTGTTATTAGCAGAGATGGATCCTGCAGAAGAACTGAGTCTCCATACTCAACTGAGATTTCCAGAGAACCTACACTAGGGCAGGGATGAGTCTAGTTCATTTTTTCCTCAAACCTGGTTCTGAAGGACCGTCAGTAGTGAAGATCCTAAATATTTCCCTACTTGAGCACATTCTCAGACAGAGAAGTCCTTAAAACTTGTACTGTTAATGGTACTTGAAGAATGTGGTTGAGGACAATCTTGACATTTATCAAATACAATAACATCCAACCATATCCTATATTTATTTGGAGTCATTAGGAAATGGAGTTCTGTTAACATGTTTATGAAAATATATATATTACAGGCCTTTTTCTGTTGAGTAAAAGAAGGGCACTCCAACAACTGGAAGTATTTTCATTCAAAAGTTATTTCAAATCAAACTATTAGCAACAGTGCCAACTAGTGTCCAAAAGGAATGTTTTTTTATAATACATTTTATGGGAAAGCTTAAGGGTTATGCACTAACTGTGATAAAGTGATGATAATGTGGAGACGACTTCTCCAGTGATATCACTTCTCCAGTTCCTATGTTATTCTATGGAACCAAATGCACTAAAATCTCTAAGAGACATCTTAGTGTATTGACTCCATAGAATAACATAAGACTTGGAGAGTTTAGAAAACTGAAGAAGTTATTTCCACATCTGTTTATCAACTCTTTATCACACATCACATCACAGTGCATCTTCCTTCTTGAGTCATAGACCATGGCTCTCCAAAGTAAAAGACAAAATTGAGATATAAAATTAATTTAGAATGAAATATCTCCTGGCAGTACCTTCGTTTTACTATATCTTTTAATAGAAAAAGTTTACTGCTCTTTCAAGACATCTATTACTGGTAAAAGATTCATGAGTTTTGTTTTTTAGCTTAAATGTTTTAATTAAAGAAATACATTTTCCAAACATAAATAAACGTACCTGTTCTCCTTTTGATCCCTCATCACCATTATCCCCCTGAAAGAGAATGTTTTCAAACAATAGTTTCACAATTATCTGTATAATATGATAGGACATTTTCTTTAGTACTCAAAGCATTGATCACATATCAAGCAGATATTTTGTTAGACCATTTGATCAATCACTTCCATGAGATTGAATTGCATTTGTATAAAATTCCATGCTCAATCAGTAACTGAATGTGATTCCTTATTGCTACTCCTGCCTAATGGCGATGTACTAAGCTACTTATACCAATATTGGTCCTCTGTATGCCTCTTGCACCAAGAGGAGGGCAGTGGGTTAGTGTATGGGTGTTTGGGGGCTTTTCTTTCCACCATTTTAAATACTATGTAGACATAAGACAAAGTGGTAGCACTTTACTCCATGCTGTAGGGGAGGTGTTTAGGACTTGCTGACATTATAGACTTAACAATGGCAGAGTGTGTCTATGCACTAAAGAAGGGTTTCTCAAACCTTTTTTGGTCAAAGAACACTTTGATTTTAATGCATTGACAGTGCAACAAAAACTCACAAGATGCAATGCACGCTTGGACAGCATATAATGGTCTCAAAGACATAAAACTTTTTTGAGTGCAAGAGAGCCTTTCAATGCATTGTGAAGGTTGTATGAGAAGCAATAGGTGCTGTGAGAAGCATCAATGTACCAGTGAAAAATACACAGAAGTACCTATCTTCAGTCATGCACAGTACTAGACAGAGGTATTAACCCATTTTCTGTGAGGTTGTATGAGACTACATGTGCTATGAGAGGCATTAACAGCCAAATCAAAACACACTGAAAAACACAGAGAGGCCCTTATCTTTGGTCATACCCAGCCACCCTACTAAAGGTTTGGTCGAGTATGCCACTCCTTGTTGCTGCCCCCTGCACTACTGAGATGGCACATGGAGACCATGCATTCCAGACAGATGCTCTCCAAATTACATGGATGTAGTCTGACTCATTCTTGTGGCTGTTTACCATGTAATTTGCATTCCAGAAGTCCTGTCTCCCCATTTT
The DNA here is from genome assembly GCA_037306005.1 of Rhinophrynus dorsalis. Classification (NCBI taxonomy): domain Eukaryota; kingdom Metazoa; phylum Chordata; class Amphibia; order Anura; family Rhinophrynidae; genus Rhinophrynus; species Rhinophrynus dorsalis. The sequence continues at coordinate 208,233,438 of CM074723.1, forward strand.
TATTAAAGGTACATGTTTGTATACACAATATGGCAATCGTTTTAAATAAAAAGGGTAAAATTATTTTGCAGAACACCTGGGGGCATGTCATGTAACACCATTGTTCTGAGAAGTACAGTATGGGAAATGATGTACTAAAGCATTCATACACTCTAGTCTAGTGAATACCCCAAGTGCAGCAACACGAGTTGTAGGCTAATGTCAAGAAAGCCTTGCGGGCAGATTTGCCATCCACTTTGATTGGGTGGTTGTAACTGATGTGTATATAGATCACTCACCTTATGTCCTTTAGGTCCTTGACTTCCCATGGATCCATCGATGCCTTGCAGTCCTCGATCCCCTCTTTGTCCCTATAATATCAAAAGCATATTTCTTTTATATGTGCTTGTCTAACAGGTTTCTTAGCTGCTGTAATGCTTTTATATTTACAACAAGAAAGAAAGGGAATCATTTTTATAGGCAGAGTAGCCAACTGCCTAGAGCTCCATATTTTGAGAGGCGCCTCAGCTGTGCAGGCCACACCCATATTCTTAACTAAGGGTGTAGCCAGAGCAATCTCAGTGTCACTGCACCAGTTTGATACCACTTTACAGGCTGTTACTTAACTCCTTGGATGCCAGAGAGATTCAGTGAAATGTGTTGGCGATATCTTTAGCAACCAAGAGGTTAAAGCTATTTTTTGTACTTGCTTATTAAAGGGATAGTATTACTTCAAAATTACTATCCCTCGTATTGTAGCCCTTAATAAACTGAGTTAAATGACACCAGCGGCATCTCTCAAACCTTTATGGTTTAAGAGATAGCCGCTTTCAAAGTTTCCTCTCCCCTGCTGTCAGCGTTCTGCTGCCTGCAGGGGAATCCGGTCTCTAAATCAAGAGGAGGCTCTTCAGCAGAGCCGATATCTCGTTATGGAAGGAAAAATGATAATTGAAACAGTCTTCTACATATGCTTGGTAACCAAGCACACGTAGAAGACTGTTTCAATTAATCATTTTTCCTTCCATAACGAGATATCGGCTCTGTTTAAGAGCCTCCTCTTGATTTAGAGACCGGATTCCCCTGCAGGCAGCAGAACGCTGACAGCAGGGGAGAGGAAACTTTGAAAGCGGCTATCTCTTAAACCATAAAGGTTTGAGAGATGCCGCTGGTGTAATTTAATTCAGTTTATTAAGTGCTACAATATGAGGGATAGTCATTTTGAAGTAATACTATCCCTTTAAAGGCCCTGGGCATTTTCTGTGCCAACAAATTGTGGATGGGACTGGGAGCAGGGCCATATGAGGAATGGGATTGTGACCACAGGTGGTGACTAGGGGAGTCTGGGAAGTAAATCTGGCCCTGTCTCCAGTTCATTGATTCACAACATCTTTAGCATTCAAGGGGTTAACATGTTATATTAAAATCAATGAAAATATGAGGAATACTGTTTTTGCCCCACATTGCAATTGGATGGTCCCAGACATGCAACACTTTGCCTTTATACATTAGGCACAAAATGTCATGACATTCACAGATGTAGGTGTAAGCTTTTCTATACCTCAATATAACAAGATACATCAAATTGTCTGTGCTGTTTTTGGCAAGCTGGCAGATTTACCACTACTTCTTTATTCCTATTCCCTCAGTGTCATTGTTGAATACATAATTCCCCAAGGCCACAGCATACTCTTTCAAGAAAATCAACCCCTTATTATCCCCCTCCCTCTAGAACAGGGGTCTCCAACCTTTTCTTTAAAGAGAGCTACTTTTAATCAATGAAATTTGTACTGAGCTACTATAAGGCATATATTGAAGCTGTGTTCATATTGGCTGCATCCAACTGGGGAGCAGATTTCAACCACTGAACCAGTCTCTGGCAGGCCTGATAGCTTGATACCTGATTGGACTGGAGAGCTACACACTGTTAGCCAAAGAGCTACCAGTAGCACTACTTGTTGGAGACATTTGCTTTAGAATCATGCTCACACATTTACATTCTTTCTCATTGTAAATAACCCCAATTTTTCATCTGCTACACAGGACCTCTGTTTACAATTCACTTTTAAGGACAACTAACACCGCCTAGTACTGACACCCCATGTACCTCACTATGGGACAAAAAAGTTAATGGTTTGCCCTTGAACCTTTGTATGAAAGATAACATTCAGTCAGTCCTGAATGGTATGTCCATGGAGGTGAAGGTAAGGTAAGAGATTACAATTAGTACGTTAACAAAAATGTAAAGAAAAAAGTCTGAGATCTGGTGCACAGACATTTATTGTTTACTTTCTGTATATGTATTGTAGCCACAATCTAATTATTTCTGCTTTCTTAACAACACACATGTACAGTATGTAGATTCTAATATACAATTGGTAAGATAGCGAGATCTCATCAGGTTTGAGCATATATTACTAGGAAGTTAGTTAGTTCTCTTTTATGTACATCTTCTTATAACCATTTTTGATTATAGTGTTACATGGAATGTCTCATTTTAGTTAAGAGGACATGAATTAGTAATTCTCATTAATTGAAGTGGGGATTTTATCCCCTTAAATGCTAATTAGGCCTCCAGTGCATTTAAATCGGTGGTAATTTGTGGAATGTTTATTTCTCTTCTACACTGTGATTGGTATGCTCACGGACTGCACAAAGTCTGCGTTCTCCATAAAGCCCTATGTCAATACCTGGGGCTGTATAAAAGCATTGGAAGAGCTCATCTGAATATAGTGTTTATCATGAAGTCCCCTTCATATTGTAAATTTGTTTAGAAACCATTACACCTACTTTTAGTCCTGTAAGTCCTGGTGGTCCTGGTTGTCCATAGTCACCTTGAATTCCCTGAGATGGATAATGCAAAGAACCATAAGAAAACACAAGTATACAATATGTTCCAAGTGGAATTAAAAAATAATGGCGCAAAAATGTTTCACCTTAGGTCCTGGCAGCCCATCTGCTCCTGGTGGTCCGGCAGGGCCAGTTTCTCCCTGTAACCAATAAAAATATATATATGCATGAACTGTAGTTCTACATTTATAGACACAAGACATCACATACATGGACATGCAAAGAGATATATTGATGATATCACAACAGCCCTTACAAATATAGCTTACCAAAGTTTATATATATGGAAACAATACCTGTATGAGTTATTCATACAACAATCTGGTATGTATATATAAGCTCAGGGTTAAATACTTTTTTTTTTTTTTTTTAATTTTCCTACTGTATTAACCCCTACCACTTCTGCTGGGAGGTTGTTCCATGAATCTATGACCCTTTCTGTAAAGTAGCAGTTACACATTACTTTGCACTCTTCTACTCTAACTAGCTTATTTCCTCTTTTTCTGTGTGGTGTGTATATAAGTGTATCATATTGCTCCACAGAAATAAAAGTCACATTAGCATTTGTTTAAACTTCAGTGTTTATGTGTTCATAAACTGGTCTGTGTAAATAATATATTTTGGTCTTGTTCTGAACCATCTACTCAGTTACACAAAGAGGTGTCAATAGTTCATGAAATAACAATTTCTCGGTAATGTCCCACCCACCACAATAACATATACACCTAAATACAGTATATTGGTGTATTATATATTAGTACAGAAATTTTCGTTTTTATGATTGTTCATCCTTGGTGGGATCATATTTTGCCTTAAATTAACCCCTAGCACTCAAAAGGTTAAACCTTAGCAAATATCAGTATTCTCTTTTGTCACACTTTAACCCTTTAACCCTTTAAGGACCATTGATGTACCTGGACCGTCACGCTGGTCCGGCACTTAAGGACCAGTGACGGTCCTGGTACATCATGTACTTTTACTCACCACGCCCCTGTAGGAGTGCAGTGAGTAATAACGGGGACTGAAGTTGATCGCTCCAAGACCGGAGCGATCTCTATCAGTCCCCCGTTTGGCATGCCGACACACGTGAGCAGTCACATGGGACGGCACGTCAAAGTTACCTATATGGTCCTTAAAGGACCACACACCCTGGGACTGCTGGTCCTTAAGGGGTTAAATACCAAATGGGTATCTAATGTGCATTGCTTTGAATGCATTGCTTAATGCACCATGCTTAATAAACCTCTTGTGGATCAGAGGGATGCACAACACCTTGCAAAGCAATGCACATTGGACACCCACAGCAATACGTCCAAACCACAAGATGTGGTGCTTATTCCACGTGTCCAGCTCCTTATGAAGGAGTTAGAGCAGGGGACCATAGTTAACATTGTAGAGATCAGATCGGGAACCTGTAATCTTAATTCCCAAAGAGGTGAGGAAAGATGTCTCCCATTAGAAGTCAAAATTTAGAGATAATAGTTTTTGCATAGGTTTCGGTAGAGTAACATTAAGAGCTTCGCACTTAGAATGATTAATTTTGAAACCAGAAAACGAAGAGAAGTCCGACAAGACAGAGTACAAATTAGAGAGAGAGGTTAAGGGCGACGACAATGTGAGCAAGATGTCATCAGCAAACAAACTGAGTTTATACTCCTCACCGCCCACAGACAGACCCTTGATGTCTGAGTGTCCACGAATGGAACAAGCAAACGACTCAATGCACAACGCAAACAGAAGGGGCGATAGTGGAATTTTTTAGCAATTTTACAAATATAATGTGCTGCGATAAATGTCATACAGTGCAGAGTTAGTTAACCCTTTAAGGATCAGAGAGGTGTACAACAAATTACAATGTATTGCACATACCTCTGGTCCTTAAAGAGCTAAAATAGCATAACAAGAGAAAAAATAATGTGTTTCAGAAATACCTGTATAATTAGCAAGTTAATCCCTTAAGTGCCAAAGTGGCCTGCAATGTGTTGCAGACCCCTTTGGCACTCAAAGGGTTCATATAATCTGTTGCTACAGACTGCCCAGAATGTCAGATCATGCAATCAGACCCATAATGACAACCTCTGACCTTTCAGGACCTGACCCTAAGACTCATGGTTTGAACCAAATGTCAGTGTGAAGGTCCGAATTCTCAGAGGGATAGAGTCCAGTGTTACCTACTACATGATTTGCACCCATTAGCTTCTTCTTTAGTCTCTAAATTGGTGCCATTTCTACCAGAAAGGGAGCAGTCCTGCTTGTCATGTATGTGCTCAGTGATATCTCTGAGCAGTTGGAAAATAGGGTTCTTTGTGAACTGATTAGAAAATCTCTGTATTAGAGCAAGCAGGGATATATCACCTAGAAACTACAATATGAAGAACTTTAACCCTTTGAGTGCCAGAGTGGTACTGAATGCATTGCTTTGCAATGCATTCCGTACCACTCGGGCACTCAAAGGGTTAAGGGTTACTATTTCAAGGATCTCAGGGTCAGCTAATTTTTAAAGTTCCCAGGTCTGTAAAAACCCTTTCTAATAAGGCATATTACTTTTCCAGAGGCCAGTAGATTAACACTGCATGTTTTTATTTTAACATTTCAAAAAATAATATTGTGTAGCCCTTTGAATGACACAGGGGTGTGCATTGCATTGCAGAACAATGTGTTGCACATTCCTATGGCACTCAAAATGTTAAGCAATTTTCTGCCAAAAATAGCTTTACAGATTCCCTAGATGAGATGGAGTATTTTCTGTCTGCCATGTGGTGGCAGCATAACACAGTATTTCACTGTTACTGTAGGTAGCATGTCCAGGCTTATTATGATCACCAACAGCAGCATAACTAGTCCCTGGAGGGCCCCTGTGCAAAAACATTTTGGGGCCCCCAACACAAAAATATTCATTATGGGAGTAACTAGAACCTACAGGGCCCTAGGGCCCATGGAGCCCCTTGGATGCCAGGCCATATCACAGCTGCACACTCTGCAAACCCTGTAGTTAAACCCCGATCACCCAGAACTAAGTACTTAGATACAGGACATCAGGAAACATGTGTAAATCTAAGTGCCATATGCAGTAAGCTAATGAGGAGCAATCTGGAATCTGCATACCTGGGAACTTTCAAGATGAGTTGACCCTAAGATCTTTGAAATATTAACCCTTAAAGCTTCCCATAATATAGATTTTATGCGATATGTGCCTGCTTACTCTAACACAGAGGTGCTGCGGTCCGTGTGCGAAGGACCTTTAACATGCTACAGTTTGGATAACTCACTGCCTGAACACAAACAAGACAAGCAGGACTTCTCCCACTGTCTTTCTGGTACTAATGGCACCAGTTTAGAGGCTAAGGAAACATTTAACCCCTTAAGGACCGGAGGTTATGGGACATTTCTGTCCCATAACAACCGCATAGGGGCACGTTGACGCGCCGGTACACGTGATCTGTCACGTGTATCGGCGCGTCACTATGGGGCTTGAAAGAGATCGCTCCGATCTTGGAGCGGTCTATTTCATGCCCTATTTTTACTTACAGCACTCCCGGTAGAGCGCTGTAAGTAAAAAGTATGTGACGTACCATGAACGTCATCGGTCCTTGAGTAGTTCAAGGACCGTGACGGTCCTGGTACGTCAAGGGTCCCTAAGGGGTTAATTGAGGAAATTCATATAGTAGGTGACACAGACCTCTTTCACCCTGAGAATTTGGCCCTTCACCCTGAGACCCTGAGATTTGTGTCAAAACCCTGAGTCTCAGGGTCAAACCCTGAGAGTTCCCAGGTATGGGAATCTGGGCCACAATGATAAAAATTCCAAAGATTCCCATTGATTTACATGGTGCTAATAAGACCTTGAATGCTAGACAGTTCTCCACTGCATTGCAGAGCAGTACACTGGAGTCCTCTCTGGCATCCAAGCGGTTAAACTCTTGTAAATCTTCTTTATCTTCTGTAAAAGAAGACTAAGAGGAGATCTTATCACAATGTACAAGTATATGAGAGGTCAATACAAGGATCTCTGCGGTGAGCTATTTATTCAAAGGCCTGATCAGGTAACCACACCCCTTGAGATTACAGGAAAGGAGGTTTTGACTTCAGCAGAGGAAGGGTTTTTTTTACAGTAAGGTCTGTTAAATTATGGAATTCCTTTCCCAAGGATGTGGTTATGGCAGATATTATGGATACAATGGATACATTTAAGAGATTATATACATTTATGTCAAAAGGGAACATACAGGGTTATTCTGTATATTAGTAGGCAAAACATATTTTGCAGCAGGAAAGCTATATAATTTTCATGTTTCTGGGTTATGAGGCAAAGGTTGAACTTGATGGATTTGTGTCTTTTTTTTTACCTAATTTACTATGTTACTTTTGATTAATATTATGGGGACCTAGCAAGTCCCTTGACTACAGGTGAACACATGCTGGTGTAAGGGGGCACATTTCCAAATGTAATTATATTCTATATAAGATTTTTTACAGTTTGTTAAGGTGTTTAAAACTGTAGTGGTTCCAGCTCTGTAATAGTATAATATAAATAAATAAAAGGTGCATTTCTTGTCATAGGAACGGTAAGTACAGCCTGCCAGTGGCAATGAATGAATATGAAATATTTAAGCCTTTATATGAAATTGTTATACAGTTTAAGACCAAATATATCACAGATAAAACAACTGTAACTGAGGATATTACCATAAGACAAATAAAAGCCATGTTTACTGTTAGCAGTATATTAAAGCTTTAAGCGTATAGTATCCCTTTATTTGTACTTTATAAATTCTGCAATGACATCATATGTAAAGTGAAATTGCCAATTAATTTATTATGTTTTTTTCCATATTTTTATGTACCTGACAGTGAGCTACTTCAGTTTCTAGTGAATTTGCTGGTCAATAGACCATCAAAGCACTGTAGTGATAAAATGTTACACTCTCTCTGCAGCACTGAATGATCTGCATACTATCTTGTTCACACTGTAGCTTTTTTTAAATTGTATCACTAGACCTACTTTTATTTTGCCTGACAGAAAGCTCTCTCTGCAAACAGAATCCGTTCTCTTATTGTCGTGGGCATAAAAGGGTTAAATGTTATATGTAGTTGACACTTTCAAAAGTAAAATAAATTACACAGTTTAAGGATGTATGTCGAGGTACTATACAAGAAGATACTTGAATAGGATACATTATTAGAAAACGTATGTAAAATGTGGGCAAGTATTGATTAACTCTTTGAGTACAATGCGTTGCACACACCACTGGAATGCAAAGGGTTAAAGTAGCTCCATCTTTGATATAAATATTTGCATCAGATGTGACAGAAATTTTCAATTGCAAAAACAATGCCCCAGACATTCCTGGTCTAAGGTACATTTTTGGACAACTAGTAATTAATATATAAACAGAAAATCACATGAAAAGTAAATTTGTTAGTTCTGTTCTTTAACCTAGGATTACCTTGAGCCCTGGAGTTCCATTGTTTCCTTTGGGTCCTGGAATACCTTTCTCCCCCTGCAAGAGAATATTAAATGCATGATAATTGATTGGGAAATTTCAGTCCTGTCAATTATTTTTTATGGAGGGTAAGCGGAGGATGCATAAGTAGAAGAAAAGAGGCATACCTTATAATTACTTACATACACCTAAATAAACCTAAATTTTTTTTGATAAGCAAATCTTGGAATACCTCTGGCCATATATTCTGGAATATTTGCATCCAATTAAATGCACCAGTGTTGGAAGGTGACATGTCATTCTATAATTAAATAACAACATTCTATTGGCTCAAAAGATGAAGTCTGGTACTTGATGCTCCAAAGGGGAAACAGGGAAACAAAAGTATGACAACATTTCTCTCAAACAAGCAGTATACTGTATGGCTTAGTGACAGTGATGTGTTGTGAAAATATTTACAATCTGAACAGTTTAAATCCTCTAGTCTCAAGGGATTAACAGATATTAAAATAGTTCCCGGTATTTACCTTCAACCCTGCAGTGCCAGGAAGACCAGGAGCACCACGGAAACCCTAAAAATATGCAGTCAATTACAATATGGTGATTACCATTATTAACCTTAACACAACTGTTTTCATGCATTCACGTGTGGATACAATTTAAAAGATACAACCAGTGTATAGATCTGTTGTTGGAGGCACAAAGGCCTAAAACCAATAGTTTACAACAGAATAAACAGGCTGTGTTGGAAATAATTTCCTGGCTGAGCCCAGGAAGATTAATGAACATGAACCATTGATTTGTTACCCTGGGCACAGTTATACCTTTAACCCTTTCAGTGCCAGAGGGGTATGCAACACATCGCAAAGCAATGTGTTCCATACCCCTCTGTCACTGAAAGGGTTAAAATCTGGCCCATTTGTGTTTTTTGGAGACTGGACTTGTCTACATCTGACCTATCAGATAACACTAGCTTGTTTTTGACTTTGTTGTTCCAATGGGAATTCTTATTTGCCCCTATGGTGAAGGTGGTTTCTCAGGGCCATTTTATGAAGTTTTGAGGTCTCTGGATAAATTATGAGTGGAGATACGCAAATATAGGAATATAAGGATTATTTCTTTCATGGTTGCCTTCATTACTACCATTAATATTTGTGAAAAATCAGCTGCATTGTTGTGCTCTGCTCCCAGGACAGCCTCTATCCTTTCTATCACAGGAATAAATTGGTCCCTTTTCAATAATCTTTTTCAATAACCTGGGACATTCGTAATCTCAAGGTGACGCCCTCTGAAATTGGAGGACCCTAGCAAGCTGGTTATGCCCATGCCTTAAAATGCCACTGGGTTTGCTCCAGAATTGCTCCAGTTCTTAAATAAATCAGCCTTATCCACTCCCAGTCTTTTGAATTGACTGCAGCTTTTCAAATTAAACATGATAGTGAATTCAAAGAAATATTTATCTGTGGTATCTATGTAAATCTTATCTGAGGTCTTTGTTGTTTTACAGTATCAAAAATGAGGACTAACTGAAAAGCTGGTGAAAATACTCTCCACTAGATGTCACCCATGTTTACATTCAGATAGCCAGCACTGGTTTAGTTCAAACATCCTTACCGGTATTCCAGGAGGCCCGTCTGCTCCAGGCTGACCTTGCTGACCTTGCTCACCCTGCAAATATTAAAAGAGTAATAATAAAATATTATTTACATTAAATTCACACATTTAACTTAGATTGTATGTGGAAACAGGAAAGAAATTGATAATGCATATTCTATTTCTAATATCCATCTGTTCAGCCGTCTATCTATCTACCTACATGCACAGATTCAAATACAAGTCCCTAATGAGACCAGCTTATTAACATTATAATTAAAACATACCGTAAGTACTAAATAATATGTAGAACTTAACCCCTTTGATGGTAGAGATGCCAGCCTATTGCTTTAAGGGATTAAAGGGTCACATGTATTAAAGAAGGGTACCCTCAGCTATGTACTACAGATCTGAGATATCCCTAATACAGTGGTTCGCAGCCAAGATGCCGTGGCACTTTGATGTGCCCCAGGCACCAGCTTAAGGTGCTACTGTTTCTCTGTTTGAATTCCAGAGGGTGGACACTCCTCTGGCACCCAAAGGGTTAAATCTATATGTATGGAGAGTGTTATACAGAATATGCTGTTTTTTGTGATTCTGATAGTGAATAATATATTTATATGTTCTGACCTTCGATAAGTCCTTGACAATTGACCTGTAAATACAAATGGTGTTCTGCAAATTCTAGAATGTGTGTTATGGGTGCCTTGAGCAAAAACAGATTGAGAACCGCTGCCCTAATATAGTGGTGCAGAGGTGCAAGGCTGTCAACTAAGGCTCTGCCCCTGTCCATGGTTCTGAATAAGATAAAATGTACACCATGTAGTACACAGCAATGCATTATTTCTACCCTAGAAGTGGAAGGATTAAAAGACATACAAAATGAATTAATTAATGGGTTATTTTGAAAGCTCTTTCAAATCACCAGTTGTTTGAAGGTGATAGGTCCCCTTTAACCCTCGGAGTGCTAGAGTGGTGAACAATGCATTGATTCACAGTAGATTGTGCATCCCTTGGGTCCTTAAATGGTTAATAAGGCCTTTGCACTCATGTCTGCCTCCATGGACACGACATCCAGGAGTTACTGGACATGTTATCTCTTGAACAAAGGTACAAGGACAAATCTGTGACGGCCATTAGGATTTTCTGACTATAGTAAGGTAAGTAGGGGTTACTATTAGGAGGTGGTACTCCTCCTTTAAATTGAACTTGTAACCCCCTGAAAACTAGGGATGTCTCCAACACATTGTAAAGCAAGGGGCAAACATCCCATTTAAATAAATAGGAATTTGTATTTGTCCTCCCCCTATGGTGCAGCTGATTTACCCAGGCTTTACTTCAGCTCTTACTATGTAAGCCTTTATGTGTGCTACAGGAATAGTAATGTTTCACAAAAACAGCAGCTCCATAGTATTTGAGCCATGGAGAGTGTTATTTCAATACTGCCAGAGTTGTAGTTCAAGAGTAATTGAATGATAAAGATTCCCCCTCCCACCCATTTTACCTAGTTTAAGATACCTCCCCTCAGATGTGTAATTTGGTCCTGGGAAAAGGCGATCACCTTCAATTGACAATATTCTTAATGTGAGCATAAGAAAAACCCTGCCCCCCTGACAGGGTTTTCCTTATGCTCACTGAAAAATGTCCCTCTCTGTGATCCATCCAGACATTCTTGCTGCTCTGAGCTGAGCAGTGTTACATCAGTAAAAGGCGGTGGGAGGGGGATATTTTATCATTCAATTACTCTTGAACTATAACTCTGACAGTATTGAAATAACACTTTCCATGGCTCAAATACTATGAAGATTAATTGGAGCTGCTTTTATTGTGAAACATTACTATCCCTTTAAATGTAATTGAAAATTATTTTTTTAAACATATATCTGTTTACATATGAGGATACAAGGGCCCATATTTATAAAAGCAAACTGAAGTTACTTTGGATTAAATCAACTGCACAATAGGGGACAAATACAACTTTTCAAATTCTCATGCACTTGAATAGAGATATTTTTTTTAATGAAACATTTTTATTGAATTTTTCAAAGAACAACAATACCATACATAAAATGGAAAGCATGGGACATTACTGACAGTAGATTATGAAACAGAAAAAATAACCCAACACCAGTGTGCTGGGTATCTAGCAGAGAAAACCTCATCCCTTCTTGGGAGTTCTGTCATACACTGACTAATTATGCAATGCTCATAAAAAAGCTGGGAAGAATGTCTATATGAAATAATAACAATAATCTAGATTAGGGGTTTCATTGTATCCACCAATATGTCTAGTGGAGACCGAACTGTAGTCAATGACCCGAGTGAATGAACTGTTAAACAGTAACCATACAAAACATAAAACACAAGACAATACACAAAACAGGCGCACACCCCCGGGGAGAACCATCCCCTCCCCTCCAAGATCAAAAACTAGTGAAAAAAAGGAAAGAGATGAGAGTAAAAGAGAAATATTGAACACTCCTAAATCTTCATCCCCAGTATTCAAATGTGAAAATGAAGAATCATTCTGCCCCTCTCCCGCCTCCAACAGAGATTCTAGGGTACCATTCATCAACAATCTTTCCTCCATCCATGATGTATACCGAAAACATTGATAAAAGACCGCTTAACGATCAACAGGCAAGGATAGTATAAAGGGTTCCCAAAGAGTAATGAAGCGAGCACCCAACACCTCCTTATCAGACAAAGCAGGTGTCCAATGCAGTCTAGTAAAGTGAAACAACTTAAGTGTCCATTGACGCAGTAGGGGAGGATGTGGACACAACCAGAGTGTTAAAATGCACTTTAGTGCCACCATGACTGCAAAGTCAACCAATCTCACCTGACAGGTTGATAATTGGAAAGAGGAAGTATAAATCCCAAGGAGAAAAGCTGGAGAATCGAAATCTATAGGAAATCCAATTCTATTCGTGATATAAAAGAAAACCTTGGTCCAAAAGGAATACACATGTGGGCATGAATATATCATATGGAGTAAAGATGCATTAGGATCTTGACATTTAGAACAGGAAGAAGCTGAGGCTAGTCCAATGAGATGGGCCACCAAAGCAGTCATGTATAACCTGTGTAATAATCTATAAGAAAGGTCATGAAAGTAAGAAGACGGGGAACAGCGCAACCAACGCATAAAGCTGGACTTGAATAGAGCTTTTTAACCCCTTGAATGCTTGGGAGGTCTCCAGTGCATCGCTTGAATGACGGCAGTAAGCAGAGCATGCCCGGCCATTTAACCCTGTGAGTGCCGGAGGGGTACGCAACGCATTGCAAAGCAATGCGTTGCGTACCCCTCCGGCACTCAAAGGGTTAACATCTCACAAACCTTGACCCGTGTACATGGGCTTTTACACTAGTTTCTGAAATAATACACAAAAACCTAGCAAGCTCTATCAATGGTGCTCAAAGAGTTACATATATATGTGGAATAATAATTATAATGTGTGGTATTTAAAGTTCAATTTAAGGTCAGTTATATCACTCTTTTTATCTACCTCAGAAGGGTGAAAGGCTGAGCTGACCTTGTTGGAACTAAAACCTGTGACTTTGTGGCTTGAACAGACTCTACAGCTGGTGCATTAACTAACTGAGCCATATTCTTTATCTTAATTCAGTTGTTTATGCTATGTAATGTTTCTTTGTATCTTTTTTTATTATTAATCCTTTAAAGACCAGAGGGTTGTGAAATGTCTTAAAGGGTTAATTTAATGTTAAGTCCTGCATAATCAAAGAGATATATCAGCTATATTCTTGATTATGTAGTATTTAACATTTATTTTAACCATTTAAGGACCAAATAGGTGAGCAGTACATTACAAAGCAATGCATTGCACACCCGTCTGTCATTAAAGGGTTAATAATAATAATAATAATAATAATAATAATAATAATAAAATGATGGAAAGAAATGATTTTCTTACTACAGGTAAGACGATTGTGCATCTACTTTCATTCAGTTGATAAGTTGATCCAAGGGAAAAGGATATTGTTGGCTGTGCACATTGAAAATAATGGCAGGAGGAAATGCACATTTGTATAGGAAATTAAGCTCATCCTATGTTTTAGATACATTTGTCCTATAAAAATGTTCAGCAAATGTGCAGAGCCCATCGTCTACATGTGCACTTGGTTAAAAAGCCAGTTTTTGGTTGTACACTTATAATAACATGTTGCACTACCACACACCCTTTTCTCTATAAAAGAAGAAGCATTTTGCTAATGTTTACTTTTTGTTGGAAGTGCTTATTCTCATGTATTCTGGTATGTCTAGTACGTCTGTAGATGGCTCTATATAAAGAAAGATGCAATACATCCACAGCAGGACACTTGGTAATGATAAATCATAGATTCCTTGCTTATGACTCTAGAACAGTGGTTAAAAAAATGTGGGGGGGGGGCTATTTGTGGAGCTTGAGGATCGTCCAGAGGAAAAACGAGGCATTGTTTCAGCACTAAGTGTGGCAAAGCTTAAAGTTAATGAACTCATGTCTTTTTCAACCTAATTTGCTATGTAACATTGTAAATATGTAATTATGTAATAGTTAGCATGGCTATGCAACATTAAACTATCCGTATTGGCTTCTAGAAATGTCTGCAGTACAGAAAAATATATAAAATTTACTGATTTCTTCAAATATAGTACAAATGAAATGAAATGAATAATATTATGACTATGCTTACAAAGGGTTAATTTATTTCAATAAACAGTACCTTGATTACACATATGTAAGTGTTGTTTCATATCTTTTCAGCAGCTGCATGTCTTTCCAGCCAACAAATCTAATTTTATTTAGTGTTGAACAACCCAGTGGTACTCAAAGGGTTATAACATACACAGTTTCCTGCCCTGCATAACAGAGTACCTTGTGGAATGTGGCTGAGTCCTTTGTCTACATAAATCAGCTGATTGGTAGATAGTCCACTGTATACCTGTAACAGCTGGTCTGCTATTTTTGTGTATACTTGAAACAGCTGTTAAGTGGGGCAAAAGACTGTGTGGGTTATAACCCTTTGAGTGCCACATGGGTGTGCAGAAGCAAAAACTGCTATATCTGCCCTCCAGTAGAGATGTAGCAAACTGTCCTCTGTGGCTGCATAGAAAGCTATGGGAAGATCCAAAATTCACAATCCTCCGGTTACCGAATTGTATCTATGAATTCCCACAACATAGGCAGCTATCGGAGGAGGTTTCTGAATGTGATGAACAGCCACATTCAGAGGCATAGTGGAGACCCCCACAGCCCCCACAGTGCAGGGGGCCTCGCCAATCCAAGAGGCCCCCAGAAAGTTTTGCTCATCATAAAATATTAGAGGCCTGAGGGCCCACAAAGTGGTCAGCTACTTCTCACTGATTTATCCCTTTGAGTGCCAGAGGGGTATGCATTTGTGTCTGTATCAGAGCATTGTGGCTGCTTAGCAACAGCCATAAAACAAGTTCTGGGCTGGATGTCAGGGCAAAGGCTGCTGGGAAGATGAGTAGGGCATGCAGAGTGGAGGCAGAGCAAAGGCAGAGGTAACTCAGATCCTCTCAAATGGGCAGAGCTGCGCAGCCCAACCTAATCAGTGCTCTTCTTCCTCAGAGGACCACTTCTCTAACATTGCCTATTCAATTCGCTCAATTTTTTTAACCAGGCAAGTGCCAGACGGGTACCCAATATTTCAATATTGATTTTCTCTTCTCTGCTCAAGCTCAAAACAATACCCCAGCACCCATGTTCCATGGGTCCTACACATTTTGCATAGTCTTTACCCAGAAACAATGTGACCAATCAAGTTTGAACTGCAGTAATGCAGTCAATATGGTACAGACATGGTATGGTACGTTCCCTCAGTTCCCTTCATAAACAGGCACCTAGTAGCCCCTGACAAACGCAAATGCATAGGGCCAGCAAAAAAAGGGTACTGGGAAAATTATTTTGAGCTTGAGAGGAGCAGATCAGTATTGAATTTGAATAAGGCAATACTCAAAAAACATTGATCAAATAGATGATGTTAGAAAGGCATAGAGTCCCAGCTATAATACTGGTCCTTGCAGTCCTGGGAGGTAGGACAGACCCTTGAGGGGTTCAGGAGCTTGGGAAACACTGTTCTATTTAAAAACTAGGGAACTAAAATAATGTTTATGTTTGCTGTTCCTGTTGCATTTGCTTTGAAAATACACATGAATCTGAGGATTCATGAAAAATAAAATTGGTTTTGCAGTTTTTTCAACGCCTTGGCCTGATACATTCTGTTCCAGCTAAGGACCTGTGAGAAACATGCAATCGTAACTTAGTGGTGCTCAGTGGTACACAGCCAAGATTTGTGTTCCATCTTAGTGTGCCATGTTTTTTTTTCCCTTTTTTATTTAAGACGATCAATAATGTGATTGTTGAGTTTCATATGTGAATGTACGGAATTTGTTTTGCACAATAGCTAGTTTTTGATATGCATGCTTTTTATCATTCTGGTTGTAGGAGAATAACTATTTCAAATTGTACTCTTCTCTGTGCTCTTGGAAATATCCACAAAAAATTTGGGGGTGCTCTGAGAATACCAGGCAGTACGAAGGCAGGGCTGGATTTACATCTCATATGCCCATAGCAATCCAAGCATACATAGCTTCACCCATGACCACATCCACACTCATCACATGATCCCACCCCTAGACTCTTCCATCGTTTTTTGGCACAGAAAAATTACCTTGGCCTATAATAAACCAGAACAAACAAAGCTTCAACCCCTTGGTTGTTAGAGTGATCCCTGCTGCACTGTGGAACAATCCATTGGAGATCTCTACAGCATTCAAATAGTTAAATAATTGCCCTAGGTCTACATCATTTAACCCTTTGAGTGTGAAAGGGTTATGGACCAGAAGGGTATAAATAACACTGCTTTGCAATGTGTTGGATACCCCTCAGAGTTGTAGAGGAGGTCCCCACAGACCCTGTGGTGTGAAGGTGCCCCGCCAGACTTGGGGACCCCAAAAAAAGTTTTGGCTGTACATAATATAAGGAGGTGGGGTAACCACATGACATGCAGCTGTGTGCTGGGGATGTAGATAGCACAGGCTGCTTAGTAGAGGTGAACTGGCACTCAAAGGTTTAGATCCTGTTGACCGTGTGTTATGTGTGCTGTTTGTTGGTTGAAATAAAGTTCCCAGAGTCACAACGCAATCGTTTATTGTTGTGACTGCACACAATCAGCCAGTCACAGCAAGCTGAAGAAGGCAGAGGCTGGATACCTCATAAATTCTCTCACTCCTTCTGGAGACCCAGGCCTTTAACCTATAGCTCATATTTGCACATTCATCATATGGTGCTAGTGAGGGTAAGGGGTCCTTATTCAACTCATAATCTGGGGGAATTTGTGAATGTAATTAGTGGGAGCTTTATGACTATGACATGAACTGGCAAAGTGGTACAGTGGGTGCACCAGAGACCCATGTTGTTAACAAGGAAGCAGGTCCTCTGTGTGCAAAAAGAAATTGGTCCTACTGCAGCTTTTCCCGTATTGAATTTAATGTGGCTCAGATAGTGCCTTGCCTAGGAGGCATAAAAAATCTGTTTTCTCTTAATACATTTTCCCACACTAGAAAAAAAACAATATTTTTGGTGTGATCAACCTTTGAGTGCCAAAGGGCTGTGCAACACATAAATGCATTCATCATTTCCCTCTGGCACTCAAACAGTTGATCACATCAAGAAAATATAGTTTGTTTTTTCTAGTGTCGGAGAAATTATTAAATGAAAACAGAAATCCAATATGGAAAAAGCATTGGCTAGATGTTAGATGCAGGTTAGAGATGTCTCTTGTAGACAGCTCTAGAATCCATATAAGTTTGGTATTTGGTTTACCTCTTGAGGACTAGTTGACAATCATTGGAAGAAGTGGGAAGAGTGGTAATGGCTGCTCCCTCAGAGCATATGTAAGACTCAATTCTCGGCCACAGAGAATAAAAGAATCTATCATGACGATATTTAATTGTATATGACCCCAGGCATGGTTACTTTTAGATGTTGTAGTCCCTTTCATTTGAAAGCCATAAATCTCCTCACATTGTAGGAGACACTAGTCTAAAAGTAAATTAGGAGATGCCCTCTGGACAATCTGTATTTTGTAGTGTTTAAAACTCTAAGCTACCATTGCTTTAAAGCTTTCGCTCTTAGAAAAATGGAGTACTGGAGAGGAGGCACACTAGCTTTTCTCCCATAACCCAGCAGGCACATTTTGTTTTATACCTTAAAGTTGTATTGCCGTTTTGTGTAATGTTTGGGGGGGGGGGCTTGTTAGGTATAAATTATACCTAATGAAATATTGGGAGGTGGTATGTCTGTATTGTGCTGAATCCATTGATTCAGCACCATGACTGAAATACTAAAATGCAAGCTTGCCTCATTGGTTTAGAGAACAGTGGTAGAGACCACAGGGAGTCCTCAGGCCTTGTCGGATGATCTCAGGAGATTGAATCAATTTTTTTGTCTGCAGAGTTTCAATTGAATTAATTCATTCTTGGAGCTTACTGGTAGTTTCTTGAGAAGCCAGTTTGGATCTACCAGTTAAGAAAGCCCTCAGGAGTGGATGGGGATAAATACTGTGGACTTTGGCTATGTCGGAGTTCAGTTGTTCTACTTGGGCTGTGTGGGGTGGACACAGGTCTAGACTGTGTGCTGATGCCCCATTCTTTTTATTTTATGCTACGGAGCGCCTGGTTTACATAATAAAGCTCATCCTTGAGTAACTTTTCTCCACTTGGATCGTTCTTACTTCTCTTATTATCTATTGCTATGGGTAGGGAATTTGATCAGGATGGGGCATATGTGGGGAGGAGCACAGGGGCCCTTATTAGAATTTGCAGGTGGGCTTCTGCATTTTGTGTTACACTTCTGGCCACATTAACATATAAACACACACCCACAGGAATAAGACCAAGGGGGAGATTCACTAAGGTGTGATAAAGCAGTGATAAATTGAAGATGACTTCTCTAGTAATATAACCTCTCCAATTCCTATGGAGCCTGTGCATTAAAAATTCTCAAGTGGAAGAGATAGTCATCTCCACCTCATCATCTCTTCACCACACTTTAGTGCATCTCCCCCAATGACTCACTAAGCTATATTTCAATATGAAAGTATGCCATTGTTGCAGGAGAAACTGCAGCATCATAAAAATGACAATGACATATAAATGCATGGCAATGTAGGCATATTTTATGTGTAATTGCAGGGATAAGATGGCATAGATACTTTTATGCATACTATGAGATGGAGTTCAGGTCCCCTCTGCCATCATATCTTCAAACTGGACCTTTATTGAACCATAGTGCATCTCTTCTCACTTCTTAGTAGAACAATCTCAATATGTATTAAGAGGCAGTTATTACATTTTACTAAGCTTGCTCTAATGGCAGCAGACTCAGTAAAAAGCAATGTGAAGCCCTAAAATGGCTCCTATCAGTCATTTGGGAGGGGGTCAGAAAACTCATCTGTTTGGCTGTAATGCAGACTAAACTGGAACCTTGTGGCTCTCAGTTACAAATCCCTGGGGCATATGTACTGTATAGTGACCATGGACCTGCTATGGAGCTTTCAAGTCAAATACAGAATGTCTTTGGAGACCTGCATTACACGAAACAATGAATTGTCTGCATTATGCCATATGAATGCACTAAGAAAGCATTGGAGGTATTTTTTTCAGATCCCCATTGTGACTCCCTTCCCCCAGTGAGGCTCACAATGTAGCTCCCCTCATCAGAAAGTCTGCTTCCAAGGATCAGCTATGCCAATGGGTCAAGTATTGCATGATCTACTTCATAACACTTTAAGGAAATAAATGCCATAAAATGAATATAAGCAAAACACAAGTATGAAGAAAACAAAACCTATTACATGAATATATATCATAATGCATGAAGACAATGAACAATAGTCCATGTTTATATTCTAGTTAAGTCATTATCAAACTGTTTCACCTTTAGTCCACTTGATCCTTGGGGTCCAATTCGTCCAGGTAGTCCTATATCCCCCTACAAAACAGACAGCAGTACACCTCGGTCACTTTTAATAATGGGTGTTGCTTGTGTATATCATATGTAAAATATTATTAACCCTCTGGATGCTAGAGAATTCTCCAATACATCTGTTGCATTCAAGACATCTCTAGCAGCCAAGGAGATGGCACGGAGATGTAACCAGGAGTGTCTCTAGGGTTTTGGGGGCCCTAAGCAAAAAATTAAATGGGGCACCCCTTTACTCCCATGTCGGTATTTTTTGTAACACATTGCCAGCTGGTTTTGTTTACATGCGGCGGTGGTATTGTGGGGTCCTCTGACCAAGTGGGGGCCCTAAACAGACACTTATCCTGCTTATATTGCAGCACCACCACTGCATGTAACAGTTGTTAGCCCTTTGTGTACCACTGCAGTTTCCAGTGCATTGTGAAGCACTGCACTGGACACCCATCTGACACGCAAAGGTTTAATACCTAGTAAAGGGTTAATACCCAGTAACAAAATAATAAGTAGTGAGAAAATGTCCAGAGAGGAGAAAAATATATATTCCTAAATCACTTCTGGTAAGTTTTTTGCAGATGTGAGGTACATTAACGGAGAAACAACACCTCCTAAAAGTAACCCTCCACTTAACATATTATCATCAGAAAATGCTAATGGCCCTTATGCATTTTTACCTTGTGCCTTTGTTTAAGAGAAAAAACATACAGTCCTGGATATCATATCTGTGGGGACAGACATGACAGCTGCCAGCAGTTTTTCAAAGCTGAGTGCATTGAGTCTAATTAACCATTTAGGGACCAGAGTTGCTCATTGCATTGCACCCCCCATCCCCTGGTCCTTAGATACTTACAGTTATCATGTGAAGTGAGTAGAGTTTGAGGTCCTGTGGTCCTCCTAGCAACTGTCATGTCCGCCTCCTTGACATGACATCCAGGACTGACTGAAGAGGTTATCTCTTGAATCAAAGAGCAAGGACAAATATCATAGGGGTCATTTGGATTTAGTGTGTATTGTAAGGTAAGTCAAGGAGTATTTATAAAGAGGTGTTACGTCTCTTTTAAATGGGAATTTGTTTGAGCCACATGATACAGACTTTGGCTTTATTTGTATCAAATTATGTACAAAATCTGTCAGCTAGATCACTAACTTCCATAGCATCTGATAGGAAAGGAAAACACTTATCTTGTTGGAGAGGTTTCTCTGCACTTATTGTCTGTAGACCATGTAGGCCAGAGGTAGTCAATTATTGCAACTCCAGCTCTTGGGCACTACAACGATCACCATCACCAATTAGATAAAGGTATGTTGGGGGTTGTAGCTACCAACAGTGGAAAGTAATAGGTAAGGTGAAATGTACAGTACTGGAATCACTGCGCTGTGGCCAGGGATATTGGGCAAAGTGGAACAATTCTGGAATCAACCAACTGCACCATAGGGGACAAATAAAACTTCCCATTGATTTAAATGGGGATTTTAACGATATAGAGGTATTGAGAGGTGAAAAAGCACTATTGACATAAATTAGGGTTTGAGGATGTTTTACTTGTCCCCATATTGCAGTATGTTTGTCCCTGAATTGCCACTGTACATCAGCCTAATTTTTGGGTCAGTTCGCTGTGATCACTCTCCTTTATCTCCTCCCTCTATGTCTATATGATGAGGGCACAGGGCCTGATGATATGTCACGGTAATAGACGCTACTGGAACAATATTGAGTGGAGTAGACCGATTTGTTGGCAGTGGGCAAACCCTTCAGCTCCCCAAAAATTCTGCTTTGTTCACAAGAGGTAATTATAACATGAAATATCAAAAATGCAACAAAAAAGGTTACACCAGATACCTTACGTAAAAATGACTGAATTTCACTTACCGATGGTCCCTGGTGTCCTGGAAGGCCAGGAGATCCTCTTTCACCTTTAGTTCCCTAAAATATAGATAAAATAACAGGTAAATTGGAGAACTTTTGTAAGCACAAAATAAACATTTTCATTTAGTTAAGGCATCTCTTACAATGGAATTGATCGAAGTCTCAAAGAAACAAGATGGATAATGTAAAATCAGATAATACATGAAATCATCATTAGCAATTCTTTAAGCCAGCGAGGAGGGAAAGCAGTGCAGTTATCTTGCAGAAATAATAATAATAACCTTATGAGTGCCAGAGGGGTACGGAATGCATTGCGTACCCCTCTGGCGCTCAAAGGGATAAAGTATTTTACCAGGAAGGATGTTTTCAAGTATGTCCTGGGGGTATAGATATTATTACCAAATTTAATGGTACTCATTTTATCTACCTGGGTAGGATGAAAGGCTGAGTTGACCATGCTGGGACTAGAACCTGTGACCTGAACAGATTCTACAGCTGGTGCATTAACCAACTGAGCCATCTCAACATCTCTCATGACAAATATATTAAGCTAAATACTGTGTAAACCAATGGTACTCAACCAGGGTGCCATAGCACTTTGATCTGACATGGGCAGTAGCTCAGGGTACCCAACTGTTTCCATGAAGATTCTAGCAAAAAAGTTAAAGTTGAGTTTCTAATGTATTTTTATGGAAAATGTTATGCACAATATGCTTTATTGTTATTCTGAAGTGAGACCTAAGAATAACAACACACTTATGTACAGTACTCTTCTTTAAGTCCTTGTAACATTACCAATAAAAGGTGAGGGCTCCGCTGAAAATTCCACATTGCATGATAGGGGTCCCTTGAGTGAAAAAAGATTGAGCACCATGGCTTTAAGCCCTCATTCTCAAACACAATTTAGGAATGAAAACATATTTCAGAGTATTATGTTGATTTCTAAAGAGTATATTTTTATTATTATCATATAACTATTGTAAAAGCCTGCCATCTGACTTTTCTGAGAAACCAATGTTCTGCAACAACAAAATGGCCGCTTTGAGCTAATGGGTGGATAGTGTGGGAATGTACAGGCTTTTTTGGGCATGCTGTGCACTGCTCCACTCCTGTTGGATGCAATATCTTCACACCTGGGGGTTATGCACTAAGGTGTGATAAAGAGGTGATAATGTGGAGATGAGTTCTCCAGTGACATCACTTCTCCAATTTCTACGTTATTCTATGGAGCCAATGCACTATAATTTCTCCAACTTGAGAGATCTTAGTGCATAAGCTCCATCGCTAGAATAACATAGGAACTGGAGATGTAATTTCACTGAAGAAGTCATCTCCACTTTATCACCTCTTTATCCCACCTTCCATATGCCCCCTATATTCATACATTGAACAGACTATATTATGTCACAGATTAATGGGAGATGTATATACAGAAGGTTACAAAATGTGTTGCTTCTCACTGCCCTGCTGGGAGGAAAAGTGGTGCAATACTGGACCAAATGTGCACAGAAGGGGACAAATGACAATTCACCCAATTCCCATTGGTTTAAATGGGGCTTTTACCCCCTTGAATTCTAGAGAGCTCTCCAACACAGCTTGTGGGATACCTCTCTAGCATTCAAGGAGTTAAACGTCCCATTTAACTCAAAGTGGATTTTTATTTGCTCTCTGTTTTGAAGTTGGTTTGCCCCATAATCCACCATTTTGCTTTTATATATACGGGCCAAAGGCCCATATTTATAAACGCAAACTGGAGTTATTCTTTAGTAAACCAACTGCACCACAGAGGACAAAAAAGAATTTCTGTTAAATCAAATGGGGGTTTTAACCCCATGAATGTTAGAGAAGGCTCCATTGCTTTGCAAAGAAATGCACTGGAGACCTCTCTGGCATTCAAGGGGTTAAAAAGCTCTAGTCAAGTGGATGGATATTTAGGAATTTGTATTAGTCCCCTACAGTTAGTTTATTCCACAATAACTCCAGTTTGCTTATATAAATACGGCCCAATGTTCTTACCTTTTTCCCTGGAATTCCATTTGTTCCAGTCTGACCTGGTGAGCCAGTCGTACCCTGAGATGTAAAAGCACAACAGAATTAATAATGTAACCATTTGCATGCTGAAGAAATCTAGCAGAGGGGGATTTCTAAAGAGGGGTCTAAATTAAAAAATAAATTATCCCCTGTTCAAGCTTAAATATTTCTTCTTCGTTTCCCCTTCAATCAAGAGGTGGTGCTAAACTAAAATCAGTGGAAATTAGTGTATATGTATTATGTACTCGGAGGGATACCCAGGAAACTCTACACTGGCATGCATAAATAAAAAACCAAGGTGAATGTACAAAACCAGTTCTGAATCACTGCATCTGCCTAACATCAGTGTACTAAGCTACATAGTCCCAAAATCCTCCTCTTTAATGCCTCATGCACCAAGGAGAGGACAGTGGGGAAGTTAGACATACCCTCCAACTGTCCCGATTTCCGAGTCCCGATTTTAAGGCTCAGACCCGCTGTCCCGCCTGCATTACACTGTGTCCCAAATTACTGGACTGTTCCCCATTTTATAAGTTTTGTCCATAGTGCTCCAGCAGCCTACAGACACACCACACTCATCACGTTGAGCGGTGAGATGCCTAACTGACTGCACATGCGTGTAACTCTTCAATATATGCGCACACAGGCAGTGTTTGCACGTACTCCACGTTTGGTAGTTGTGTGAGCGAGAAGAAATATTGAGTCAAAATCATGTGTCTGAGCAGCAATGCAGTACCTGACACGCCGCCTGAGAACAACCAGCAAGTTGTGTGCCAGGTCAAACAGCCCACTGTCGCGTCCTGATCTAGTCCTCCGACAGGTACATTAATGACTCTCTCTCATGCCTTGAGTTGTGTCTGAACTAGTATTCAGCATGGCAGCACCTGATTATGCATGGGGAGGAGGGGTCACGGCCACAGCGGTGCTTTGCGGATGTGAGTAGTACTGTCACTGTGTGTCAGTGCCAGGCTGTCACCTGCCAGTGACTGGAGGCGACAGGCAGGATGTCTGTTTGGTCCCTAAGGTTGGCATTCTTACAGGAACTGGGTATTCTGGCTAGGATTTCCAGCCAATCCTCATCTTTTAGGACCTCACCTGCCATGTCCTCCCATTTATCCATGCATCTCATTCATAACACATCATGAATCAAGACTTTATAAATTTGTGAAATTGATATTGTTCCAAATACTTTACAATGCTCAAAAGGAAGCAACGAGAGTTGCATGTAATTACCTAGATATTTAGTCTTTTAGCTTTGGCCTTGCTGATATTAAAGTCCAATGCCTGCGGAGTTTGCCTGTATTCACTACAGCAATCATATGCTATACTGCATACCCTTAGCTGCAGCCACTGGCCAATGTTTTAGTTACTCTTAGACCTAATCCAGATGTAACTGACTCTAGGAGTTAGAGCGGAATCCAGTGCATTGTGAAAGAATGTGTTAGATACATTTTTCTAACTAGAATTTAAATAACCCCCTACTGTCCACTACCATAGTACTACTGAGAACCTGGGAGCAACTGCATGTACATACATGGCCGGCATTTAAGGACCATGGACATTTTTTTTTTATTTGGCACCCGGTTCAGGACTCACTGAACAGCGTGCAGCTGTGCGGGGAGCTCTGAAATTCATGACGGTCCTGGCACGTCATGGGTCCTTATGGCTCGCCAACCCATGACGTGTCAGGACCATCATGGCTCCTTAAGAGGTTAATTTGCCCTGATCAATCACACATCTGCTTAAGCACAATTTCACTTTCTAGCAAACCTTCTCTCTCAAATCATGCATCCACCTAAAATATAGACTTATGTTTTATATTCCGCAAACAAAAATAAAACATTATGCCAAGAGAAAAACAGGCTCAACTGTTTCCTGTCAGGTGCTGAGGTATAGCCTAGTATTCTTACTCAGGAGAAATGGGATGTATTCATACTCAATAATGCTCCCAACTAGCATTTTATCAGAATAAAAATATAAAAAATACATACTTTAGGTCCTGTTGGTCCTTGCAAGCCATCAGATCCTGGTGGTCCCTAGACAGATAGGATAATCATAGCTGCACATTATTTACTATGAATTACACTTGACTACTTTCTATCTTGTAAGACAAAATAATATCAATCTGATGAGATACTGAGTTACATGTAGGTAGATATGAATTTAAATGTTTGAACAAGTGATTTGAAACACAAATAATGTGAGTTTTTGCTAACAGGAGATTATAGGTTTAATAAACTGTTTTAGTGAAACCATTATTCTTAAAAGTGATGTTTTTATTTCTTCACTATGGTGTAGGTACTGTGAAGGAAAATATTATTTGATCCCCTGCTGATTTTGTACGATTGCCCACTGACAAAGAAATGATCAGTCTATAATTTTAATGGTAGGTTTATTTGAACAGTGAGAGACAGAATAACAACAAAAAAATCCAGAAAAATGCATTTCAAAACGTTATAAATTGATTCGCATTTTACTGAATGAATAAATATTTGACCCCTTATCAATCAGCAAGATTTCTGGCTCCCAGGTGTCTTTTATACAGGTAACACGCTGAGATTAGGATCATCCCCAAGCAGCTTGGTGAGAAGGTGACAACAGATGGTGCGATTATTCGCAAATGGAAGAAACACAAAATAACTGTCAATCTCCCTCGGTCTGCCCCTCCATGCAAGATCTCACCTCATGGAGTTTCAATGATCATGAGAATGGTGAGGAATCAGTCCAGATCTACATGGGAGGATTTTGTAAATGATCTCAAAGCAGCTGGGACCATAGTCACCAAGAAAACTGGTAACACACTACGCCGTGAAGGACTAAAATCCTGCAGCGCCCGCAAGGCCCCTCTGCTCAAGAAAGCACATTTACAAGCTGTCTGAAGTTTGTCAATGAACATCTGAATGATTCAGAGGAGAACTAGGTGAAAGTGTTGTGGTCAGATGAGACCAAAATCAAGCTCTTTGGCATCAACTCAACTCTCTGTGTTTGGAGGAGGAATGCTGCCTATGGCCCCAAGAACATCATCCCCACCATCAAACATGGAGGTGGAAACATTATACTTTGGGGGTGTTTTTCTGTTAAGGGGACATGACAACTTCACTGCATCAAAGGGACGATGGACGGGGCCATGTACCATCAAATCTTGGGTGAGAAACTCCTTCCCTCAGCCAGGGCATTGAAAATGGGTCGTGGATGGGAATTCCAGCATGACAATGACCCAAAACACATAGCCAAGGCAACAAAGGAGTGGCTCAAGAAGAAGCACATTAAGGTCCTGGAGTGGCCTAGCCAGTCTCCAGACCTTAATCCCATAGAAAATCTATGGAAGGAGCTGAAGGTTCGAGCTGCCAAACATCCGCCTCAAAACCTCAATGACTTGGAGAGGATCTGCAAAGAGGAGTGGGACAAAATCCCTCCTGAGATGTGTGCAAACCTGATGGCCAACTACAAGAAACATCTGACCTCTGTGACTGCCAATAAGGGTTTTGCCACCAAGTACTAAGTCATGTTTTGCGAAGGGGTCAAATACTTATTTCACTCAGTAAAATGCAAATCAATTTATAACTTTTTGAAATGCACTTTTCTGAATTTTTTTGTTGTCATTCTGTCTCTCACTGTTCAAATACACCTACCATTAAAATTATAGACTGATCATTTCTTTGTCAGTGGGAAAACATACAAAACCAGCAGGGGATCAAATAATTTTTTCCCTAACTGTAATTTGCTCCAGAATTGTTCCACATTCTTTGTGCACAGGGCCCATATTGGGGATGTTATATGTATTGCAGCAAAGACCTTTTTAATATGATATTTAATTTGGTACTATGGAATGTGTGTCTGTGTATGTGCATGTGGGAGAGAGAGGGAGAGTGTTTGTGTGTGTGTTTATGTGTGTGCTTGAGTGAGTGTGTGCTTAAGGGAGAGAGAGTGAGAGAGAGAAAGTGTGTGTGTGGTTGTGCATGTGTGTGATTGTGCATGTGTGTGTATGTGTCTGTATAAAGCATAGTCAGTCTTATAGGCCATTAGATATTGATCACACTGATACTGCAAAGAGAACTGAAATGCTGGTTTCCGGTGCCCAAGAAAATGCATGATTGCTAATTTTCAAATGGAATTCCCACATTTAGAAAACAAATTATTTGCACCTTCCTTCTACTGACAATGAATTTCTCTCCTATGTTTTCCACAGTAATCAGAATTCCGGACCCAATAGTTTAAAGATTCAGGACTTCCCGCCTGAGGTGTAGTTTAGTAGTTAAAGTCTTTGAAGGAGAAAGAGAAGAGAGCTATAGATAATAACGTTTGTAGCAGTTATTTTCTCTGTTGTTGCAGTTGCCTGCTGCACTGCATGCCATGTGTATACTGAGACACACTGTACAAAACTAAGCATCAGGAGTCAGAGGATTGCTGATATGGAGGAATCGGCAAACAGCAGTGGGGCTCAGGACCCAGAAGCACCCCCAGCAGTTCATGCTGCCTCCCCATCTCCCCCATCACATCCCCAAAGCCCTGGGGTTTTATTTTGAAGAGATAAGCAATGGTTCTTCCACAGGCAGAGAGTAGCACTGGTACATCAGAGTTGCAGCTGTCTCTGCCTGACTCTTATACTGCTGCTGTCAATGTGACACCAGGTTCACCATGTAGACCTACATTACATTCATCATCACTACCAGCAAGAAAGAAGGAAGAATCTGGTGGTGGGGCTGCTGCTTCTATTTGTGTGAAACCAGGGGCACCACAAATACCTATGTCACACTTATTACCATCATCACTATCAGCAAGAGAGAGTTGAAAGAATCCAGTGGTGGTGTTTCTGGTGCTAATGAGGGTCTCACTGGACATTAATGAGATTCAGAGACAATAATGAGAGTTTTCCTAGCTCAGACCAACCAGAAGTGTGATAATGGGTATTACCAGAAGGCAAGACATTGTGTTGTTTGCTGATATAGTAGTTACAGTGCCAGCATCAGCAAATGTTCTAGTCACAGCAGAATCAAGATTCTGTGTCAATCATGCTGGGTAGCAGTAGTAGTAGTGGTGGCTGGATCATCATCCCCACCACAGACTGTGTTGGTGGAAGTAAAACACACAGCAGTGATATGAAACAGGTGGTTGTGGATCCTAGTACTAGTGCTGAGGCAGCAGCAGCAACAGCATCAGAAGCCACTTCAGAAGTTATGCAGTGAACAAGATCTGTCTCTATTCCCAGAAATCACCGGTGTGGGAATACTTTTAAGGGATTGGGGACAGGGATTGGGCAATTATCCCCAATTGCAATGTGTACAATATGTGACAAGGTTGTGAAGAGAGAGGTCTCACCTTGGCACAATCTCCCTAATAAAGCACATTTTGCATTAACACCCTGAGGTTTATGTTGAGAATAAACTATCCCCCAGGAAAAAAATAGGTGTTGCTGCACTGTTCCCTCCCATCCATCCCCAATGACAAGTACAACATGGGACAAAAAAAAATCCCACAAATATGGAGTGAGCAACTCCCCAACAGCCTAGAATGTTGACAACAACACCTGAGTTATTGTCATCTTGTGCTAGGGTCCTGGACCAGAAAACTAGTAACCTCAGGGTCCTCCTCCTCCTCAGCCATGCCACTGATAAATTTGCCACCACCACCAGCAGAGAGTGAATCTATATGTCAGGGTAGACATAGGCTCTTTTAAGATTACTAAACAGATCTTCCTTAGTCCCCCTCAATTACGCACATTCCCTTGCCTCAACTATTTACGAGAAAAAAAGTAGATCATTCTACACATTCAATAGTGAGTATGCACGTAAATCCTATTGTAGCAAGATTTATGTTAGGGAGTCCACATGCCTTGTGAAGAAAATAATCTGTAGCATAAAATTATATAGGTAATTTTGATGATACATTTCCTGTACTGTAACATTTTAAGGATGATTTGAATAGTTCTTCATAGCTAAGATTTCAAATAATTGATTCTTTTAAGAGATTCCACAGGGGTGGTGACCATGTCAAGTGCCTTACGATGCAAGAAACCTTGTGGATTATGAGACTGGATGCTCTCACTCCCCTGGCAAAGAATCTTTATTATTCTGTGTACTTCTGAGTTTGTGGACTCTTTGATTCTCATATTTTTATCATTATTTCGGTATTTTTTTGTTTTAACTGTTATTTTGAAAATATGACTTGATCCAGCTGGTAACAACTAGCAATTTATTGTGGTCTTATACCGTTTGCTGTCCTCTGAGTGGATATTGGGCTTACGTAGGTACTTACGTAGGTACTTTTAGATATTGGGCTTACGTAGATCTTTTTGATGATGAGCTTTACGAGACCTAATTTTTGTTTGACATGTAGCTTTGTCCATGTGTATATACTATTGAGGATGTTCAACTATATACAAAAATAACATAAATATCTAGAAGCACTCAACTACCCCCCACCCACACACACACAAAAGGGTTTGCTACACCTTATGAAAAAGAGTCCTCACAAATACTGGAAAGTCTCCTCACTCCACATATCTCAAAAACAAAACAAAAAAATAAAGAAGTGCACACAATCTGAGAGCAAGAGTCTTCCAAGTAATTTATGCTCCTTCACCACAACACCCCATGATTATTATTATTATTATTCTTTATTTATATAGTGCCAAGTAATTCCACAGAGCTGTACAATAGGGAATGGACATACAGAGATATTAAATAGTACAAATCAAATGTGGAGAACAGAAGGATCAGAGCGTGTATTTAGAAATGAGAGAATGAGGGCTCTGTAAGTTAGCACCAGAATTTTGAATTTAATTCTGTATGCTTTTGGGAGCCAGTGTAGGGATTGGCAAAGGGGAGAGTGGTGTTAGA
This sequence comes from Rhinophrynus dorsalis, assembly GCA_037306005.1. NCBI lineage: Eukaryota > Metazoa > Chordata > Amphibia > Anura > Rhinophrynidae > Rhinophrynus > Rhinophrynus dorsalis. Next base: position 208,264,045 of record CM074723.1, read on the forward strand.
GAAGCGATGCGTGAGGTAGATTAATCTTGCAGCAGAGTTCATTACGGACAGTAGTGGGATTAGTCTGGTGAGAGGAAGGCCAATTAGTAGTGAGTTGCAGTAGTCAAGACAGGACATGATGAGTGTTGGGATTAGAATTTTAGTAGTGTCTTGAGTGAGAAAGGGTCGGATTCTAGAGATGTTGCAGAGGTGGAGGCGGGATGAGTTGATGATTGACTGGATATGAGGAATGCAGGATAGGGCGAAGTCAAATGTGAACCCCAGGCAGCGTGCTGTAGGGGTGGGTGTAATGGTAGTGTTGGTAACAGTGAAGGTAATGTCTGGGGTAAGGCTGGTTGTAGATGGAGGGAAGATAATTGGTTCAGTTTTGCCAATGTTGAGTTTGAGTTGACAGGAGGTCATTCATGATATGACAAAGAGGCAAGTATAGCCATGGATGTTTACTCACATATGCAATGAAAACAGGAGGCTTTTTGTGCCTCAGCACCATGTGGGTATTCTTTTTGAAGTTGTCTTGGTACCCTTTGAAGCCCGCAACACTCACAATTCCACAGGGGAAGATTTTTCCATCTTATGTGTGTTAATAAGAGCCTACACTCCTCTGTATCATGTGAATAGGATTTCACTGGGAGTTGTGGTGAAGGTGCATGGACTACTTGAAAGTCTCTTGCTCTCAGATTGTGTGCTCTTTTTTTTTTTGCTTTATATGAAAAAATGGGAGTGTCTCTTGTTCTTTGATAGATGCATCTTATGCTTCCAGCATCTCAGATCAACCAGCAAGTGTATGGAAGGAGAGTTGCAGCTCCATTGCATCTATTATGTCAATATCAGTAACCCATTACAATGAGCCAATTGCTTTGGTTGGCTTTCTGTACTTCCTGTTGAAAATCGTAAATGTCCTGTGTGGCACACCATACAGAAATACAGTTTGTAACTTTACCTGTTCTCCAGGTAGGCCACGATCACCTTTAACTCCAGGTGGACCCTCTGGACCCTGAATTAGAGACATCAAACAGTCATTATATACATGCAAAGTCTATGCTAACAAAGATACTGTCCTGATGTGTGTGACCATAATTCAATGAAATTGAAGAAGTTGGAAGACATTTTTTAGTAAATTTGGGCTGTATGGAGTAATTCCAGGCAAACAAACTGCACCACAGGAGACAAATGGAAATTCCTTAGATTTAAACCTCTTGGATGTTGAGAATCAATATGTTGGAGACCTCACAAGCATTCAAGGGGGATATGCACTAAGGGATGATAAAGAGGTGATAAAGTAGAGATGACTTCTGCATTGCTATCACTTCTCCAATTCCTATGTTAGTCTATAGAGCCTAAGCACCAAGATCTCCATAGCTGGAGAAATTAAAGTGCATTGGCTCCATAGAACAACATAGGACTTGGAGAAATGATTTCACTGGAGATGTCATCTTCACTTTATCACCTCTTTATCACACCTTAGTGCATCTCCCCCAAGGAGTTAAAAGCCCAGTTTGAATCAATGTGGATTTATAGCTCTCTCCTATTGCATACTCGGTTTGTCCCAGAATAAATCCACTTTTCCTTTGAACATAAGGCCCTTAGAGGTGATAAAAGAAATATGACTGCAATCAGTGATGTAGTGGGACATTCTTGCTGGGATACACCTATCTGTTTAACCCTTTGAATGCCAGAGTGGTACGGAACACATTGCAAAGTAATGGGTTCCGTACCACTTGCATTACTGATCTGATTTTTTAAATCTATCTTTCAATAAATAAATAATTACATTAAATAATACATTTAAACAATATATCATAATGTTATATATTCGGTGTTGTCCTCTGTTGTCAAATGTGAAGTATCTATGATGATTTATTTACTTTACAAGAAAATCTGATTATAAAAGCTTTATTCAAAACACTCCAGGAAAAAGTACCTTCCTTTTAAATATATTAATTATATTACTGACCAAAATAATGTTAACACCTTGAGGACCAAGGGAGTGTGCAATACATTGAGAAGCAATAAACTGCACACCCCCATGGTCCTAATGAGATTACATAAATTGTCCAACTTGTTGCCTTGATGTTTAACTCTTTCTTTCATGCAGCAGTCCCACACTTGTAATAATGTCTATGAACAACATGCATTTAACAGTCACGCTGGCAGACATCATTTTAGCTAGGGTGACCAAATTTCCGTTCTGCTATTCCAGGACATGTGGTCACCCTAGTCCCATGGCTAAGGCTCCCGCCGGCGCTGACCATCTTTCTGAGGCTGACACAGAGTAAGACTTCCCAGTGGGAACTCTTTCTGAGGCTGACACAGAGTAAGACTTCCCAGTGGGAACTCTTTCTGAGGCTGACACAGAGTAAGAGTTCCCAGTGGGAACTCTTACACTGTGTAAGCCTCAGAAAGATGGTCAGCTCCGGTGGGAGCCTCAATGAAATGTATTTGCTATATGGTCTTCATTGGCTGGCTCAGCCAGCCAATGAGGACCACAAAGCAAATACATTTCATTGGTTGGCTGGACTGGTGCGTGTTGCTCCATTCTGGGACTCTTTGTTGTCCCAGTGGGGGGTCACCTGGGACGTGGGACACAGACCCCCAATAAGGCACAGTCCCGGGCATTCCGGGACGTGTGGTCACCCTAATTTTAGCAGATATAATGAGTGGCCATGGGTTGTTATTGTTTAGATGAGTGTACAATAGCATTTATGTATTAGGAAACAAGATGAAATATCAGAAATTAAACAAATGAAGTTTTTTTTTATAACACAATTGGTAATATAGGAAGAAATTGTTTTATTTATTAAACTATGCATTTTTCCTGAATTCTAAAACTCTAAAATAGGAAAAAAAGGGCTAAACTCACTGAAAAAAAATCCCAAATAATTTCTTATATTTTTTCACAATTGAGAGCATGTTGTCCATGCCACTCAATAAAGTGTAAAGTGGACCTGTCATTTGAAAGAAACTTTTGATAATTACTTAACAAATAAGTTAACTATACATTGGGGTTTATTTGTTTACGATGCCCCATATTATTTGTTTTCTTTTTTTTAATTTTCATATCAACATGAGAGATTCCCTAGCACCTCCTTTTGGTTGCTAAAAGATATTTATTTTGAAATTGTACATGCACTATCAGTTTTCAACCAGCACTGCGTGCTAGGAGGCTGACATCTGAAATTCTGAAGCACAGACATTAGGGAGTGTCACAAATGAGGCACACCAGTGGTTAAAGTAGCAGTTGTTTTATTGCCATGAATACAGGAACACACTCTAAGCTTGTGGTGTTTCTACCAGTGCATCAATCCTAACTGACAAACCTAGTACTGTTAAGTCCCTCTCCACTTCCTGTCACATGCCTGCTAACCAGTTCTTATGACAGGGAGTTCATCCAAACTTCTACATTTAAAATGTAAAATTTATGAAAACAGTGCATTGAAGAAAAGGGGTGAAAACAAAATGTATGATTAACTTTTTTGTCAATTATAGGCATATTTTTTTTCCAAGTGACAGGTTCCCTTTAACTCCTTAAATGTCAGAGGGCTGTGCAATGCATTGCATACTCCTCTGGTTGTTAGAGAGTTAAGGACAGCATGCACAACATATTATGATGGCAGAAAAAATGTAGTGATGGGAAAAAGTCATGGCTAAAGAGATCTGCTTTGGTAATAATGATTGCATTAAAGGGAACTCTCGCCTCCTTTAAAGTCATACTTATTTTATTGTTTGTTCCCAATACATGTTCTAGCCTTTTTTTTTAAATCGCTCTTATTTTGAAGAAATTAGCTTCTATAATGACATCACTTCAGGGCTTGCTGCGGTACAGCTCTGTACGACAGGCTATCTTCTCCTCTTCCCCTCCAGACTTGTGCCCCGCTCCCACCTCCTCCACTAACATAAGAATCCTACATGTGACCTGGAGCGCTTTCTTGACAATGTGCATCCAGGACATTGTAGTCGTAATGTGAGAGTGCATTCATGCGTTCTATACGTATAAAAATTATGTGTGGTTATTGCACTGATATATATCCATTAGTTAAAATAAAAAGATTGAATTTACCAGGTATGTGAATTGGCAAGAGAGCGCACCAGGTCACATGCAGGATTCCATCATCGGGGAAGGAGGAGGTGGGAATGAGGCACAAATGGGGAGGGGAAGAGGTGAAGTTTGACAACCTGCAGTACAGAGCAAGTCCTATGTTATTCTATGGAACCAATGCACTAAGAGTTATCCACCTTGGAGATCTTAGTGTATAGGCTCTATAGAATAACAAAGGAATTGGAAAAGTGAAATCATTGGAGAAGTTATCTCCCCTTTATCACCTCTGTATCACACCTTAGTGCATAACCCCAATGTGTTCTTCCTGGTACAACAAATTTTAAACAAATAAATTAATTTCTAAATAAATTATTATGACTCATGTGATGAATACAACAATACTGTTCATTGCAAAAGTTACATTGTTTAATGGCAAAGGAGAAGCAGGTGGAATTACCCGATGTGAATGCTAGTATTCAGATTTAGCCAGGGTGTCCTGATGAAGGGCAATAGAGGCCCCCTGAAATGCATTTCTGTTACTACACTAATAAGGTGGGTACCACACACCTTTACCAAGACAATGTGGGTTTTTGTGCAGCCAATAATTACTTGTTAATGAGACTCCTCTTATATACGCTACCCCTGTCACCAACACAGCCAAATATGGTTCATCTGACCTGTCACTGGAAAATACCAACCTTCTCCCCTGGAGTTCCAGATATCCCAGGTGGTCCTGGAGGGCCTGGAGAACCCTGTTATATGCAAGAAAAACACATTTCTGCTTAAAAGTATTTTAGTACTTTTTAAAGAGGAACTATAATCAAAGTTACATTTAGCCCCAAATCATTAATACGTTAGCGATATACATATAAATACTTGTATTTTGCAGAATAAGTCCGGTATTAGAGAAAAATAGAACTGGTTCGGCAGGCAGCAGCAGGGAACAGCGCAGACATCTTGCAGAGCTGGCATCTCTGAGTCTGCTCTGTCCGTCCCCTTCACATACATGATTGGTGAGTTGGAAGCCTTGTACCTTAAGGCACCGGAAGGGACTGACAGCACAGGAGCAGAGAGAGCATACAGCAAGATCCCAGCCAGTGCCTGCTGAAAAGGTTCTCTCTCTTACTTATGCCAGACTTATGCTGTAAAATACAAGTATATATATGTATATCGCTAATGTATCAAGGATTTGGGGCTAAATGTAACTTTGATGATTGTTCCGCTTTAACCTTTGTGTGCCAGAGAGATATACAACACATTGCATTGCAGTGCATAATCCCTCTCTGACACTGAAAGGGTTAATGTTCAAATCATATTTTGTATTCTGTTCAAAATATCTAGTTTTACAGATGATCAAACATGTATAATAAACCCTTTTAGGCCAGAGGGGGTATGTACCACATTTCCGGTCCTTAAAGGGTTAAATTCACAGACATTTCTGGGCAATCAAAGGGAGAACTGAAAAAGGCAGGAATGTCTGCTTCTCCAGAGCATATGTAACACTCGATTTTAGGCCTCAGAAAACAAATGTAGAATGTATACACATACTAGCATGCAATATAGGGCATTTAAGTGTACATACCCCAATTCATTGTTAGGTGCTAGTGATGATAACCCTTTGAGTACCAGAGGCGTATCCAACACATTGTCACACAATGCATTGGATATCTCTGTGGTACTCAAAGGGTTATTAATGTGCTTTACTAGATATTACGAATACAGCTATTCATTTAAAACAGTGCATGTAAAATATCATGCAGCTATCAGCCGCATGAACCATGTCACCGTGCTGAAAATCGTGACATGAGAATCTCGCAAGGTTCTCATGTCGCCTCTCGAAACGTCACTACCTTCATTCACCGTATACAACTCCCATCATCCTTACATTGCCTCTTTCAGCGCTGCTCGGCTCTTCTCCCTCGCGCAGCTCCGCCTTGTCATTGTGCACCATGAACAATGTTATTTAACGCCCCTTAAAGGGATAGTAACACTTCGTTTTAACTTTATTTTATTTTGTAGGCATTAAAAAAACATGAAGAATGATATAAGTCTTATCTCTCAAACCTTAATGGTTTATGAGATATTCACAAGCAAAGTTCCCCTCCCACCCCTTTTACCTAGTGTAAGCCATCTCTTCTCAGATGTGGAATCCAGTCCATAGACCAGACAGATAACAGAAGGGGACAATTTTCTTTGTATGAAAACAATGAAAGCCCTTCCCCCCTTGACAAGTTTTTCAGCTTTTTCCATTATCTTAATTGAAGATTGTCCCTCTCTGCAGTCTACCTGGGCATCTCCCTTCTGATCTGGCTGAACGGGGGGGGGGGACTTTATTTGTGAATATCTCTTAAACCATAAAGGTTTCAGAGATAAGACTTATATCATTCTTCATGTTTTTTTAATGCCTACAAAATAAAATAAAGTTAAAATGAAGTATTACTATCCCTTTAAATACTACTTTACTTGGGTAATCTTGCAGGTGCCAGTGGGCTGGTGTTCCATTAGGCAACTGGTTTTGTTCACTGTTTTTTTGGGGAAAGCAAAGGCTCTCAAAGTCATCCATTGCACAGCGCTGCCTGGCTCTCTCTCCCCACTCCGCTCCACCCTGTCATTGTGCATGCAAAGAAGGGGAAAGAGAGCCAGAGGAGAAAGGGCTGTGCACCACAACAGCTAGATTCCATTAACAGCTAGATTCACACTTGAGTACAGCATGGATGACTTTGAGCTCCCAAAAAAGAGTGAATGACACCAGTTGCCTAAAGGAACACCAACTCACTGGCACCTGCAAGTCTGCCCAAGTAAAGTGGTGTTTAAGAGGTGTTAAATAACATTGCTTATGACAAGACGGATCAGAGAGGGGAGAGAGATCCCGGGCAGTGCTGAAAGAGGCAAGGTAAGGATGATGGGAGTTGTATACAGTGAATGGAAGTAGCGACATTTCAAGAGGCGACATGAGAACCTTGTGCTTTTATGCAGTGTGAGATTCTCATGTCGCCATTTTCCACACAGCGACATGATTAATGCGGCTGGTAGCTGCACAATATTTTAAATGCAACTTTTTAAAAGTGAACCCCTAATACATATACACAATGGGGATATATTCAAACATATGTAAATTCATCATAAGGAAGCACATCCCATTTAAGAATTTACTCACAGGTTTGCCATCAATTCCTGGGGATCCACGATCACCTATGTGTCCTTTTTGACCCTATGAGAACATGCAAAATCAGAGGCAGAATATAGTAGAGTGAACCAGAAACAGTAGATAATAATAATGATGCTGATGTACTAAGAAGGATCCTAGAGATTATCGAGTAAACCAACTGCACCATCTGGGGGACACATAAATATCACCATTGATTTATATCTTGGAGAATTTATTTAAGAAAATGTATTTTGTTCCCTATAGTGCAGATGGCTGATGTACTAAGAACTGGATCAATTTGGGACCAAACCAATTGCACCATGGGGCCCAAATCAAAATTCCCCACATTCACATTGGTTTAACCTTTAGAGTGCCAGAGAGGTGTCCAACACAATGCTAGATGAGGTTTTAACCCCTTGAATGCTACAGAGGTCTCCAACATGGTATTTGTTCCTTATAATGCAGTTGGTTTGCCCCAGATTTGCACCACATTTTATTAATACATTAGTGTCACTGTGGTAAGGTAATAGCCGAAGAAACTACAGCTTGAGGTCTCATGTTTAAAGCCCTTGACCATTTGTCAGCTTGGGAATGTAATGGTACTGATCTCCCTAATAGCAACAATGTAATTGGACTGCATTTTCCACTAATAGCATATTAGATTGGACCAAAACCCAGCTCTTTTAGGAACCTAGCATCTCCCTAGTAGAGTGCCCATAGAGAACTCTGGTGTCTGCTCTGCAATGTAACCCATCATTGATTCATTTATCTGTAACATAATTGATGATGAGGTGGGAAGAAAGACATGTGACTATCAAGTTCAGTCTATATTTAAATAAATATATAAACACTTTATTTTAAACCTTTGGATGGTGAAGGTGTAGATTTTCTAGAACTGAATATGTTAAAATATGTTAAATTAAAAATAGTTGTTTATAAAAGGGACAAAAAAAACAGCTACCACTTACATTTTCTTTACATATGTTCAGCATATTGCAATTTTCATAAGTGCCCCCAAATAAATCCCCCAACCGCCCCCCCCCCCAGATGCTAGAGATGTCTATAGCATTCACTGGATTAATATCAGGAGATAGTTCTCATAATTAGTGTTGTCCCCTCATCCCTTTAAAAATGGAAGACTTATGAACAATACATACTGTAGGGTTGCTATATTTAATACAGGACTGAAATAGTAGCTATGGAACATGCATTTAAAAAAATAAAAAATAACAAAAAAAAAACAGTAACAGGTGGCAAACGTATTCTTAATGCACTTATGACAGTTTATCAGGTATGTTCCACAGAAAAAAAAAATATTGCTTACTTCTGGTCCGGGGGCCCCTGGTGGCCCTGGCTGACCTTCAGGACACATACAAGTAGAAACAGGCTGAACTCGCTCAAGTGGACACTGTCAATCCAAACAGATACAAACATGCACATGAGATAAACATTCCTTTTTGTCTAGTTTATAATAAAATGAAGGGGTGGGGGAATTACACTTACCCGTGGATCATCCTGTCAATAAAATAAGAGGATAAGGTTATTATTATTGTATTCCTTTTACTTTACTTATAGACTGTTCTACATTTAAACATAGTGAGGCATATGTTACAACCCAAAATGTTTGTAACTGAGCAGCAAGACACCTGAAACATTTGTATCAAAGAAAAAAGTCCCACTGAATTAATTTGAGAGTTATTCTTTGGTACATAATGGACATCTAGGGCTGGAATATATTGGAGGTGCTAATTTTATCACTGCTTTTATCTCTAGGTTTCCCCATAGACTTCAATCCTATGATATAAGAGGCCAGAATATTTGTTCGATGCAGTCATGCGCAGTAGAGACTGCCCGAACGCACAGAATGCTGGGAGCATTCTGTGCATTTGGGCAGTTTACTGCGCATGACTGCATCATGTACGCCGCCAATGTGGCAGCAGCAGTACGAAGTACAGGACCAGCTTATTTACCTCACCGGACCATGTCCCGTGTACACGGGCTTTTACACTAGTAGGAAAATATTTGCTAAAACAGGTGTTAACATTTATCACCTGCAATAGAATCTAGCCCCTAGTTTGCTACTCATTTATTAAGATGTTACCTTTTTATGTAAACCATATTGATGTACTAAGAACATATGAAATCGGCAAACCAATATGAGGCAAATAAATGTTCGCAATGCTTTAAATGCAGCTTTTAACCCCTTGAATACTAGTGAGGTCTCGCACCAGAGACCTTTCTAGTATTCAATGGGTTAAAATACCAATTTAATTCAATGAGAAGTTTTATTTGTCTCCCATGATGCAGTTGGTTTGCCCCAAAATTCCCGCACTTACTCTTGGCAAAAATAAGAACAGATACACCATTTTATGTTTTGTTTTGAAAGATTTCTCTTTGGTATATCTAAATAAATATCTCAATTTTATGGAATGTTTTGTGTGCCAGATTGATAAGTAGGGATTGCTCTGTAATGTGTTGGTCATCCCTCTGGTACACAAAGGGTTCAGGCTATTTATTACGATTACGTCTTTAAATGCAGGTTTGGAGAAAGGCAATGTTGTTCAATAAGTTATAATTGGATGATAAATGGGGGAATCATAACCTGAGATGTCGTACTATGGGACCAATACTAAGTTGCACTTTTGTAAAGAAAACCAGAGAACTCGTCAATGAGATAGCAGGAAAGAGAGTATAGGCATAAACATGAAGGAGGAATCTAAAAATAAACATTTCTCTAACACATTAAAATAACTAATAAGTGACCCATAAAATTCCTAAATGCACTGGGTCAATGGCCAGTGCACACTGAATTAAAATGGCTTAGTGGGGTAATTTATAACCTTCCTCTGCTGATGACATTTTGATGGCTACAAGTTGTTGTTGCATGATGTCCAGCCAATCACAGCCTACTATACTCACAGCCAAAGTCTGGGAGTATAGTAAACAAATATGTTAGCATGTTCTACAAAACTATGTTTTTTGACTCCTCAGCTTAAGGAATAATAAAGTTTGTATGACTTACCACAGAGTAGATCTCACAGGCGGTCTCTCTCTCACTTTGCTCTGGATCACAGTACAGTCTAAGTTTTTGTATTTCCACCTAAACACACAAAAGCACAGCATGTTATGAATCTGTATGTTTCTAAACAAGTGCATCTTTTATGTTATCTCTAGCTTTGATACACTAGTCAACATCAGCTGGCATGTACCGTTGGATAATAGGCAAGTCTTCAGTGCATAACAAAGCAACCTGCTGAAAACTTCTCTAGCACAAAAAGAGTTAACCATTAACCCTACGAGTTCCAGAGGGGGTTGCACACCCCTCTGGCACTCATAGGGTTAAAGTGTTAGGAGAGTTGCATTATGAGATTCCTGATATTTTACATTTTTGCATATATTCTTAATAAGCATTCTCACCCAGTGAATGTATTATGCAGAGACTGACACATAGTATTGGACATTTGAAGTGATTATTGATAATTTAATGCAATACAGGAATTTTTATTTCAAGTCATTAACGATAAATTAGCACTTATATTTCAACCCTCCTATGCCTTAACTTAGAGAAACAAAGTATACACAGCAGTACACTAAAGAGTTCCTCAGATGTATCAAACAATGCGCTGAGGCTTACACACTAAGTAGAATGGGGCAAACCAACTCCACCATAGGGGAGAAATAACCTCCCCATTGCTTTAAATGGGGCTTTCAGCCCCTTGAATGCAAGAAAATGTCTTCAAGACATTGGTTTGCAATGCACTGAATACCTCTCTTGCATTCAAGAGTTAAAAAGCACATTTAAATAAATGAGAATTTAGGAAATGTTAATGTGTCTATAGTGCAATTAGTTCGCTCCAGAGTCTTCTTGGTACTTCATCATGAGTACATACAAATATATATTTAGTAGGAGTGGGAAATGAGAGGCCCTCCAGCTGCTGTTGGCTGATGGGGGGATGAAGGGAGTTGTAGTGTGGCAGCAGCTAAAGGGCCTTGCATTGTCCATCCTCAATATATATTTATATGAATAGGAATATTTGGTCAGGCATCTATCATTAGGTCCACTGGCAGTCATGATAAGGTTGTGAATATGTGTAGATATAGGACACTCCAGAAAGCGTGAACAATTACTCACAGTCACTGTTTTATCTGTTTTTGACTCTTTTACCACTTGGGTTTTGCCATTGATATAAATTGGTCCAATTTCTTTCAGGGGTTGGTTTTGAATCACGGTATCATCCAGGTACAAGATTGCATATTTACTCCTGACTAGGATCTTCAGCTGGTGAAAACCCTCATCGAAAAGAGCCTAGCCACAAATGTAAAGATATTAAAAAGAAATAGTCACCAATAGTTTAAATAGTTTACAGTCAGGCTTATGTATAGTTCTGGTGCAACAGAGATGAACAATAAGGCACAAAATAATTCCCACTGATTGAAATGGGATGTTTAATACCAAAGATGTTTCCAACACACTGTCCACTGAAGGCACCCCTAACATACAATTTGGAATTTTCAGGGCACACCTACCATTTTATAGGTCCTTTCTGAAGGACCAACTGAAGGGTACAACATGTAAATGTACAGCTATCTATATACGGTATACGTATTTGATTATATCTGCAGTTTCATTTATGTAGTGCTCTGAAGTCTGCATCTTGGTCACACCTCCTCACAGAAATCTATAGACTGCAATAGACCTGAATGAGATCATAAGGGACCCTAGCTAGACTCAAACACACTGAGACAACTAGAAGAAGACTAAAATAGAATGTAACTGCATATAAAACCAATACAAATAAATAACTGACTGCTGTTTTAAGGACACCTACCTAGGTAAGTTTTTCCTGATAAACAAGTTAAGATCCATTATTCTTAAGGTATAGATTAGGGGTGGGCGAAAATTGGGAAAAATTTCCCACATGACTTTTCAGAAGACTGGCTGATTTTTCTCTTTTTTCGTGAAAGTTTTCTCCTTTTCATCAATGAAAAATGTTCCTCCTTTTCGCCTGTTTTAACAAATGTTTCCCCTATATTTCCTATGGGTACTAAGTTTCCCACTGTAATATTACATCTTCTGAGGGCTGAAGTTTAGAAATAAGTGGCTGAAAGTCAAAGTTGTGAGTCCTACAGGAACATATGGCTTGAAAAATGTGTTAGCATGTAGAGTGCATTTGTCCTTTGCCCACAACACTTACTTCCTGCTTAAAGGGATAGTATTACTTCAAAATTACTATCCCTCATATTGTAGCCCTTAATAAACTGAGTTAAATGACACCAGCGGCATCTCTCAAACCTTTATGGTTTAAGAGATAGCCACTTTCAAAGTTTCCTCTCAAGAGGAGGCTCTTCAGCAGAGCTGATATCTCGTTATGGAAGGAAAAATGATTAATTGAAACAGTCTTCTACGTGTGCTTGGTAACCAAGCACACGTAGAAGACTGTTTCAATGAATCATTTTTCCTTCCATAATGAGATATCAGCTCTGCTGAAGAGCCTCTGCCTGTCCCGGGACCAGATTCCCCTGCTGGCAGCAGAATGCTGACAGCAGGGGAGAGGAAACTTTGAAAGTGGCTATCTCTTAAACCATAAAGGTTTGAGAGATGCCGCTGGTGTCATTTAACTCAGTTTATTAAGGGCTACAATATGAGGGATAGTAATTTTGAAGTAATACTATCACTTTAAGTGACCCTGGCACATATTCATGATGAAGTAATAACAAAAATAAAGTACAACCTACAATGTGGCAGATGTGTATTCTAGTGGTGGTGGTGGGGGACTGGCATGGTGAGATTTGTGTGTGTGTGTATATATATATATATATATATATATATATATATATATATGTTGTTTTTTTTCCCATTGTCATGTTTGTATCAAATCGCTGTCCTCCTCAGATAATTGACATGCATTACTTTTCTGTCATAGCAGTGGTCCCAAGTAGAGTAGATGGTGGCCACCCTTCTTCACATCCCTCCTCCTCATCTGTGCTGCTGTTAATATATTTGTCCAGGCTTTCTCTGTCATGTGTAGTTTCTGCTACCTGGTACTCAGAGATGTTGGTTCATTTTTAAGAATGTTAGTCTCCCAACATTGCTGCTTGATAGCCATGTCCTGCAGTCACTGACAATGTAACCAGCTGCACTGAAAAAACTCTCAGAATCAATGCTTGCTGGAGGACATCTAAGGGTTTCCACTGCAGTACGTGTCAATGCTGGCCACGCACACTGCTTTGTTTGCTAGTAGTCCATGGGGTCATTGTTTCTGCCTAGAATGTAGCTATCCTGCAAGTATGCAGAAATCATCTCACATGCAGTGGGGCCACTTCTAGGAGCTACATGGTGTGCCTGTGTGTCAGTTACCAACCCATACTTAGGGATCATGTCCCAAAGAGATGTGCCGCCACCACCACCAGTGTTGGATTTTTGCTGCCGCAGCTGAAACCCATGAATTGCCCTGTGTTACAAATGGGATATTCTGGTTGATGATGTAGCTGTTTGTCTGCTGGTTAAAATGCTTTGCTGCCTTCCTTTTCACTATACTATCTAGATGTTTGTAGTGCCCTCACTTTCTCCCTCTCATCCACCACAATGCAACCCTCCACTCAATCAATAAGCATATCTTGATATTCCTTGACAGAATCCGATTCCTCAGAGAGTTGCTGCTGATCGTCATGACTCCTTGTTGTGACAAACTGCTGATGGCCCTTTGGCAGAAATTCAGAAATTTTGTGTTTGAAGCAGGGGTCCAGCAAAGTGGCAAGAATGTATCCCTCATTACTTTTAATGGACACTATGAGAGGATCTTGTTTAAAGCATGTTAACATGTCATTTGCCAGCTGGTACATGTCTGTGTTATCATTATGCTAATATTCCTCAGCCATGCTCCTCATTTTTTTCTGCAATAAAAATATCAGTGGTAGAATTTCACTAATCCCCGCCCCAATGTAACTCACCAGCATGGCTGCCTCCTCAAATTGTTTCAGCAGCTCACATACATTGCACATTAGTTGCCATTGACCAGGTAACAACGAGGCTCCCTCCAAAGCCTTCCAGTTTTGCATGGTGTACTCACTAATGGCCTTATTCTGCTTGTACAAATGCTCTATCATGTACATTGTGGAATTCCACCTGGGAGGGACCTTCATTTTCAGTTGGTGATGGGGCAGGTTGTTACGCTCTTGTATGGATTATAGAGCTTTGCATTCACTGTAGGAGCGACTAAAATGGGCACAGATTTTGTGGGCAATAGTAAGCATTTCTCTGAGGGTTTTGGATTCTACCAGGAATCTGGTCACAACTAAATTTAGCAAATGGGCAAAGCAGGGCACATGCACCATAACACCTAGTCTCAAAGCAGCAATCATGCCGGAGTCGTTATCAGCAGACACAAAACCAGCTTTTAAGGAATGGTGTACAAGACATTCCTCTATCACCTGTTCTAGTTTGCTTAAACCATCTATGGCTTTGTAGGACTGTCTCTCAAAACTCTGCATGCACAAGGTGGCGTGATGATGTATGGGCTATCCTGCTGCTGCCTCCTTTTAATCATGCTGCCAGGACAAGAAGCAGGATTACTGGCTGATGCTGTAAGCTAGTGTTGTCCACTGTTGGTGCTGGGAGGGAAACTCAGTGAGCAGTCATATAGTCTGTGCTCTGCCCACTTGTTCACATATCTGTTGTTAGGTGGATTTTCTTGCCACGTGCACTTTTCAGCCCTTCACCCACCACACTAACCACCTGCTTGTACAATTCAGGCACAGCCATCCTGGAAAAATAACTGTGGCTTAGCATATGCCAGCATGGAGCTACACATGACATCAGTTCTCTGAAACTTCGGTTTTCTACAAAAGAATACACAGCATGTCCACTGACAACATCTTAGCAACCTTGCCATTCCACAGGTGTACTTTGAAACTGTTTTTGTGACATTTTTGACTCCTTCCCAGGAACTCAGCCAGTGTGGGTTGGCATGACATGGCAGAAGAAGCCTGGAACTTTATTGCTTTAACAACATGACTAAAGGAGGTGGTGGCGGTAGAGGTAACATGTGTGGGCAGTGTATGACTCTTACCATCTCCTACAACAAAGCCAGAGTCATCATACTCCTCTGCAGGAGCCATATGTGTTATTTGGAGTGAACTAACTGTTGGCAGTAGCACACTCTCTGACACATAAATAACTTCACTACTTCTTTTTTCTGCCCTAGAGCCCTGGGTGCTTCTGCTGCTGCTGCTAGTTGCAGCATCTTTGGCCTGCTGTTAGTGTGTCTCCCAGTCAGACCTGTGGTTGTGCTTCAGGTGCGATCTCATAGAGCAGATGCCTAGGTGTGAGCCTGCTTTTCCACTGCTCATGTGCTTTGTACACAGACAACAGATAGCAACATGCTTAGCTTTAGGATCCTGAGTGAAGTATCTCCATTCTGTGGACTTCATGGACTGAGGGGTTCCTGAGGGGCTGCTACTACTACTACTGGGGCTAGATGTTAATGCAATTCTACTGCTACTATCTGTTAAAGGTACAGCACTTCCAGCAGCAGCAGAGGCACTCATCATATCTAACATTGTTGATGTTAATAACCTGTGTTTCTGTCGTTGTTGCTGCTACTGGGTACTCAACACAGGTGTGTGTGGCTGAGTGGAACTTGAACTTTGAAGAGGCGATGATGCTGATGATGACTGATATGGTGACTGTGTACTTTTTGATACCTTTGCATTTTCAGGGTCAGACTTTCCAATGGTTTTCTAAAACAGTTTATAGACAGGCACAGTGCTCCTTTTCAATGGTGGAAGATTCAGCCTTTGACTTTCTGCTAACTTTATTACCTTGTTATCATCCTCATTCTCAACTTCATCTGTATCTGAACAAGAGAAGGATGCTGGAGGGATATATTCTAGATCTGCATCATCAGTCAACATTAGGTCATCGTCAGCAGCATCAGCATCACCTGACAGTTCTTGCCCACTACCCTTATATTCCCCTAAGCTTTTAGAGGTCTCAAACAATTTCCTTTTACTTTTACTGTAACAAAGTTTGCTACTACTTTGAGGACAGGTGTTTTGGTGCTTGTTTGTCTCGCTATCAGATGCAGCAGGCTGTTCAGCTGCTAAACCTTCCTCTTTTATGTTATTGCCATCATCAACATTTAAATGTGACTTGTTGTTGTCTTCAGTGTTCTTATTATATGTCTTCTTATATGGTCCTTTATTGTACTGGCACTGGTGGTGGTGGAGGTTTTGCTGGGACCTTGACAAACTGCATCCTCCCTTGGAGGAGAGGCGTCATCATCATTTATTGCACACACTGCAAGAACCATTGCTGAAGTCAGTTTTTGAACTATGACTTTACTCTCACGTCCCTGCACGGCTCCACCCTTCCCCATCCCCCTGCCCCTTGTGCTTTTGCTGGACATTACTCAACTACTCTGTGTGTTTTTACACTACAGTACACAACACCACTGATGGAGTATAATGTCTTGCTTTAGCCCAGTCAGCTGTCTGTCACCTAATATATTTAGTTCTTTGTTTATTTATTTATTTATTTATTTTTATAATTTTTTTTCAATTTGTCCACACTGTCTTATCACAGTCTGTCCAAAAAAAATGATAACTGAAAAACAAAATCAACAACTCCTTTCCTCAGACTTCCCTAGCACAGAGAAAATAACAGCAAGATCAGCAAGCAAATAGTTCCCCAGCTGCCTGTATCTTGCCAGTCAGTCACGTGGAATTTGGGGGTATTTGGGGTCAACCTCCTTCCTCTCTTCTTCTCCCCAGAGTGCCCCCCACTGACTCTCCTAATACAGAGAACAAATGTCCTACCTAAAATATTCCCTAAACTTCAATTCTCCCTATCTTTTCTAGCTCAAAAAAGTGCTGCTTTCTCCTCTTACAAACACAGAATGGCATGCTGTGAGAGCCTGACACTCTTTTATATGGCTGTAGAAAAGCAGAGAAAACTTGTGTGGTGGGGAAATATTTTTCTTCCCATTGATTTCAATGCACAATGAGCTAGGTGAAAAAAGCGGGAAAAAGCGTAAAAACGGAAATTTTTGGGAGAAATTATTCGCCAAGTGGGAAGTGCCATTATTTGCCGATTTCAGTTTAAGGCAAATATTTTCGCCCATCCCAAGCATAGATCCCCTTTTAAGAAAGTCCCACCTGGCTTTGTTTTAAAAGAAGGTACATTCTATAACATACCAGCAGTTCTGATACTAGTAGCAGTAGATAATTGTTTCCTCACCTTAATTCTCGGGTCCTGAAACTTAACCACTTGAGACTCAGCATTAAGCTGAGTTACACTTAAGATCACGGAATGATCTGTGCCATCCAGAGTTACCATTGCCTGGACTTCACCTGCTTTTGAAAGTATTCTCCAAAGGTCAATAATTTTATGTGTAACAGGAGACTTTAAACGTATTGTTGCCACAAAAACATAGGATGGAGGAAGACCTTCTGGAAAGATGTCTCTAAGAAACAAATAACAGAGATGAAAATATTTCATAAAACATAAGTTAATATGTATGTATGTATAGTATATAGATGATTTTCATAAGGGGAACACTTGGTATGCATAAATTAGGATAGGAGGTCCCTCTCCCGTAACGTTTAAAATCTAAGATAGATGATGTACAGAAACAATGAGGTAGAGGAGGAAGTGCAGTTAATGACAATTCTGATAGTAATGATAATTGTGTTGATTGAGACTATACTTGAACTAGTGTGCAGTACTAAAGAGGCTAAGGAACAACTGAACCATTTTGTCTCATAGTATCCTAATGTAGTTTTTTTATTAACTTTACATAATTAATATGCATCTGTAATTTGAATCTGTTATGATAACTATAGGGTTGCTAAACTCTAAAAATGCTTTACACTGTCAAAACTGGTAATACATTAAAAACAAGCTGTTTTTTAATTACATTTTTCTTTGAGCTGCCGTAGTTTCACCGATGCCACAAGTTTTTTTAGAGACACCTCACAATTTTACTACATCTCAATAAATATACTGATAGAAATCTTGGACTGGAACGGTATATTTGGAAGATTGACCAGATATTGGTGAAACTCTCTTCAGTGGAACATAAAATGGAAGAAAACAACATTTGTGCAAATTTCTAATGAAGTGTTGTTCCTGCATAAATTGTCTCTAAAGTTATGATTTTGTGTGTGTGTGTGTGTGTGTGTGTGTGTGTGTGAGAGAGAGTAGGTGCATGCGTGTATACTACTGTTTGTAAATTGTCCCCAAGGAAATCAATGCAATTTCATATTTTCTTACCATTTAAAGTTCCTGCAGCAATTTCTGCAAAAGGTACACATTTCATTGCATTCATTACATTTATCTGGGAAGAAAACAGGACTTTTTTGTTCATCTCTAAGCTCTTATTTCTTTCTCTGATACAAAACAGTTAAAGGAGAAGTATAACCTAATTATGAAAAAATTAAGTAGAAAGGTTTTGCCAAGAAAACAAGTGACTGGAGATTTTACAAACTTATTAAAAAGGTAACTTGGCATTTTTCTTATAGTTCAAGATGTTTTTGAGCAGAAAGTGTGGCAGATACAAGTCTCACATAGATGGGTGTAGTAATAGCACCACTTGGCTGAAGAACATCTTGAGTTTAAACCATCATAAAAATGCCAAGTTAATTGTTTAATAACTTTTGAAACAAACATATTCAATCATTAGGAGTACTGTACTTTAAAATAAAGGCCTCACAGCATATTTTTCCATAACTAGGGTATACTGCTTCTTTACAGGAAGCAGATCCACTGGCCATCCGGTGTGTCAAATTTGGTATATTTAAAGGGACCCTATCACTAACCAAGTTTTTAAAATCCTATATATACATGTTGTATTAGCAATTTTTCTTTGAAAACTAGTTTTTTTCAGTTATTTCGGTTAGAATAATTATGCTGAACTCAAAAAGTAGCTTAACCTTTTGAGTGCCAAAGAGGATAGGCAACGCATTGCAAAGCAATGCATTGCGCACCCCTCTGGCAATCAAAGGGTTCAAATAGCTAATCTAATATATACAGAGGGTTTTGAAAGCTCAAAGTTGTTTTTAAGTGATATGGTACATAAGTGTTTACACCCAAACATCAAAGTGTCTTGAACCAGCCTAGTTTGGAAGTACAATTTAAGTCCTAGAAGGTATCCTTGTAGAATCTCAAACTGAAAATATCTTCATGAATGAATGGTAAACCACACGTAGGAAGGAACATGTACCACTTTTCACATTGTTTTCAGATAGACTTGATGCCGATAGACCATGGTGCTGTGGCACTTTGGCTGTAGACAACTAGTTTAGGTTATTTTGGTTTTATGCCCTTGAAAAATTATGTATAAGAAGTTAAGAGGTTTCTTGGGATTTTCAGACTGTTGTCAGGGGTTGTCTGACAGAAAAACTGAGAGCCATGGTGTTAGATATCTATGTGCAGGCCAGATTTACATTCCAGGCTCCCCTAGGCAAGGCAATCTGGACACCCTTAGCTCCGCCCACCCCATTCCTCACAGGACCACGCCACCAGTCTCATCCACTGTTTCCTGAAATAGAATATACCAAGGACATAAAAGCTTTAACCCCTTGGTTGCTAGAGATATCTCTAATGCGAGATCTCACTAGCATCCAAGGGTTTAAATAACAGCCTGTAAAGAGGTGTATAAGCTACTCCATGGATAAATAGATTGCTCTGGCCCCACCCACAATTCAGAATGTGGGTGTGGCCAGCACAGCTGTGGCGCCCCTCAAAATTTGGAGTTCTAGGCAGGTGCCTAGTCTGCCTATTGGGAGATCCGGCCCTGTCTATGTGTATCACTGAATCTGTAATCATGTCAAATCATAATAATTAGATACAGAAAGACTAGAATGCACCACCAACTCTCAACCAATGTAATGAGCCTACAACTATTATAACTTGGTAAATTTAAAGTACTTCATATATGAAATACAAGCCTGGATTTCATTGCAGTTCATAATATAATCTGAGCTTTTATTTACAAATTTCCCCACACTCTTCAATAGGAATCTGCAAAATTAAACCAGTGATAACACAACACCTGAATTATAATCCAGTCCTATCTTACCAATGCAATATAATATATATGGGGACTTGTATTAGTTTGAACCCAATATGTAAATATTAAATTATTCTGAGAGAAAACTGAGTCTGATTTACTAAGCAGAACCGGAGGAAAGTGCACGAAAAGCGAGCAATAAACATTACCAAAATTCTCATTGATTTAACACATTGCTTAGAGACTTTCAATGTGTTAACCCAGAGAGATGTACAATACGTACCAAAGCAACGCATTGGACAAGGTAGTGTGTTGCGTATAGGGTTGCCACTCCCTTGAAGTCTATTACTCATATCACGCAATTAAACAACCTGATAATGATACTTTTTGATGCTGTTGTTCATATGATGTTTACAAGGGGTGAAAAACATGCAGTTTTACAGTTGTTCTTGGACAACAACTACCATGATTCTGGATGATGGAAATTGTAGTCCAACAGCAGCTGGAGGACAGCCACAGGTTCCTACTTATGATCTGTTCTAAAGTAGAAATGATGGCTTTTGGATGCAAAACCTTACACAAATAATTCCAGTTGTTGTATCTGTATATTCTTCTTTTTGGAAACTCTCAATCTGAAACCCCGACTGGTAGCTGTATATGAATTCATTTGTATGGCCAAAAGTTAAAAAGTTACAATAATGAGAGCTACATCTGTAGTTATAGCAAACTGGTTTTTACTGTACTCAGTCTGGTGCTCCAAGAAATGGCTCCAAGAAAAACATCATGTCCATATATACGTACAGATAGATATACAGATCAATTATGTATCTGTACATATAAGCAAAAACGATAGTACATTGACTTTATTACAATGACAGATATTGAGCACAGAACAGCAGCCTTACGCTGGACCAGTGGTTTTCAATATTTTTTTGCTCAAAACACTCCCAACACACAAACTGGAATTTTCAGGGCTCCCCATGCATTTTATAGGTTATAGACAATGGAGTTATAAAGGTTTATATATATACTAGTTGAAAAGCCAGTGTACACAGACTCTTGGTCCCAGGAAGCTGCACAGAGAGGCCTACAGTCTGAATTCGGTGTGCCCCGATCCATTATCAGCCACGGCGCGTTCGGGCAGTCAGTACTGCACATGACTACAGCGCACGCAACCGTATCTACTGCGCATGAAGGCTTCTGACAAACATACTTTTAGATAATTATTGTATAGGATATATATATATATATATATATATATATATATATATATATATAGTTATTCTTAGGTCTTGCAATCAAAATAAAAAAAGCAAATATATTTCCATTTATAAAAAGGAACAATTATTCCATAATGAATTACAGCAAATCATACCTTGTGTTTTCAGTAATGTCTATGTTTGGTGTAAGCAGATAGGCTTTCTCTGAAGTCAGCGAGCCTGGTATTTTCTGTCCTTTCTTGTTAATTTTCATTCCGATAAGCAGCTCAAACCCCTTCTCATCACGTGATGCTACAGGAATTCGAGTAGGACATACAGACTCTGTGGGAAATATGTGTACATTTAATCAATCACTAATCCATTATTACTAAATGGTTTCTGTATTACTGACACCTTCTTCTGAGAAGACAGGACCAAGGCATATTGGGCCTATGTTAAAAATAAAAAACTGGTACTATTGTGTGGCAGATCAACTGCACCATAGGGGACAAATAAACATTAGAACATCCACAGATGATTCAGCAGGTCCAATATCCACACCTAAAATACACTGATTACTTACATATCCAACATTAACATGTGTCACAGAAGAATACTTTGGTTACTTACTTATCCATCGTTATCATGTGTCACAGAACAACATTGTTCAAGCTCCCAAAAATACCATGATTTAACTCTTTGGCTGACGTGTGTGCAATCCAGAGAACCCCTTTGCCACAATGTAACAGAACCTGCAAACACTGCTAATACCAAAACAGATGCAGTTGTGCATAAAAACAATGTAGTCTTTATTGTATACAAAAGTATAAAATGTACCTTGTTACATACTATGACTTGTGAATTGGTTGAAATTAGAGGCTTGCATTACATTACATTATATTTATGCAGAAATTGCCACCAACAGAGATCGATGAGTTTGGTGTCTAAGATGCTTACTCATGATCATGGGTAAATGTCTTAATGGGATGATAATTAAGATGACGTCTAAGCTATCACCAAGTGAAAGTTGCTTCAGGGTCTAGGGAAGTATTGTAGAAGAATAAGAAAACGGACCGAGGAGAAGAAAAATATTGAACATTGGTAAAAGGGGAAAAACAGCATGTTGATAAATGGAAATAAAACATATAGAATGGGTAAAAAAGCAAGGGGAAATGAAAAGTTAGGGAAGTATTTTACATGAGGGAAAGGGAATAGCATGGGGTAAAGAAAACAGGAGCGGAATGACAAAGAAAGGGAGTTGAGGATTAACCCTTAGGGTGTGCAAAGCATTGCAATGGAATGATTTGCACACCCCTTGGGTCCTTAATGGGTTAAATATCAATGAAGTAAAGGACAATGGAAAAGAGGGCAAAATAATGAGCAGGGAGAGAAAATGAGAGAGCTGTGATCAGAGAAAATTTGACATGGAAGAGAAACACTGGGATATGGTAAAAGTACATGGGAAGAATAAAGAGGGATTGGATGGAGGGAAAAGGGACAAAAGAAAAGAAAGGCAAGAGGAAAACTATGGAGGAGTAGTTGTAAGAGGTGGTAAAAGAGAAACAGGTCTGTGGTATCAATAGGACCCAACAACTGGAACAACCCACTATAGTGCTTTCTGCCACAATGGGATCCCAGTATCAATAAAGCAATCAATCAATGTTCCTAGTCATTCTCAAACCATACTTGCAATGGACTCAAACATTCCTAAACCTGACAGCAATAGAGAGAAAAGTAACATGGAAGATGGGCAAGATAAGGGGATCTATAGAAACTGCTGTGCCTAGGAACATATCTATATATAAATGTGTCTCATGAGGCAAAAGTACTAGAACTGGAGAAATTCAGGGGCAAGCCAGCTGTTCCATGGGGGGCAAATAAAATCCCAAACTCTCATCAATTTAAATTGAGCCTTTACCTGTATGAATGCTGGAGAAGTCTACAATGTGTTGGAATGTAGTCCAGATGTTAAATGCTTCATTTAAATCAATCTATGGTGCAGCTGGTTCCCCACAAATTGGTCCAGTTCTTGATACATCAACCTCGTAACACAACTCAGGTACTGGGGGGATATATTAATATGACTCTACACTAAACAGGCACTGGAATTGATTTATTGGTGCAGTGAGTGCCTAAAGTCTCATTCTATACTGACAATTATTTTCTTCATGCCACTTGTGTCAAGGGGAGCGCAGTGAGGGAGTGTCTGGGAATCTCAAGGCATCTGCTCCTCATTTCTTGCCATGTATTAATATTAATAAGTGCAAATAACAATTCCTCCTTTTTCCTGCTATATGTTCAGGGCTTGCTTGTTTGAGCACAGGTATGCACTATAGTGGTGATACTCACTTCTACATACCTTGAAGTGCAGTTACATGACTTTTTTTAAGCTAACATAAAAGAGAAGGAAATGATCTGTACTGAGAACTCATACATTTCCCAAGGTCTCCAGCTTATTATGATTTTACATTTTTCAGAGTGTCTGTTCTAGAGTAACATATATCTTATTCCTTGCTTGCTTTCCTCCAATCGGATGTCTTTATTTACTTAATCTATAGTCATTTCCTAGTCATTTCACTTTCTTGGCAAAACTGGCTTTGGCATAAAGCAGTTCTGAGTTTTACGAATGTAAAATAAATATATGTCATGTTTAAATATATCCATTCTCAGTTTACAGTGTGATATGTATATTCTCGCAGTCGTTCAGCCTGCAGAACCTTGATGTTTTTACTATAGTATCCAGGTTACACTCTTTTCCATCTTTACTATGCTGATGGATAATTCTTGGGTGTGATTTATATCAAACCATTTAATGTATATGTAGCAGGGTGTTAAAATGCTTACCTGTTTTCCTCTGGGAGACAGCCTGTCTATATTCTATAGAGTCATGGGAGGTTATGCATTAAGGAATGATAAAGAGGTGATAAAGTGGACACAACTTATCCAGTGATATAATTTCTCTTTTTTGTATGTCATTCCATGGAGCCTATGTACGAAGATCTCTCCCACTTGATAAATCTTAGTACTCAGTCTCTATAGAATAACATACGAATTGAAGAAGTAATGTCACTGGAGAAGTCATCTTCACTTTATCACCTGGTTATCACGCCTAGTGCATAACCTCCATAGAGTTCCATGTAGGACTGTAGCCATGGAAATCTCTGCACCAATCAGAGGAGCATCTGAGTACTCCTGGGCTTCTGGGAGGAGGTTATCTCAGGAGCAGCGGAGAGAGGGAGACTAAGGGAAATCTAAAGGAGGAAGAGAGTGGAATAGTACATGCCAAACCTCGCCCTTCTTAAAAGTGACTGTAGAGCTACATTATTATAAGGACTTTCCTTTTATTATAGTGAATGGAGAGCCCCCTTATTTGGGCCCATACAGTCTACTTGTTGCTGGAGAGCCACAATTTACTAGAAGGTTTCATTATCTTGTAAGTGGTATGAGCTACATTTCTGAGACCCTCCAAAACTGATGGTGGTTGGAGAGCCACATTATTTTTAAACCCATTCATATTTTAGGGAAAAAGGGACAAATAGGCTAGTGGTTAAGTATAGATTGTGTATGAAGGGATCACTGTAGTTAAGGTCAGTTAGGTAAGTGTGTTGGTGGGGTGAAAATCACTAAGAGGGGGACTTCTACCACAACTTAAAGTTAGATATCTTGTGCCCCTCATGGAGTGTATAGCATTTCTGAGTGGGACAGAAGGGGCCACCTCTGCACCAACATTTGGGAGGGTACACAGGGTGCCCTTGGGTCAGAAAGTGATATTAGTAGGGACTATATTTTGGAAGAGTTGTTTTCCTTATTGTATGTTTATTGATATTTATATGTTATCTTGTTATCAGGGGTAAAGCGTTTCACTATTTATAGATTCAGCACTTACAGGACTTAAATGAAAAATCAAAGTTTAATTGGGTGATTAATGTTTTGATGTCCTTTGGGATCTCTATCAAGGTTCAATTCCCATTTGATCTTAATAAAGATCCTAAAGCAATCGAAATGCTGATCATCTAATTAAACTTTGATTTGTCATTTACACAGTACAGTGAAACTGGGTTTACTACTGTCTAGTGGAAATTATTTTTAAGGAACCCAGGCAGATTCTCTGTTATCGTGAGTGCTGCCTTTTATCTGTGTATTTGTCTGTGTGTGTGTATGTATTGCCACACATTTAAAAATTACTATAAATGTCATGTATAGCAAAATGTCCTTGTAAAAAAACAACCATTACTTTGGTGTGCAAAAACTCAAAATCAGTTCACAATTGCACAGTTTATTTATTCAGCTTGCATACTTTTTCATAGCTAGACTTATTTGTCTAAGAGACTGGTGCATGTGTGTGCTTTTTGGGGACTAGAAGAGCAATTGACTTAGGCACACTTTGAAAGACAGCATTGAACCTAGCATCTAACTCTGCAAAATCTCAAGTCAGGCTGAGTAAAGCCAGCCTTCTCTAATAACATTTATGTGTTCTATATCACAAAATACAATTAGGTACAGAGTTCTGTTACTAGACATTTTTGCCAAGTGAAGAAATATGTTTTCATTTTCCATAGTTTAATGAAAAAAACTGTATATCTGAGTTAGGAATGACCAAAAGGATTCAGTACATTTAGTATTCACATGGAACTGGCAGCACTGAAGACGCAAAATCCATTTGCTGATACAGGTGTTTTATTTCTCGCTAGTTGAAGAGCCTGTGCACACGGGCCACAGTGCCACCCAGCAACGACCGCGGTGCAGTCATGCACAGTACAGACTGCCTGCGCCACAGTTGATACGGAGTGGGGTGCTCCAAATTCAGACCCTAGTCCTCTCTGCGCAGACTACGGTCTGAATTCAGAGCCCCGCTCCGTTGTCAGCCACGGCGCTGGCAGTCTGTAGTGTGCATGACTGCAGCACGCACAGCCGTCTCTACTGTGCATGACGGCTTCTGACAAACATACATTTAGCAAATTATTATATAGGATTTTGTGTGCTATATTAATCTGATTTCAGGAAAACTGATAATGTTAATTACCCTTTGAGTTTCGGGGGGGGGCTGCATTGTGCAACCCTGTGGTTCTCAGAGTGTTAAAAATAAAGTAGAGCCACATACTCTCAATGTCATTCAAAACAGGAGTCATTACTCATCTAGACAAGACTGAACAAAACTGGAGTACTGCTTGAGTGAATTACTAATTATTACTGGGGCTGATGTACTATGAACAACTGGGGGATGTGATAAAGGGGAGATCATTTCCTCAGTGATATCACTTCTCCAATTCCTATGTTGTTCTATGGAGCCTATGCACTGAGATCTCTAAAGTTAGAGAAATCTTAGTGCATTGGCTCCACAGAATAACATAGGAGTTGGACAGTTTATCTCAATAGAGAAGTCATTTCCTCTTCATCTCACCTTACTGTATCTCCCCCAGTGGTCTGTCTCTCCCTCACCACTCTCCCTCTCAGATCTGCAACAAATTGATTAATCAAGAACTTCATTTTTTCAGTATCCAATTAATTTATCTATGAAATAAATCATGCAATTTCAGACCATCTCTATTTGAAATTAATTTTATTTCTATGATATTTAAGAGCAAGCTGTTTTGGGAGGGGGAGGTGCAAGCTTTTTTTTGGGCCCCCAGCACAAACGTAATCACCCAGGAGTGTACCTAGACCCTATTTGGGCCTGTGGTGAATAGGCCTCCGTGGATGCTCAGCCCCGTCAGAACTGCATCCTCTGTACCCCCTACGGTTACTCCCCTGAACCTGTGGTTCTCCTCCAGCTGTTGCTGGACTAGGGCTCCCATCATCCTGAGCCGGTCAGAGATTGGCTGAGAGTGATGAGAACTGTAGTGTAAGCAACAGGCAGAGGACTGCATTTACTCTTCCCTGGCATTGTAATAGGCACAGCAGCATCAAACATTACTAATTGTTTAAGGTACTAAAGATTTGTCTCTCTTAAGCGATGGGCAATAGAAAGCAAGGGATGGGTTTCTGTGCAACTTTCATTTTGCCCTAGAAACACTCATTTAAATGTATTCGTTTTTGAGGAATGTTTATTGTCCCTTATGGTGATGTTGTGTGCTCTAGGAATACAGCACTTTAGCTTCCTGGATACGGCTCATAGTCATATAAGAAAGACTGCTTTCAGTTGGTACTATAGGAATTTGTGCCAGCAGTTAAATGCTGGCATGTTGCATTGATTATGTTCTTAGAGTGCCTCAGGTTATGCAAATCTAGACTGTTTACCCCTGTTGTAAGCAAACTGCCCTATTCATGAGCAATTCCTCTCTATTTTGTAGAAATGTCTTACTTGCAAACACATGCCATGTGTTTATTTGATATACAAATCTACCCAGCTTTTCATCAGAATACCATCCACATACCAATTGTTTATTGCACCTTATAATCAAATTGTTTAATTACAATAGTCTTTAAACAAAGGGTTTTTGTTGCATTGCATCTAATCATGAAAACAAAATTACCATTGCCCAAGTGCATCATGAATTGGGCATATGGAATCTAAAATACTCAGAGGCACGCAATAAAGATCTCTCTTAAAGTGAGACTACCACCTTATACATTTTAATTCTATTTCCATAATAAATAGTTATATATCGGCTATCTTCAAATTACTTTTAATACTATAAAAACTAGCCTTTACACATTTAATTGTCAACTGTTATTTTCCTGCCTTTTGGCTTATTCTGTATGTACAATTCACTAAGTTAAAGAGGTGCAGTTATTGACCAAATCAACTGTTCTATAGGGGACATATAAAAAATCCCAAATCCTCATTGATTTAGCCTTTTGAGTTCCAGAGGGGTATGAAATGCATTGCAAAGCAATGTGTTCCCTACCCCTCTGGCACTCAAAGGGTTAAAGGAGGCTTATAACCCCTTGAATGATAGAGAGGTCTCTAGCACATTGCACTTGTCATCTATGGTATGATTGGTTTGCTCCAGAATTGAACCTCTTTAACTTATTTAATTTCACAGTTAACCCCTTAAGGACCACTGACGTGCCAGGACCATCAAGGCGGTCCGGCACTTAAGAACCAGTGACGCTCCTGACACGGCATGGAGTTCAGGGCTCCCGGCGTGGCTGCATGCCGCTCCAGAAGCCCTGAACCGGATCTTGAATAAAAAAAAGCCCCGTGGTCCTCAAGTGCCGGCCGCGCGTGCCGGTCCTTAAGTGGTTAAACTACTAATTTGTATTATTGTCACCTGCAGACACCCATTATTACTGTAAGAGAGAGCCCATGCATGGACTATCAATATAATGCAGCTGTGTGCCACAGGGGCTCGTTAACTCCTGAAGTATTAGCAGCAGAAAAAGCCACATAGCTTGATGAAGATCATTTGTGACCAAAACTTCCCCAGTGCTTGGGACATTGCAATAAAACACCACTCAATTGCAGTTGTGCTATGGTTGTTCTTTTAGCAGGGGCTGAATTACCCATCGTGCATTGGCCACCAACTTTAGGGGCCCACTGAATGCTTAAAATAAAACTGTTTATGGTGTTTCGGTATGTTTCAGTGAATTGGTGCCCAAAAACTATACTGTACCAGGTCTCAAAATGTCTAGTTCCCACTGCCCTGTGTAAAATGTATAGCTAAAAGCATTGATAAACATATCAGACAATAGAATTCATATTTAACCCTTTGACTGCTAGAGGGTGACCAACGCATTACTTTGCTATGTGTTGGAAACCCTTTTGGCACTGAAAGGGTTAAAGACATTGTGCCTTTGCATTACTAAGTGTAAAGTATTAAAATGGACCTGCCACCTGAAGACAAGTATATCGTTACAGAAATGTAACCTTTTGAGTGCCAGAGGGGTACACAACACATTGCTTAGCACTGGCTTTCAAAAGATTAAATTCTTTCTATATTTTGTGCTAGATTTTTTTCTGTAAAAGAAAAGGACCAGAGGGGTAGTCAATGCATTTAGAAGCAATGCATTGACTAGCCTTCTGGCCCTTAACCCAGTGAATGCCAGAGGGGTACACAACGCATTGCAAAGCACTCAAAGGGGTGGTTAAGGAATGAACCTTTGTATTATGATGGCACAGCGTGACACTTTATGCTAATTCTGTGCACAGCTTGTTAATTTATTCTGTTATAACTTAGACTTATGTCTCACTGGGCTATCAAAATAGCCCCCAGATGTGTGAGTTCTCCCAAGACTCATTCATAGCACAGTGTGTGTGACAACACTGACCCAGCCTAGGAGCTAAGTAGCATACCGTGTCAGACTGTGCCACCAACAAATAAAGATTGTTTTTGCAGAAACCATTTGTATCAGTATTGCACTGAAACTTTCATTAGAAATAAAGATTTTTCAAATACATTTACTCTAAAAAAATGAAAATAAAATATTAAAATAACACTGAAATGGAGAGTAACTATATAATAATTATACTCATACCTGGGAACCTGCTCACCTTGTTCCCCAGAGAGGGCTCATGTGCTGCCACGAAAGGATGTCAATAACACGATTTGTGTCATAAAGGGGTGGGGCTTAATTGGGAGTGCTGGGCCTAATCATATTTTAGCCTGAAAATGGGCAGAAAATGGGTAGAACAGGGTGGGAAGGAGAAGAAGTGGGTGAGAAGTGGGTGGAAAAGGGTTGGAAGGAGAAGAAACTCACCAATGCAGGAGAATCAGCCTCTATCCCCGGAGACCCGGTAATTCAGTTTGGAAACCAGAGTCTCCGCAGCGGATCTGAAGCATTCCCAGATATGATTATAATATTGAATGTTATACAGACTGTTTATGTTTATTAATTGCTTGAACTCCCATAGAAAAGAGTAGCAATTCTCTGGCAAAACACCTGTACTATTACAGATGACAAAAAATAAATCTCCAATGATTATAATGTGGATTTTAACCCTTTGAATGCCAAAGGGGCATGCCATCCATTGCTTTGCAATGCGTTGCACACACCCCTGACATTCAAAGGTTTAAGTCCTTGAATGCTAGCAAGGTTTACAACATATTGCAATGCAATACACTGGGGATCTCTCTAGAATTCAAGGACTTAAACATTTGAGTGCTAGTGGCATACGCAACTCATTGCTAAGCAATGCGTTGCATACCCTCTGGCATTCAAAGGGTTAATAGGCCCATTTCCATCAATGGGAATTTGCATTTGTCCCCTACTGTGCAGCTGTTTGACTCAGAATTGATCCACTATTACTTTATTTATATACTAGTTAAAGAGCCCGTTACAAGGGCCACAGTGCCACTGCCAGCCGGTCGCAGTGCAGTCATGCTCAGTAGAGATTGCCCGCACCGCGGCTGATACAGTGTCAGCCGGTCGCAGTGCAGTCATGCTCAGTAGAGATTGCCCGCACCGCGGCTGATACAGTGCCAGCCGGTTGCAGTGCAGTCATGCTCAGTAGAGATTGCCCGCACCGCGGCTGATACAGTGTCAGCCGGTTGCAGTGCAGTCATGCTCAGTAGAGATTGCCCGCACCGCGGCTGATACAGTGCCAGCCGGTCTCAGTGCAGTCATGCTCAGTAGAGATTGCCCGCATCGTGGCTGATACAGAGCTGGATGCTCCTTCAGAGCACCCCACTCTGTATCAGCCTCGTCACGGGCAGTCTCTACTGCTCATGACTGCGTCGTTACAAACTTTCTAGCGAATTATTATATAGGATAACTTTAGAAGAGTATAAAACTCTCACCTTCACATATCTTCTGTTGCATGGTCTCTTTAATCCTGTCTATGGTGGTGTAGTCTTCAGCGTATAGTACATAATCAGAAGAGGGCGTGTTGGCAATTGCCACCAGTTCTGATTTGGTTATTTCAGAGCCAACTCCAACAGCAAACATGATGATATCCTGTGCCTTGGCTTCTTCAGAGAACTGAACCACATCATCCTGGGACTTGCCATCTGTGACCACAATTACAATTCTGTTTTTGGCAACATGAGTCCTCTGTGATGAGGGAAACACATTTTCGGTGGCAAACTTGATTGCACGGCCCGTCTGAGTATTCCCACCCAGATATTTCATGCTTTTCAGAGCAGAGATGAGCTGCTGGTTTGAACGATGCTGGCCAAGTGGAAACTCTAGTCTGGTAAAATCACTGTACTGGACAACAGCTACTTGGGTGTATGAGGGGCTGATGTCAAAGCTGCTGGTTATATTTATCAGCCAGTTTTTTGCAGTGTCAAAGTTAGTGTATCCTACACTCCAGGATCCATCAACAATGAAAACAAGATCATTCACAGCAGTTCTGCAACCTGTCCGGATATTAACAAAGACCAATTCAGAAGCATGTTACTGTGGCCATATTGAAAAGATACATAGGGAGCAATGAGAAATGTAACTTAATTGTGGCGTTAATCTTAAACTGGGCATTTAAAAAGACACTAACATCAGTTTTGGAAGTCTTAATGATACATAGTCGTGTTTCTGGCGCAAGCTAAAATTCTAGATCAATTTACATAGAAATGTGACATTTTAGAGAAAATTTTCACCAGAATATTAAAGCCAAGTATAATCTGTCCTTAAGAACTGTGTAGGTGCTAATTAATTAATTTTTATTTGAAAATAGAATTTTAAAATCACACTGTTAATTTTTCGCTAGTCAAGCACATTTTTCAATCAACCAATGAGCATCTGGGCCCACTATTTAAAGCTTCAAATTTTGGTGCTGCTTTGTCTTTGTTCTTTGTATTGTGCTAATGCCATTTTCTCTGCAGGTATATTTGTTATTAGAGGTATATGCCCCCTTTCAATCATCATATTTGTGAGTATTATGACTTTTTCTGTAATATTTAAAGGG
Organism: Rhinophrynus dorsalis; assembly: GCA_037306005.1. Lineage (NCBI taxonomy): Eukaryota > Metazoa > Chordata > Amphibia > Anura > Rhinophrynidae > Rhinophrynus > Rhinophrynus dorsalis. Next base: position 208,296,224 of record CM074723.1, read on the forward strand.
AAACTATCACCTTTGAACTTCATGCACCCATATAAAATGGAAGCAAAAAAACCAATACAAAGTCCTGTCAATTTTGTTTAATTTGTTCCGTTTTGTAGAAAAGCCATTTACAAAAATCCACTATTCAGCTTTCCTGCAGTACCGGAAGCCCGGCTGTAGCATTATATGCCCGTGCCACCTTCCCCTTTTCCTCCAGTAGTGTTGATAAACATCTGCCTATAGTTAGCAACTGCATGAAGGAGAAAGCCGGGCAATGAATACACACTAAAAGCAACATCCTGTACTTATCATTGCAGGATGTTGCTTTTTACTGTCTATGAATTGCCCGGCTTGCTCCTTCATGTCGCTGCTGCCTGCAGGCAGGTGTTTAGACATGCTACTGTAGGAAAAAGGGAAGGCAAACAATGGGGAGAGAGCTGTAATGGAGGAAATATGGCTGCTCTCTGCCTTGTCTCTGCTGAAGATGTGGGGAATGGTTTCACCTACAATATAATTCTTTAGTAGGTGAAACTGCCCTCATTGCTATATTTATCATGTAAATCATTGATTCGGGGGGGAGGGTTTATGTGTGGTGACAGTTCCACTTTAAAGTGTAGTCAGTTATCAGGCACCCTCTTGTGTTTTTCTTTTATATATTTCTTCCTGATGCATGTATTGAGGAGATTACATAGAGGATTTCCAATGCCTGGGAGGAACCAATTGAACAGCAGTGGGGGCAGTATAAAGATCCCTTCAGCTACATTACCAGAAAGCACAAAAGTGTTATTCTGGACAATACCTTTGTGAGTATAACATCTAAAGAACTTGTTACACCTTTTTTCTGATTGAAGATAATATACTAGGAGTGCCTCCTGTTGTCCTTTCTTCTCACTAAATTGCAATTGTGTAATTCCAAAATGATTCATGTCTAATTGCATTGTTACAGCATTCAGTTTAGAAAACTTGTTATGTTTTTGCTCTCTTGGGAGTTTTTATTTCTGCTGTGCTGATAAAAGTGTTCTCAAATCATATTCAGTTAACATATAAAAATTACATTATTCTATAGATTGTTTCTGCTCTGACCATTAAATCGACTGGAGCAACAAGTACAGTTGCTTATTGTGCCACCTACAGGAGGGACCCTCAACTCAAGATTGTTCCCTGTGCTACTTTACTACCACTGAAGCTTTCTGAGTAATAGTAATAGTAATAGTACAGGGTCTGTCATTGCTTAAGTTTAACAGAAAAACATAGAATTTGAAGGCAGATAAGAACCATTCAGCCCATCTAGTCTGCCATTTTCCTACTGTAAAAACCTCAAACCTTATTTGGTCCTTGGTCTTGTCTTATGCTCAGGACAGCCTTATGCCTATCCCATGCATGCTTAAATTCTGTCACTTCTACCACTTCTGCTGGTAGGCTTTTCCACTTATCTACTACCCTCTCAGTGAAGTAAAACTTTCTTACATTACGTCTAAACCTGTGTCCCCCTAGTTTTAGACTATGGCCTCTTGTCCTAACGTTTTTACTCCTTTGAAATGTACTTCCCTCCTGCACTGTGTTGAATCCCTTCATGTATTTGAATGTTTCTATCACATCCCTCTCTCTCTTCTCTTCTCCAAGATATGCATGTTCAGATCCTTTAGTCTATTCTAATATTTCTTTTCCTGTAGACCAGTCACCATATTAGTAGCCCTTCTCTGAATTTTCTCTAGAATATCTATATCCTTCTAGAGATGGGGTCTCCAGTACTGTACACAATACTCTAGGTGAGATCTGTAGAGTGGCATGACCACTTCCCTTTTTCTGCTACTAATGCCCCTAGCTATACAACCCAGCACCCTGCTTGCATTTCCCACCGCTTTATTACATTGCCTGCCTACCTTATTAGAAATAATTACTCCCAAATCCCTTTCCTCTGTTGTCTCTGAAACAACAGTACCCTTAATAGTACATTTTTCCTTTGGATTTTTATATCCCAAGTAAATTATTTTACATTTAACTATAACTATGTTTGCAGTTATATTCTTCCATTCATCAACAAGACAAACACTCTGTTGTTTGGTTGCTTTTGGAAATAATTATAAATAAGCATGTTTATTAAGATACACGCTGTCTTGGATTCACAGTACTGTAAAAGGAGAGGTCAGCAATTACGATACAAATATTTATATTGTACAGCTTTTCCTGAATAAAACAAGGGTATATCTACTGCTGGGAGATATGTCCGTTATAAGTTATCACAGAACACATTTTGCATAGTTCTGATAGGTGGCACTGTGGCTATTAATGTCTGTTAAAGCTTTTCATAGATGGATGTAGAAATAGCACCATATGGCATCAAAACCTCTTCAACTCAAGCTACCAGAAAAATGGTTAATTATTGTTTCAATAACTTTTGAAAGAGGCATCTCCCAATATTGGGATTACCCTTGTTTTACTCAAAACATATATTTTTCTCACAGGTAAAGTTTACTGCCCCATTAAGCATATGATGGCACTGTTTAGCTGCTTAGCGGTAACATTTAAATCTAAGACCTTGAATGCTAGGGAGCAGGGCTGATTTTAAGCCAGGTCATGCCAAGTCGACAACCTGCTACCTTTTTGGGTATTATTAAATGAGACCAGCAGAGCACTACACCATTACAAGTCTACAGCAAGGCAATGCACCATTACAGAATGAGGTGACTTGGTACCTTTTTATTTAGAATATCCCCCCTACAAGAGGTCTTATACGCAATCCTGGCAACACGTTGGACACTTAGCTAATATTCAAGGAGTTAAATGCCCATTTAAAGTAATTTAATTGCTTCTTTTTGCTTTTGTGCATATGACCCTACATATTCATGTCCTCTGAGACTGGTGTTTCAGTCGCTGACATGATGTGGCATGCAGAAGTGAAGCATGAAGGGAAGAAAATGGAGCAGTGGAAGCAAGAAAGCAGGAAGGAGCAAAGAGAGAGGAGGAGGAAACTTTTTTAATCCTAAATTTATGCATTTGATACCCTTCAGGCACTCAAATGGTTAATTGTTTGTTACAACATGTACTGGTATACAAATGAACTATATTTATGTAATCTATGGGCTGTAGAGCAAAAGATCAACAATTCTGGGGCAAACTAACTGCACCATTGAAAACAAAATTATTAATTTAAATGGAGCTGTTAACCCAATGAATGCTAGAGGGGTCCCCAATCCATTGTGAAGGGATGCACTGATAAATCCTCCATGATGCAAGTGTTACAAGTCCATTTAAACCCTTTGAGGACAGAGGGATATTGGACACCACTCTGGCACTCAAAGGGTTAAATCAATGGGAATTTGGGGACTTATTTTGTTCCCTATTGTGCAACTAGTTTACTCATTAATGTCTCCTATTTCCTTTGTGCATATTAATATAAGTGCTCTTGTTAACATGTACCAGCACGAGAAAGCAGTGGGGCACACTAATAATTGTGCCCACTGGAGCATGCCAGTGCAATACCATCTGCTTCTTTTTTAGTCTTGTAATTAAGGGTTCTTTAGATGTAAAGGCTCAATTTTCTGCTGATACACACATACAGTCTGAAATTGCTTTTATGTCTAGACCAACGTCAAACATAAAAACAATTAAATGAGTATGGTTTCTTCATAATGTGCATCAAATGTACAACTGTGATATCTCATGTTACTTAATATGGGTTGTATTTAACCCTTTGAGTTCCAGAGAGGTAATGTGCTTTGGATAAATATCTGGCACTCAGAAGGTTTATTATAAGCTAAAGAGGTACAATTCTGGAGAAATCCAACTACATCATAGGGGAAAAATGAAAATTCCCAATCATTTAAATTAAGCAAAATAAACAGTCTAATTGCCTATAATTTATTTTCATTCTTAATCCATTTTTGCACTATTGTAACGTCATGCTCAAGGCTACAATGTTCTTTCCCAAGAGGAAGAACCCAACAAGAAAGCAGGGATAGTGGTACAATATATCATTAGCCCTGCTGCCTGAATAGAATGGAGGCAATAACTTTCACTTTACACCCAGTCACCACTTACTCTAGATATTTGGATCCTTTAGACATCATACATGTGCTCCAATGAATCCTCTGACTGTTCTGCAGAACCTCTTCTCTGGAGTGGACCATTGTACACATTTTACTTTCTCTCTTTCTCCTTGTTTATCTCCCTGAAGTGAACTCTGCCATGTTTCCTCCTGTTTCAGACCATCTTTGTTCATTCTTTCTGTGACTCCCAGCTACAGTTTTCTCCTGGGCCGCACCACTGTCCTAGGCAGACCTCAAATGCCAAGCAGTGCCAGCGAAGGTTCCAGGAAGGAATTCTATTATTATTATTATCCTGCACAATCAATGAAATTGTCCCAGATCACCCAATGTCAGCATTGAAATGTTCCACTGTGGGTCTGTGTACAGAATACAGGGAGCAAAGCAATACTTTTCACACCCTGTTGTCACTCAAAGGATTACACAAGAAGTTTTACAATGAAGCTGGGGATTCCTTACTGGAACCTACACTGTAATTTCTCTGTATCTGATGTCTGCTGAGGAGAGTGTTGAAGTCCTGGAGAAAACTGTAGCTGGGTGTCAGATCTGAGTGAACTATGTGGCTGAAGAATGCTGCCCCAATATTGCACATTTATATCATTTTAAAAATGGTTTGTACTCACAGCATATCCACTTAGTAAAAGTCTCCTCTGCTGCCATGGCTTGGAATTTAAACAGAATACCAGCCCACCCCAGAGGAAGAGGTACTACCGAGCCATCAGGGAGATCCCTTAGAAGTCAGACTTGACAGCTAATGGTCCCAAATATATACATTAAGTGGTGACTGGAAGAAAAGGGAGCCATAAGCTTATTCCATCCAGTTTGTTTAGACTGTTGGGACACTGGTATTTAAATTACTATTCCTGCTTTCCAGTTGGGGACAGGGTTCTCCCTTTAGGGAAAGAAGCTGGTAGATTTGATCATGATCATAGAATGTGTAGAAAGATTGCATCAAGAAACACCTAATGTTTCTTGCTTATACCATGCCCATAGCATATTAAAATGTTATTCATAGTAGAAAGTAACACTGAAGATTATGGTACATACCAGCTTGGATATCTTCCTCATCTTCATCTAGCTCTTGTCCAGACAACAAGTGTGTAACCAGACATACTGTTAATATTCTCAATACCCAAGTGGATCTCATATTGTCTTGAACTTCTGCTGCAATAAGTGATCTGAAATACAAATGAAAACAGCAATTATAATGTATATAAACCAATATCAGTTATATAGATTCAGAAACCTTTACACGGCTCTAAACAATATGCTGATTGTATGACTAATGTTTGATATTATAGCAGGAGTATGCAACACTTTCACGTTTGTATGTTTCTTGTTTATATAGACTATGCATTTATGATGAAAGTAATGTGTTCCAGTATATGACATCTATGATTTTTTAAACTATTTCCAAACAGAATCATGAACATATTTTATTAAGTATCCGCCTACATCTCCTCTGAAGGGCATGATCTCAGTCTTACCACTTGTGCTTGGAGCAGAACATGAGGCATGACGGGGCATCGTCAAGTCATCCGCCTCTTTCCCAATTTTTACCCCCCTTTAAACACACACAGACACCTTGGATGGGTTGAAAAGGCCACAGCGTTTATTACCAAGATAAAACAATACTTAAGAAAATATATTCAATGTATTATCAACTGAAAATGAATACATATCCGTAAACTTAAATCCCCTGGTGCTTGATAATACACAGTCATTACTTAACTTTAACCACATAATACCCATACTTTATTAACACTACTTGACTGACGGCCATGCTACCATCCACCCTGACTATTTGAATGTGGCAAGTATTAGCCCTACAGCCATACCTACGACTTTTAAGACTAAGCCTAAGAGCCATAATCCTGTACCATCACCGCGAAGCCTCGTGCTTCACCCAGCAAGCACCCCGCCATGCTGTGACAACACAATACCACCATCCCAGCACTGTGCAAGTCACACATGCTCCCAGATTCCACCACCGCTTCGGACCTTGTACCCATATGCCCTTAGCACACACACCAAGGTGTGTACCTGTCACATGTCCAGCACAGGGGCGGGTGAGTGGGAAGCTCCTTACAACACGGCTGTCTCCTCCAACAATGGCTGCGGGACCCAACCCCCACCCCTACAGCCATCACTTCCTGTGCCTCCCACATCCTTCTCGCTATCCCAAACTGCCTCACTTCCTGTCCTACTGCCTCCTTCCTTCCTAGCTCCGTCAAGCCCTCTCCTCCTGAGTTTCACTCTGCTCCAGGGTCACAGTCTCTTTGCTCTTACCAGATCATGGGCTCCCTTGAACACTTTTGAGGAAAAGATATGTTTCTTACTGGCCCAGATGTTATGAAACCAGTTGCTCCAATGTGTTATTATTATTACTTATTTATAAAACACCAAAAAACTATGGCATTTTACAATAGAATGACAATACTTAAGCAGACTGTACAATTGTGAGATAATGCATACAATAGTTGCCAACAATCCAGATTTAAAAAAACCTTCAGACAAAGAATGACTTCCCTGCTCAGTAGTCTCACAAATTTTAGGGGGTAAAGGACAACAGATACAATGGTTCTAAGTGTTTTTTAGTGAAATAAGGTCCAGACACAGAGTATAGCACAATAAGGAGAATAAAATACAGGTGTTATTGTATTCAGTATGGCCAGTGGTTAATCTGGTAACAATTTGTAGTAAACTGGAGTCTTGACCGGCCTTTCCCACCACTCTAGATATTTGGGTGAGGGTGCATAGCTTCACATGCACGGCAATGTGTTGCAGTCACACCAGCATTGGATAGGTTAAGTCAAACTAAATAATCCTACACTATCCCCCTGCTACATCCTAAAACTTACCTGACCCAAACACAGATTAACCCCTCTGTCCCCAGACTAGCTTGTATTAGCTGATCTGGCAACAGAGGTGTAATGATTTTAATAACAAAACATTTTACTTAAGGCCAAAATGAACATAATCAAAATGTGGGTGGATAATATTACCCCATCTCTTCAACCTGATAGGTTGTTAAAGGGAAGGCACTTTCATTTCCTCCTTAAAGGGATAGTAATACTTCGTTTTAACTTTATTTTATTTTGTAGGCATTAAAAAACATGAAGAATGATAGAAGTCTTATCTCTCAAACCTTTATGGTTTATGAGATATTCACAAGCAAAGTTTCCCTCTCCCGCCCCTTTTACCTAGTGTAAGCAATCTCTTCTCAGATGTGGAATGCAGTCTATAGACCAGACGGATAACAGAAGGGGACACTCTTATTCCTATGAAAACAATGAAATCCCTGTCCCCCTTGACAAGCTTTTCAGGTTTTTTCCCTTATCTTAATGGAAGATTGTCCCTCTCTGCAGTCTACCTGGGCACCTCCCTTCTGCTGTGGCTGAACAGTGTGACATCAGTAAAAGGGGTGGGAGGGGGACACTTTGTCATTGAATTACTCTGGAACTACAACTCTGACAGAATTGAAATAACACTCTCCAAAGTCCAAATACTATGATGATTAATTAGAGCTGCTTTTATTATGAAACATTACTATCCCTTTAACAAATGCAATGAAAAAAAATTATGGGTTCTATTCCCTCATTTGCTTTTAAATATATAAACCAAATTAATTAATATGAGATCCATACACCCATATTTATTTATTTTATAAGCATACACAACTAAATAAAAAAAATAGCTAAGAAGCATTGTCCCCCCTAACCAGTCCTCCTGCCTAAGCACAACACATCCCCATAACCCCTTATCCCTCTCAAACAATTAAACATATGCTCACCTATGTGTTCCCTCCAATTTTTCCCACTGTTATTTACAAAAATAAAAAACATATTCATATAATGTGAATTAAGGATTGGATTGGATTGGAGTCCCTATATTAAAGAAAAACACTAGCAAGGGCCTTGGGATCTGCTCCTCCTCCCCACTCCGTGTCCATTAACACTTACCTGGATGTCGAAGGTCAGTTGGTCTCAGTGATATTCAGGTCTTCCACTGCAGTCCACTGTTAAAAAAACAAAAAATGAAAATAAAGTCCCTAAATCCTGCCGCCAGTGTCTCTGGTACTAGTGAAAAATAAAAATGGCTTTGATATGGCTGATTCTGGTTCAGATTTTGTTCCCTGCTCCCATTTGTTGGGAGGTAGGATTACTCAGGGCACAGAACTCAACCTGAATTAATCTCATATCTCAATCAATCATGTTTTAGAGGAAAGGGTCATGTATGTCCAAGACGTGACACCTTCCTCTAGTCAATGATTGGTACATCATATTTAAAATTATTAAAAAAACAATTTCATTTTTAGGTTTTAGAATCCTTTAGAATCCCTTTAAAACTGACCTGATTTGGAACATCAATAGGAATACTGAATTCATCCCTTATGAATGTGAAGGAAATAAAAGGAATAATTGATCAAGAAATGTGTTGTGTGTACCAGGGGGAGATATATGACCTAACTGGGAAGATACGATGGATTGCATGGACTTCATTTTGTCTTTAAGAGGACTATAAGTAATTGGGCAACTGGCTGTTCTGTTGGTTCTTGGGAACAGAACCCATCATTTTTCTTGTGCATCATTAGTCCATGCACAAGACAGCTAACAAAAGGTTTAGAGGAAATTCTAGGTGTAGTATTTGCATCTGGAGTCTGTTGCTGTTGCCTCTCAACATGAGGAGTAATTAGGGGTTAATGCCAGTAAAGCATTCTATCGTGAGTCTGAAAAATTAGTATAAAACAATCAAAGACATAACAAAAACATTTGGTGTGTGTCAAAATCAATGGTGTAGTACATTGTTAAGAATCAAGAATAAACAGGTGAGCTCAGCGATAGCAAATGACCTGGTAGACCACAGAAGACCACTGTAGTGGATGGCTGATCAATGCTTGCAAGTGTGAAGAAAAATAACTTTTTTGCCAGCATTACCACAGAGGGTTTACCACAAGATGCAAACCACAAAGAACAGGCCAGGTTACAGTTTGCTAAATTAAAAAAACAAAGTCTTGTGGATCAGAGTAGTGGAAAAAGGAAAGTGTGGAGAAGTAACTGCAAATTATCCAAAGCATACCACCTTATCTGTGAAATGTGGTGATGGTAGTGTTAAAGGGATAGTAATGTTTCTCAAAAACATCAGCTCCAATTAATTTTCATAGTATTTGAGCCATAGAGAGTGTTATTTCAATACTGTGAGAGTTGTAGTTAAAGATTAATTGAATGATAAAGTATCCCACTCCTACCCCTTTTACCTAATGCAAGACACCTCCCCTCAGATGTGGAATCTGGTCCTGGGACCAGACAGATCACAGCAAGGGACAGTCTTCTTACTGTGAGCATAAGGAAAACCCTACCCCCTTGACAGCTTTTCCTTATGCTCACTGAAGATTGTCCCTCTTTGCGATCCATCCGGACAGTCTTGCTGCTCTGGGATGAGCAGTATTACATCAGTAAAAGGGGCAGGATGGCTGGATACTTTACCATTCAATTACTCTTTGACAGTACTGAAATAACACTCTCCATGGATTGGATATGTACGGCTGCCACTGGAACTGGCTCATTTGTCTTCATTGATGACATGACTGCTGATGGTCAGCAGCAGCAGGATGAATTCTGAAATATACAGAAACATCTTATCTGCTCAGATCCAACCAAATGCAGCCCTCAAAACTCACTTGAAGGCACTTCACCTTGCTGTGGGACAGTGACCACAAATTTACTGCTTAACCCTTTGAGTGCCAGAGGGGCAAGAAATGCATTGCAAAGCAATGTCTGGGTTGCGGACATCAGGCAATCATCAAATGAAAAAGATTTGTAACAAAGTACTAAATATGCAACTTTGTTTAAGATTATGTTACTTGTCCAATTACTTTTGATCCCCCAAAATGGAGGATTATGGATGTAAACACACCCAAAATTAAAGCTGTCAGTTTATACTTTATCCTCTTAGTCACTGTTTCATTTAAAATCCAAAGCGCTGGAGTAAAGAGCCCAAACAACAAAACTTGCACCACTATCCAAATACTTTGACAGCACTGTACTAATGAAAATGTACTAATAAGATGCTGTGCTAAAATAGGCTTTAGAAGTTAGGAACCAACTGAAAACTCTCTTCTTTATGTCTCTTTTACCAAGGGGAGGGTACAGTTGAAATGCATGAGTATGTCTGGGTTTTCTGATCATTTGCACACAGTAACAAGGCACACAAGAAATCTGCAAAAAATACTTCATTTCCTGTCCCTGTGGTTGCTCGCTTTAAAATCTTAAAGAGGACCTGTTACCTTTAAAATGCCACCACTCGTGGGAACCTCCATTTTGAACAGATTTGCAAGATTATTACCCCCTGCTGGAAACTGATATATTTTCACTGCCTAAGAAGGTAGTGATAGGTGATTTTATTGATATGAGTGTAATTAACTATGCAGCTTTAGATCACCAGATCAGAGAACAAATATCTGCTGAGATTAGTTTCCCAGACTACTGAATCAAAAATGTCTAAAGCTGTTAAACCGAGTGGAAAACAGAAAGCAGACGTTCTATGCAATTTAAAGAGACACTGTACACTGAGATTAAAAGTGGCGTCGATTACAGGTCCACTGTAATAATGGTGGTGTTCACTAGCAGGCACTAAACAAACAATAAATTCTCCAGGGCTGGTTATAGAGTTTGTGGGGCCAGGTATGAAATAATTTGCAAGCCTGTTTTTTGTTTGTTTGTTTTAAAGCAAAAAAACAAAACAAAAGAAACTAATGTATTTAAAACAAAACAAACTTTCTAAAGTGCTAATTCAACAGGTATGTGAGATAACACGTCTCTCAATCACGATAGGAGAAATGTGACCTGATTATTGTTATTGTGTCCACTGGTAGTCTAAGAATCTCACATACACTCTCTGATAACCCAGCTTCATTCTACAGGTAATGATAGAACTTCTCATACACTGTCGCTATCCCCCTCCATATCCCACTGTCCACTGGTAGTCACAGAGCCACATATACACGGACACCCAAGCTTTGTTCCTCTGTCCACTGGTAGTCACAGAACCAAATAAGCTTATCCTCCAGTCATTTTCTTTTTTCTCATCCAGTCTCCCTTCTCTTTCTCTCAATCAGTCTTTTACCCCTTCTCACAGTCTTCCCCTACCCTCCAGTATTTTCTCTTTCTCCATCTTTTCTCCTTTCTACCCCCCCAAGTCTTTGTCCCCCTCTCATTCCCCTAGACTTTCACACCCTCTCTTGCAGTCTATTGAGGGTCAGAATTTTACTCTTGTGATATTAGTCTATCCCAGTGTTTCTCAATCTTTTTTTTACTCAGTGTATACCTAACATAGCAAGACTGTAATGAAGTGAACAATGCATAGATGTACTGTTATTCTTAGGTCTCACAGTCAGGAAGATAATAAGCAGCATATTATGCATAACAACTTCCATAAATATACATCAGGAAACTCAACTACAATGTTTTTTATCATAGTGTGGCACACCAAAGTGCCATAGCACTGGCCTATCGCTGTGTTGTCTATTCTTCCAAGTTATTTTACTGATATATTTCCCAAAAGATCAAACAAGCTCCTCTGAGATCCATTTGAGAGTTTATCAGGATTTGTAAACTTTGCATGCATGGTCTGTATCACTAATGCTCACTGGAATATGAATACAAAACATTTAGCATTTCAGCTTTTGCATGCACCGACTAGTTGGTTAAGTGTGCAGAAGACTGGAATGTTATTGCTGATTTAATTTCATTGATAGACACATGGACCATTTCGGCAAATATTCTAAAAGAATGTTTTTTACTTCATAAGCAAAATTTACCTTAAAATGAGGACAGATTATACAGAAAGCATGATTGATGGTCTTTTTGTGATTGTTTTAAGCTATGCCTGAAGTTGTACATTTAATATGAATGAATGATAACAGTATGTTCACTCTTTATAACCTCCAGGTTTCCATCAGAAAACCTATCAGATTGTTTCTATTGTAGATATTGTAGATTATTTTATTTTATATATAACTGAAATGGAAGTACCAAGTAATTAACTGTTGCTCCCTGTTTTGTTAAGGTATTTTTGTTGATACGTAAAATATTGTGCTTTATATATAACACTGGTGTAATTCAGGGGCAAAGTAACTGTACCATAGGGGAGAGATAAAATCCCAAAGTTCCCATTGTTTTAAATTACATTTTAACCCCTCGAAGCTAGAGAGATCTCTAACGCATTGCTTTGCAATGCGTTAGCAATCTCTCCAGTATTCAGGGGGTTAAAGGCCCCCCTTAAATCAATTGTAATTAGAATTTCTCCCCTGCAGTTGGTTTGGCTTAGAATTGCTCCATTTTTGTTTTATAAATTAAGCTCATTGATTTGGCCCATGTGTATTGACCTTTCTTGAACTCTTTCAGGTCATTTTGACAATTTATCTGTCACCCTTCATCAACACATCTATCACTTGTGTTTTTATGCAAGTCAGATCTTGACTTGCCATGATTCTTCCAGTTAACCCTTTGAATGCAATGAGCATGAGGTACTAAGAACTAAGTAATTACTGAGAAAACTAACTGCACCACAGTGGACATATAAAACTTCAAAAAATCCCAACCCATTTAAATGTTGCTTTTAACTCCATGAATGCTAGTGAGGTCTCTGAGATTTTGCAAAGCAATGCAATGGAGAGATCACTAGCATTCAAACGATTAAAAGCTCAATTTTAGTAAATGGGATTTTTAATATTTCCCCTGTTTTGGAGGTATCTATGGCATCCAAGTGGTTGATGGTCAAAGTACCTAACTGCTAGATTTCACTAGCTACCACAGACAAAATGAACCAGGCATGTTTTACAGAAATTTATTTTAGATAAAATAATTTTTTCCTCATTTGCAATACCTCTAATTTTAATTTTCCCCTAAAGGTTTTCGGAAGTGCTCTACTTAATGATATCTTTAGATATTTTGCTTTTTTTATTTAACTCATAATAAACTTACTTACTGTATAAATAGGTTGGAAGGCCCAAGGAAAGCCTTTTCTTGGCCCCATTTTGAAAATCTTGCTCCAAGTTTAACTCCACGCATTCCAGTTCTCCAATATGGACATACATAATTCTGCTTTCTGAAAGGAGCACTAAAATCTAACTCCTACTTTATATTATGGTCAGAAAATCCTAAAGACCACATTAAACTTTGCCTTGTTCCTTTTTTTTAGATATAACATGATCAATCCATCTAGACATTACAAATATTATTATTTTTTTTTTCTATTACATAGAATTTGGGCTAGATTCTATTGCAGGTGCTATTTTTATCACTGCTCCAGGTTTCCCCATAGACTTCAATAGGTAAATGTTTGATAAAATGGGTGTCACCATTTTGCACCTGCAATAGAATCCAGCCCTTTCACAGCAGATAAGACTCATTCGGCCCATGTAGGGCTGGATTCTATTGTAGGTGCTAATTTTTTCACTGTGTTTATCTCCAGTTTTCCCCATAGACATCAATAGGAAAATGTTTGATAAAATGTGTGTTAACATTTAGCACCAGCAATAGAATCTAGCCCCTAGTCTGTCCATTTTTCCTATTTTTTTAAAACCTTGAGCCTTATTTGGTCCTTGGTCTTGTCTTATGTTCAGGACAGCCTTATGCAAATCCCATGCATGCTTAAAATCTGTCCCTGGTTAAATTCTACCTCCTCTGCTGGTAGACTATTCGACTTATCTACTACCCTCTCAGTGAAGTAAAACTTTCTTACACCTCTAGTTTTAGAATTTGGCCTCTTGTCCTAACATTTTACTCCTTTGAAATGTACTTCCCGCCTGCACTTTGTTGAATCCCTTCATGCATTTGAATGTTTCTCTCATATCCCCTCTCTCTCTTCTCTCCTCCAAGCTATATATGTTTGGATCATTTAGTTTATCCTGATATGTCTTTTCCTGTAAACCATTCACCATTTTAGTAGCCCTTCTATGAATTCTAGCTAGAGTATCTATATTCTCCTGGAGATGGAAGCAGGCAAAGTACATGTGCAATGAATAGAGTTTGAGGTCCTATGGTCCTTTTAGTAAGAGTTATGCCCACCTTCATGATCATAACATTCAAGACTGATAGTAGATGTTAATTTTTTAATAAATGCACAAGGGCAAAAACATTATGGTGGCCCTTAGGATTTTCTGAGCATATTAAAGTAAGTGGGGGTTATTATTATTAAGTAGTTTTTTGGAGGGCCTTCACAAATTTGACATCATTACTAACACAAAAAAAGAAAGAATTGTTAAATAGCTGAATTTAAATGGTTTCCAAAATCCCAAACAGCATGGTTTTACAACAGGGAGATCTTTTCAAACTAACTAGCTAGACCAGTGGGGAGCAGTAGTTATAGCTTATGTAGATTTCTGTAAAGCATTTGACACTGTCCCTTATAGAAGAATCATTAATAAATTGCAGTGACAGGAGACAGGGGTTGGTAGTCTACGGAGAATATTCAGATGAAGGAAGTTTTTACTAGTGGGGTTCTTCAGGGATCTGTACTGGGGCCTTTTTTTTTTTTTCAATTTTTATTAATTATATTGCAAAAGGTCTTCAAGGCAAGATATCCCTTTTTGCAGGGGATAACAAGATCTGCAACAGCCTAGACATACCTGGGGGAATAAGACAAAAATGATTTAGGTAAATTAGAAGAATGGACAAGAGTGTGGAAGCTGCAGTTTAATGTCGACAAATGTAAAATAATGCACTTGGGATGTAAAAATCCAAAGGAAGAAAAATAATATAGTATTAATGGTACTGTTTTGTCAGATACAGCAGAGGAAAGGGATTTGGGAGTAATCATTTCTGATGACTTAAAGGTATGCAGACAAACTAACAAAGAGATGGGGAATTCAAGCAGGGTGCTAAGTTGCATAGCTAGGGGCATTAGTAGCAGAAAAATGGAATTGCTCATGTGACTGTACAGATCTATGGTCAGACCTCACCTAGAGTATTGAATACAGAAGGATATAGATACTCTAGAGAGAATTCTGAGAAGGGCTACTAAAATGGTGTATGGTTTACAGGATAGACTAAAGGATCTAAACATGTATAGCTTGGAAGAGAGAGGGGATATGATAGAAATATATATTCAGATACATAAGGGATTCAACAAAGTGCAGGAGGGAAGAACATTTTAAAGGAGTAAAAATGATAGGACAAGAGGCCATAGTCTAAAACTAGAGGGACACAGGTTTAGATGTCATGTAAGAAAGTTTTACTTCACTGAGAGGTTAGTAGATAAGGGGAACAGCCTACCAGCAGAAGTGGCAGAAGATAATACAGTGACAGAAATTAAGTATACACAGGAAAGGCATAAGGCTGTCCTAACATAAGAAAAGACATAGAAACATAGAAACATAGACCAAGGACCAAATAAGGTTTGAGGTTTTTACAGTAGGAAAATGGGCAGACTAGATGGGCCGAATGGTTCTTATCTGCTGCCAAATTCTATGTTTCTAATTTTAAATGCATTTTCAAAGTTAACCTTTTGAGTGCCAGAGGGGCACTCAGTGCATTGCAGAGCACTGCATACCCCTCTGGCATTCAAACAGTTAATAATTTTCAAAACACATTGCAAGTCAACAATGCTGATTTACAAACATTAAATATGTCCACACATCTTATTGTATCTACATACGCCCATGTGACGTTCAGAATAAACAAAAGAAATACACAAGTGCTTTTCCGTGCTAACATAGGGACCTGATTTTGAAATATATATGTTAAAAGTCCACTTTGCACTGGTTGCTCCAAGGTGCGAGCAGTGTTCGAGTATATGGATATTGCAGGTGGTTCTCTCCACCTACTCATTTTATGGCATGTATCACAAATGCACAGAGGAAATCAACAATACATTTCTTAATGCTTTGGGGTGAAATTCAGGCTAACTCATTTTAGAGGCTTGACCTGTCAGAGTCATGTGCAAGGTATACACTAATGGTGTTTGTATACATGCAGAAGCACAGGAGTCATATTTAAAAGCTTACAAATAAGTTTAGCAAATAGGCTACACATACAGATTTGTATATTCTTCTTAGTATCTCCCTTAAAAACTATATAGATAATCCCCAAAAAAATCAAAATAATTGACAGTTAAAGAAGTTGACTTGCATTATTATGTATACTACAAACACATGCTACCACTAATGAGTTAAACTTCACCTTTGTGTTATCAAAACCAGGTTTATGAAGTATTTATTATAGAATTACCAATAGGAACACTTATCCTACCCCATAAATGTGTTTATTCATACAAATATATTTTTTACATTTGTGTCAGAATTGTTTTGAAATTATGAAATTATATGATTTTGTAATAGCTGTATTTCAGCCAATATGTAATATAATGTGTGAAACTTCAGTTTTATTGCACTGTATAGAAAGTAATTTTAATTGGAAAACAAAAACAGAGGTGCCTCATAGGGTGACAACATTCAGTCTATAACTTTTATAACTAGTCAAAATCAGTGTTCTTATACTCACAAACTGAGTATCCACAAGGGTTAAGTGGCATATAAGCAAGTGCAGGATATTACACTCTGCCCCCATACAGGTCCAAAGAGACTTGTTCCATGATATTTGATGCTCTCATACTCAGGTCTCCAAAGGAAGGATAACCTTAATCAAAATGAGGAAACAGGGCATTCTACTGGCACATGACCACAATAACCATATATGTGAATACGATAAGATATCTTCTTCACATATCAAGTGGATGTTGTATTCATATTTCACTTTCCTCATATTAGTTTAATTTTAATTGTTTGGTCTGCACCTGCCTGACTTTTATGTACAAAGCTTTTCATTTGACAGATTGGCCACTTAGTACGTAGTGAGCCAAGGGGGGGGGGGTTATGGGATTTTGGGGTATGCCACTCCTTTGCACCAATTCATAAGGTGAGGATGTACTACGAAGAACTTGAGCAGTTCTGGTGCAAATACACAATTAATTAATGAGAATGTTTGTTTATTCCTTATGGTTCAGTTGGTTTTCCCTAGAATGTCAGATCAAAGTTCTTCCTTGTCTTTATGCCAACTATAGGGTGGCAGCCAATGTGGGGATATTTGGGGGATTATAATATCTTAATTATATAAAAAGTAATATTGTACAGCATAAAATAAGAAATTCTAGATGCAATTCTAAAGTTCCCCCCTCCCTGATGTCAGCTGTAAAGCTGACAGAAGGAGATCTGTGTCGGCCGATACGAGGAGGCTCTTCAGCAGAGCCGCAATAGTGTGATTTAAAAAGAAATACTTCTTTGGAACGGTCTAAAAAGTGTGCCTGCAAACCAAGCATACTTTGTAGACTGGTCCAATGAAGTATATGAGAGATATGAATTACATCTCTTATTTAATGCTCTATAATATTACTTTTTATATAATTAAGACATTACTATTCCTTTAATATTATCATTTATGACAACAGAGAAGCTTCCTAATATACCCAGTAGCATAAATGGGAAATTATTTCATTATGCCACTGTTGTATGCTAATGCCCCATCAAAGTAATATTTCTTATCATAATTTAAAAACTCCCAGATATTTACATAGCCATATTGCAGTAAAACTTCCCAACTAAACATAATATTATTTGAAAACAAAAAAACCCCTCAGTATTATTCTATAGACCTGTGAAAAATTCTGTATAATAATTTGCTAAAAGTTTGTCACGACGCAGTCATGCGCAGTAGAGACAGCTGCACGCGCTGCAGTCATGTGCAGTAGAGACTGTCCACGATGCGGCTGATACAGAGCAGGGCTCTCTGAATTCAGACCATGGTCCTCTCTGCACACCATGCACAGAGAGGACCACGGTCTGAATTCAGAGTGCCCCGCTCAATATCAGCCACGTCACTGGCAGTCTTTAATGTGCATGACTGCACTGCGACCGGCCGGCACTGTGGCCCGTGTACACAGGCTCTTCAACTAGTATATATATATATATATATAATATATAAAACCTTGAGATATTTTTAGATTGAGGATAAGGTCTTTCTTTAAATTAAATCCTCTGAAAGAAATTCTGAAGTATAGAAGAAGGAGCATTAGGGCCAGATCAAACAGACATTTACTGTAAGAATGTTTCTTCTACTCTAGTTGAATATATTGACATGTTATATAGTGATATTTGTTTTGTTAACTAGAATGTCTACAGTATTTCCTTTTCTTTTGAACTGTTTTATATTTGGTGGTAAAATAAATTATACTTTTGTTTCAGTGAAGGGAATGCGTGAATAGGTCTCCTCTCTAAAATAAGCAAAAAAAGGACTGCTTTTGTACTACACATGCTTAATTCATAAGTAATGAGCTTTTTCCATTACAAAATGGCCACTTTGTGCCTCTTTCACCAAGGGAGAACAGTATTAGAGTGTATGGGCGATTTGGGGTATGCTGTTTCTTTGTGGCCAAGAAACAGAAGAATTAGTACAACACTATTGCACTTTCTTAAACCTGATAGAAGGGTGATGTTGAGGACTTATTCACATTAAAGGGCCAGTAAACATACAGTATGAAAATACTTATATTGTATGGATTTTTTTCTGATGATGAGATTTTTCAGTCAAATGGTATTATAGAACAAAAACATTTTTGGAGACTTTGGAACTGTTGCCGTTGCTATTTCTGTGAAGAACCGATTGTGTCTGCCACAAGTTGTTCCATACATGGCTGTAGCAATAGCACCACTTGGCAGTAAAACATGTTGAACTTTAGCTGTCAGATAAACACAAGTTAGCTCTGGAATTACTTCTGAAAGAAGCATCTCCCAGCATTGGAAGCACCATTGTTTTCTGAACTCAAAAAGCCATGCAACATATATTTTCATAGTTAGGCTTTATTGCTTCTTTAAAGTTACATGCTGGCTGAGTTGTATGTGCTTGTATGTTTTAAGTTACCTGCACTTAAGCACATGTACAAGTATGGGATTATGGGAAGTGGCAGATTAATACATTCTGCTTGTTGTACTGAAGAGTAATCATCACACCTGGGAACTTTCTTTGTTGGAGCCACCAGATGGGGTTCATGGGATGGGTATGGACATGACTTAATGACATAAATTGATTTATAAGGTGGGTTTAATTCGGTGGGTGGGGCTTAATCAAGGTTGAGAGGTCGAAAAGTGCTGTTCATTATTAGAATAGACAGGAATTAGGCATGGATGAAGGTCCATGAGTCACTTGAAGAAAGACCTCTAGTTTGGGAAGGAGCCTGGCTCCCAGCATGTTCTCCTGGACCAAGACACCAGGTGGTACATGGCTTGCAGTCAAAGGTTTTTATAAGTATGGTGGCAGATGGAAGTGGTGTAGTTTTGCTCAAGTTACAAAAAATTTTATTAGAACAATTACAAGAAAAGTCTATGACTTCACCAGTTTTATTAATTGTTGTACTTTGGGAGTTGATCACATGCAAACATTTTTTAAATAATATGTGGGGCACATGACCCGCCCCTGAAAGAATCAGGAAGTATTTGAATGCTATTGAGAATGGAGATATCAGGTCACCAGTTGCCAGGGACTTTTTATCCCATGGTAAGTACTCTGATGAATTTAGTTTGCAAGGTATCAAAAAAGTACTTAGACCCCCGAGAGGTGGTAGTAGTCAATCCTATTTAGGTAGATGAGATATGTTCTGGACACATAAACTGGATACCAGAATCTCTAATGCATTGAATGCCGAGTGGGATCTTAGCCTGTTTTATTAATACCTCTGATCTGGTTTCTCCATCCTCAAGGCTCTTTCTTTAAATGTGTTTTTGTCAGATTTTTTTATTTTGCACTTATACTGGTCTTTTGTTCAAACAACGATAACGGTGCATGTCAATTTCTGTGCCTGCATAGATGTTATTACATTTTGTCCACTGTTTCAGTTTTCCTAAGAATATGTCGATATAATCATCACATTGAAATAGATTGGTTGGTTTATTCCGGCCAATTGGTTTTTATCCAATTCCGATTATATATGTGCTTGTGGCAGTCCAAAACGCATTATGAGTGTGTTTGGGCTGACATATCCCTTGTTTGTTCCCATGTTCCTCAGCTTTTGACTTCTTCAGTAAAGTCTGTTTTTACATATTTTTACAAACGAGCCTGAGTGCGGATGCATTTTGGTGTTGTTGCTACATTGTAAGGAGTGGAGTTCCTTTGATCCAGCACCGGCCGCTTATCGTTGCATCTATGGGATTTGAAATCCCTCTGAGCTGGCGTCACCAAGGGTGAGTGAAGGTCCCAGTGTGCATACCCGTTTTCGATGAATTCTGTTAACACAGCCTTTCATATTTTTGATTTGAAGTGTACCTGTAGCTGTCTACCTGCATACATTAGGAAGCAGGCAGAACTAGGTGGGAAGTAGGCAGAATGGATGTGAAATTGGACGAGTAACCCCAGAAACCTACCAAAGCTAGAGAATCAGGATCTGTCCCCAGATGCTCTGGTAATTAACTCTAAAGTCTCAGGGGCAGATCCGGAGAGTTTCCAGTTATAGTAGTAATCATATACTCACTCCTCCAATGAAATGGCAAAAAAAGAATGTTCCAGAGCAGGGCTGTCCAAGTTCAGTCTTCAAGGTCCACCAACAGTCCAGGATGTAAGGATTTCCCTGATTGAGTTAATCAGTGGCTCATTCATCTTGACTGCCTCACCTGTGCTTAATCTGAGAAATCCTTACATCCTGGCCTGTTGGTGAACCTTGAGGACTGAACTTGGACAGCCCTCTTCCAGAGCACTTTTGGATTGTAAGCAAAACATACAATTTTTATTCCTAACATTACAAATTCACAATACAGACAATATCAATATGTGATTCCAAGCCAAGGAAATTCTCTGGCAGGTTCAAATTCACACTCGTATTCCTGGGTCATTAAGTTGTTGTCTTACCCACTTTCACCTTACCTGAATATGCCATTAAAGGAGAACTAACACCTCCAAATAGTGACCCGCACTTACCTTACTATGGCAAGAAAATACATATAGCCTATGAATTTTACCCTTGCAGCTTGGTTCAAGAGGTGGCAACTTCAATCAGTCCTGGATGCCATGTCCATGTCTACCAGCCATGTCCATGTCTACCAGCGCTTTGCATTAATAAGAGGACAGTGCGGGAGCTCCAGGTAGGAGGTAGGAGATGGGGGTATTGTGGAGGGGGTCAATGTGGTTGAGGGGGGCCAATGTGGTGGGGGGGCCCATGGCACTTCTTGTACCAGGGCCCAGAGGCTTATAGTTACACCTCTGCTTACCAGTAACCTGTATATTATATTTTTTGTATGTGGTTTGGGAGGTTTTGGCTCCTTCCCTCTTGGTTGGTAGCTCCCTGTATATTCAGGTGTTACCGTTAATTATATATAAATACCTCCCTTTTCCCCCTCACAAGGGTTTTGCTCACAGTAGTGGTAAGGAGGTATCACTGCTATTGAATTGCATTATACTAAATACATGTTCACTTAGATTTGAGGCAGATATAGACTTTCCTAAATATGAGGTGCTTTGATGGGGCAGGCAGGCTTATCATGGTTTTGGCCAGAAACATGTAACTAAACCCCACTGTTTATTATCTACAGTAAGTCACGGGTTGTTTATCGGTAAAGGTCAGGATTTGATGCATGGACTTTTTGTTTACTTTCCAAATAATATTCTGTTAATCACGTACCACCATATTTCATTACTCTAAAATAGTGTTTCTCAAAGTTTTTCTTTTTAGGATAACCCTGCTTGATCACAGGTGTGTAATCAGTGGCTGATTATAATATATGATGTACCTGTGCGTAATTAGGGATACCCATAAAATCTCACCTGTTGGAGTGCCATGAGGACAGGAACTAAGAACATTTTGTCTATCCTGAGCACTACATTGCAATATTTATGATTTGCCATGTCAAAGTGCTTAGAACATGAGGATAAAAAGCTGAACTGAATTAAAAAATAGCCATTTACATGTCAGTATTGTTCTGTGCCTATTTTGTATATAAACACCCTAAAGTCATCAACATTTCTTGTTTTCCTTAATTATTGTGCATGAGATTCTATGATGTTTGCTTTTATTCCACTATTCCATTCTATTCTAATAATTTAAAGAAGAAATGTCTCCTGTCAACATTCTCATTCAACGTGAGGATTCCTCTTGATGAGATCTGCATAATTATTCCTCCCTGTTTAATTTATTCTACTCATTTGGAAGAAGGTGATGTGTTCTGCTCTCCTTGGGGGTTGGGGAGGAGCAGAGGAGGAGTGAGTTGAGTTCAGTACAGGAGAGTAATTATGCAGAATATGCCACACAGATCAGAGAGCTCAGCTTGGAGGTTTAAAAAAATCCCTAATTGCTAAACCAAAAATACCTAAAATACTTTCACTGATTGAAAAAAAGCAAAAAATATAGTCAGTTTAAATAGATACCTTTTAATGAGGCTAATAGCTGGAAGGTGACAGATTCACCTTGAAAAAACAGTAACATTTAATGAAAAATTATATGTTATAAGGCTTTTCCAACTGAGTAAAACATGGATACTTCCACTGATGGGAGACGTATCTTTCCAGATATATTACAGTTTAAACTGTTGCTTTGATTATCAGTGCCCTCTAGTGGCCAGAACGTTAGCCTGATGCTCAGACAGTTATTCTGTTGAATTTTGTTCACTGAGTTATTGACAAAAGTTTTGTATATAATGTCAATGTGATTGTAACAGCTTCATCACTTCCTGGCAGTTTGAAATCACTTTCTGACAGTTTTGAAAGCTTATAATTTGTGAATAAAACAACTGACAGCAGTGGGAGTACCCTTGCTTTACACAGCAGGAAATGCTCTCTAACATATAGCCATACAAAACTTTACTTCTGCTTTAAATCTATATGACCTGCACCCATACCACATAACATGTCAGGGAATCCACATGTGCACTAAGGTGTGATAAAGAGGTGATAAGGAGGAGATAACATCTCTGTGGATAAACTTTCCAATACTATGGAGCCTACACATTAAGATTTCTAAAGTTAAAGAGATCTTAGTGCAAAAGTTCCACAGAATAACATAACAATTGGACAATGTATCACAACTAAAACTGTATCACCTATTTACCACCTCATTATCATACCTTAGTGCATAACCCCCTCCAGACCTCATAAAAGTAGATTTGATCAACCCATTGGACCCAACACAATGATGGTTTGCTCTGTACAAATGTCACAGCAAAAATTTCTTCTGTCAGAGCAACACCTGAGTATTTGTATTTCCTCAGATCACTCTATTGGTCCTTTCAGAATGTAAGCATTTGTATAAAAGAAAAATGGAGCAACTCTGAAGAAATTCAACTGAACCATAAGGGACAATTACAACCCAACAATATTTGAATACTGTTTTTAAACCCTTGCATACTAGAGTGATCTCCAAAACATTGCAAAGGAATGCGTTGGAGACCTCTCTAGAATTCAAGGGGTTAAAGCACTATAATTAAATCAAGGTGGATTGTGGGATTTTTTATTTCTCCTCTGTAGTGTGAATGTCTTGTCATATAACTGTTCCCGTTTACTTTTATGCATAAGGTCAGTAGTTATTACTGACCTCCGTCATACCTTACCTATGTTGGTCACAAGTGGTTGTATAAACTGCTACTTCCTACATTTCTGTCACACTACCACATCTCTCCAAGAAAGATATATTGAAAGATACCATCTTTGGCCAGATAAGCTAAACTCCTTGAGGACCAGGGGATTGTGCAACGCATTACTAGATGTCCCTAAACCCTTTGAGTGCCAGAGAGGTATCCAACGAATTGCAGCACTATGCGTTGGATACGTCTCTGGCATTCAAGGGTTAAGTGTATTTTGAAGCAGTCACTGGGGCATATATATATATATATATATATATATATATATATATATATATATATATATATATATATATATATATACATACACACACAATTCTTGGACAGCATAATGGTGTCAAATTAAAATTCCTACTGATTTATATGGATATTCTAACCCCATGAATGCTAGAGAAGTCTTCAGCACATTGCAATCTATTCAAGAGCTTTAGAGCCTTATTTAAAGTGATAGTGATACTTAAAATGTAAAAATAAATATGTTGTAAGGTTTATACTACTGAGTAAATCAAGGGTTCTCCCACTGCTGAATGGTGTTTTAATCAATAGTTATTACAGCTAAAACATACATTTTAGGTGCAGTATCACAGTGGCCTGAAATTGTACAGTGTCGCTGTTGCTACACCACCCTATGGAGATTTATGGTCAACTGATCAGAGCTGTCCATAGGATGGTGTAGCAACAGCGCCACTGTACAATTTCAGGTCACTTTGATAGTGCACATAAAAAAATGAAAGTTTGAGCTTTAATAACTATTGAATAAAACCCCTTTCAGTAGTGGGAGTACCCTAGTTCTACTCAGGTTGATAAATCCTATCACATATTTTTTTTTACATTTTAAGTATTACTTAAAATTCTTTAAATCAATGGGAATTTGTATTTGTCCCCTGTGGAACAGTCGGTTTGCTCCAAAATTGCTTTCCTTTTCTCTTGTACATACAATAATGGTATTTTTCTCCCAAATTACAAAGTAGATTATGTATTTTCCCTGAAAACACCTGTTTCTTATTACTAGCCATACTACAATATTATATCTAATGCTAGCTTAACAATTAACCCTTTGAGTGCCAGATGAGGCATACAACTCCTTGAACAGCAATGCATTGCACTCCCTCCCCGGCACTCTAAGGGTTAAAAGAAATCAGAACTGTGATGAATTAGAAGGCTGATGCCCTGTCTGCTAGCTTAAAAAACAATTGTTTGTATTCAAAGAGAACAGACATTCATTAAAGAAACATCTAACAAACCTTAACTTAGATAATCATTTGAGTTCCAGTGGGGTGGTCATAAGGTCTTGCACTTAAAGGGTTCAACTTACCTTTGCTTATAAGCAGATTCTGTTGCTAGTGGCCCTGTGAGTTTGGATCCATCAGTCCAATCATGTAGTGGGCAGAAGGCTGATAGTAGTTACCTGCTGGTCAGGTAGTGAAGATCCAGTCTCTGGATGGTTGAAGCAGCATGTCCTTCTGTTACACTGCATCAGTTCATGCCAGTATCCCTATTCTATAACATGCATTCAGACTGCCTAGCAGTGAGGTTACTAATAGGAGCAGCTGTCAAACCCTGCCCACAATAAAGCAAGTGGGAGGGATCTAGAGAGAGTACAATCTGTGCAGCCAATAAGGTAAATATGTAAGTGGAATATATTGGTGTTACTGAGTGTGAAGTAAGATGACACTGAGGCTGATTTACCAAGAGGCACTGGAGCATCTGGGATGCATAGTCTGCACTATATGGAACAAGAAAAAATCTCCATTGGAGTAATAATGGGACCATTAACAACTTGAATGGTGTAGAAGTCCTCAGTGCATTGTTTGCAATGCACTGGAGTCTTCTGTAGCATTTAAGGGGTTAAATGCCCCATTTAGTGGGAATCATGGAATTTTATTTGTCCACTATGGTGCAGTTGGCTTGCTCCACAAGAGCTCCAGTTCTTCTTAAAGGGATAGTATCCAATGAAGTATTTATTTCTATATCTCGCTATTTCGGCTCTGCTGAAGAGCTGCAGGATGGTCCAGGGACCAGGATCTGCTTCTGTCAGCTAGAGCCCTGACGTATATGAAAGGGGCAGGAGGGGGGAACTTTACATGCTTCAATCTCTCAAACTATGAATGTTTGAGAGATGGGACATAGCTCATTGTACTACTATTTTTAACCCATTCAGTGCCAGAGGGGTACGCAACGCATTGCCCTGCAATGCATACCCCTCTGGCACTGAAAGGGTTAATGCCTACAATATTAATATTTGTTACATAAAAACAATATTATCCCTTTAATACACAGCCTCATAGAGCAATTGTGGGACAAACCAGCTGGACTATAGGTGATAAATAAAAATGGTCATTATTGCTGAATGCTAGAGAGGTAATCAGTGTATGCTTCACAGAGTACTGGAGACCTCTCTAGTATTCAAGGGGTTAAATGACCCATTTAAATAAATGCAGATTTGGGGAATTGTATCTGTTCCCTGTAGAGTACATGGTTTGCTTCTGAGTTCCTTCAGTTTCTTAGTGCATCAGGCTCCGTTATGTTTAACCCTATGATTGCCAAAGGGGTGTCCAATGTATTGCGAAGCAATGCTTTGGACACCCCTCTGGCACTCAAAAGGTTAATTGGAAGCACAAGTGGGAATGTGTGTTGTTGGTTTAGTTTATCTTTATACCTTAAGCAGTGGTTCTTAACCTTTTTTTGCACCCTTAACCATTTATAGGTCATTTGCTATGGGTGTGATGAGAAGTACAAATTAGTAATATACTAGTGTAAAAGCCCATGTACACTGGTCAAGGTCCAGAACCCTTTGAGTGCCAGAGGGGTACGCAACAAATCGCTTTGCGATGCGTTGTTTACCCCACTGGCACTCAAAGGGTTAAGTGGCTGCTACCGCACTGTTCCACGCAATGCAATCTTGCGTCGCCTCACTCACACTTGCAATCATGCGCAGCACAGACTGCCCGAACGCGCACAGTCTCTACTGAGCATGACGGCTTCTGACAAACATCCTAGTGAATTATTATATAGGATAGTTATTTTTATCCCACCATAGTTATGACAAAAAACAAGAAACCACTTTGCTTTTTATATGTACATATAGATATACTGAATTCTAAACAAACATTACTGTGAATTTTCTGGCTGTGGAGCAATGTCATGCACATATATTCACCACATAATCTGATCTCTTAAAAAGAGAAACACCATGGTGGAAAAGAGGGACAGAGGTATTTGGGTCTCAAACAGGGTTATTAATGTGCAGTAAAGAGGTACTATATGTGATGGCCACCCCTGTGGCATTTTCAGCGTTAAAAACCTCAAACGTAAAAGAATGTTAGCACTTTGTATACCCACCAGCTGTCCTGTTCTTGTCCCATCTTAATTCTTTAAGGTCCAGAAGGTTGTACAGCAAATTTCTTCACAATGCACACACCTCTGGTCCTTCAAGAGTTTATGTAAAAAAATATTTTTTGTGAATTTTCCGTTTAAAGCGATGGATCAATCAGCAACTTGCTTTTTTTCTTAGAAATTTCAACAAAATACACCATACTTTTTTTCAAAGACTTGATCCCTTAGGCTATGCCCTTTTGTTGCCGTCTTTTTGACATAAAGGTTTCTGTTAAGTGATCAGCACACTGTAAAGGCGCTGTAGGGCTTGTGTAGCTAAGTTAGTTCACTTTCCTGCCTCAGGCAAAAAAACTAATTTGAGTTGCAGTCCTAGTAACACCACAAAAGTCTCTGCAAATGGAGGAGGATAAAAACATGTTTATGTTTTATGAACGAACATGTTAAGAAGTTCAAGTTCCAGGACATTCTTAAAAAGGAGAGACATCTCAATGCCTTCTTCCAGTAAGTAAATAAGTAAGTAAATAAATACATAAATAAAGTTCACATATACTTACCAGTGGACTTGTCACTCTAAGGCGTATTTAGAGTGTTTTATAGAGATCTGACAGAGAGAAGAAGGCAGGGCTGCATGCCATCTTAATGGCCCTCAGGGTCAATCCAATCCTTCAGTCACTTTTAATCCTTTGAGGACAAGAGGGGTGCACAAACATATTGCAAACCCCTATTTTCCTCAAGGGTTTAATGTCTTAGGACAGAATGCAAGAAATGTGTGCAATCGCTATTTACTTTGTACTTTTAATGGCATAATGATTAGCACCAAAATGTTGCTGAATTATACATGTTTTTTCCCAGTTAGTGAATGTTTGCTCATGTTTTAGTGAGTGCATTTCAAAAAGTGGGCATAGTCAAAATGTCTGCCATTTTGTGAGAGGATTCGCAATTGCTCTTAATTCAGCAAAGCAATTAGCACACATTTTGATACTTCTGGCTAACTTTGTCATTGATTTAGGAGCAAGTTCAATGTTTGCCGTTAATTTAGAAGCATGTTAAAGGAGCAGTAATCTTTTTTTTATGAAAACATATTTTACAGCGCATTTCTTGCTGAATAAAACAAGTTCACTCCCATCACTGTCAGTAGGGTTGCCACCTTTTCTTCAGAAAAATACCGGCCATGGCATTCCCTCCATAGACTTAACATTGGACAGAAGCCAATTTTTTACCAGCCTGCCGGTAAAATACCGGCTGGGTGGTAACCCTAGCTGTCAGAGGTTTTATTCAAAATTTATAGCAGTTTAAGTAAACAGGAAGTGAATTTACTGTGTTTACTTCCTGATAGTTCTAACTGACAGGAAGTGACAGGCAGTTTCTATCATATTCTATGGAGAATTGTATGTCTCTGACTTTCCTGATTTTCCTCTCCATTAGAATCTAACAGGAAATCTAATTAGAATTTGACCACTAGAGGGCACTGCTAATGTAAAAAAAACATGGGTTTAAACTGTAATAACTCTGGAAATATAAATCTCTTTTTTCATAAAAAAAAGTTTACTGCTCCTTTAACTTTGCTGTTAATTTAGGCATTCAGTATCAAGGTGTTAATAGGTTTCTTGCATCAGATCTGAGCAATCACAAACAGCACATAACTTTATGGCTTTTATAAAATAGTGAATGCTCCACTTTCTTGAATTCCACCCTTAAAGTGATAGTAATGTTTATGCAAAATTAGTTGCCCGAATCTTCCGTATATTAGAAGGAACAGATTGCGCTATGTCTAAGCAGTTACTTCTTCTTAGTTTCAAAGTTATGAAGCACTGAAGATCTACCGGTCGCCATTTCTCCCCACATCACAGAGAAGATGCAGGCTGGATGGCTGCAGCAAGGGACAAACTTCAGTAAGCAAAGGGAAATCCTGCCCTCCTTCATCAAGGGGGACAGGATTTCCCTTATACTTACTGAGGTTTGTAGTGTAACTTAGTAGAAGCTGTAATCCTTTGATTTCATGGTTTTGTATTAAGTAGTTGCAGAGAGAAAAGTATTTAACCCCTTAACGACCGGCCGATCGGCGTAGTCAGTTAAGGACCACTGAGCATTTTTTTTTTTGCTCCATCCGCTTCTGGACTCCCCGAACGGCGTGCAGCCGCGGGGGGAGTCTGAAATTCCATGACGGTCATAGTACGTCATGGGTCATTCAGTCGGATCGACCCTTGACGTACTATGACCGTCAAGGGTCATTAAGGGGTTAAAGTTGCCCTCGTGAGGTCAGCTGCTCACAGGCTGTGGGTACAGCTTCAGCCCACAGCCTGTCAGTCTAGTTCTTTTGCCCTCCCCTTGTAGTGGCTCTTCTCCTCTTCTGATGACAGAGGAGGACAGCATATGACCTGGACGCGATTATGTACAAGAGTGCGCCAGGTCAAATGCAGTGCTTCTCAATCATCGAAGGAGGAGAAGAAGAGTCACTACAAGGGGAGGGTAAAAGAACTAGATTGACAGGCTGTTGGCTGGAGCTGTACCTGCAGCCTGTGAGCAGCTGACGTCACGAGGGCAACTTTAAACAATTTTTTTCTCTGCAACTACTTGATAAAAAACCATGAAACCAAACCACTACAGCTTCTACTAAGTTACATTACATTTCAAAGGAGTAAAAATCTTAGGACAAGAGGCCATAGGCTAAAACTAGAGGGACACAGGTTTAGATGTAATGTAAGAATGTTTTACTTCACTGAGAGGGTGGTAGATAAGTGGAATAGCCTACCAGCAGAAGTGGTAGATGTTAATACAGTGATGGAATTTAAGCATGCATGTGACTAGTATAAGGCTGTCCTGAACATAAGAAAAGACCAGGGACCAAATAAGATTT
The DNA here is from genome assembly GCA_037306005.1 of Rhinophrynus dorsalis. Classification (NCBI taxonomy): domain Eukaryota; kingdom Metazoa; phylum Chordata; class Amphibia; order Anura; family Rhinophrynidae; genus Rhinophrynus; species Rhinophrynus dorsalis. The sequence continues at coordinate 208,326,054 of CM074723.1, forward strand.
AAGTTTTTTACAGTATGAAAATGGCAGACTGGATGGGCTGAATGGGTCTTATCTGCTGTCAAATTCTGTTTCTAGGTACAAATCTGGTGCAAACAAACTGCACCTTGGAGGACAAATGAAAGTTAACATTCATTTAAAATGGGCTTCAACTTCTTAAATGCTAGCAATAAAGGCTCTAAAATCCCCATTTAAATTAATGGTACTATCAGATTTCCATGTCAGGTGCCCCTAAGCAAGAAACCCTTAGCAACCCTTGGCCCCACCCACTTTAATGAAACACAGAAAATATAATTAACATATAAACAAATTAAAGGAGAACCAAAACCCAGTAATATTCACCCCCACTTACCTTACTATGTAATGACCCCTATGAATTTTGTCCTTGTGTTTTTGTTCAAGAGATAACATCTTCAGTCAGCCCTGGGTGACATGTCCAAGGAGGCGACATGACAGTTGCTGGAAGGACCACAGGTCCTCAAACTTTGCTCACTGTACATGAGAATCTTGACCATTTAACAGCCAGGGGTATGCAATGCATTGCTTTACAATGTGTTGCAGACCTCTTTTGCTACTTAACTCTATGAGTGCCAGAGGGGTATGCAAAGCATTGCTTTGCAATATGTTGCATACCCCTCTGGCACTCAATGGGTTAAAGGGTTAAGCAGGCTCATGTAATCTATGTGAAAAAACTGCCAGCAGCTGTCACATCTGCTCCATGAACATCACATCCAGGTCTGATTGAAGATATTATCTTGTCAACCAAGGATCAATGCCAGAGTTCAAATGGACATTAGGATTTGATGGTCATTGGAAATGAGTGGGGTTATTATTAAGAGGTTTTAATTCTCCTTTAACTGCCTAGTATGGATGTATTAGTAACATTAAAATATAAACTGGGTTTAAAACAATGTGAAAACCCTTGAAGAAGCCAACAATAAACCTGGAGTAGATCTCTAGTGCAGGAAGTCTGGGATTTTGTTGGCCATACCATGAACTCAGCTCAGTGGACGTATCCGACAAGGTTGAGACACCCCTTATAATTTGTTGTCCCAGGTGGGATATATTGTCCTGTCTGTTCATATATAAAAACACAGTAATGTGCAAAAGTCTTAGACTTAGTCTTAGGTGTGAAAAAATATTGTAAAGTAAGAATGCTTTCAAAAATAGACATGTTAGTAGTTTATTTGTATCAATTAACAAAATGCATACAGAGTGAACAGAAGCAAAATCTAAATCAAATCAATATTTGACCTAACTACCCTTTGCCTTCAAAACAGCATACATTCTTCTAAGTATACTTGCACACTAATTTGTTAAGGAACTTGGCAAGTAGGTTGTTCCAAACATCTTGGAGAACTAACCACTGTTCTGTGGATTTAGGCAGCCTCAGTTTCTTCCCTCGGTTCATGTAATCCCAGACAGACTCGATGATGTTGAGATCAGGGCTCTGTGGGGGCCATACCATCACTTCCAGGACTCCTTGTTCTTCATTACGCTGAAGATAGTCCTTAATAACTTTGACTGTATGTTTGCAGAATAAATTTGGGGCCAATCAGATGCTTCCCTGATGGTATTGCACAATGGACAAGTATCTGCCTGTACTTCTTAGCATTGAGGGTACCATTAATTCTGACCAATTCCCCAACTCCATTTGTAGAAATGCAGCCGAAAATTTGCAAGGAATCTCCACAATGCTTCACTGTTGCCTGCAGACACTCATTCTTATACCGCTCTCCAGCCCTTTGCAAACAATCTGCCTTCTGCTACAACCAAATATTTAACATTTTGATGAATCGGTCCAGAGCACCTGCTGCCATTTTTCTGCACCCCGGTTCCTATGTTTTCATGCATAGTTGAGTCACTTGTCCTTGTTTCCACGTCTGAGATATGGCTTTCTGGCTTCCATGAAGACCACGTCTGACCAGACTTCTCTGAACAGTAGATGGGTGTACCAAGGTCCCACTGTTTTCTGCCAATTCTGAGCTGATGGCACAGCTGGACATCTTCTGATTGCAAAAGGAAGTAAGCATGATTTGTCTTTCATCTGCTGCACTAAGTTTCCTCGGCCGACCACTGCGTCTACGGTCCTCAGCGTTGCCCATTTCTTTGTGCTTCTTCAAAAGAATTTGGTCAGCACATCTGGAATCCCTGTCTGCCTTGAAATGTCTGCCTGGGAGAGATCTTGCTGATGCAGTATAATTACCTTGTGTTTTTTTGCTGTGCTCACGCTTGCCATGGTCTTGTTAGCTGAGTTTGACTGTTCCTCACCCAGTTTTATTCCTCCTTCACCTGTTTCTGTTTCAGTTAATAATTGTGCTCAGGGTACATATCAAACTGATGATTATTAGCACCTGTTTGGTATAATTGTTTAATCGTATACCTGACTATATGCCTGCAAAATCCCTGACTTTGTGCAAGAGTACCTAGAAGAATTGATGCTATTTTGAAGGCAAAGGGTGGTCATGAGCATAGATTAACCCTTCAAGTGCTATCATTGTGAAAATGTGAGGGACACACCTCTGTCTCTCAGAGGTTGTAGTATCTTCATGAGCCTAAAGATATAGTATGGACCAACGTCATTCTAGTTTGTCTGGGTGCAAACCATTTTCTCCCATTACTTTATCCAAGCAGTGTGAATTGTATCCCTGAATCTGCTATGTGACTTTGCATGTGTTGGCCATTTCACATACTGGATTACTATGAGATCTGCAGCAATGAGAAAGCTCTCACTGTCAGATAGAGCCAAAACTGAGCAGGCTTTGACAGAGGGCTAACATATGCTGAGCAGACAACACAGTGCAGCACCAAGGAGACCATCCTACAATTGTTCACAGCATATCCATGCACTGGATGGAGGATGGTACCCCCCAGTTTTGCTTCTGTGTCCTGCTTAAATTTGGAAGGGAAAATTTTGAGGCCAGTACCTGCACCTCTGTGTGTGGAGCAGTTGTTGGACATTTCTCCCGGGGCTGTAGCGTGTTTTGTGGGCAAGAAATCCAAGTGGTGGGAGTAGGAGAGGTCCTGCTGAGGTGGCCACGAAATCCAAGTGGTGGGCATAGAAGAGGTCTTGTGAGGCCAGTATGAGTGTGTGAGTACATGCATGTGTGTGAGTCGTCCATGTTTTGAGGACAGGCATACTCCTTCCAGACATTTTTCACCCCCATCTGTATCTCCTGGACAGGCAGTATGATGGATATTTGAATAACTCCTCACTACTGTCCCCCCGGGTGTGTTTGTGCCAGGCACGCAGTCTAGGGATGGGCAAAAAGTCTGAAAAATGTCCCACATGACTTTTCACCAATGTTTTCTCTTTTTCGCCACTGCAAAGGTTTTCTCCTTTTTTCGCCACTGCAATAAAGTTTACACCAATGTTTACTATGACTACCACATTTCTCACTACAATATTTCTTCTTCTGAGGGCTGAAGTGGAGAAATAAATCTCTGAACGTCAAAGTTGTGAATCCTACAACAACATATGCCTTGAAAAGGTTGTTATCAGTACGCACAACACTAACTTCCTGCTTATGTAACACTGGCACAACCATCCTTGAAAAATAACTGCGGCTTGGGATATTCTAGCAGGGTGCAACACATAAAATCAGTTCTTTAAAGCCTCTGTTTTCAGCAAAAGAAAAGGGCAAGATGTCAACAGCCAATATTTTGGCAAGTTTACTATTCCATAGCCATACTTTTACATCATGTTTGTGCAGGTTTTGACTTCTTTCTAAGAACTTAGTAAGTGTGGCATGGCAGTAAATAGTAGAACTGTGTAACTTTATTGCTTTAATACCACCATATGAGGAGATGGCAGGGGTGGTGGCAGTATGTGTAGGCACTCAATGACTCCTAACCCTAACAACAAATCCAGGGTCATCATACTCCTCTGCAGCAGGAGCCATAGGTGTTATTTGGAATTAACTGTTGGCAGTGGCACACTCTCTGATACAACAGTATCATTACTTATCTGCCCCAAAGCCCTGTGAACGTTTTGTTCTTCTGCTGCTTGCTAGTTGTGGCACATGTGAAATGTTCATGATGTGTCTCCTAGTCTTAATGTGGGATCTCGTTGAGGAGGTGCCCCTATTCATGTGCTTTTTAGCACAGATGACATATAGTAACATGTTTTAGCTTTTGTATCCTGAGTGAATTATCTCCATACCTTGGACTTCATGGACTGCTGGGGTACTGAGGGGCTGCTATTACTATTTCTGAGGATAGATGTTGATGCAATTCTACTGCTACCACTACTACTAGGTGTCAATGGTACAGCACTTCCAGCAGCAACAGAGGCACTCATCATAGCTAAGGTTGTAGATGTTAATAACCTGTATTGTTGTTGTTGCTCCTGGTTTGGACTTGGAAGTGGTGACGGTGCTGATTACGACTGATTGGATGACTGTGTATTTTTAGGCATCTTTTGCTTGTCCAGGGTCAGACCTTCCAAATGTTTTCTCAAACAGTTTATAGACAGACACAGTGCTCCTTTTCAGTGGTGGAACACTAAGCTTTTGCCCTTCAGCTAACTTTCTGGCAATGTCATCATTTCTCTCACTCTCAACTTTACATGTATCTGAACAAGAGGAGGATTCTGGAGGGATATATTCTAGATCTACATCATCATCAGACATCATTTTGTCATCCTCAGCATTGCCCGCTGTTTCTTGACCATTAACCTTATTATCCCCTAAGCTTTTAGAGGTGTCAAACAATTTCTTTTTACTCTTACTTCCACAAAGTTTGTTACTACTTTGAGGACAGTTGTTTTGGTGCTTTTTGTCTCACTGTCAGATGCATCAGTTGGTTCAGCTGCTCCACCTTCATCCATTATGTGACTTGTTGTTGTTTTCAGTGTTCTTACACAGTTTTTTTTCTATAGCACTGTCGCTGGTTGTGGTGGTGGAACCTTTTGTGGGACCTTGACAACTGGCATACTCCCAGGGAGAAGAGGGATCCTCGTCATTTATTGCACATGCTGCAACAACCATGGCTGCAGTCAGTTTTTTAACTTACACTTTACTCCCACGTTCCTGCACTGCTCCTCCTTTCTCCCCCCCCCACCCCTTTTGCATTTGCTGGACATTGCTCAACTGCTGTGTGTGTTTTTACTCTAAAGTACACAACAGAACTGATGGAGTGTAATGTCTTATCTTGGCCCTCAACAAAATACTTAATCTCTTCTGCTCATCTGATATCTATCAAGTCTGTCTTAGTCACATAGCTCACGTCAGGATCCCAGTCAGTTGTCTTTCACCTAATATTTGTATTTTATATTCATTTTGTTTTTATTATTTTTTTACAGTTGTCCATCCTATCTTATTACAGTCCAAAAAATGACTATAACAAAAAAAAATCAACAACTTATTTTCCCACACTTCCCCAGCACAGATATAATAACAGCAAGAATAGCAAGCTTCCTGTGTCTTTCAAATGAAATCAGTCAGACAGGATGTTGTGGTATTTGGGGTCACACCAAGACTCATCCAACACAGAGATAATAGCCAGATCAGGAAGAAGCTTGTATCATGACTCTTTGTGTCTTGCCAGTCAGTTGTGCCAAATTTTAGGGTATTTGGGGTCAACCTCCTTTCTTCCTTCTCCTCCCCCAGAGTGCCCCCAGACTCCTAATACAGAGAACAAATGTTTTACCTAAAAGACTCCCTATACTAAGCTTCATCTCTGCTATTCTGCTTATCTTCTATACTCAAAATGTGATGCTAATGCTTTCTCTTCCTCTCACAAACACAGAATGGCATGCTATGAGACCTGACACCCTTTTATACGTCTGCAGGAAAAGATGAGAAAACTGCCATGTGGTGGGGAGAATTTCGGTATTGATTTCAATGCAATTAACTGTGCGAAAAAAGCAGGAAAACAGCACTTTTCAAAGGAAATTTTTCACCGGGCGGGAAGTGACATTTTTCGCCTATTTTGGTTTGAGGCAAAAAATTTCGCCCATCCCTAACTCTAGATAGATAGATAGATAGATGCATTCAAGTGATTCAAAGTTTCATTTAAATCAATGGAAATTTGAATGAATGAATGAATGAATATGTTTATTTATATAGCGCCACAAGTGTACGCAGCACTTTACAATTTAGGGTTTTAAACAATACAGGGTTACAGGTGCTTTGTAGAGTGAAACATTGGATGCGAGGTCCCTGCCCAAAAGCTTACAATCTAAAGTGGTAATGGGAGACATACAGAGTACCTAAGGGTCAAGTGCTGAATATAGTGCTAGTTCTGATGATGACAGAGGACATCAGTAAAGCAAATCATTTATAAGAGCGTTCATTGTACAACATCAGTGCCTTCTAGCATGTTGAGATTTTATCCATGAGGTGCATTTTTAAGTGAGATCTGAAGGTTATCAGAGAGGTACAGTGAAGCAGGTTGGATGTAGAGCATTCCATAGATACAGAGCAATGAGAGAAAAAGTTTTGATACGTGACAGGGACAAACCTAGGTGACAGAAGAGTAATTCGTGCTGCAGCATTCTGTATAGATTGAAGTGGATGGAGATGGGAAGCAGGAATGCCAGACTTAAGAATGTTGCAATAGTTCATGCGGGAGAGGATAAGTGCCTGTATAAGAATTTTAGCTGTGGAGGAGCAGAGGAAGGGACAGATTTTAGCAATGTTACGCAAATGAAAGAGACAGGATTTTGCAATGGCATTAATATGAGGGGAGAGTGAGAGAGACTTGTCAATTATCACCCCTAGACACCACACTTCTGATACTGGATTTATGGTAGTTCCATTTACAGTCATCTGGAAGGGCGCTACAGGTCCAGGCCTAGGTGGGATGAGGAGTAGCTCCGTTTTAGACATATTGAGTTTGAGGTGCCTATGAGCTATCCAGTCTGAGATAGCCGAGAGGCAATCTGTAACTTTAGCCTGGATATCAGAAGTCAGTCGAGGGGCAGATAAGTAAATCTGGGTGTCATCTGAATAGAGGTGATATTTGAGACCAAATGAGTTAATAAGTTCACCAAGTGTAAATATGTAAAGAGAAAACAGAAGCGGACCTAGAACAGAACCTTGAGGATCCCCAACAGAGTTGGACAGCAGAGGATGAAGAAGTGGCAGAGGAGACACTGAAGGATCTGTTAGATAGATAAGAGGAGAGCCAGTCCAGTTCTTTGTTACGGATTCCTAAGGAGTGAAGAATGCGGAGGAGGAGAGCATGATCAACAGTGTCAAAAGCTGCCAAGAGATCAAGCAGGATAAGTATCTGGGTAATTTTATTTCACCTCTGTAGTGTTTTGCTATTATACAAAAGGTCCACTGTACTCAGTGCCTTACATAAGGAAAATATAAAGTAAATAATTGTCATAATAAATACGATAAGGGTTACACTAAGTTCCACAACCATAGAAACAATAGGAAAAAAGTCTTTGCCCCAGGAGCTTATAGTTTATTTGCATATTTGAAGCAGAGTTCCATTTAGGTAAGCAGGAGTGAGTGATACAGCACTGACAGTGTTAAAAGAGCAATTAAACTGGGAAGGGCTGCATCGTTAATCCACTGCATGCTTGCATAAACAGTCCTCTTTAACCCTTTCAGGATGGGGTTCCTGACTCATGCACACCTTATTAGACAGGAACAAGGATGGCAAGTGTTGTACGTTGTAGTACAGATATTCCAGTGCAGCCCAGAATGAACATTACTGTTTAACCCTGTCAGTGGCAGCCTGAACTATTTTATGGGGTTTGAGTTGAAAGATTTGGAGAGGCAGTGTAAATGTGGATCCCATTTACATATACTATAGATTGTAAATTAAACCAAATCAATTTACTAGTTCTCTCAATGAAAATGTGTACTGGGTGGAAATCAGGGAGGTTATGCACTAAGGCCTGATAAAGTGGTGATAAAGCAGAGATGACTTCTCCAGTGATATCACTTCTCCAAATCCTATGTTATTCTATTGAGTCTATGCACTAACATATCTGCAGCTTTCATGGGATTAAATGACCATTTAAATCAATGGAGATATGGGGACATCTCACTAAAATGCAGTTGTATGTCACAGTATTGCACCTCTTTACCTTGCTGAATAGGGCCCTTAGTTAATTGAAAGAAGACAGGAGTGGGAGGGAGGTTATGCACTAAGACATGATAAAGAGATGATAAAGTGAAGATGAGTTCTCCAGTAATATAACTTTTCCAGTTCCTATGTTATTCTAAAGATCCTATGCATCAAGATCTCCAAGGCTGGAGAAATGTTAATTTACTGGCTCCATAAAATAATATTTGGATTGGAGAAGTGATATCACTGGATAAGTCATCTCTACTTTATCACCTCTTTACCACACCTCAGTGCAAAACCCCCAGGGGGTTCAAGGAGTTTTATGTTTATATGTAAGAGGCAGACAGGGTGAAAATTAGCATACCTGGGACCCTCAGGGTTTTCACCCAAATCTCAGGGTGAAGGGCGGAATTCTCAGGATAAGAGAGTCCAGTGTTTCCTACTGTATGATTTATATCAATTACCTGTTTATTTAATGTCCAGTGAAATCTGTATCAGAAAAGCAGTGGGAGATGTTCTGCATGTCTTCTGTATCTTCAGGCCATGTAAACTCTGTAACAGCAAGTTCAGGGTCCTTTGAAGACTACTGGATAGAGCAAGCAGGGATATACCGTAACATTTTGCGTATAATACTCACAATTTTGCCTCTCTTCACCTAATGTGAAGTGGGGGGTGCGCATTATAGGAAAAAAACAAAAAATCCATTGCCACCCTGCTTCCCTCCCTACCCGCTTACCCATTGCATTCTGTACCCCTCTGTTGTCCAATTGCGGCAGCATGACAGGGTCCCAGCAGATGGCATGATTGTATCTCCCGCCTGCTTCCAGCATTGCCCTGTCAGGACCTCCTCTGTCTTGCCAATGGTGATGTCTTGCTAGGATCTTGTGGTCTTCTCAGGGCAACACCATAAATCCAATGCGCATTGCTATGCACAATGGATCTATGGAATTGCCCTGCAAGGGAGGACCTTGTGGTCCTTGCAATACATTACCATTGACTAGGTAGTAAAGGTCCTGGCAGGGCAATGCTGGAAGCGGTAGGCAGATGCAAGCATGCCGTCTGTTGGGACCCTGTCAGGCTACCGCAATTGGACAACAGAGAGGGACAGGAGGCTATGGGTAAGAGGGGAGGGAGGGAAGCAGTGTGGCAATGGGAATTTTTTTGTTAGAGACAGGGGAAAACAAAGGTGTGTATTATACATAGGCACTCTTGTTTTCTCCTAAAATCTTGGGTATAATCCACACCTGCATATTATACACAGGTGCGTATTATACCCGAGATTTTATGGTATTGGCTGAAACCTAGAGTCTGTGGAACTTTAAGGGTTATTAGATCTCAGAGTCAGCTCATTTTGAAAGGTCCCAGGTATAATAATTAGAGAAACAAGAGGGGTCAAAGTTATAAATACTTTTTGTGTCTCTTTTCTCCTGTATTCAATGTACCATTGAAACTCCAGTCGTAATTAATACAATTTGAGCTACACATTTTTTCTTGCCAGAGCTTAATTTTCTCCTGTATCTCTGCATTACCATATGCTAAGGTAGAACAATAGCTATAACAATCTAACTGGCATTTTGGAACACCAATAGAGACAGGAAGGAATAGTTGCTCTAGATTCCAGGGCTGGCACCATTAATAAGTAAGTGAAACTATGGGTCAGAGGAGGTACTGGGCCATGTGCAGAAAGTAAAACTGAACACACAAAGTGCATGACAGGGGACAAATAAAAATTCTAATTGGTTAAAATGGGGCTTCCTGAATAGAAGAGAGGTTTCCAGTGCACAGGAGACCTCTCTAGTATCCAAGGGGTTAAAATATTTAAATGATCATTTTTATTTCTTACCTATAGTACAGTTAGTTTGCTCCGGAATTGAAAGCTAGCATTAAAAAGCAACAGCTCCACCTGGTGACCAAAATAGCATAAAGCAGCTTAATTTAAAAACAAATTTGAGCGCTAATACATTTTGACTGAAGCTTCTCCCAGAAGGTAAAAAACACACAACAGGAGTGCCAAAAGTTACTTTTCCCTGCTCTAAGGGTTTAAAAAAGGCATTTGGCTAAAATAATACAGTACCACTGACTTGCAGAAATATTTGGCACTTTCAGTATAAGGTTAAATTTACATTTAGATTTCTTTGGCAACAAAACTGTCTAGAGTTATTTGCCTTTCTAACTTGGAAAAAAAGTGCCTAGATTTCCAGGAAAATGAATCCTCAGATGCAGTAGAAGTCAACACAGGTTAGAAAATCTACCTTTTTGAAAAATTCTGGTACTTGAAGGGTTAATAAACAAGTTCCATGGAAATCTGTTACATGTTTCATCATGGGGCCTTTAGTCTAGTGGTACAGTACTTGTTGAAGGGATCTGTTTTTCTTCAAGTATACTATGTAAATCAGACTCTGAACCTGTTTAACTGTTGAATACAGTGGCCTGTCTGTGATGGAGGGGTGTTTGGGGGCACTGTAATTAATCAGGCTGTGCTATATGTTACAGCACCTGCCCCACCTTTAGGATTTTAATTTTTTTATTTTGTTTAATTTATTCATATTTAATGGAGTTTTTCTACCTTTTTAATTTATTAATGGCTTCATCCTTTCCATAATTTTTTTGTGTTAAAAATAGAATGATGAAAGCTATGGGCCTTTGACTTACATAACAGAAATGCATTTACATATTCATAGGCATTCCATTGGCTAGCCTTACCTTATTAATGCTCTGAGCACATTGTAACATGAGAAGATGACAGAAGAGGTGGTAGGGAGGCAATGAGGTGTGTCAGTATAGAAAATTAAACATAGTAGGAAAGAAAGCTACAAAATAACCACCATAGCGCACACAGACATCCTTATATCATATAAATAAAATATTTCAAATTTGTAACGTGAACTCATAGCTGGACTGTTTTGGCCAAGTCCTCAGTTAAAGGGATAGTATTACTTCAAAATTACTATCCCTCATATTGTAGCCCTTAATAAACTGAGTTAAATGACACCAGCGGCATCTCTGAAACCTTTATGGTTTAAGAGATAGCCGCTTTCAAAGTTTCCTCTCCCCTGCTGTCAGAGTTCTGCTGCCAGCAGGAGTATCCAGTCTCTGAATCAAGCGGAGGCTCTTCAGCAGAGCCGATATCTCGTTATGGAAGGAAAAATTATTTATTGAAACAATCTTCTACGTGTGCTTGGTAACCAAGCACACATAGAAGACTGTTTCAATGAATCATTTTTCCTTCCATAACAAATTATTGGCTCTGTTTAAGAGCCTCCGCCGGTCCCGGGACCGGATTCTCATGCTGGCAGCAGAACGCTGACAGCAGGGGAGAGGAAACTTTGAAAGCGGCTATCTCTTAAACCATAAAGGTTTGAGAGATGCCGCTGGTGTCATTTAACTCAGTTTATTAAGGGCTACAATATGAGGGATAGTAATCTTGAAGTAATACTATCCCTTTAAGTCAGTGGGGTTTTCCTTTAGAGGAATTGTATGTAGTCTTAACTATACCTCGTGGAGTCCATTTAAGTTACATGCAGGGCACTTTCAGCTATTTATCAGAAACAAGCTTGATAAGTGTCTCGGAAGTGATAATACAGTATTGTCTGTAAACTGCAAGAAGTGAGAGAACAGCTGAATAAAATTAGGGTATTTTTTTTTTTTTAAGTTCAAAAAATTTATTGGAAAATAAAGGCTTTACAAAATCAATGACTCAAAAAGCAATTCCAATAACAAAATAAACAAATGATGACTGTAAAGCAGTAGTCTTGGCCTACACAGAGGCCTATAATAGAAATAACATTATACATGCAACCTGTAAGCGCGTGTAGTAGAACCTGGAGCCTGTTGATAAATTTGTCCGAATGCAACACAGGACGCAAGCCCAAATATACAAGGAATCAGAGTAAAGAAGGGGAAAGAACTCACAGGGACTACATAAGCCCCAATTAGAAAGAAGGGAGAGGAAAGTATAAGGAAGAAGAAGGGGAAGAAGGGAAAGGGAGAAGGGGGTAGGATTTATGCACTGGACAAGTAGGAGGGGAGCTGTAAAGCACTGACAAAGAGGTGTAGAAGAGGGAACTCAGTCCCTGAGGTCCCCGGGGCCAGCAACTGTTCTGGAGCAGCGACAGAGAGAGCAGAGATCCAAGGAGCCCAAACCTCTGCAAAGGAGGGTTCACGACCGGAGAGCAGGTGTGTCAGTCTTTCAAATATCAAAATATCATTGACCTTCATTTTCCACATATCAGGAGAAGGTGGCAAGTCAGATTTCCAACACATAGGGACACGCATCCTGGCAGCAGTAAGAAGGTGCGACAACAATTGACAAAGAGGCTTAGTGGAAGCCACTTCTAACAGGTTAAGAGAAAATAAAAGAAAAGATGGGTCAAGTGTCAAGGAAAGGCCTAAGAGGGCAGAGATCTCCTCCGTGACCTGGCACCAGAAAGGAACTATTTTAGGACAGTCCCACCAGAGATGACTGAGAGTACCAACTGCTTCACCACAATGCCAACAAAGAGGTGAAACGTCTGGGTAATAACTATAGAGCACACTAGGTGATCGGTACCACCTAGTCAGAATTTTGTAATTGGTTTCCATTGCGGTAGATTTGCGAGAGGAAAAAAAAGAGCATCTGATAGTAGTAACCCAAGAGTGTAAAGGAATCGATACATTGAGTTCCGACTCCCACAAATCATGCTGAACATGAAAATCAGAAGGGGGATCAGCTAGTAAAGAGTAAAGGGTGGCAATGGGATGCTGGAGGGGGACAAGGGAAGATACGCCGTCCACAACAGGCGGCCGACATAAAGACTCAAAAGGAGTAAGAGCTCTTAAAATTAGGGTAGATTCTAATCACAATAAATTCACTTTTGTAATGTGTTGTCATTCATTACAAGCTTACAAAAACAATAGTAAACTCGGCAAGGGAAACAGCATACAAAAAGCTAGTGTCATTTATTCTTCCAAACTTAAACCCTTAAGGACCAGTGCCGTGCTAGGACCGTCACGGCTATCCTGGACTTAAGGACTAGTAATGGTCCTGGCACATCATGGAATTCAGGGCTCCCCTCGTGCGGTATGACACAGAGAGCAGAGGTAGTGGGTGTCTGCGCTGCCCATCTCTGCAGTGACAGGGGTGGTTGGTCTCTGCGTTGCTCATCTCTCTATTACACTGCCCGTTTTAGCCAGAAAGGCAGGTATGCTTAGATTTGCGGGATACTTTTCAAATGCCTCCATATACTGAGATTGCTAAAGTATTGGATTCCTACTGCATTGTTAACCCCTTGCATGCCCACGTGTTGTTATTCAGTTACTATAATTGGATACTATTCAGTTCCCCTTGGATGCCCACGTGTTGCTATTCAGTTACTATAATTGGATACTATTCAGTTGTTATTCAGTGAATATTATCTGATTATAGTAACTGAAAACACGTGGGCATCCAAGGGGTTAACAATGCAGCAGGCATCCAATACTTTAGCAATCTCAGTATATGGAGGCAACGTTTTAAGCTGCACCCTAAGAATCTCGTCCTACTGATTCAGGCGAGATTCTGAAGTGGCGCTTTTAAAGCCAGCTACCGGGTTTTACCGTCTTTATGTCGCACGCTCTTACGCGTGCAACATTTCAAAAGTAAACTCACTGGAGCCCTCGCTAGTGGTCAAGAGGTTAAAAGCCTAATTTACAGTTACTGTCCATGCTTTCCACACACATTACAAAAGCAGACTTTAAATTAGACTTAATAGCACCGTAATTAAATTAAAATGTTTACAGATGGTAGTTGGTAGTACAGGAGGTCAAATATAAATATAACCCCATTTAATTTGGATAGTGGACTTCCAAGGTTTTGATGAAGGCCACTTAGTGACAAAATGTATGTTGTCCCAGTAATTATCAGATCCAGCTGTTTTGCTATTTTTCATTGATTTTATTGCAGCTTCTTCTTCTACCAAAACTCCTTGTACAGATTAAGGGCTCAATTCAAATGTTGGCGTCAGCAGAAAAAACTGGTGACGGTGATTCTGTACCGCCAGTAAGCAATGCAAATGTTCCCACTAGTAACAAATAACGGCAGTTCTGAAACACACGTCTGAGTGAGAAGGGACGAAGTTGTAGAATGTGCGACGCCAGGCAGGGGACAATGCCGAAGAGTGAGGAGGGGTGAGAGGTATCAGAGGAAGCGGGCAGCAAATACAAGCTTGCCACCCGCTTCCTCTGATGTCTCTCTCATCTCCACCCACTTCCTCCAATGCCTCTGTGTCCTCTTCAATGTCCCCAACCATCAATACAGGATATTAATGAAGTATATGAAGGGAGTGCTGGGCAAGGCTGCTTCCTCAATAGTTTCTGTATTAGATTCATTCATTCATAATGTCCTACCTCCTGTGTCCCATTGCTATTAGTACTTTTGCTCCACTCTCTGTTTGAATGAGAGTGAAGCAAAAGTACTAATAGCAATGGGACACAGGAGGTAGGGCATTACAAATGAATGAATCTAAGTAAATATATGTTTAATAATAGTATTTTAATAATAAAATATTTAAAACACACACACACATATATACAGGCAAGGTATGTAGGTATGTAGTCCATACCTTGCCTATTACCCTTTGGGTACCAGAGGGGTAGGAAACATGCTAAGCAATGCTTTCCTACCTCTCTGGTACTCAAAGAGCTAAGTATTGAATATCAGACAGATTTGTCCACTACATGGAAGTCCCTGAGGTGGATGTGGATGGGGTAAGTATGTCGCATATATGCAATATATGTGACATACTAAGGGGGGCATTGTGTAGTGCTTGGTGTACTACTTTTCTTTATTGTAACTCTTTGAATGCCACAGGGGTGAGCAGTGCACATCCCTATGGCATTCAAAGCTGTCCATGGTGCTGAAAGCCTTCTCTGTATTCCCCTACTGGCTGGGTAGAGAAGCACAGAGAATGTTGTTCAGATCCGTCAACGTTAATTTTGGATTTTCTGACTGAACTTTCTATTATGGAGTGCTGTGATTGGCTGTGGTGCTAGGTAACATTTTTATCATGTGTTTTTAGGTAAGATTTTCTATGCGACGCAGGTTTAAGGTGAACGAGTATTTTGTTGGTCATCGCTTGTTAGCCTTTCTGGGTAAGGAAGATTTGAATCTCACGTTACCCGGTCTTGGTTAACTCGCGAAGGCAGTTTTTTTCTTCACGTTGGTTTTAACGCCAACATTTGGATCAAGCCCTAAGTCCCTAGCACTGCATTCAGATGTTGCCCTTCATCCTTATAATGATTTGAATATAATTCTTCCATTCATTTTAGTATTTGTTGTTGAGTTTTTGCTGTTGTACCATCTTCAAGCTTTAATGCAAACATTTGTCTCCTAAGTGTGGCCATCTTTTTCTTTGTTTTCTTTAACCCTTGATTTTCTTCCAGTGTCCTTTTGATGAGCTCAACATTGAACTTGTGTTTTTCTTCTTTAATGCACTTCCTTATGGTCTTGCACATTTCTACATAGTTCACTCTGTTTCTAATATCGTTTTGCTTAATTTCTTGTCGCTTTTTTATCCTGGCAACTGTTTCTCTGAAAGTCGGGTTGTTTTTTCTTGTTTTACAGTAGGTGCTTGAGCATCGGCAGTGTCTACGATAGTTTAAATAATTTAATTGTGGGTTGAAACACAATGAAGCAATTACACAGTGCTACAATATTTCAAATAGCTTATGATTTTTCAATAGCTGGCTAGAGGTGATCTTCCCACTTATTGATTTGATAATGTTCTTTCTTGCAGTCAATTTTGATTTTTGCTCATTTCCAACATTAAAACTATTTAAGACTGCGCAGTCAGTGAAAATCGTTTTATTATTTGCAAGTATGAAGTCGATTACACTTTTATTACTATTAGGGCTTTTCCAAGTCCATTTTCTCGGGGCTTTTTATCTGTTGAATGAATTCATAATGTACAGATTTTATTCTTCTGCAAATCTGATTAATTGGATGTCATCTCTTTTTTAATTTCCATGTGGTCCGATTGATTTTTCTCCATTTTGGATCTTACCAGTTCTTTCATTGAAATCTCCCATTACAAGTTTGTAGTGGTAATTGTCCTGTTTGCAGAGGCGTAATAAATCATCATAAAATTCTTCAGCTTCATCATCACTGTGGCTACTTGTAGGGGCATACACTTGAATGATTTGACGAACATAGCACTGTTTCATTTCATAACACAGGAAGCGATTCTTTCTGAAAATGTTTCTTCTTTTTTACAACTGAGTCTGTCAGTCTTTTGTTAATCAAGAATCCGCTTAATCCATTTCATCCATCACTGGTTCCTTTATAGTATAACCAGTGTCTGTCTTCCAATTTGACTAACTCTTCACCTTTTTTACGAGTCTCATATTAGCCGATGATGTCCTAGCTGATGTGATTTTGTTCTTCTGCAAGTTCCTCTAAGCATGAATCCGTGGATTGACAAGGGCTTAGTTTAACCATTTGAGCACCAGAGGGGTGTACAGTGCATTACAAAGCAATATACACACCTTGTTGCCGACCGCACTACACAGTAATGTCAGACAGTATACACAACTAGTCATAGTTCATATTACACAGAAATGTCAGACAGTATACACACCTAATCACAGTCCGTACTACACTGTAATGTCAGATACTATGCACACCTAATCACAGTTATTACTACACAGTAATGTCAGACAGTATACACACCTAATCACAGTTCATACAACACAGTAATGTCAGATAGTATATACACCAAATCACAGTTTGTACTACACAGTAATGTCAAATAGTATACACACCTAATCACAATTATTACTATACAGTAATGTCAGACAGTATACACACCTAATCACAGTTCATACTACACAGTAATGTCAGATAGTATACAAACCTAATCACAGTTCGTTCTACACAGTAATGTCAGATAGTATACACACCTAATCACAGTTATTACTACACAGTAATGTCAGACAGTATACACACCTAATCACAGTTCATATTACACAGTAAGGTCAAATAGTATTCACACCTAATCACAGTTATTACCACACTGTAATGTTAGACATTATACACACCTAATCACAGTTTGTACTACACAGTAATGTCAGATTGTATAAACACCTAATCACAGTTATTACTACACTGTAATGTCAGACAGTATACACACCTAATCACAGTTCGTACTACATTGTAATGTCAGATAGTATACATACCTAATCACAATTCGTACTACACAGTAATGTCAGATAGTATACAAACCTAATCACAGTTTGTATTACACAGTAATGTCAGACAGTATACACACATAAATATATCACAGGATACATACCTTGTCACAGACTGTACTATACAATAATGTCTCAGTACCTATACCGTGTCACAGGACTTACTATTGAAATGTCATGCTGGTAATACGTGCATCAAGACAGACTTCAAAATGTTGCTGCTGTGAAAAGTGCCCACCTGAGAATTCTTATTGCATTGGCTCCATAGAATAACATAGGACTTGGAGAAGTTATATCAATGGAGAAGTAATCTCTGCTTTATCACCTCTTTATCACTCCTTATATCTCTTTTCTTACATTCCTACAATAAATATTTGTTGCCAAATCTATAATTCCTTAATTCTTGCCTTTCTAAACCTTACTTCATCGATTGGTTACTAGTGTCCTGAACACAGTGTTCTAACTCCTATCACTTGTAAAGGCCCTTTCACTCAGTCGACACCAATGCAGCAATCTTGCATTGGTCATGTTGTCCATGGCGAAAGGTAAAGTGCTGGGCTATGGTGACGTTAACTCCTTATGAACCCACCAAGTTCAACATGTTGCATATTTAATGCAGTCATGCAGAAACACAGTAAAAATGCAATATGACAGATCTGCACTGAGACCTATCAGGTAGGTAGATCTTCCAAATCAGGGATATAGGCAGTTGTGATGCTCATTACAGCTTCCAATGAATGGGAAGTCCTTGAGGGCATCAGCCAATAATATTCATGTAGTGCTCACGTGGACCAACTGCCACACACTCCTCCCGCATTAAGATCAGTCGGGAGACCACAGCAGAAGGTAAGTGAAAGAATATAAGTGATAGAACTGTATTAAGGGCTTACAATGGTTCTGTTGCTCAAATGAAGTTGCCTTTATGTTTTATTATGCTTTGACAAGGCTTCTTTTTATCTTGGCCTCTATCTTGTTGTGTCTAGTCATTTCTACAACTCCTGTTTATTTAATCCACTGTACCTGCTATCTTGCAGTTCTGTTATTCTTTATCTACAGTTGTGCCTTTCCTTAGTTAAGCTGTGTTCTTTTACTTTGTCAGTTGTTGTTTCATTGCCCTACACCTTTCTGGTACCCTGTTCCTTGCCCTGTTTATGCTTGTCCCAACTCTACAGAATCTGCCCTTTGGCTGTCCTGACCTCTGGCTGACTTGTGAATTAGCATCTAGTTTATGTATCCACCTGACCTTAGCATGAACAGACTCTGAAACTTTATTCTGACAGTCCTGAATTCTTGTATCTAGTTTATGGTGCCCTACAGCTTTCTTCCTGCTACTAGGTTGTCTGGGGTCGGGTGTAACAAGGGCATCAAAAAAAGAGTTGGTTTCACTCTATTTGGATACATGGACCAGGGCACCATTAACCACCATTAACCTATACCCAAATATCATTTATGGTCTAATTAATGTTTTCAGATCATACCTCAGTAAACAACTGCGACAGTCAGTCATAAAAGTGGTGGCTGCACTTTGGTGTGTCACTTGCGCAGAAGTGAAATTGCATTACATGCCTAGGAATATAATTTGAGTACTTATACAAGGATTTAAAGTGGTTACTGCATATTTTGAAACATCTGCTGGTACAATAAAGCTGTGTGAATAGCTTCTCCACTTCTGGCTTGATCAAGGATTAGGTCATATGCGGTCTGATTAAGACAAACTTCCTGACTTCTCAAACCCCATATTACTAATGCGGTTATGCAGAGCCAAAGTCCCTGCTTTGCTCAATTGCAGTAGTAATATGTGGTTTGAGAAGTCAGGAAATATATCTTTCTCAGATTCTATATGTGCCAGTCGTTGAGTAAGAGGAGTTGGAGGAGATATTCACTTGATCCCACAAGAATCATCACAAGATTAAGGGCTTGATTCAATTGTCCCCATAAAAAAAAAACACAGCCAGCGGTAGTTTTTCAAGTCATTCAATTACCTGTGCTGAGGCAAATTACCGAATTAAAAAAAAAACACATTGGGCACTAAATTTGCACCCATTGAAAGCAATGAAAAATATTTTGGATTCCTGATTCAGTTCGATGCTTTTGGTGGTAACATTCGTTAAGGGACTCTGCACCTACTTTCTGTAGACACAGATTTTTGGAGATAAAGTGGAGTCCCTAAACGCATGTTTAAAACCACCGACGCTGTAATTGAAGGGGGGAAAAAAGTGACCAGTGGATGTATTGATATGGGGCCCTAAACCCCATATCAATATATACAAATACTGAAAAAATGTGTTTACTGTAAATAAAATTAACCCTATGAGTGCCAGTAGGGTATGCAAAGCATTGCATACCCCACTGGCACTCACAGGGTTAATCACCCTAACGCTAACACCATCCCATGAAAATAAACACTTACCTGTAGGTCTGATGTCCAACGGGGTCTTCAGCACTCTGGTCATCCACTGCAATTTTTCTTCTGTAATCTTCTGTCTTCCATCTTCTTCTTTCTTCTCATCTTCATTCTTCTTATCTTCCTTCTTCTTATCCTCATCTGAGTCTGAAATATAATGCCGCTGCAAAAAAAAAAATGTTCAAATTATACATGCCCCCAAAGATATGCAGCAAAGATATGAAGGCCTTACTTACACTGCGGCGATGGCAGGAAAGCAGAGCAAAAGTTCCCCCTAAGATACCTCTCTGGCCATTGCCCGAGCCATACTGTGAAAATTTTGAACAGAGACTGGCTTTTATATGGCTATTCTCTGGTCAAAATGGTTTCCACACTACAATTGGCTGGAATGTGTGGTTATGCACCTCCCAACCAATGTGCATCTAACGGGGGATGAAGAAACCCTCTAGATGCTGATTAACTGGGGGGGGGGGATGCAAACCAAGTGCATCATAAGCAACAAGTAAAAATTGTTCTTTTATTCCCTTAAATACTGGAGAGGTCTCTAACACATTGCTTCATATTGTGTGGAGAACTAAGACCTTTGTAGTATTGAAGAGACTAAAAGCAAACACATAGCTGCTCCCACTTTTGAGAAAATTGTAATGCAAAACTTATTACAATTAGGATGGGCGAAAAAATTCACCTCAAACCAGAATTGGTGAATAATTTTCAGTGAAAAGTGTTGGTTTTTCTCTTTTTTTGCCTAGCTCATTGCATTGAAATCAATGAGAAGAAAATGTTTCCCATTCACATGAAAATTTTCTCTACTTTTCTACAGCCATATACAAAGGTGTGAGGCTCTCACAGCATGCCATTGTGTGTCTGTGAGAGGAGAAACCAGTATAAATAAAGGGCAATTGAAGCTTAGTTTAGGGAGTCTTTTAGGTAGGACGTTTGTTATCTGTATCAGGGAAGTCTGGGGGCACTCTGGAGGGAAAGAAGGAAGGAAGGACCCCAAATAACCCAGACTTCCATGTGACTGACTGGCAAGACACAGACAGCTGAGGACAAATTTACTTGCTGGTATTGCTGTTATTGTGCTGGAGAGGTCTGGGGAAAGAAGTTGTTGATTTTGTTTTTCAGTTATATATTTTTTTTCCAGGGACAAAAAAGAAACATTTAAATATATTATGTGACAGACAACTGACTGTGAGCCTGTTGTGAGCTAAGTGACCTAAGGCAGAGTTGATAGACAGCAGACGACATTGTGAATTTTGTTGAGGGCTAAGGCAAGACATCACACTCCATCAGTTGTGTTGTGTACTGTAGAGGAAAAACACACACAGTAGTTGAGTAATGTTCAGCAGGCACATGAGTGTAAAGTGATAGCTGTGATAGTTCAAAAACTGACTGCAGCAATGATTGCTGCAGTGTGTGAAATAAATGATGATGATCCCTTGTTCTTAAGGGAGGATGCAGTTTGTCAAGGTCCCAACAAAACTTCCAGCACAACCAGTGTCAGTACAAAAAAAGAATCATATAAGAAGAACACTGAAGACAACAACAAGTCGCATTCAAGTGTTGATGATGGCAATAGCATAATAGAGGAAGGTGTAGCAGCTGAACCATCTGCTGGATCAGACAGTGAGATAAACAAGCACCAAAACACCTATCCTGAAAGTGGTAGTGAACTTTGTGAAAGTAAAAGTAAAAATAAATTGTTTGAGCTTAGAGGAATATAAGGGTAGTGGGCAAGAAGTGGCAGCTGATGCTGATGCTGAGGATGACCTATTGATGACTGATGATGATGCAGATCTAGAATATATCCCTCCAGCATCCTTTTCTTGTTCAGATACAGATGAATTGAGAGTGAGAGAGATGATGATGACATGGCCGTAAAGTTAGCAGAAAGGCAAAGGCTGAATCTTCCACCACTTTGCCTGTCTATAAACTGTTTGAGAGAACCATTGGAAAGTCTGACCCTGGACAAGAAAAGATGGCAAAAAGTACACAGTCACTGTATCAGTCACCATCAGCATCATCGCCTGTTCCAAGTTCCAGTCAGCACACACACCTGTGTTGAGTACCCAGCAGCACAACAACAGCAACACAGGTTATTAACATCCACAAGGTTAGATATGATGAGTGCCTCTGCTGCTGCTGAAAGTGCTGCACCTTTGACATATAGTAGTAGTAGCAGTAGAATTGCATTAACATCTACCACCGGTAGTAGTAGCAGCCCTTCAGGAGCCCCTCAGTCCATGAAGTCCACAGTGTAGAGATACCTCACTCAGGATCCTAAAGTGAAGCATGTTGCTATCTGTTGTCTATGCAAAAAGCACGTGAGCATGGGGAAAGCAGGCTCACACCTAGGCACCACCGCTATGAAATCCCACCTGAAGCACAACCACAGGTCTGACTGGGCTACACACTATCAGCAGATCAGAGGTGCCACAACTAGCAGCAGAAGCACTCCAAAATGTCCCCAGGGCTCTGGGGTAGAAATGAGAAGTAGTGATGTTATTTATGGGTCAGAGAATGTGCTACTGCCAACAGTTAGTTCATTCCAAATAACACATCTGGCTCCTGCTTCAGAGGAGTGTGATGACTATAACCTTGCTGTAGGAGATGGCAAGAGTCATAGAGTGCCTACACATGCTGCTCTGCCTCCCCCAACTCCTCTAGTCATGTTGTTAAAGCAATAAAGTTCCAGGGTTCTTCTGCCATGTCCTGCCAACCCACACTGAATGAGTTCCTGGGAAGGAATCAAAAACATCACAAAAACAATCCCAAAGTATGCCTGTGTAATGGAAAGGTTGCCAAGTGGACATTCTGCTGTATTCTTTTGTAGAAAACTGAGGTTTCAGAGAACAGATTTCATGTGTAGCTCTACACTGGCATATCCCAAGCTAGAGTTATTTTTCCAGGATGGGAGTGCCTGAATTGTAAAAGCAGGTGGTTAGTGTGGAGACAAAGGGCTGAAAAGTGCGTATGACAATAAAATCCACCTGACAACAGATATGTGGACAAGTGGGCAGAGCACAGACTATATGACTGTGACTGCTCACTGGGTTTTCCTCCCACCACCAACAGTGGGCAGCACTAGCTTACAGAATCAGGTGACAGCCTGTAATCATGCTACTGGTTCTGGCAGTGTAATTAAAAGGCAGCAGCAGTAACAGGATTGCCCATACCATCGGCATGCCACCTTGTGCATGCAAAGTTTTGAGAGACAGTCCCACAAAGCCGTAGATGTTTTAAGTAAGCTAAAGCAGGTGATAGAGGAATGGCTTGTACCACGCTCCTTAAAAGCTAGTTTTGTGTCTGCTGATAATGGTCTAACATAATTGCTGTTTTGAGAATCGATGATATGGTGCATGTGCCCTGCTTTGCCCATGTACTAAGATTAGTAGTGACCAAGTTCCTGGCAAATTCAGAAAACCTCACATAGATGCTTATTATTGCCTGCAAATTCTGTGCCCATTTTAGATGCTCCTGCAGTGCACGCAATGCTCTGTATTCCATACAAAAGAGTAACAACCATCACCACCTGAAAATGGGGGTTCCTACCAGGTGGTATTCTACACTATACATGTTAGAGCATTTGTAAAAGCAGAATAAGGCCATTAGCGAGTACACCATGCAAAACTGGAAGGCTTTGGAGGGAACCTCTTTATCAACTGGCCAATGGCAACTAATGTGCGATGTATGTGAGCTGCTGAAACCCTTTCAGGAGGCAACCATGCTGGTGAGTAGCACTGGGGCAGGAATTAGTGAAATTCTACCACTGATATTTTTATTGCAGAAAAAAATGAGGATCATGGCTGAGGAATATTAGCATAATGACAAAACAGGCATGCACCAGCTAGTAAAGGACATGTTAGCATGCGTTGAAGAAGATCCTCGCATAGTGTCCTTTAAAAGCACTTTGCTGGACCCCCGCTTCAAACCAAAAATTTGAGAATTTCTGCGAAAGGGCCATCAGCAGTTTGTCATAACAAGGAGTCATGATGATCAGCAGCAACTCTCTGAGGAATCAGATTCTGTCAAGGACAGCATAGTGAAAAGGAAGGCAGTGAAGCATTTCAACCAGCAGAGGCACCTACATCATCAACCAGAACATCCCACTCTGAACACAGGGTAATTCATGGGTCTCAGCAGGGGAAGCAAAAACTCAACATTGGTGGTGGTGGCGGAAAATCTCTTTGGGGCTTTCTCCCTGAGTATGGATTGGTAACTGACACACAGGAAAACCATATTGCTCCTAGAAATGGTCCCACTGCATGTGAGATGGTTTCTGCATGTTTGCAAGATAGCTACGCTCTAGGTAGAAACAATGACCCCATGAACTACTGGCAAACAAAGCAGTGTGTGTGGCCAGCATTGACACGTACTGCAGTGGAAACCCTTAATTGACCTCCAGCAAGCGTTGAGTCTGATAGCGTTTTCAGTGCAGCTGGTCACATTGCCAATTACCTTAGGGTGCGGTTATCAAGCAGCAATGTTGGGACACTAACATTCTTAAAAATGAACCAACATCACATACCATCTGATTATCAGGTAGCAGAAACCATACATGACAGAGAAAGCTGAGAGAAATGTATTAACAGCAGCACAGATGAGGAGGAGGAGGGATGTGAAGAAGGGTTGCCACCATCTACCACACTTGGGACCACTGCTATGACCAATAAATAATGTGTGTCAATACTCTGAGAAGAAGGATAGTGATCTGACTCAAACATGACAATAGCAAAAACTGCTATACAGATATACATCAGAATAAAGACTCAGCACGCTCAGGACTTTTCTTTTAAAGTGAAAAATCAAGTGTATTGTCCATGTTTCAATGTGGATAACACATGAAAATGTGTCTTTATTCTGATGTATCTATGTTTATCCCACCTGATCTGGCACCCAGGCAGTGACTTTTGGACGGTGAGAGTATATATATATATTCACAAATCAGTCATACCATGCCAGTCCCAAAGTTGTATTTTATTTTTTTATTACTTGACATCATCATGAATATGTGCCAGTGTCACTTAAAGGCATAGTAATACTTTAATATTACTATTCCCCATATTGTAGATATTTGAAAAATAATTGAATTGCCCCCAGGTTAATCTCTCAAACCTTTATGGTTTGAGAGATAACCGAACGCAAAGTTCCCCCCCTCCCTCCCCCTTCCCTGAAGTCAGCGTAGTACTGACTGCAGGGATATCCGGTCTTATTTTCATCAGGCAGCTCTGCAGCAGAGCCGAGATCCCATTAGTAAAAAATAATTATTTCACTGAAACGGTCTCCTACGTGTGTTTGCAAACCAAGCACACGTAGAAATGCATGTTTTTCATAACACACTTTATGGGAGAACTCGTGTGAATATCTATGCCTCTTCATAGTAAGTGATAGGAAGAGCACCACCTAGTGACTGCCATTGAAAATTACTGTTCAAAAATAAAAAAAAAGTTTGAGCAGTAAAAAACGATCTATAACATATATATTTTCAAAAAATTCTTACTGTTTCGTTTAAAGTATGTTTCTATATTGAACATGTTTTTCTAAAATGAAGACAAAAGTGGTTTTGTGAATTTGTCAGAACCAAATGTTGTGCTGTGCTTCTTAAGTGTTCCACCCACACCTGGAAGGATGTTTGAGAGCTGATGAGTGGAGTTCTGCTATAAATATTATTTCTACTCTATTAAATGGGTTTGATGAATGTACTAGTAACATAAAAGACCTTGAGCTAAATGTGTTTTCCTTGCCAAGTTTTCTTTTTCTTTTCTGGAATAATTTTCAATACATCTTTCTTTATACAGGGAGAGCTCTTGACATGGAGGGTTTTTTTGTATGAAGTGCCATGCAAATGCTAACCAGCCTAAAATAGATCCACTGGCAAAATATTATAAATATTTTAGCTAAATTAATGAATAATTCATCCACAATTAGAAAACACTGCGAACTTTGAAGAAACTGTATAAATAGCTTACGTACGTGTGTGTGTGTGTGTGTGTGTGTGTGTGTGTGTGTGTGTGTGTGTGTGTAGGGACATTTTAATGCATGGGTGTATCCAGCATTCACTGGGGGCCCCCTGTTTTAGTGGGCCTTATCAGAAACCTATTTAACCCTATGTTCACAAAACATACATTTAGCCGCTGTACTAACAAATAGCAAGAGAAGAAAATAAGTGTTACAATGAATCTATAAAAATTCTACAGTTTTTACTATATTTGGGAGCTTCCTTTTAAAGGGGTCTAGGGGTTCTTAAACCTGCCCTATGAGTGTGTTTTATGCGTTGCATTTTAAGGGCAAATGTATTTAACATGGAAAGAGCACCTGTGCTCATGGTGTATGTGTAAATTTAAAAAGCTTAGTAAAATTGATACCTTTATTGGCTAACTAAACAGATTTAGGGATGCAAGCTTTCAATACCTCTTAGGTCTCTTCCTCAAGCAAAGGAAGAGACCTAAGAGGTCTTGAAAGCTTGTGTCCCTAAATCTATTTAGTTAGCCAATAAATGTATCAACTTTACTACATTTTTGCCTTCTGTATTTCTACAGCTAACACAGTACCAAATCTCATCTGTTAAATTTAAAAGGGCTCAGGTGCTACAGTGGAGTGGGATTCTGGTTTCTGTTGGCTGCCATGCAGTGTTTTACCTAGTGGTTCTCCCTTGCACCAAACTTGTATACAATGTATCCAATGTGGCTTGACCCCAACCTCACTTTTGGACATCATATTGACAAGTTAACCTCCAAGCTTTATCCCAAAATCAGTACTCTTTTTAGACACAAATCATGTTTAAGTCCCCTGGTTAGAAAACATATTGTGCAACAGATGTTGCTGCCCGCAATAGACTATGGTGATGTAGTTTATGCTCCAGCACCAGAAATCCATCTTAGTAAACTTGACACCCTGTATAATTCAATATGCCGCTTTAGCCTCCAATGTAATTACACTACTCATCACTGTGATATATTATCACGGTGCCCGTGATTTGTGCTGCTCTGTGTCTGTCACTTGCTGAGTATTCGTGATTGGCTGTCTGTCATTAGCCCTCCTCACACAGACTTTTTAAACCCAGGTTGAGCACTTCCAGGTTGCCCTTTCATGGTGTTTCTGACTCCACTCTGCCTGACCTGCTTGTCAGATCTCTGGGTCTGTTTCCAGTGTTCCTGTATGCTACGTTCCGGTGTTCCAGTGTTCCTGTACATTAACGTTCCGTTGTTCCAGTGTTCCTGTACGTTAATGTTCCGGTGCTCCAGCTTTCCAGTGTTCCTGTATGCTAATGTTCCGGTGTTCCAGTGTTCCAGCGTTCCTGTGTGCCTGTATTCCGGGGTTCCTGTGCTCTAGCACCGTGCGGGTTAACCTGTACGAGTTCCTGAGTCTCGCGCCCCAGCTGTCGCTTCGGCGACATTGTTCTCCTCGCTATTGCATACACATTGTTGGTTCCAGCATGCGGACTCTGGTTTACTCCACTAAACCTAGTTGCAATATACATTGTTGGTTCCAGCATGCAGACGCTGGTTTACTCCACTAAAACTGGTTGCGATACACATTGTAGGTTCTGGCGTGCGGACGCTGGTTTACTCCACTAACTGTTTACGAGATACATTGTTGGTTCCAGCGTGCGGACGCTGGTTTGCTCCACTAAACCTGGTTGCAATACACATTGATGGTTCCAGCGTGTGGATGCTGGTTTACTCCACTAAACTGGTTGCAAGATACTTTGTTGGCTCCAGCGTGCGGACGCTGGTTTGCTCCATTAAACCTGGTTGAGATATACATTGTTGGTCCCAGCGTGCGGACGCTGGTTTACTCCACTAGACTGGTTGCGAGATACTTTGTTGGCTCTAGCGTGCGGACGCTGGTTTGCTCCACTAAACTGGTTGCGAGATACTTTGTTGGCTCCAGCGTGCGGACGCTGGTTTACTCCACTAAACCTGGTTGCGATATACATTGTTGGTTTCAGCGTACGGTCGCTGGTTTGCGCCATTAAACCTGGTGGTACTATTTACCATTAGTCCCAACGTGCGGACGTTGGTTTGCTCCTGAACATCCAGTACTGTGGTCAGTCGCTGTCCACTTACTTGCAGTTGTCTGATTATCCCTGGCAATAGACCTCTGCTGATTTAGACCTATATACTTATGCTCTCTGCTGTCTTAGTCACCTGACAGCTGGTCTCTTGCTCAGGCTGCTCTGCCCGGTATTGGTGAGGCCGGTAGAACCTTGATGATACCATCCTGTAGGTTGCCTCACCCGGTATTGGCAGGGCCGGTAGAGCCTACTACAGTACTCCTTTGGGCTGCCCTGCCCGGTATTGGTAAGGCCGGTAGAACCTTGTAATTCACCATCTTTAAGGTTGCCTTACCCGGTATTGGCAGGGCTGGTAGAGCCTACATTCAGCATTCCATTGGGCTGCCTTGCCCGGTATTGGTGAGGCTGGTAGAACCGGTATACGTCATCTCACGGTTGCCTTACCCGGTATAGGCAAGGCCGGTAGAGCCTGTCATTAAAACTGTCACTTGGGTTGCCTTGCCCGGTATTTAGGCAAGGCCGGTAGAACCTATTGTATGTTCTATTACTGTTGTATTGTTATGTATGTTTACCCTACGGGGACTGCCTTTACCTTTTAATAAAGTTAAGTTATTTTACCAAACCTTAAGTCTGAGAGTCTTCAAAAACCGTGACATATGTTAAAAGAACTAAATTGGTTAACACTCAAATCTAGACGTGCCCTTCACCTTTCTTGCTTAGTACACAACCACTTCTCTGGAAAACTACCACACTACCTGAGCAGTATGCTCACTCCTGCTCTCCATACTAAGTATAACCTCCGCTCCACCGCAAACAACTCGCTATGTATACCACAATACAAGAAAGAAGCAGAAAGATCTGCTTTCTCCTTCAGAGCGTCAAAGGCCTGGAACAATCTGCCTGAAATAATCAAATATGCTCCCAGTCTAAAATCCTTAAAAGTAAACGCTTCTCTATATCTAAAAACAGAGTGTAACTGTTTATAATTTTAAAATTTCCATATGTATGAATATTTATATATATATTTAATAACATGTAATATATAATGTTTCTCAATTTGTATAAATATGCAACCCTCTACTGAAAACTGTCCAGGACATACTTGAAAATGAGAGAAATCTCAATGTATTCTTCCTGGTAAAACATTTTCTAAATAAATAAATAAAATAAATAAACTATGAATAGCATGCATACACAGATATTAAAGTCTATAACGCTGTAAGCTTTTTTTTATTTAGATATGGTTTTGTTGACACACAAAGTTTTGGGACTTGTTTTAACACCAGTTTCCATACAGGTTATTACACATGAAGAAGGGCATTTCCTGAAATTTTGTGTGTTGGGATAACCATCTCTAAATATTAAAGTGTATGGCACTGTAAACCTTAAAATCAGTTGTCTGGGTATGTGTTCCGTATCCTGCACACAGACACTGCAGGACATGATAGCAGGACAGTGCCTGAAGGCTGCTGGGGAGGGAAGCTAGCAATTGAGAGATAAAGTAATTGCGGCATGAGGGTAGAACATATCCTGCGATATCGGTGAAAGAATAAAGAGTTAGTAGAGCCAGCAACATTGAGCCAATAAACAGTAATATGTATTTGTGTATAATGTGTAGAAGGAAGGGCCACAGTGAACAACAAAGACAATTTGTAACGTGTTAGCCATGAAGAGCTTGTCCAAGGGATAAGACAAGATTCAGAGGCTGATCTCTGCGAAAAAGGAGTTGGCAAATAGTGTGCTCCAAATAACGTCCCATGGGAAGGAAAAGGGAAAAAAGGAGTAGGGGGAGAGACTAAAGAAAGAAAGAAAGAGAGAAAGAAAGAAAGAAAGGTAGATAGGTATCACTATCTCTCACACTCTCCATGACCCACTAACTAACCAGCAGGACAGGGAGATGCAGAAGCACAAGGCAATAGCAAAGATGGTGAAACCTCCAATTGGTGTAGAGCTAGCAGCACTGAGTCAATAAACAGTAATATGTAGGTGTGCACAATGTGTAGAAAGAAGGGCCAAAGTGAGCAACAGCATCTGACAATACTGTTAAGCAAATGACTGCCTGCCAACACAAGAACATCCAGTCCACCCATGGGGAAGAGACATAAGGTCCCCCACAAATGAGTGGGTGGTCTACCCCCAAGTTAAGGAAGAAATAAAGTATAGTCCTCCATAAGGTCTCCAAAATAGGGTGCATATGCTATTACCATAACAATATATAGAACAGGATCTCTAATGAGATAGAATACAATTAAAACTCATCTACAGAGTGCCAAAGGCAAGGGAGACATACCAGCCACACAGTACAATGGAGTGAATCCCACTGCATGAGAGGCATGCCAGGTAGGCACTGTAGGCAGTAGCCACACCACTCACGAGTCACCACAAATCAACATTCAATGCCACATACATTCACACCCATTGGATGTAGAGAAGCAGATACAATGACAAGTAAAACAGCATATGCTACAATGCATACTTGCACAGTGCTCAGTCTATTCATGCACATAAAATTGTTACAAGGCAAAATAAGTGAAAGTCACCAGTAGGGTGTATGTTGTGTCTACAATGTACAAAGTGCTCTATAAAGAACGTTCCAAAATAAAAGTGCAGCCATGGAGTAGGGGTGGTCAAAAGGTCCAGTCGTGATACTGTGAAAAAATCTTCAAAAACCACAAGATTTTCAGCTTTTTCAAGGGAAAATCTGCTTTAAAAAAAAAACTATTAAAATATTCTCCATTTTCACCAATTGTCAAAAATTATTCGCTTTTTTTCATTGGGTAGAAAGTTTTTGTCCCTTTTAATCATGTGTTTTTCGCCTTTTCTCCATAAAAACTTGAAGTTTTCCAGGAAGTGAAACACAATACAAGCAGCTACAGAGTGTGAAAGAGGTGCTATGCTATTGTGCTTTGAATTAATAGCAAAATTGAGGCAGGACAGGCTCATACTCACTGCTATCACTATGAGCAAGTTTAATAACAATAAAAGGAGGACCTGGAAGGATTGTTATGCATCCAATGAGTCTGAGGAGAAGGAAGTGACCACTACCACCAACATGAAAGGTGGGCAGTCCTGCTACATCACCCATAGGGATCTTTGGGAAATTTTTGTCAAGGTCAGAGGAAGAAGTGGGAGTGAGCAGGAAAGGTCAGCTATCTGAGCCTGCTGCCAGTACTGCACTTGCTGCTAGTGCTGAACCTGCTGCCAGTGTGTATTGTAATTCTCAGGAGGGGGGAGGAGGAGATGATGCCAGGTGTGACAGAAGGGGACCCTAGGTCACACTTACCATCCCCAAGCAGTCCCACTACTAGTACTACTACTAAGAAGGTCCAGCAGCTTGTACAGAGTGTTAGGAGTGAGGAGGGATGTTCATATTACTAGTGAGGAGGAAGACTCATGGACTGAAATTGATGTGATTGGTGTTAGTAGTAGTAACAATGATGATGAAGCAGCTGGTGGGACTAGCATTAGGAGAGTGGTAAGGATAGTAATGCAGCGAATCCAGACTACTGGTCAAGGGAGCCCACAACATTCCCCTGACCCTGGGAGTCCCCCCCCCCACAGCATTGTCCAGGTGGAACATGATCCTGAAGAAGGCAGAATTGTTGCCTAACAGCAATAATACCACCACCACCAGGATCACAGATCAGCTGCCTGTGCCTGCTGCTACCACTGCCAGTCTGTCTTCTTCAGGTAAACAAGAAATGGCAAATGTGACCCTCTGTCACATTTCTCATCACCTCCTGCAACCAGTGAAATGACTGTAATAGAGCAGCAGCAGCAAGGAGGAACTGGTGGTGGTAGTGATGATGATTGTGGAGAAGCTGGGGTGGAAGAGACATTACTGGCCTTTTTAACCCAAAACTGAGAAGGAATGAGAGACAGGGATGGGGACGGGCATCACCACCACCATCTGAAGTGAGCTTTTGGAATTTTCAGAGATTGCTACTGCTCTAATTCCTGCTGCTGCTGAGTTGCAAGGATAGCAGGATGCAAAGGAGCAGGCTAGTATGCCACACACCACTGTGAAAACAGTGGGACTAGGACAGGTTCCACTTGACAGCAGCAATACTCCTGGTCCTAGTTGCAGTGCTGATTTTGTGGCAGTAGCAGCAACAGCAGTAATATCATCCTCTGCCCCAGCCAATGAAGGGGAAGGTGAGGGAGAAGACAAAACAGGCCATTCTTCTCCACCTTTCCCTTCCCCCCTGAAGTCCTAGGTGTGTGACTATTTTTTTCTTGTAGCAGGCACAGTGCACTGTGCACAATTTGTGACAAGGCAGGGAAAAGAGGAAAGGAGGGAACGCATCTTGGCACAACCACACATGAAACACAAACATAGACACCATGACATTTACGTGAAACATGTTAAATCCAAACACCCACCAAATAAATCGGGAACCATTGTTGCTGACTCTCCCCAAAGGCAACAAGAAGAGACACAGAGATCAAAGAAGAGGAATTATAGTGAAACCCAGCCAAAGGCTGAAAGTTCTATGGAGAGCTAAACACCTGGCTTGCCATCACCTTCTTGCTCTAGGGTAACTACATCTTCTGGCAATCCATCTCATTCATCTTTACCTCCCTCACCAGTTGATAGCCATTTAGTAGATGACAGGATGTGGCAGTTTGTGTCCACCCATTGCATACACTGTGGTGCACTGTCCACACACGGCAGTGTGGTAGAGGATAATCGCAACCAGGGCATAAAGCACCATCTGAGGAGATTCCATCCCACAGAATATGCTAAGCTGGAGGTAGGGAGGGTTCATCATTACTATTAAACTGTCTGCAAGTTGATGTGTCCTTAGAGGGGGAGTGGACAAGGGGCATAGTGACAGCAGCAATACTTGGTTTCTGCTGGGATGATTTCACA
Source organism: Rhinophrynus dorsalis (assembly GCA_037306005.1). Taxonomy (NCBI): domain Eukaryota; kingdom Metazoa; phylum Chordata; class Amphibia; order Anura; family Rhinophrynidae; genus Rhinophrynus; species Rhinophrynus dorsalis. Next base: position 208,358,574 of record CM074723.1, read on the forward strand.
TTGGGGACTCTAAGCGTCATGGTGTTTGGTTAGAGTTGTGCCAGGTGTTTGATGTGAGTGCAGATGTGCCATTATTCACAGTCCCTCCCTTGTTTACCACACACACACTTTGCACATTGCAGTTGCTGATGAGAGGCACGATTCCTGGTATCAAGGGAAAAATTTATATTCTAGTAATTACACACCTATGATTTGGAGGAGGGGCAGGTGGAGAAGCATTATTGACCAACATTTTCTTTTCTTCACAAATACCTAAAGTGGTGGGTGCTAGTTTTGGTGCTGTTACTGCCTCAAACACATCACTGGAGCTAGTTGTGGCAAGTGGAACCTTCATAATCCATCACTCATGTTACTGCTGTTGTTGATCCCATTCCTTTTGAGCTGCCTAATCATCATGTTTAAACAACTCAGCAGCAGCAGGAACAGCAGTCGCAAATTCTGCAATCACACTGGGTCATTTGACAATGGCCACTGGCCAAAATGACATGACCAGCTAGCACTAGGCCAGTAGGGCGTTTTTTTTTCTCAGAGACCTATAAAAAATAAACAATTTTTGCGGGCTTGTTTCCAACAACCCTAAGTCCTACAAGTCACTATTTCCTTAGGGATTGTGACAAGCAAGCCTAAGTCCTACAAATCAGTGTTTCCTTAGGGCTTCTGCAAAATAAGTCATAGTCCTACAACTCAATGTTTCCTCAGGGCTTGGGACTAACACAAGCCTTATTTCCTACAACTAATCAATGTTTCCTCAGGGCTTGTGCCTCTAATAAGTCTAAGTCCTACAAATCAATATTTCCTTGTGGTTTTTGCCTCTAACAACACTTCCTGCAAATAATTCTCTATAAAGTATTCTATCCCATCAAGGATCAGTCTGCCCCAGTCGTAGCTTACATCAGGGATCTCTGTCACATCACGTACCAATTACTTATTTTATTTTTTAATTGTATTTATTTATTTTTTTCTTAACTGTCCCTCAACTACCAGTCAACAATGTCACACCATCAAAAAAATTCCCTGTTCAACTGATTATTTCCCCAGACTCCACCAACCAACACAGGCACCCTCCTCAGACCCCTTTTATACCATGTCTTATGGGGGGAGGGGTTAATTGTATTTATTTTTTATTAACTGTACCCCCAATCCCAGTAAACAAACCCCCCAAAAAACAGTCCCTGTTCAACTGATTCTTTCCCCAAGCTCCACTAACACAGACACCCTCATGCCCCTTTTATACTATGACTTTGGGAAATAAAATAAAATTTGCTATGTGTAGTGTGTAAAGTCAATACTTCCATTGATTTCAATGGAATGAGCAGAAAAACTGCACTTTTTGCAGGAAATTATTCGCCAAGCAGGAAGTGCCATTATTCACCGATTTTGGTTTGAGGTGAAAATTTTCACCCATCTCTACCATGGAGAGCATACAGAGGGCATAGCAGTGTAGAACAATTCTTAAACAGGAGTCCAAAAGATTTCCCATGATGAGCGGTGGCTAGGTGTGCATTGCTGTCAGAAAAGCGATCCTACAGAGAGTAAACACAGCTAAGGTGCTCAGAGAATAAGGCTCAGGGCAGCTCTAGTCAGTTCTCTCCCCTTAGCTGGGGGGTCTCAATGGTATTTGGTATTTGGTACAAAGCACAAACTGTGTGATCTCTACAATATCCACCTATCCACTGTAACAGAGTCTAATCGTAACTTGGCCCCAGTGGACTCCTACAAATATCTTGGAATGTGGCTTGACCCCAACCTCACTTTTGCTCTCCATATTGATAAATTAACATGAAGACTTCATCCTAAAATAAGTATTCTGTTTAGAAACAAATTCGGCATCCCCTGGAAAGAAAACGTATTGTACAACAGATGTTACTGCCAGTCGTAGACTATGGAGACGTAGTATATGCTTCCACACCACAAATTCATCTTAGTATACCTGACACTCTGTATAATTCATTATGCCACTTTATTCTCCAATGTAATTACAATACCCCTCACTGTGATTTGCTTAAAGCTCTAAATTGGTTAACCCTGGTATCTAGAAGTGCCCTTCACCTTTCTTGCTTAGTATATAACCACTTCTCTAGAAATCTTCCGGACTACCTGAGCAGTATGCTTGCTCCAGCTCTCCATATTAACTGTAACCTCTGCTCCACTGCTAATAATTGACTCCGTATACAATGCAAGAAAGAAACCAGTTGATCTGCCTTTTTCAGAGCTCCAAAAACCTGGAATAACCTGCCTGAAAAAATCAGATCTTCTCCCAGTCTAAAATCCTTAAAAATAAATGTTTCTTTATATCTAAAAACATATGTAACTGTATATTATTTTTAGTATGTATGTATGCTTATGTGTATATGTACATATAATGTTTCTCAGTTTGTGTAAATATGTAACCCTTTACTGAAAACTATCCAGGACATACTTGAAAACGAGAGAAATCTCAATGTATACTTCCTAGTAAAACATTTTCTAAATAAAATAAATAAATAAATAAATATGGCCTACTCAGATCATCTAAAGTAATGTTCTTATTGCTCTGCTGGTCTTATGACATGTAATGACATATTGCTCTGCTGGTTTAACGCTGTTGAATGGCCTGAGTGGCAGGCTATTGATAATTTGTTGCCTGCTTGGTGCTCTAATATTACATGATTTATCCCCAGTCCTCTGAAAGGCATGTGGCACTGTTTCATGGAATCAGGTCTGGTGCCAAGCTGCTCACAGTGATGTTCATGAGGAACATAGCAGCTTCCATTCAACCTAACTGAAGGACATGCTACCAGATCCTGCCATTCTACCCGTGTCTCCTAATGCTGCTATTGTGCAAATGCAAAGCATGGAACAGGGGGACTCTGAGTTAGTTGGAGATGAAAACTGTCACAGAATTCCTACACTCACTTCAAGTCCCATCACCACCACTAGTAATGTTATTAAAACAAGTAAGTTACAGTCCTTCTTCTATGTCATGTCAGCCCACCCTTACTGAGTTATTTGAAAGAAGTAAAAAAATGCAAAAAAATTATCCAAAGGTACTACTGTGGAATGGCAAACATACCAAAATGTTGGTTGAAATTCTGCCCTATTGATTTCTTGAGAACAGAGGATTAAAGGAGCCCATGTGATGTGGTGCACCCCATTGGCATATTCCAAGCCACAGTTATTTTTCAAGAAAGGCTATGCCAGTGTTGTATAAGCAGGTGTTTATTGTGTTGGAAAAGAACAAATATACACAGCCTGCTGACAATTGTTTCAAGGCTTATGTTGATGTAGGAATTAGCCTACTAAAAACTTTTATTTTCAGATGAGGATTTTTTCACTTCAGCAATCAGCAGCAGTAGTATTGCAGTGGGAATTCTCTTGGCCATAGAAAGCATAAGTGGAAAAAAACAAAGATCATGCTGGAAATTCAGTGGTGGTAGCAAAAAGGCTGTGACTACCAGTGGACAGTGGAACAAGGCTGGGGAAGCAGATAGTGTATGTGTGGTTCTATGGATACCAGTGAATCAAGGCAAGGTAAGCAGACAGTTTATGTGGGGCTCTATGTGTGATTTCACTATTAATTACAATGATTAATAGACTTATTTTACCGTCCAGTGATAGCCATAAAATTACATATACACTGTATACTTCCCCAGTCTTGTCCCACTGGTCATCATAGAACCACATACACACTGTCTGCTTACCAAACCTTGTCTCGCTGGTAGCCACAGAACAACACATACACTTTCTGACATACCAGCTTTATTCCACCAAAACTATATATACATTGTTTGCTTTTTGTAGTCATAGAACTACATATACACCCCAACCTTGTTCCATTGTCCACTGGTAGCTGCAGAATCACACATACTCTGTCTTCTTCCCCAACCTTGTGCCAATGTCCACTTGTGGCAACAGAACCACACATGCACTGTCTGCTGTTCCAACCATATTCCACTGTCCATTGGTAGCCACTGAACACAAATATAATCTCTGCTTCTTCTTCCACTGTCTACTGGCATCCATATAACCACACATACACTGCCTGACATTTCCAGGTTTGACCTACTGGTAGCTAAAGAAGAACCACACATACAGTGTCTGACACCCCAGTGTGAGATTTGAAGGCTTCCAGAGAAAAGCTCCATCTATTGAGTTCTGCTGTGAGAGAGCTGCATGAGCTGTGGGACGGTGCAAAATTCAGATGCTATGCTACTAATGGGCATCTGTCATAGTTCCAGACAGAAAAATAACCCTACTGGCACTAAATAAAGAAAGCTGGCCAATTGCCACAACAAAAATATAAAGACTCTCCATCTTCCATGTGAGGGGCACTTAAGGGGCAGTCACCAGACATGTGTACACCACAATAAGGACCATCAGTTGGGCACATGCCCATTGGCGACTGGGGCCCCACAGTGGTGATGAAGATAAAAGATGCTCACTGTCTATATGAAAAATAAAAATTAAAAAAAAAAAAATAGAGAGAGGGGAAGAAACAGAGTATTGGGGCATTTCAATATAGTTCAACAAACTGTATGAATGCTACATGGCACTAGTACTAGTGCACTGCAACAATGAGATCAAGACATACAATCATGGTCATCATACACTGTGTTTTGGAGCAGTTCCCAATTAGCAAGCAAGTGTCCATATTCCTAACAGCAGTGGGAAGGAAACTTTGGGCAATATAGATAGACTTTTGGCCCCAATAAAACCGTCAGAAAAGACCTTCAGGGAACTGATGAGGGCTGGTTCTATTCCCGCAAGCGAATTCAGGGAGAAACAATATAAAAATATAAGGGAGTAGAGCTCCAACATTCAGTTTTGGGACACATCTACCTCAATAACTAATTCATTAATTAATCACTTTGTTTAAACCATTCTGGTAGCTGTTCATATTAATAAATAGCTATAACGCTGCCAGACCACCAAATCCCTTACTCCCTAATAGCACCCAATAAAGGGAGCTGGCCCACTACCACTCTGAAGAATGCTTAAAGGGACAGTCACCTGGAAAGCAAATACCACAGTATGGACCATCAGTTTTCACATGACCCTTCTCAACTAAGACACTACACCCAGACTTGTTCCACTGCCCACTGGTAGCAACAGAACTATACATATACTTTCTAATTCCCCAGCCTTGTCCCATTGGTAGTCAGAGAACAGCATATACACTGTCTGCTTTTTCAGCCTAGAACCACTGGTAGCCTAAGATCTGCACATTACACTTCCCATCCCTGCTCCACAGTCCCAATGGTAGCCACTGATCAGTACATTACACTTCTTCAACCTTGCTTCACTGTCCCACTAGAAGCCTCAGATTCATATATGTATTTCCCAGCCTGGCTTCACTGTCTCAATGGTAGCCATAGATCCACACATACACTTCCCCAGCCTGTTTCACTGACCAGCTGGTAGTGAGAGATTAACATATTACACTTTCCAGCATTGCTTCACTGTCCCACTGGTAGCCACAGACCCACATATATACTTTCTAGCATCGCTTCACTGCCTCAGCGGAAGCCACAGAGGTCCACATACATATCCCAGCCTTGCTACATTGCCCCTCTGGTAGCAACAGATGTGCACATAATCTCCCCAGCCTTGCTCTACTATTCCACTGATAGCCACAGAGAAGAGGATACACTTCCTTCTGTTTCTCTGCTTTCCCACCAGTAGCCATAAAACTGCATATACACTTTGTAGGCTCAATTACCTGTCAACCTGGTAGACATAGAAGCACAGACACGTTTCCCAGCTATGCTTCACTTTCACACCAGTAGCCACAGAACCACATATATACTTTCCCAGCTCAGTTTTGGTCCACTGTACTATTGGTATCCACAGGTCCACACATACACTGCCTGACACTCCATACCTTGTTACTGGTATGCCTCCTGTCCCACGTAGTGCTGCATTACATGCAGTGTGGAGCAACCATCAGACTCCACATTGCCTTCTCTCTCTCTCTCTTTCTCTCAATTTGAAGTCTCACAGAAGTTATTTCAGTGCAACCCAGAAGCAGAAGATACTAATGCAAGTGTGGAATGGCACACCTCTTAACAATGTGTGTAATTCCACAATGGAGTGCTTGTGCACCAAAGGGACTTCAAAATGTGGTACTGTCCTGCAGGTATGGCTGGTCACTTTAAACATTCCATACTTCACAAGCAATCTGTCACATGGCTGTGTCAACAAGTAGTGTCAAATTTGCATAAAATGACAAATAAAGCTAATTATATAAAAATTGGCTAACATAACATATAGTTGATTTTGGAAGGTCTTTGAAATGACCACAAGCTGTTATAAGGTGTTAGTTACACTTCCAGAGAAGTTTAGTTATTTCTAAAAAAATTGCCTGTATGTTATTCTAGCCATTTGTTTGCAATATACCTGTAAAGAGTCTTTGAGACATTAAACTTTATTTGGTGGTGACTAGGGGTGGGCGAAACCTGCCACCGTGTTCCCGCGGGAAATTTTTCGAAAACCACGTTGTTATCCGCTTTTTCGTGGGAAAATCCACTTTAAAACTAGTGGTTAAAATTGTTGCATCTTTTGCCCATTGGCCAAAATTTTTTGCCACTTTTTCAATGGCTAACGTTTACGCCCATTGATTTACCTTGTTTTCACATTTCCGCTATAAAAAGGTGAAGTTTTCGCTTAAGGCAGACAGAATAGAAGCAACTACAGAGCGAGATAGACGTGCTGTGCTGTTCTCTTGTGATATTTTGCAAAAAGTGGAGCAGGAGAGGCTCATAGTTACTCCTATCACTATGAGCAAGGTGAAAAATAATCAATGGAGGAACCGGAAGGACCATTATGTGTCCACTGAGTCTAAGGAGGGATCACTACTGTACCAATGCTGTCCAGTCCCCCTAAATCACCACAAGGGATCTTGGGGAATGTAATAGGAAGGGAGGGAGAAAAGGGAATGGGAAGGGAGGGAGAAAAGGGTAGTACTAATGAGACCAGAACAGGTCAGCTGCCTGTGCCTGCTGCAAGATGTGCTGCCCCTGCTGCCAGTGCCACCATTGCTGTACCTGCAGCCACTAGTGTTGTACCCTTTACCAGATGTGCTGCCATTAGTGTTGAACCTGCTGCCAATGCTGAACCTGCTGCCACCAATACTTTGCCTGCTGCTAGTGTTTCTTGTAGTACTCAGGGAGGGAAGGAGAAAATGATGCCAAGTGTGACAGCAGGGGACTCTCTGTCACATTGCTCATCACCTCCTCCAAGAAGCAGTGAGATGTCTGGAATAGAGCAGCATCATGAAGGGACTAGTGGTGGTGGTTGTGTTGGAGAAGCTGGGGTGGAAGAGAAATTGATGGCCTTTTTATTAGAAAGTGAGAAGGAATGGGAGACAGGGATGAGGATGGGCATCACCACCACCACTAGCAATAAGCTTTTGTAATTTGTGGAAGTTGCAACTGGTCTATTTCCTGCTGTTGCTGCTGCTGAGATGAAAGGGCAGCAGGGTGCTGAGGATAAGGCTAGTGTGCCACAGACCACCGTGGACACAGTGGGAATGGGGTCAACAAGTAATGCGCGACTAGGACAGGTTCCACTTGCCAGCGTCAGCAATACTCCTGGTCCTAGTTGCAGTGCTGAATCTGATGCAGTAGCAGCAAAATTATCAGCTGCCACAAAAAGTGAAAGGGAATGTGGAGGACAAGAAGAAAGAGGCCATTCTTCTCCACCTGTTTCCTATCTGTCTCCCCAGAAGTCATGAGTGTGGGACTATTATTCTCTTCTGGCAGTGCAGTCATCATCCACAACGGTACAGTGCAAAATTTGGGACAAGTTAGTGAGAAGGGGAAAGGAGGGAACACACCTTGGCACAACTTCCCTGATAACACTCATGAAACGCAGACAACATGACATTTATGTCAAACATGTTAAAGCCAAACACCCATTACAGAAATCTAGCACCACTGTTACTGTACCCCCTGACTCTCCAGGAAGGTGGAGCTCAAGGAGGAGGAAGAATAAAGAAACCCACAAAGACACTGGAAGTTCCATGATGAGCGAAACAACTAGCTTGCCATCAACATCACCTTCTTCCTATAGGCTAACAAGTACATCTCCTGCCAATCCAACTATCACGGTGCCCGTGCGTCCCTTCTTGTTTTCTGTCAGTCTATTCTGTGCTTTGCTCCCATTGGCTACTCTGTGTTTGTCCCGCCCAGTATGGCCTTTATATACTGGGCTCTGGCACCCCTCCGGTGCCCTTTCGTGGTGTTCCTGTACCAGAGCTGGTTTCTGCTCAGTGATTCCCAGTGTACCGACTTGGCCTGCCTGACAACTCTGCATCTTGTCTCCTGCTCCTATGTACCGACCCGGATTGCCTGACTATTCTTCTGCGCCTGCTCCTGTGTACAGACCCGGCTTGGCTGACGTTCCTGCTCCTGTGTACAGACCCGGCTCGGCTGACAGTCCTGCTCCTGTGTACTGACCCGGCTTGGCTGACGTTTCTGCTCCGTGATTCGACCCGGCTTGGCTGATGTTCCTGCTCTGTATTCGACCCGACTTGGTTGGCGTTCCTGCTCTGCCTGCCTCTGTGTCGCCTTGGCGACATTCTGATCCATCAGGCAATTGTGCCTCGGTTACCGCTCCAGCAGAGTGCAAATGGCCTAGTCTCCGTTACTGCTACGGCAGTGTGCCATTGGCCTTGTCCTCCGTTACTGCTCCTACAGAGTGCAAGTGTCTGTCTCCTTTACTGCTACAGCAGTGTGCCATTGGCCTTGTCCTCTGTTACTGCTCCTGCAGACTGCAAGTGTCTGTCTCCGTTACTGTTACGGCAGTGTGCCATTGGCCTAGTTTCCGTTCCTGCTCCTGGAGAGTGCAAGTGTCTGTCTCCGTTACTGCTACGGCAGTGTGCCATCGGCCTAGTCTCCGTTACTGTGCCTGCAGAGTGCAAGTGTCTGTCTCCGTTACTGCACCTGCAGAGTGCCAGTGTCTGCCTCCGTTACTGCTATAACAGTATGCCTTTGTCCTAGTTTCCGTTTCTGCGCCCGCAGAGTGCAAGTGTCTGTCTCCGTTACTGCTACGGCAGTGTGCCATTGACCTAGTCTCCGTTACTATGCCTACAGAGTGTAAGTGTCTGTCTCCGTTACTGCTACGGCAGTGTGTCATTGACCTAGTCGGTGTTACTATGCCTGCAGAGTGCAAGTGTCTGTCTCCGTTACTGCTACGGCAGTGTGCCATTGGACTAGTCTCCGTTACTGCTCCTGCAGAGTGCAAGTGGCCTGTCTCCATTACTGCTACGGCAGTGTGCCATTGGTCTTGTCTCCGTTACTGCTCCGGCAGAGTGCGAGTTGTCTGGTCTCCGTTACTGCTACGGCAGTGTCCTATGTTGCTCAATTCCTATTATTACTCTGGCAGTTCATGTTTGTTCTGCTAACCTGTTTCTGGGCGTTACGAATCCTTAAGCTGTCTATAAGGAGAGTGCTCCATCACAGACCTCTCTGCACATGGGACTGTTTACACTCATTGAAGACCATTAACCCATGCAGTACCTTTCTCCTGGGAATTCAACATATTCTGCCTGACCTGTGTCAGTATAGACCATTGTGGACTTTATGGTTATACTGGACCTGTGTAGGCATATGTATATGTAACCTGTCGTGTGTCTGTATTATTCTGCTGATAAACTACATGACCTGTGAGGGTTATTTTATTACTGTGATTACAATAAAACTGTGTTTTATCCTAAACCACTGTGTCTGTGTCGAACAAACCGTTACACCACCTTGTTCATCGTTATCTCCCCCGCCAAATGATAGCCACTCTTTTGATGTTAGGATATGTCAGTTCGTCTCTACCCATTGCACACTGTATGGTGCACTGTCCACACATGCCAGTGTGGTGAAGGAGAATCAATATCAGGCCATCAAGCGGCATCTGAGGAAATTCTATCCTGCAGAATAAGCTAAGTTGGAGGCAGGGAGGGTTCATCATTACTATTAAACTGTGAGCAAGTTGTCATGTGTCCTTAGCGGGGTCTGGGCAAGGGGTATAGTGACAGCGGCAGTACATGGTTTCAGGTGTCATGGTGTTTGGATACAGTTGTGCCCCCAGATGTTATTTACCACACACATACTATGCACATTGCAGTTGCTGAGGAGACCCACTGATCCTGCTCTCAAGGGAAAAATATATTCTAATAACAACACACCAATGATGATTTTGGAGGAGGGGCAGGTGGAGAAGATTCAATGGCCAACTTGTTCTTTTCTCCACAAATACTGGGGGCTACTTATTTTGCTGCTACTGCCTCAGGCGCATCACTGGAGCCAGTCGTGGCAAATGGAATCTTCATCATCCATCTTCTATGTTACTGCTGTTGTTGATCTCATTCCCTTTCAGCTGCCTAATCATCCTGCTGCTTAACAACTCAGCAGCAGCAGTACGAACAGCAGTTGCAACTCAGGAGGACATTTGACAGTGGCCACTGGCCATCATAACCTGCTGGCATTAGGCCAGTAGGGCATTTTCATTTTTTTCTCAGGGCTTGTGTTTTGAAGAAAAAAAAATAAATAAAAAAAATCTAGTCTTACAAAAAAATAAACAATTTTGGGGGGGGTTGTTTCTAACAAGCCTAAGTCCTACAAATCAATGTTTCCTTAGGGCTTGTGCCATACAAGCTTAAGTCCTACAAATCAATGTTTCTTCAGGGCTTGGGCCTCCAATAAGTCTAAGTCCTACAATGGCCTCTAACAACAAATCAAACAAATCATGCTCTACAAAATACTCTATCAAGTCAAGTATCAGTCCACCCCAGTGGCAGCTTATGTCAGGGGGTTCCTGTCTCTGTCACTTTAAATACAAATGTCTTATTTTATTTTATTTTATTGATTTATTATTTCCCCCTAATAGCAGTCAAGAAACACCCCTAAAACAAATTCCCTGTTCAAATGATTCATTCATTCATTCACCAACACAGGTACCCTCCTCAGACCCCTTTATACCATGTCTTAGGTTTTTATTTTATTTTATTTAGGATTTCTTTTTTAGTATGTGCCCCTCAATTCCAGTAAACAATCCCCCAAAAACATTCCATGTTCAACTGATTCTTTCCCTACACCCCACCAACACAGGCACCCTCATGACCCTTTTATACAATGCCTTTGGGAAATAAAATATTACTTGTAATGTGTTGTGTGTAACTTCTATGTTCCCATTGATTTCAATGGGCGAAAAATGCAGAAAAAAACGGATTTCATTTTGAGGCGGAAAGTTTCGCCCATCCCTAGTGGTGACACATTGAGACACTTTATGCTAATTAGTTTCTGCTTTGATCCAATATTACCACACATTGTGCTATGAATTAATCTTGACAGAGCCCACTTACTTGGGCATTTCTAATAGCACAGATAGGGATGTGTAGGATCTCAGATTAAACAAAGTAGTATACTGTGCAGGGAATTTGCATTAGGAGCCACATGTGCCATCAAAACATAAACATTTTATTCTAATAAACTGTTTATTTTACAGGAAAATAGCTATTACAACATATGGGCAGCTTTTAATCCTCTGTAAATCAAACTATGCTTCACTTAGGCAATAAAGTTCACAGATGAAAGGCCAAAAAAAAAAAAAAAAAGATTGAGTCACTCATGCTTTATTTGAATGTCAGAAGTCTAGACAAGCCGAAAATCATTCAGTGTAACTCTAGTGTATATTACAAGCAGGAAGTTAAATTTGTTTATTTTTGACAGATTATAGCTAGATAAAAGATATTTCTTGTTTTATCTCAAACCTAGGCTTAATGATCTACTTAAGTGAAAATGTGTCTGTCTTTGGAACTGCTCATATTACAAGTCACTTTCTTTGGCTTTACCTCTGGCATGGAAACATGAATTTACAAGCTCAGCAGGAGCCATTGAGGCTGATATATAGGGACGGGTGAAAAATGTGGAACATTTCACGCAGAAAATTTTGAGAAAACGTGCCGATTTTTCGCTTTTCCCGTGAAAAATTTTGCCTTTCCGCCTATGCAAAAATGTCCTCCTTTTCTCCTATTTTAACAAATTTTCCGCCTATGTTAACACATTTTCCGCCTATTTTCACACATCTTTTGCCTATGTGTCCTATAGCTACTATATTTACCACTGTAATATTACTTCTTCTGAGGGCTGAAGTTTAGAAATAAGTGGCTGAAAGTCAAAGTTGTGAGTCCTACAGCAACCTATACCTTGAATAATGTGTTAGCATGCAGAATGCATTTGTCCTTTGCCCACAACACTTTCTTGCACTTTCTGACACTGGCACATATTCAGGATGATATCAAGTAATAAAAAAAAAATAAAGTACAACCTACAATGTGGCAGATATGTATTGTAGTGGTGGTGGTGAGGGACTGACATGGTGTGATTTGTGTATTTATTTTTACCATTGTCATACTCTATCGTCCTTCTCAGATTATTGACACATATTACTTATCGGTCATAGCAGTGGTTCCAAGTGGGGTAGATGGTGGCAACCTTTCTTCACATCCATCCTCCACCTCCTCATCTGTGCTGCTGTTAATATATTTGTCTGGCTTTGTCTGTCATGTGTGGTTTCTGCTACTACTACAACTACTAGAGCTGGATGATGATGTAATTCTACTGCCACTACTACTAGGTGTCAAAGGTGCAACACTTATAGCAGCAGTACCAGAGGTACTCGTCATATCTAACACAACCTGTGTTGCTGGGTACTCAAAACAGGTGTCTGTGGCTGAGTGGGACTTGGACTTTGAAGAGGCAGTGATGCTGAGGATGACTGATAGGGTGACTGTGTGCTTTTTGATATCTTTACTTGTCCAGGGTCAGACTTTCCAATGGCTTTCTCAAATAGTTTATAGACAGGCACAGTGCTTCTTAAAAGTGGCGGAAGATACAGCCTTTGACTTTCTGCTAACCTTATAGCCCTGTCATCATCCTCATTCTCAACTTCATCTGTATCTGCACAAGAGAAGGATGCTGGAGGGATATATTCTAGATCTGCATCATCATCAGTCATCATTAGGTCATCCTCAGCAGCACCAGCATCACCTGACAGCTCTTGCCCACTACTACCCTTACATTTCTCTAAGCTTTTGGAGGTCTCAAACAATTTCTTTTTACTTTTACTATAACAGAATTCACTACTACTTTGAGGACAGGTGTTTTGGTGTCTCACTGTCTGATGCAGCAGGCGGTTCAGCTGTTACACCTTCCTCTATTATGCTTTTGCCAGCATCATCAAGACTTGAATGTGACTTGTTGTCATCTTCAGTGTTCTTCTTATATGGTTCTTTATTTCTACTGGCACTGGTAGTGCTGGGCCTAGTTTTACTGGGACTTTGACAAACTGCATCCTCTCATGGAGTAAAAGGATCATCATCATTGATTGCACACACTGCAACAACCATTGCTGCAGTAGGTTTTTGGACTACTACTTTACTCTCACGTCCCTACACTGCTCCACCCATCCCCCTTCCCCTTGTGCGTTTGCTGGTCATTCTGCAACTACAGTGTGTGTTTTTACTGTACAGTGCACAACACAACTGATGGAGCTGTATGATGCCTTGCCTAAGCTCAGACAGCTGTCTGTCACTGTCACCTAAGATATTTTGTTTTTTATTCTTTTTTATTTATTATATTTTTTTAATTGATTGTATTTTTTTAAGTTGTATACCCTGTTGTCTTATCACAGTCTGTCCAAAAAATATAACTGAAAAAGAAAATCAACAATGTCTTTCTCCAGACTTCCCCAACCTGCACAGGGACAATAACAAATGGGTTGCCTGTGTCTTGCCTGTCAGTCACATGGAATTTTGGAGTATTTGGGGGACAACCTCCTTCCTCCTTCTTATCCCCTAGAGTGCCCCCAGACTCCCCTAATACGAAGAACAAATTTCCTACCTAAATTACTTTCTAAACTAAGCTTCAGTTCCCCTTTATTTGCCTATCTCCTCTAGATAAAAAACATGCTGCTCTCTCCTCTCACAACACAGAATGTCTGCTGTGACATCCTGACAGCATTTTATATGGCTGAAGGAAACTTTTGTGTTGTGTAGAAATATTTCTTCCCGTTGATTTCAATGGGCAGAAAAGGCAGAAAAAAATGAAAAAACGGCACTTTTCGCGGGAAATTTTTCAAAAAGCGTAAAGTGCCATTATTCGCTGATTTCAGTTTTCATCCCTACTGATGTACTAAAAACGAACCCAGGGATTTGCACTTAGGCATGATAAAGAGGTGATAAAGCAGAGATGACTTCTCTGGTGATATCACTTTTCCAATTCCTTTGTTATTCTATAGCAGCTTTTCACTTTCACTAATATTACACATACATGCTTTATTGCACTAATTATTTTCTTTATATTCTAGGCCTTTAAGAGGTTTATCTAGGCTTTCATATGCCGTCTGTTTGCAACTGATTATTCCTCATGTGGCTTGTGGGGGTGGTAACATGTTACCTATAAAGGCTGATAGAGCTACAGTCCTTTTGAATAGGTATCCATTCAATGCAGGCACACAAGGCAAGTCCTCCTTGGCACCTTTTTAAAATATTGTTTGTCATTTGTTTTTAATAGCATACACGGGAAACTCCAAGCATTCAAAAAGAAACTGTATTCAAGGGTCCCCCTAATACATGTTTATTAAAACATCTCTTCCAGGGCTATTTTTAATTTTTATTTTCAATTTAGATAGGGTATTCAGGTGTTTAGAGTAGGTACTTGCCATACTTGAGGTACCTTGACGGGGTTGGCAGGCTTATACTTCCTTTTTGGCCAATATTTGGGCACTAAAACCTCATATTTATCAACAGTGTTATTATACATTCCTAACACAGGGCACACTATTCACTATTAGACTGGAGAAGCGCAGGTTTGTTGTTTGTTTTGTGTTTGACTTTGGGCTTCTGCCTGATGTTTGCGGCACCCTCTCATTCTTTGCTGCACACTTCAGTAACACCATTTCTTTCAATGTTCACTTTATATCTATAAAAAAATTTATGTATATATATATATTATTATACACTAAGGTGAGTTGGCGCTGTGAGCGATTTTTCTTTTTTGTTTATTCCTTTGTTATTCTATGTTATTATCCAGCTTTGTGAATCTTAATGCTTAGGCTCTATAGAATAACATAGGAACTGGAGAAGTGATATCACTGCAGAAGTCAGCTCCACTTTATCACCTTAGTGCTCAATATCATTCCAACCGATAAAAAAAAGAAAAAACAAAAAAGGGGGCGACAGTAGCCTTAAGTCACAGTTTGGTTTTATACTACCTGTGCTGTGACAAACTACTGACAAACAAAAATGTACAACTGGCGCAAAATTTGAGCCCATTGTACACAGTGAAAAAGTAGATTAATTTGGTATTCTCTTACATGTGGTGGCTTGTAACACACATTAACGGACTTTATTTTTGTCTAAAAATAGTGCCTAGCAAACCTAGGCATTGAGGCCTTTATGTGACTTAAAAACGACCTAAGTGAATATATCACTTTGATCTACACCTCGCCACAGGGAATGCTAACCACTAAGACTTACAATTCCCCTCTTCTTGAACTTTGTAAGGGCACCAGACAGGGATGTCCGCTATCACCTTTATTTTTTAATCTTTCTGTAGACCCTCTTCTTCATAGATTAAATCAAAAGTCAATCTTCTGGGGTAATTCTCTAGAGGATCACAATACCAAATTATCAGCATTCGCGGATGACCTCCTCTTATTTTTCAGTGACCCACAGTCAGCACTTCTGAATATCTTACACATATTTCTTGATTTTCAAACTATAGTGGGCTTCAAAATCAACCTTGTGAAGTCAGAGGCCCTGTGGCTGACATCGCATCCTCCACCACTTCACTGTTCTCTCAGATGGGCCACTCGCTCTCTTAAATTTTTGGGTCTACATCTCCCTACAGATATCACCTCCCTTTACAGCCTGCATATGTCTACTCTTCCAGATCACTTCCTATTTCCATGCCTGGAGTAGCTTGCCACTATCCTTCCTGGGTAGGATCAACCTAATAAATAATAAAAATTATCACGTTTTCCAGGATCTTGTATGTTCTCTAAACCTTACTGATATACCTCTCGCACATTGACATTGACAACACAAATGAAAGGGGGGTTTCCATTTGCTGTATGTATGCCTTTACAACATGGCTTGTCTCTTTAGATTTGCTTCTGACTGGCTCAATGAAACAGCAATATATACAGAGACAATAAATTTGCCCCATACCGCCATCTAGTTTACCTACTCCATGCTCCTGCTTGCCATATCCCATCCCATTGTATATACATCTGATTGGCCCCAAATTTATTTTGCAGCATGACAATGTCCCCAAACATACAGTCAAAGTCATTAAGAACTATCTTCAGCCTAAAAAAGGACAAGGAGTCCTGGAAGTGATGATAAGGCCTCCACAGAGCTCTGATCTCAACATCATGGAGTATTTTGGGGATTACATGAAGAGGGAGAAGCAACTGGGGCTGCCTAAATCCACATAAGAATTGTGGTTAGTTCTCCAAGATGTTTGGAACAAACCACCTGGCAAGTTTCTTAAAAAAATTGTGTGCAAGTGTACCCAGAAGAATTGATGCTGTTTTAAAGGCAAAGGGTGGTCACACCAAATATTGATTTGATTTAGATTTTTATTCTGTTCACTCACTGCATTTTGTTAATTAATAAATATAAACTATTGACATGTTTATTTTTGAAAACATTCTTACTTTACAGCATTTTTTCACACCTGCTTAAAACTTTTGCACACTACTGTACCTTTCTACAAATGGTGGCAATATGTTTTATTTTTAAATTTCATCTACTTCAAAGATGCAGATATCTTTGGAAACCATGGAATTTCCAAATATACCAAGTACCTCGGGCCAGCCCAAAGAAAAATGGTACCGCATGAGTATGAACTGATATTCTGAAGTGGTGTCAGAAGCATAAACCCTTGTGTCCGTCCCAAGCAGAAGTGCAATTAAGAGACTTTCTTTCCATTGGAGAACGCAAATTTGCGGGGAATTTAAACAGACACTGGAGATATACATATGAGTATATAAAAAACAAAGCTGAAAGTTATGGAGAATATCAAAACTTACTCCCTGAGGAAACTCTGTTTATCAGCACGAAATGTGTTAGAGATTGAGGGTGCAGTGACTGAAATAACTATCCACACGTTCATGTGAAAGAATACCCCATTTAAAGGATATTGGTGCACTGGTAGTCAACGCTAAAAAGACAGTGCCTTATAATATTGGGGACATTGCATATGTAATATAAGAAAGTGGATTTATATTATTGAGCAATACAAAGGAGCACAGCACTCCACTGGTTAAATTTACATTCACTATTGACCATTTTAGCTATTTGTATACAGTTTTACGCTATATTATGTGAGATATTTTATAATTGTGGATGTCCATATAGGTTTTTTAAATTGTTATATTGATTTTGTTACAAATAAAGATACTTCATTGGTACATACATCTAAGGCACTCTCTTTCCCATTTGCACACACACACACATATCTATATATATATATATATATATATATATATATATGTATGTGTGTGTATAAGCGTGCATGCATACGTGCACATATGTGTGTGTGTATCATTGACTGCAACTGTGTGTCTGTGAATGTGTGCATGTGTGAATGTATGTGTGAGATCTGGGCCCTCTACTTGATCCTTGAAAATATATATAACATATTGTATAATCATTAGAGCACCCAACATGCACACTATTAACCACTTTGAGTGCCAGAGGTATAAGCAAATAGCAATGCATTGTGAACCAAAGTATTGCTTATCCCCAGGTACTCAAAGGGTTAAAGAGTACCCTGGAATGAAAGAGGAATTCCCCTCTTTTATAAAAGAGCACCCTATAATTTTGTAGCTCAAGAGGCAAACATGATTAAAATAAGCACGGAAATTATTGTTTATTTGGTAATGCTTTGGAAATCAAAAAGAGAAAGACTGCTTCTGTCTTTTAGATTTCAGTATATGTAAACAAAACTTCAAAGTTTGATTTGGTTTGAAGGAAACAGAAGCAAGTTGCATGAAGTGTAGCTTGCATGGAAGACTTTTTAAATCCATGTATCGCTGGCATCACATCAACATTTAGTTGAAAATGCTAATCTTTCCCAACAGATCTTTCCCAACAGACATAATCTAGGAATGGGCTGTTATTATACTGCACTAAAGCATTTGGTTATGAAAATCATTGGCTGGCTGTGTAGTTAATTGGTCTAGAATTTGTCACGCACAGTCTATAGGTTATCTTGCTGTGGACATTCTCATAAGTTCTTCTTGACTGTTCTCAAGGTCAATAATTGCTTCTAGATGTCCTGTACATAAGTAATAAAAGGGAAGCATGTGGAGTAGCTAGGATTCAATACTGGAGCAACTGCTGAGGCTGATGTACTAAAGAATTGGTGCAGTTCTGGGTCAAACAAACTGCATTGTAAGGAACAAATACAACTTCTAATTGATTTAAATAAGTCTTTTAATACATTGAATGCTACAGAAGTCTCCAACACAAGGGATTAAAGCCACCATTTAAATAATTGGGTATTTGAAGAATTTGCATTTTTTCCCAGTGGTGTAGCTAGTTTACCCCAAAATTGTGTCATTTTTAGGTGAACTATAAATGAGCTCATTAAGGGGTATGTACAATTCTGGCAGTGCCTTCTCTCCTCTTACAAATACTGTTATTAATCCAGCTCCTGTGCTTGTGCTTAGTGCAGACATGTTACTATACACTGGCACACATCTCTCATGTGAACAAATGCTTAATGGAGGCCTAAGCAGACAAATTTTGTGCTGATCTCTTCTGTGACCTATATATAATGACATAGAACAGGGAGCATGGAAATTGCCATATGTTCCCACACTGCTCGTCCCTTGGAGTAAGCAGGACAAATACACCTTTTTTTCATACAAAAAACTTTATACATAGGCACTGGGTAGTTTGAGGTCTATTCTAACATTCTATGTACAAAAGAAAGGAAAAAATAGAAAGAAACCCTGATATACAAGCACACCTGCAAATGCTAATCACTGCGCTATGTAGGTCATACAAGTAGAACGGTTATTCTAAAGTATCAAATTATTGGAAATACCCCATTATCCTAAGAATAAAAAAATGAAAAATAAAACCTAACTTTTATTCGCTACCAATAAAATTCCAAGGATTCAGATATTAATCTTCTATTGTTCCGATCACCCACATTGTAATGGACAGGGAATTGGCTAATGCCTTACTAAGTAGATTGTTCAAATCACTGTATTTTCCCAAAGTGATGGTTCAAAACATTGTATGTGTCTACATAATACATTTACTCACCAGATCATTAATCAATCTCATGAAATATGTATCACATATATGTTTATTAGTGTTGAGCGAGCATGCTCGGCCGATGCTCGGATCGGCTCGAGCATCGCTCTGCTCGGCACATGGCGGTACGAGTACGAGTACCGCATGTGCTCGCCCGCCATGTTCGGGTCTCCTCCCCGCACGTTTTGCGGCTGCTGCGCAGCCAATAAACGTGCAGGGAGGCTCTGACATCAGTGTAATGCCAGCAGCCATGTTGGCTGCTGGCATTACACTGATTGGCTGGCCAGAACCCGTGGTCTGGTGCTGTATAGCACCTGACCAGCAAGTTCGGCTCAGTCTTAGCCAGGGAGAGATGAGGATAGGAAGGGAAAGTCAGTGTAGGGAGAAGACAAGCAAATTTGTGAAAAAAAAGAACCAAAAGTCCTTTTTAGGACTACTGTGTGTGGGGGCAGCAGTTTATTTTGTGTGGGGGGAAAAAAACAAACAAAAAAAAAATTTCATATATTCTGTTTAGTGTGCAAAGTTGCAGATTAGAGCACATTCTGTTTAGTGTGCAAAGTTGCAGATTAGAGCACATTCTGTTTAGTGTGCAAAGTTGCAGATTAGAGCACATTCTGTTTAGTGTGCAAAGTTGCAGATTAGAGCACATTCTGTTAAGTCTTCAAACTAAAATATCAAAGTCACATATTCCATTCAGTGTGCTTCGCCGCAGTTTAGCAGCATATTCTGTGTACTCTGCACAGTTGCAGAATAGGAAGAAATACTGTTAAGTCTTCAAACTCAAATATCAAAGTCACATATTCCATTCAGTGTGCGTCACCGCAGTTTAGCAGCATATTCTGTGTACTCTGCACAGTTGCAGAATAGGAAGAAATACTGTTAAGTCTTCAAACTAAAATATCAAAGTCACATATTCCATTCAGTGTGCGTCACCGCAGTTTAGCAGCACATTCTGTGTACTCTGCACAGTTGCAGAATAGGAAGAAATACTGTTAAGTCTTCAAACTCAAATATCAAAGTCACATATTCCATTCAGTGTGCTTCGCCGCAGTTTAGCAGCACATTCTGTGTACTGTGCAGAGTTGCAGAATAGGAAGAAATACTGTTAAGTCTTCAAACTAAAATATCAAAGTCACATATTCCATTCAGTGTGCTTCGCCGCAGTTTAGCAGCATATTCTGTGTACTCTGCACAGTTGCAGAATAGGAAGAAATACTGTTAAGTCTTCAAACTCAAATATCAAAGTCACATATTCCATTCAGTGTGCGTCACCGCAGTTTAGCAGCATATTCTGTGTACTCTGCACAGTTGCAGAATAGGAAGAAATACTGTTAAGTCTTCAAACTCAAATATCAAAGTCACATATTCCGTGTAAGATGAAGAAGGCGGGTAAAAAGGGACGGGGAAGTGGACGTGATCCTGATAGTTCAGGGCGCGGGTCAGGACGCGGAGAAACTGTGCCTGGTGCCAGAGCACAAGAAAGAAAGACATCCACCATACCTAGCTTCATGTCTCATTTTACAGGGCGTCGCAGGACAACACTCTCGAGGTCCGACCACTGCGAACAGGTGGTCGGTTGGATGTCAGCTGATACTGCTTCCAGTCGGTTAAGCACCACCCTGTCTTCCACCAAGTCCACTCTCAGTAGCCAAGAGTCTGGTCAACATAATCCTCACTCTGATCATCCTTCCTCCCACCATAGACGGTCTGGTCAAAGAAGTGATCCCACACTGGGATATAGTGAGGAGCTCGTCTCATCACCAATCCTTCATTTGACCCTCTCTCCAAGCACGCTTGCAGAGGAACATGACATCTTATGCCCTGATTCACAACCTCTAGAGGGTACCCAATCACAAGAAGATGACAGATGTGAACGGCATTTAAGGTCAAAGGAAGTAGTGGATGATGATGATGATGAGACACAGTTGCCATTAAATCAACCACTATTACTGTCTCAAGACCTTGTTGAGGAGGATGTTATACAGTTGTCAATGACTGAGTATGTGGTGGGATCAAGACATGAGGAGGATGATCAGAGTGAGGAAGTGGAGGAGGACTTGGTGGACGATGAGGTGACTGACCCCACCTGGGAAGGTGTAGAGCCGAGCGATGACAGCAGTCCTGAGGGTGAGCCATCTGCAGCACCGCAACAGGCTGGAAGAGGCAGTGGTGTGGCTACAGAAAGATGGCGGACCGCACCAAACCGGCCCGCAAATGTTCCACGGAGCACCCCCTTGCGTAAATCTACCTTGCCAAGGGGTAGGTGTTCCGCGGTATGGCGTTTTTTTAAGGAAAGTGCGGACGACAAAAGAATTGTAGTTTGCAACCTGTGCCACACCAGAATGAGCCGAGGCATGAACACTAGAAACCTCACCACCACCAGCATGATCCGACACATGGCATCCAAGCACCGTAATAAGTGGGAGGAACGCCTGGATCGCCCATCTGTGTCTGCAGGCCACACCACTGCCTCCTCTTCCCCTGTTTTAGGTGCCGGCCAATCGCCTGTCGAAGGCGCAGGCCCGCATACCTCCCGCCCTGCACCTGTACCATCTGAAGCACCATCAGCGACCACATCCACTTCCCTGTCCCAGCACAGCGTCCAAATGTCGTTACCCCAGGCATTTGAGCGCAAATGAAAATACCCAGCCACCCACCCACAGGCCATAGCACTAACCTCACACCTTTCCAAATTACTGGCCATCGAAATGCTACCATTTAGGCTTGTGGAGACTGAGTCCTTCCGCAGCCTGATGGCAGCAGCTGTCCCTCGGTACGCAGTCCCCAGCCGCCACTACTTTTCCCGGTGTGCCATCCCTGCATTACACCACCATGTGTCCCGTAACATCACCCGTGCCCTGACCAACGCAGTTACTGGGAAGGTCCACTTAACGACTGACACATGGACAAGTGCTTGTGGCCAGGGACGCTACATTTCCCTGACGGCACACTGGGTGAATGTCGTGGAGGCTGGGAGCGACTCGGACCCTGGGATGGCACGGGTGCTACCCACGCCGAGGATTGCGGGCCCTACCTCCATCAGGGTTTCCGCCAGCACCTACGTTATTGGCTCCTCCTCCTCCGTTTCCACCTCCGAATTCTCTACACGCAGCGCCACTCCCCCATCAGCCAGTAGCTGGAAGCAGTGTAGCACTGCAGTGGGGAAGCATCAACAGGCCGTGCTGAAGCTGATCTGCCTTGGGGACAAACAGCACACGGCCTCAGAGCTGTTGCAGGGGATTAGTCACCAGACCGAGCAGTGGCTCTCGCCACTCAACCTACAACCATGCCTAGCGCATGGATTTAATTTAGTGGTTCAGCGATTTCTAAAAACCTACCCCAATGTGCATGATCTCTTGACCAAGGTGCGCCGCGTGTGTGCACATTTCCGTAAGTCATCTACAGCTTCGGCCGGCCTGTTGAAGCTGCAGCAGCGCTTACAATTGCCAGCTCACCGGCTGCTGTGTGACGTGAGCACGCGCTGGAACTCCACCTTCCACATGTTGGCCCGGCTTTGTGAGCAGCAGAGGGCAGTAGTGGAGTACCAGCTGTTACACGGTCGTCGCCTCTCCGTTCAACTTCCTGTAATCAGAAGTGAGGAGTGGGAATGGATGTCAGACCTCTGTGAGGTTTTACGCAATTTTGAGGAATCGACACAGATGGTGAGCGGCGATAACGCTATTATCAGTGTAACCATCCCACTTCTGTGTCTACTGAAACGCTCGCTGCTCACAATTAAAACTGACGCTTTGCATGTGGAAGAGGTGGAAATGCGGGAGGAAGAGCTTACACAAGGTGATAGCCAGAGCACCCTCACTTCGTCTTCTCAGCGACAATTGGAGGAGGAGGAGGAGGAGGAGGAGGAAGACACGGTTGCCTCCGCTACAGAGGGTAGCCATGGAACTTTAGTTCCATCTCTTCAGCGTGGGTGGGCAGAAGAGGAGGAAGAGGATGAGGAGATTGAGAGTCATCCTCCTGGTGAGGACAGCAAAATCTTGCCTGTTGGTACTCTGGCACACATGGCTGACTTTATGTTAGGCTGCCTTTCCCGTGACCCACGCGTTATACGCATTTTAGACAACACGGATTACTGGGTGTTCACCCTTCTGGACCCCCGCTACAAAGAGAATTTCTCATCTCTCATTCCTCCGGTGGAGAGGACAAGCAAAATGGTGCAATACCAGAAGGTTCTTGTTGAAAAATTGCTCCAAAATTTTCCATCTGACAACGCTGGCGGCAGAGTACGTGCTACCTTGGCCAACCGAGAAGGGGAGAAAAGGGGAGCACACAGCAGTTCCGACAAAGGCAGGGCAACACTCTCCAAGGCGTGGGACACCTTCATGACACCCCGTCAGCACCCTCACCCTGATGCGCAGCCTAGTGTCACAAGGAGGGAAAAGTTTTGGAAGATGGTGAAGGAGTACGTAGCAGACCGTGTCAGCGTCCTCAATGATCCCTCTGTGCCTTACAACTACTGGGTGTCCAAGTTGGACACGTGGTATGAACTGGCACTCTATGCCTTGGAGGTGCTGGCCTGCCCTGCCGCCAGCGTTCTGTCTGAGCGGGTATTTAGTGCTGCTGGTGGCATCATAACAGATAAGCGTATCCGCCTTTCCACCGACAATGCTGATAGGTTGACACTTATAAAAATGAACAAGGCCTGGATTTCCCCTGACTTCTCCACTCCACTGGAGGAAAGCCCCGGGGGAACATAAACTCACTTTATATATGTTATTTACAATGATGGGAATACTCTGTATTCCCATTCACCCCTTCCACCCAAAAAACGGGTATATGGTTGACTCTTAATCTTCTCATCCTCCTCCTCCTCTTCCATATGCCCTGTGATATAATTTTTATATAGGGCCAGCTCACCAGCGGGCCCTGTTTGACAATTTTTATATAGGTCAGCTCACCAGCGGGCCTTCTCATATAATGTTTTATTGGGTCAGCTCTCTAGCGGGCCCTCTCATATAATGTTTTATAGCGTCAGCTCACTAGCGGGCCTTCGCATATAATGTTTAGGATAGTCAGCTCCGCAGCAGACCCTCACCCATAATGTTTTAGATGGTCGGCTCAGCGCACGTTTCCCTCTTAATCATGGCCCCAGTTCAGAAAAATCTAGGACATTTTTGGGAGAATTTGCCTTTGCGCACGTTTCCCTCTTAATCATGGCCTCAGTTCAGAAAAATCTAGGAAATTTTAGGGAGAATTTGCCTCTGCGCACGTTTCCCTCTTAATCATGGCCTCACTTCAGAAAAATCGATGAAATTTTTTGCAGAATTTGCAGATGATATACAAGTAAATATACAGCAAATACTGTTTGGTAACAATTTTTCGCCTAAAGTCGTTTTTATTTTCCTTTTTGTGTGTTTTACGGTCAGTCTGTAAAAATGGCGTACTACGGGCGAAAGATCGTTCCCAGCAGCGATGTTGGAGTCCAAGATGCATCCAGACATCCTCCCTATGCTGTCCCTGAACCATTTCTGTGGTGTTTCCATCCTTTTCTGCCCTTTTCCTATGGACCAGGCACCCTCCCCTCATCAGAGCAGGGGGTGCCTGGTGTAATGCTCGAGTCCTCCCATTGACTTCAATGGGGCTCGGGTGCTCGGCCGAGCACTCGAGCCTCCGGGGGTGCTCGGTCAGAGCACCCGAACACCCGAGCATTGGGGTGCTCGCTCATCACTAGTGTTTATGTACTGCCGGGGCATTCTCTGGCTTGCCAAACTTTGTTTATGATGTTTCATTTATTTCAATGATATAGTGTTATTGATGTTTCTGTATTCCGAACAATCACAAATACAATTCCAGTGAAATCCAGTATATCTTGTTAAGAACAAACTGAAATGAACAACCATAGAGATAAGTATGTGAAGTACCACGGCTCATCTGTATAACCACTATCTCAAAATAAATAGATTAATCTAAAAAGATACCGGGGCATATCCGGCTTGCCATTTACCTACCTGATATAAAATGTGGTTAACATCCTTAATAAATATTGGGATGTGATTAAATCAGACTCAGATCTGGCTAAAGTGGTAGGCGATAGGGTACTCACGGGTTGCAGGAGGGCACCCAATTTAAGGGATCAATTGGTTCATATTTACCCTCAGACAGTTAAAAAATTATCGGTTCAAGGATCACAGAATTGTGGGCACTGTATAGCCTGTCAACATATGATATCAGTGAAGGAATTTAATGATAGATTCAATAAAAGGCATGTTATTTCGACATTAATAACATGCCAGACAATGAATGTGATTTATTGTCTGCAGTGCCCCTGTGGCCTCAAATATGTGGGCAAAACTTCTAGAAAATTAAAAACAAGAATAAGAGAGCATGCTAATCACATAAAGAATGCACGGAATGATGCTCAGAGTTTTAATAAAAAGATAACCCCTGTTGCCAAACATTATTTAGATAAGCATAATTCAGATCCAAAATATTTAAAAGCTTGGGGTATTCAGAAGATCTCCCTTGGTTTGAGGGGAGGAAACCTAGAGAGAACCTTATTACGTCATGAAAATAGATGGATTTTCCTTTTGGATACAATGACACCAAGGGGTTTGAATGAGGAGTGGTCTTTACATGCTCATATATAGACTCATATTTATACCTCTCTTTATATATATAGAGGATAGTATATGGGGTGGTATCTGAATTTAAGAACAAATATGTTTTCTTTATGGTGATTTCCAGGTAGATCTACATAGCAGGACATGTGGAGAGAATATTTAGATCTAACCTAGTATTTTGAAGATATTGTAATTTTGGATCTAATTTAATATTTTGTAGATATTGAGAATTTTGGGTTTAAAAATATGATGCTATCTTAATATCTAATGACATTGGATTCGGCAATAATTAGATTTTGCCTTTGAGATGTGGAGTGATTGATTCATGTTTGAGGATTCGTCTGAAAATGTGTCAATCAATGAAGTGATGTGGATTGGCTCACCTGTATGAGGTGAATCCCAGTTTTATGATTCAAAAAGAGGCTTTGATTGAGCGGCAGCGTGACTGATTATGCTGTGAAGAAGTTGTAGTACGAAACGCGCGTCGCGCTCTGTTTCTTTTTTTCTTTTTATTGTTTTCCGATTCACTGTGGCAGGGATTAAAGTCTCCGATATTTTGTGAAGGAGAGTCTTTAGGAGTTAGTGAGTTATTGATGGCAAGCCGGATATGCCCCGGTGTGATGTACTGATTCTGACTGCTAGCTAAATCTCTATGGCAAGCCGGTGTGCCCAGGTGTGATGTACTGATTCTCACTGCTAGCTAAATCTCTATGGCAAGCCGGACATGTTCCGGTGTGAACTTTGAGGGATCCAATATAGGTTAGGATCGACGTACACTCAAGTGTCCGTGTTATTTAGACACTTAGATATTGGAATATTTATTTATGGCAAGCCGGATATGCCCCGGTATAAACTTAGAGGGATCTAATACATGTTAAGATCGATATATGCTTAAGCGTCTGTGTTGGTTTAGTGAAGACGCTTAGGTATTGCCGGACATGTTCCGGCATTTGGATAGATTAGAACTTAGACAGTGAATTATTCAGATTAGTATTTACACTTGAACCTATGAGGTAGGGATACTTGGGTCTACTTTGATTTTATATCAGGTAGGTAAATGGTAAGCCGGATATGCCCCGGTATCTTTTTAGATTAATCTATTTATTTTGAGATAGTGGTTATACAGATGAGCCGTGGTACTTCACATACTTATCTCTATGGTTGTTCATTTCAGTTTGTTCTTAACAAGATATACTGGATTTCACTGGAATTGTATTTGTGATTGTTCGGAATACAGAAACATCAATAACACTATATCATTGAAATAAATGAAACATCATAAACAAAGTTTGGCAAGCCGGAGAATACCCCGGCAGTACATAAACACATATGTGATACATATTTCATGAGATTGATTAATGATCTGGTGAGTAAATGTATTATGTAGACACATACAATGTTTTGAACCATCACTTTGGGAAAATACAGTGATTTGAACAATCTACTTAGTAAGGCATTAGCCAATTCCCTGTCCATTACAATGTGGGTGATCGGAACAATAGAAGATTAATATCTGAATCCTTGGAATTTTATTGGTAGCGAATAAAAGTTAGGTTTTATTTTTCATTTTTTTATTCTTAGGATAATGGGGTATTTCCAATAATTTGATACTTTAGAATAACCGTTCTACTTGTATGACCTACATAGCGCAGTGATTAGCATTTGTAGGTGTGCTTGTATATCAGGGTTTCTTTCTATTTTTTCCTTTCTTTTGTATATTCAGTTATTTCCCTGAAGCACCCTACGTAGCAGACTGTGTTTATGAAGAGGTCTGGGGTTTTCTCTGGAAGAGTGCGTGGGTATATTTATTTCTATTCTAACATTCACCTTATTGGGCCTCATTCATCAATTAAACAGCTAGGTTCTAGAGCAATTCAACTGTACAAAAGGAGGAAAATGAAAATTCACATTGATTTGAACTGGACAATTAACCACTTGAATGCTAGAGGGGACTCCAGTGCATTTACGGAAATTCATTGGAGATTACATTATTGATCAAGTGGCTAAAAGCCTCATTTATATGAATGGAAATGTTGGGAGTATTTAGTTGTCCCCAATAGTACATTTGATTTGCCTTAGAATTGTTCCACTTTGTCTTTATACACATATATAGTCATAAGTGTATGACTTAAAATTAATAAGTACAAGATGTTGCATCTGTGTGATATTTATGAGTCACAGAGGTGTTGATTGTGGGTGTGTCTCATTAGCATATGCACAAAAAGAACTGTTACCTCATCCCTTTAACCAGTTGAATGCTAACAGTGTTATCAATATAGTGCCCCACATATCTGGCTATAACTCTAGCATTCTAGGAGTTAATGCAGATCTTTTTTAAAGAGTGATACTGCAGGGTCTGCATGAAAACTGTTGCAAACCTAAAGTAGAAGATGGCTACCTTTGTCTCTACAACTGTATGCCTGCCAACATTTCAAATACATATCTGTACCTGGGAACTCTCCAGATCTGCCCCAAAGACTCCAGTTTTTCACGTTAATTACTTGATCTCCAAAGACAGAGGCTGTTTCTCTGGCTGGTATGTTTCTTGACAAACTTTTCCTTTCCTTTTCCTCCTTCTCACCCTGTTCTGCCACTTCCTGCCCACTTATTGGTAAACCCCACTTACCTCCCCTTTCCGGGAGCTCCACAGAATGGAAGTTTCAGGTATGTAAACATATCCAGGGGGACACTTTCCCTCAGAAGTCACATTATAGAGAGTCAATAGTGCCCATGGTACCATGTGGCATAATGTCAGCAGAAAAACACCTTTATACTACGTAGAATCATATAAATAAACAATATTACCATGTGGAGAAGCTACTGTCCTATTAACTTTTTAAGTACAAAGAATATGGGGTTGTATTTATTTTCTGAAAACTAGGGACAATGACAGGTTCAACGCATTTACTTATATTTGCTCTATAAGCTAACGATTAATGCTAACTTGTATAGGGGTGATACATCCCCTTTAAAGAAGTGCAATTCTGGATCAAAGCAACTACGTCACAAGGGACAATTAAATATTCCCATTGATTTAAATGACCTTTTAACCCCTTTAAAGGGATAGTAATGTTTCATAATAAAAGCAGCTTCAATTAATCATTATAGTATTTGGACTTTGGAGAGTTTTATTTCAGTTCTGTCAGAGTTGTAGTTCAAGAGTAATACAATGACAAAGTGTCCCCCTCCCACCCCTTTTACTGATGTAACTCTGCTCAGCCAGATCAGAAGGGAGGTGCCCAGGTAGATTGCAGAGAGGGACAATCTTCAATTAAGATAAGGGAAAAACCTGAAAAACGTGTCAAGGGGGGCAGTGCTTTCATTGTTCTCATAGGAAGAAGATTGTCCCCTGCTGTTATCTGTCTGGTTTATGGACTGCATTCCACATCTGAGAAGAGATGGCTTACACTAGGTAAAAGGGGCGGGGAGGGGGAAACTTTGCTTGTGAATATCTCTCAAACCATAAAGGTTTGAGAGATAAGACTTATATCGTTCTTTATGTTTTTTTAATGCCTACAAAATAAAATAAAGATAAAACGAAGTATCACTATCCCTTTAATTCTAGAGATGCCTCCGACATTGGTAATAAAAGGATAAGGTGCTGACTCTACTCAAAAAAGGTATATGCCTGGAAAAAGAAAAATGTAAACCAAAAAAAATCTTATAGCCTGAGTTTTGGAGGATGAGAAGCACAAAAGATGTGACCTGATATTTGAAGGACATAGCCATACCTGTAAACTCTCAGGGTTTTGACCCAAATCTCATGGTCTTAGGGTGAATGTCCAAATTCTCAGGGCAAGACAGTCCAGAGCTACCTACTGTGTGATCTACACCAATTAACTGCTTGTTTAGTCTTTATGTCACTTGTACAAAGAAGGCAGAGGAAAAGTCCTGCTTGTCGTGCAGTGATATATTTAATTTGTTGTATATTAGTGGCTCCTTGAGGACCTGTTTGAGCACCTCTCGATTACAGGAGTCAGAGACATATCACAAAGAATCTCTATTATGCGAACTTTAAGGGTTAATATTTCCAGGGTCAGTTGAAAGTTCCAGGTAGGAACATAACTTTAAAGGGATAGTAATGTTTCAAAGTAAATGAAGCTCCAATTATTCTTTATAGTTTTTGGGCCATGTAGAGCATTATTATCATTCTCTATGATGTGTAGTTCCAGAGTAATTAAATCATAAAGTGTCCCCCTCCCGCCCCTTTTACCTAGTGTAATCCGCCTCACCTCAGAAGTGGAATCCAGTCTCTTGACTGGACAGCTCACAGCAAGGGACAATCTTCTTACTATGAGTATAAGGAAACCCTGCTCCCCTTTAAAGAGAAGGGCTGTTTTTTCCATATGCTTACAGAACATTGTCCCTTGCTGTGATCCATCTGGACGGTCTTGCTGTACAGCTTTACATAGGTAAACAGGGCAGGAGGGCGACACTTTATGATTCATTTACTCTGTAACTACACATCATAGAGAATGATAATAATGCTCTACATGGCCCAAAAACTATAAAGAATAATTGGAGTAGCATTTATTTCGAAACATTACTATCACTTTAAGTGTGCCTTATCTGTGCTGTCCTTGCTCATATGGGTATGTTCAGAGCATTCCCAAAGCCCCTATTTTATGGTAACTAGTTTACTAGTCAACTACTTAACCCCTTGGCTGCAAGAGTGGTCTCTATTACATTGCTTTGCAATGCATTGGAGACCTCTTGCAGCCAAGGAGTTAAGAGCTTTGTGCTTGTACACATTATAGACTTGGGGTATTTCTATATCAGGCAACAATAGGTGGTGGGGCTAAAGGTGAAGTCATCTGATATTTCTAGGTATGACCATGGACAGGGCTAAGGGCACCTTGGGTGCATTCGCCTGGGAGTACCTATAATGTAACTATAGTAAATCAGATTTTCTTTCTCTCCTACACTGGCAAGTACAAATATAGAATTACTGGTGGTCTGCTTGCCTTGGGTTAAACACATATTGGGGGAAGATGGTACTAACTCACATTTTCATTGGAGATGGGATATGCTCTCAGAAAGGGTTATTAGTGTACTTTAGGGATCTAGTTCTGACAGTTTGTTTAGATTGGCATGCCAGACATGCCATCTTTTTCTCTGGATTTCCTCCAAGCTTCTAGAACCCCCAAATCACTGGTTCTTCAGTTATTATATTCGTTTGCTCATAGTAGCACACATGCATTCCTCCATCTGGTTCTGTATTATCTCAATGTGCGCCTGGAAAAGTCAGTCTGTTTCTATTTCATTGTATTCTTTGGAACTCGCTAGTTCCTCTTCCCATGTGGTCTATCCCTTTCCCCCTTCTCTGATGGAAATTTTATTTTTTTCTGGTCACAGAGGAAAATAAAATACCGAGACTGATGTGCTATGAAGAACTGAGGGATATGAACTAAGCTGTGTTAAAATATGATAAAGAGAAGATAACTTATCCAGTGAGGTAAATGTTCCAATTCCTCTGAGATTAGCAGAGTAAAGGTAAAACCTCTATAGGCTACTTATTTAGACAATACAGATATCCCCTTATTCAACCAATCTCCTTCTTTTCCCATGGCTAACACAGTATGGCCATCTATCAATGTGTTATTGTATGGGGTCTATGCACTAACATTTCTGCAACTTGACAAATCTAATGCATATACTCCATAGAATAACATAGGAACTGGAGAGTTTATCCCACTGGAGGAGTTATCTCCACCTAATCATAATCTCTGTATAGCCTCCCTTGTGATTCTGGGTCAAACCAATTACATCATAGTGGATAAATAAAATGTAACAAAATCCCAATTTATTTAAATAATGTTTTAATCCCTTGAATGCTAGATAGCTGTCCAACACATTGCTTTGAGATGTGGTGAAGACCTATCTAGAATTTGAGAGGTTAATAGCCCCATTTGAACTCAGTTGGACTTTTTATTTGCCCCCTAAGGTAAAGATGTTTTGCCCCAGAAGTTTGCCAGTTCTTCTTAGTACATCATCCTCCATGAATCCTTCCAATAGTATGCATAGGTGTAATTGAAAGCAGGACAATAAACAACTACCTTTTTGATATTTGGTCCCTGAATTGACTTATTTTACAGGCTTAAGGCCTTATGCAAAATGAAGCAACTCAGGGGTAAACCAACTGCAATATACAGGAGAAATACAATTTCCCATTGAATTGTCATCTAATCCTGTAAAAGCTACAGAGTTCTCCAAAGCTTTCAAACCAATGTATTGGAGATCTCTGCAGCATGCAAAGGGTTAACTCTTTGAATGCCAGAGGGGTACACAATGCACAAAGGGTCAAAAGAACAGTTTGGTTTAACTCCTTGGATGCTAAAGACATCTCTAACATATTGCAATGCATATTTGGCATCTAAGGGGTTAAATCAATATGAATTTTGGAACTGTAATTTGTCCCTTATATGCAGTTGGGTTTTTACTGAATTCTTATTCTTAATAAAGCTCTCACTATTGTTGTCAACGCGAGAGCTAAGAAACAAACCCAGATATAGTTCTATTCATCCGACACACAAGCACATTTTCTTATTTGTCTCCTGGTAAGCTTGAGATGTTCCCAACACCTCTGGTATCCAAGGGGTTAAATATTTGAGAGAGAGAGAGAGAGAGAGAGGGAGAGAGAGACTATCACACTGCTAATATTCATGATTTTACAGCTTACTAAGACCATTCTAGATGGAAAAATTTGCCAAATGGCTATTTCTAAATCAGCATACAAAATGTGAGAGGCTTCTGAGGACGAACAAAGCACAATGGCCTGTTCTACGGCTAGGCCCAACAAGGCCGAAATGTATGTTGTTGTTCCTCCTCAGAAGTCTCTCACATTTTGTATGCTTATTTTGAATACTCGTAGGGGGTCTCCCTTGGGGTGAAGGGTGATCCAGATGTGGACCCCTTGCTCTCAGTGCATAGGGAATCTAGCTGCACCCTCCTAACGAGGCCCAACAAGGCCAAAACGTACGCCGGGGGTTAGCTGGTGTTCCCGTGTTGGGGGACTTGCCTGTCATTTTGGAACTAGACCTGACTTTCAGAGGTATTAGTCTAATATGTACGTGGAAATTTCTCCTCTGTAACGGCACTAGAGAGATAAAACATGATGCTTCTGAGCTGTGACTAGCCTTAGAACAGGCCATTGTGCTTCTCTTCGTCCTCAGAAGCCTCTTACATTTTGTAAGCCTATTTTCTAAATTACCAGATATTCCCAGCTGGTCATTTCTGCAATTACATTCTGGCCACGGGTCAGAATTGGATTGCTGAAATACATTTTTTTTCAAACAATTACGTTGGAAGCTGCTTGGCATCATACGGTTTAAGGAGACTTGTGTGAGTGTGTGGAGGGTGATTGGGTGCACATGGGCATGAATAGACATTGAACAGACCTTTATTCCAGATTCAGCAGCCCTGAAGACTACTTGCCTACCAACTGTCCCTTTTTCTTGCTGTCCCTGTTTTTAAAAATGAATTTTAACCCAATATTCTGTGTGCTGGTCTTTAAAGGGTTCAAATGTTTTGACTTTCTACACGTTAATAATGCCAATTTATATGATTCTATGTAGTATTTAGGAGTGGGTAATGGCTGTAGAAGACTGTTGTACAAGTTGTTCTGTTACTGTAGCTTTACTCTGTAGTATGGACAACTAACGTAATGTCATTCTGTAATGTGACTGCCCAGACGAAAAGTGCTCCTGTTTTTTTTTTCATCCTTTTGAGTTCCAGAGAAGTGAGAAACACATTGCTCTGCAATACCTTCCTCACGCCTCTGGCCCTCAAAGGGTTAAATGTTGGTACATATGAGACAGATGCCAAAAAATTGTTACCGCATGAATCTGAGACCTAATTAACATGTTTTTTTTTCCAAAATCCTGATTTCATACTCACTTAACACATTTTAAAAAAAAGAACATTTTTCAAAAAAATTCCAGATCCACTAGCATTAACCCTATGAGTGCCAGAGGGGTACATCACACATTGCAAAGCAATGTGTGGCACATCCCTCTGGCGCTCAAAGGGTTAAGGAAGGCAGTACAAAAGTAAAATGGAGCAAGCTAATTTTGTCGTAGGAGACAAGTGTAAAAATTTTACAATGCATTGCAGACTTCTTTAGCATTCGGGGGGAGGGTTAGAAAAGCTATTTTGAAATCAATGTGCATTTGCTGTGTCCCCTATAGTGCACTTGGTATGCCCCAGAACTGCTCCTCTTTGAGCCTTTTGTATAAGGAAAGGACCTTAAAGGGATAGTAATACTTACAAATTATGAATCCCCATATTGTAGGCATGCTAAAAAGAAATGTATTGCCCTCAGTGTCATCTCTCAAATCTTTATGGTTTGAGAGATACTCACTCGCAAAGTTCCCCGCTCCTTCCACTTTCCCTGAAGTCAGCTTTGTAGCTGACTGCAGGGGAAGCCTGTCGTACGACAGTCAGGCGGCTGTGCAGCAGAGCCGAGATTGCGTTAATAAAAAATAATTCTTTTTTTTTTTTTTGCAAGCACACGTAGAAGTCTGTTTCAGTGAAAGATTTATTTTTTACTAACGCGATGTTGGCTCTGCTGCAGAGCCATCTGATGCACGTAAGACCGGATTTCCCTTCAGTCAGCTACAACACTGAGTTCAGGGAAGGGGGAACTTTGTGAGCTAATATCTCTCAAACCATAAGGGTTTGAGAGATGACACTGGAGGCAATAAATTTCCTTTTAGCATGCCCACAAATTGGGGATTAGTAATTTGTAAGTATTACTATCCCTTTAATCATGAAGCAGAAAATAGACAATTCTGGTACAAACCAGTCACACACCATCACAAATTCCCTTTGAATCAAATGCGAATTTTATCCCTCTGAATACTAGAGATGTATTCAAGGGCTTAGAAGACACATTTAAATCAACTGGAACTTTGGGAATTTTCATTTCCCTCCTACGAAAAGTTGGTTTGCTTTAGATATTCACCTCTATAGCTTGATTAATAAGGCCCATAGTGTTTATAGTTCCAAAATTGCCTTATCATGCACAACTATAAGAACTTCCATAAGATCTTTCATATCTTTATTGAATTACATCTCTGATCACAAGATGTAGGCCAACAGGGCCCAGTCGTGGCATTGGAATTTTATTACAGACCAAAATAAAACATAACATTGAAACATGATAGTGTTGTGTACTTTTTATTATTAAAACACAGGTAATTGAATCAATCATTCAATTTTTTGTTTTCAGCAATTTAATTTATTAGGGGCATCAGTCAACTGTTTCTTGTTTAGAGACTAAGGGGTCTTACCAATAAAGTATGAAAGCTAAATTTAATTCTGTTACTGGAAAAATTTGTGAAAATTGGGCACCACACTTACTACCAGCTTCTTTGTAGATGTTCTGATTGCCAAGTAACTTTTTGTGCAAATAAAATATTATAGTTATTAATTTAAAATTAACAATTGGTAACAGATATTAAATGTCAGTAATGGCCATTCCCACTCAGTGAGCATACTTTTCAAGACATATGGGTGGTTATGCACTAAGGTGTGATAAAGTGGAGATGACTTCTCCAGTGATATCACTTCTCAAGTTCCTATGTTATTCTATGGAGCAAATGCACTAAGACCTCCAACTTTGGAGATCTACATGCACAGGACCTATAGAATAACATAGGAACTGGAGAAGTGATGTCACTGGAGAAGTCATCTCCACTTTATCACTTCTTTATCATGCTTTGTGCTTTCACCCATAATGTCATATTTAAAAAGCAAACAATGCAATAGGGGACAAAAAAAATCACAAAATTCCCATTTACTTAAATGGGCTTTAAACCCACTGAATGTTAGAGAGGTCTCTAACTCTTTCCTTTGCAATGTGTTGGAGACCTCTCAAGCTTTAAGGGGTTAAAAGTCCCATCGAAATCAAGGGGAACTTTTTTTTACCCACTGTACTGCAGATGATGTGCACCAGAATTGCTCCACTTTTGTGCAGCATATATGGGACTAAGTGTCAAGACTAGAAATGTTGTTGTCCATAGCAACCTAGCATTAAATGCACAATTGGTGTGTGCGGTTTTGGATTATTTTATGTCCATGTGTTATTCCTAGAACCTGTTTCCTCAGGATTAATTGATCCTGTGATGTCAATTTCTGAAACTCCATAGAAGGATACCATCTTGTTTTGTACTAGCACCATCTTTCTTTCACTTAGAACCGTCTCCCGGTTACAAGGCCCTGCTCACTCAGCATTGATGGGGCATTAATGCCACAGTCTCTGGCTTCACAGAACCCTGGTACCCCCGGTGGGCCTGGCAACCCTTGTTGGCCAAGAGGACCCGTGTAACCTGGAGGACCCTGAAGTCCCTCTTCTCCATTTTTCGCAACTCCTGGGTAACCTGGATAACCTAAGGAAAGGTAAAGTAAATGGTTAAACACGTTGCATTTCAGGAGAGAATCAATTCAATGAGAGTGAAAAACTCATTGAGAATTACTGTTTTCTTAATGTGTGTGCTCTATAACAGGATGTGTCAGAATGACAGAAATCACTGCTGTGGTACTAGTAATGAAATTTCCATAGTCACATTTTCCACTCTACAATCTGCCTACCTAGAACTAGTTCAAAAATAAAAATACTCACAGAGCCCTTTTCATTAAAATGGCACTCTGTTACTTACTAAGCACAAAGTGTCCATATAACTTTATCATACATTTACATTTTGTTAGATAAAAAGGTGACAGACTTTCAGTTCTTAACACCTTGGATGCTAATCAAGTCTTCTATTTAATATATGATGGTGGGATGAATTTACTATCTTGTGTTATTCCTTCAGAATTTCATATGAATACTTTGCAAATATTCATACAACTTAGATTGTAGATGAAAAGGAATGCTACTCTGGGCACCCATTTGCCTTCTGGGGACTCCGTCTGGTCCTCTTTGGGGTGATAACAGTGGTAGGAAAAGTGCAGTGAGGTTTCTGGTGGCATTTCTGATGTGACTGACAGAGGACTACCATATTGTTAGACATCCGTGATGTGCCATTACATGCTGCATGACATCGTCCCAAGCATCAACTTAGACACCAGGCTCTGGGGGAGGAGTTAGTTTGGAGCAGACCTTGTGGATTTCACAGGGAGCTGGGCTGAGCTCTGGGAGCAGGTGGCTGGGGATCCATATAGGACTGAGCTACATTAGTGGTAGAAAACTTAGAGAGTTTGTGAGCTGTTAGGATTAGTTGTGAGTCACTTATCGAATTACTCTGTTATAAGTGATAGTGGAGATTAGAACATTAAGGTAGAGCCAGGGCAAGGATGCCAAAAGAATAGAGATAGCAGGTGGTTAATGGATTGAACCTAATTATGAGGGTGATCTCTTCACTCCTGAGGGTTAGTATAGAGTAGGTATCCTGTGCTCTTTATAGGTTGTTCCAGAGTTCCTGGAAGGTAGAGCCAGGGCAAGGATGCCAAAAGAATAGAGATAGCAGGTGGTTAATGGATTGAACCTCATTATGAGGGTGATCTCTTCACTCCTGAGGGTTAGTATAGAGTAGGTATCCTGTGCTCTTTATAGGTTGTTCCAGAGTACCTGGTGGATCAAAGTGCTTCGTTACTAGGTGTGGGACATGAAAGAGGATTTGGATGGGAAAGAGCTGAATGGAAAACAATGGACCAATGGAAGCTGCAAGAATGTGGTAGATAATAAGAGCAACGCATTGGAGACCCTTCTAGCATTCAAAGGGTAAAAAGCCCCATTTAAATAAATGGGGATGTGCATCCCCCCATAGTGCAGTTGGTTTGCTCCAGCACTGTACCACCTTAGCTTGATGAATGCCCTTTGGTGGAAATGTATAAAATGTATTCTTAATGTATGTTTAAGAACTGTCTCTAAAATTTGCAACAATGGGTCATCTTGATAAAGAAGTCAAGTTTATGCCTATCTGGGAATTATGTGAGAACATTCTGAGAAAATTCTGACATTTTTTTTTGCATACATAACTATCATAAGTTCCTTTAAGTACAAGTTATATCTTGGGGGATATGCACTAATGAATGATAAAGAGGAGATAAGTTCTCCAATAACATCACTTCTCCAGTTCCTACATTATTCTATAGAGCCTATGCATTAAGATCTCCAAATTTGGAGAGATCTTAGTGCATTGGCTCCATGAAATAACATAGAACTTAGAGAAGTGATATCACTGTGGAATGGTTCTCCAAAATTAATTTTTATTTAGTACTGAATATTATGTTCTTGTAAAAGGTCATGAGTCCATATGTATAAAAGCAAACTGGAGTTATTCTGGAGTAAACCAACTGCAATATAGGGGAAAAATACAAATCTGAGGGCAGAATACTAAGTGGAGATTAATTTTTGGTCGAGAAACAGTCCATGTCCATTGTTTCATGATGGCTATTAGGATCTTCTGTGCAGATTAAAATAAGTGACATTTTTTTCAGAAGTAGGTGTTCCTTTAAACTGCAAGTATTCTGGGGCAAAGTTTTCTTTCAGTCGTGTCTACACTAGCTAATTACTGTACTTGCCTAACTTGTATTGTATACACTACAATTCACACATTGTTGAAAATGGATAACAGAAGGTTCAGCTTTTGCTAAATCACCTCAGGAAACAGGAAGTAAAATGTGCTCTTTCAACTCTGGGACTCTTACGTCTTGTGGAGTAATTCTAGATCAAATCAAATGTAGCATAAGGGAGAAAATAATAAATGTCTAAAATTCCCAGTAATGTAAATGGACCATTTAACCATTTGAATGCTAGAGAAGCAATCTGTTGGAGATCTCTGTAGCATGCAAGTAGTTAAATGCCCCATTTAAACAAATGCAAATTGTTACTTGTCCCTGGTTTACTTGATTTGCCCCAGAATGTCTCCTCTTTTCTTTTCTTTATAATGCCCTTAAAGGGATGGTAATGTTTCACAAAAACAGAAGCTCCAATTAATCTTCATAGTACCTGGGACATGGAGAGTGTTATTTCAGTACTGTCAGAGTTGTAGTTCAAGAGTAATTGTATGATAAATTATCCTCCTTTTACCTAGTGTAAGCCGCCTCCCTTCAGATATGGAATCTGGTCCTGGGACCAGATAGCTCACAGCAAGGGACAACTGGCACAATGCAAGAAACGTTCGCATCGAATAAAGTAATTTTTGTGCGCAGATAGATTTTGCGCCTGTTCTAATCCAGGAAGCTAAATACCGAACGCTTCTTGAATTGCGCATAAAAAATTTCATTTTACGACAACAGTATGCAGACGTATAAATTCATTTGAAATAGAGGTTCCTGCATTAGGCGCATTTAGGGTTGCCACCTTTTCTTCAAAAAAAATACCGGCCATGGCATTCCCTCCATAGACTTAACATTGGCCAGAAGCCAATTTTTTACTGGCCTGCCGATAAAATACTGGCTGGGTGGCAATCCTAGGCACATTCGCTATTCCACTCGCACAGATTCGTTAATCGTAGCCACGCCCACAAAAACAAATATACGCAGCCATTCGCGAATCTTGAATTTTCATGCGCAATTCAACAAAATCATGCACAAACCTATTCCCTAGTGGTTTTCACACGGGAAATAGTGATTGCGCACGTTTCCTGCATCACGCCAAATATTCTTACTGTGAGCATAAGGAAAACCCTGCCCCCCTTGACAGGTTTTTCCTTCTGCTCACTGAAGATTGTCCCTCTCTGCGATCCATCCGGACAGTCTTGCTGCTCTGAGGTGAGCAGTGTTACATCAGTAAAATGGGCGGGAGGGGGATACTTTATCATTCAATTACTATAGAACTACAACTCAGACAGTATTGAAATAACACTCTACTGTACTCTACTATCTCTTCAATACTATTTACGGTACCAGGCCCAGTTTTCTGAATAATCTACTTCTACTGCCCCATTCTGCACAGTATATATTGAATAGTGATAGTAATGATAAACTGAAATGATGTGACTAAGTAGAGAGGAAGATAGCATGTGAGGTGGCATTGGCCAGTCTTTTTCAAAAGATGTGAGTGAAGGTGGTGGGTGGAGACGTTAGGTTTAGGATATTACTGATCATTAGTCATCCTATATCTTTCTGAGTGGTTACATTTTGAACTTCCTACCAGGAGCAAGCGTCCTAAATAAATAGTTCACTTGCAATGGTTTTATCAATTGAAATGCAGTTTAGAGTGCTGATTGTGCAACTAGCACTGGAGAAGAACAAGTTGTTATGGAATAACAAAATTGTATTATGCGTTGCTCATCCCTCTGGCACTCAAAGGGTTAATATTCTCTTGTTTAAATCCATAAAATTGGAAAAAAGGACTATTTTTAAGCAGAATGGTCCAACTTTGCACCTGGTCTTACTTACAACCATGCCTTAGGAAACCCTTCACTTGACAAGCTCACCAATCCCGAAAGATCGACATAGATAATCATTTTGTGACCGTTGGGTACAAGTTCATAAAAATGTGATTGTTTTTCCTGAACATGTAAGATCAACATAATTGTCAGTTAAATATTAACCTTGTGAGTGCCAGAGGAGTACACAATGCAATGCTCTGCAATGTGATGTGAACCCTGCTGGCACTGAAACTCTTAATACAGGAACAGTAAATATTTTAACAAACAATATATTTTGTAACTAATTTCCTGCTGAGTAAAACAAGGGTATTCAGACTTATATTAAAAAGTTAATTCAACTGAAACATTACTTTTCTTGTTTTAGTTAAACTGCAGTTTTCTGTTGGGCCATCAGGTGCTGCTGTTCCTGGCATTTAGTGTGAAGAGCTGTATTGTCTTGTATAGTATTGTATTGTATAGTATTGTATAGTATTGTCTAATTAAAAAAAAAAAAATAAACGATCCCAGTCCTATTCACAGCTAAAGTTCCCCGTCCATCCTCTTTCCCTGACATCAGCGCTCTAGCTGACTGCAGGAGAATCCAGTCCTGGGACCAGTGAAGGCTCTTCAGCAGAGCTGAGATCGCGAGATATAAAAATAAATATTTCATTGGAACGGTCTACAAAGTGTGCCTAGTTTGCAAGCACACTTTGTAGACCATTCCAATGAAATGTTTCTTTTTATGTCTCGGCTGTGAATATCTCTCAAACCATAAAGGTTTGAGAGATAGGACCGGGATCGTTTAGTTTATTTTTTTAATGGCTACAAGATTATTTTTTTTTTTAAATTAGACAATACTATCCCTTTAAGCCCTCCCATAAAGGGCATTATAAAAAGACACAAATTTTCACTGTTGCTATACTAACTTTTGAATAAAATATGTCCTAGCAGTGGGAGTACCAGAAATGTTCTATGTCATATATTGCTTTTTCATAAAAATGTTTACTGTGGCTGTAAGTGAATCATTGAAAATAACCATATATTCCAGTGCAAAAGACTTTCATTTACCTCTAGGTCCCTGAACTCCATCTGGTCCGGGAAGACCAATACCTGGGTCACCTCTTTGTCCTTTCTCACCTCTGTCACCTGAAAAGGTACAATAGAGATTGTCAGGCCATGAATTTACAGATGTATCAAATGGAGAATAATGTGCCACATTTATCTTATAGCCCCACCTTTGTCTCCTTCAGTGCCTTTTTGACCAGGAACGCCAACTGGTCCTCTTGGTCCTCGTTTTCCATTAGACCCAGCAGCACCGGGTTTTCCCTGTTAAAACAATGCAAATGAGGCTGATTTACTAAGAAATGGAATAATTGTGGAACAACTCAACTTCACCAAAGGGGACAAATAAATATTCCCAAAATCATGGCTGTAATTAGATCCATCTGGCTCCTGAGGCTTATCCCCCGCTGCCCCATGGTAGGGTACTTAAAGGGTTCATGAAGATTTTACTGCCCTGTGTAATAATGGCAACTGTGGCCAGCGAAGTTGGAAACTGGTCTTATTGAAAGGGGTTGCAGGGCAGTGCAGAGCCAGTTGGCCCCCCTCCTTGAATACTTGTGCCCATCAAAACTGCACCCCTTGTAATTATGCCCCTGCCAAAAATCCACACTAATTTAAATAGGGCATTTAGCTCTTTGCGTCACTATGCGCTGGAGACCACAATGATTGAAATGGGACTTTTCACCCCTTGAATGCTAATGGAAATATTTTATTTGCCTCTTGAGGTGCAGTTGGTTTCCCCCAGAATTACGCAACTTCTTAACACATGACGATAAAGATTAATGCTGCCTTCTGTCATGTATTCATCACTGATTAATCTTATTTCCCTGTCTTGCATATGCGAATCAGGGAAATATGATTTTGAAACATGATCCAAATGCTGCCATTATGATGATACACAGATATACTCATGTAGTGTATGTATATGCTTTTCCTCCCCCATAGCATTCTATGGGATCCACCAACCTGAAGCTGGAGGATGGAATTGGCCAGTCTATCTCTCACTCACTTATTGATGAAGGAGTGAAGGCCAGATAAGACCTGGCTACTGATGTAGTGGCAGATGGCTAACACAAGCGGTGGGGGAGGCTATAGTCAGCACTCACAGCTTACACCAATGTTTGTTCCCCTACCATATTCAATCAAACTTGGAGTACTAAAGCTTAACTTTAATTTCATAAAAAATGTACATATCGGGCAAAATTGTTGATTTCTTGTTTTACCTTTTAAATTATTTCTTGAATAATTGGCTTCAACAGAGAGCTTTGTAATTTGCTAATTATGGTCACAGAGCCCACAGATTTATTTTTTTTGCCCTTGATTTTCATTTGGAGTCCTAACTTTCTTGAATTGAGTTGGTTTTGTTTATTCCTAATCTCTTTCATATGCAGAATTTATTGCAGTTCATTTAAAGTGGCAAGCCATTTTTTTTAATAGTTTGCCTCAGCAACACTTAGTTAGTGCAGGGCTGTCCAAGATCAGTCCTCAAGGGCCACCAACAATTCAGGACATAGGGATTTCCCTGATTAATCACAGGTGAGTCAGTCACAATTAATGAGCCACTGATTACCTCACTTGTGCTTAATCAGGGAAATCCTTACATCCTGGCCTGTTTGTGGCCTTTGAGGACTGAACTTGGTCAGCACTGAGTTAGGGTAAAGGTCATTCATTGATAACATTACACTTTTTTAAATAATGTTGAACTATTTGTACATTTTTACTTATATGGAATAAACGTCAAGTATACTTCCAGTCTGATTGAATGTGGTACGGGAAGGAAAAATTGATGTAGCAGCGAGTGCTGATTACAACAGGTCTATGTGGTCCATTTATTTCATTTATTAATTTATTTTTGTTAAATACTATTGTTTAGTACCTTGTCTTAGCACTAGGGTCCACAGGAAATATGACCTCATTATAATGTTCTAATCCCTACTTTACATAACTGTTTGGCTTTGCCTATTGGAGTTTTAATGTACTAAACAACTACCATTACTAACTGTTTTTCTTATAATAACTTGGTCAGTTGTTCCCAAAACAAATTGTTGTTGCCTACACTTTATGGTTATAAATCTTTAGTAATCTGCCCATCATTTAAAATGATAGGTGGAGTGGATGGGGTGGAGCATAGGGGAGGGGGCAATGCGTTAGGCGGTGTTTGGGGGGTGAGGGGTTTGTGAAGGGATGTGAGGACTAGTGGGGAGGTTGAGGGAAGGGAGATTTAGACAACAGTGCATTGGGAGTATGGAGTGAATATTTCAGAAAAGAGGTAATGATGGTTTGATGGCAGGAGATAATAGAGGCA
The DNA here is from genome assembly GCA_037306005.1 of Rhinophrynus dorsalis. NCBI lineage: Eukaryota > Metazoa > Chordata > Amphibia > Anura > Rhinophrynidae > Rhinophrynus > Rhinophrynus dorsalis. The sequence goes on from CM074723.1 coordinate 208,402,143, forward strand.
TTAGGATTGGGAGAAGAGGGGGAGTCACAAGTGGAGTGGGGAAGGTATGAAGGGTGGAGAAAGGAGAGGACGGCTAATTAGAAGGCTTTGAGTAGGGAGAAATGAGAGGAGGGAGAAGAAGGGAATTACAGATCAATGAGGGAGATTTATAAAAAACATTCTTCTTACCTTTTAAAGAACAGCCCTTATGGCATGGCAAGAGGATATAATGCCAGATCTGATTTATACATCCACTAATGAAAAGGATTTGGGAGTAATGGTAGACAATAGACTTAGCAGTAGTAGCTGCAAGGGCCAATAAGATATTGACATGTATTAAAAGGAGTATTGACTTATGGGAGGAAGATATTATTCTGCCTCTTTACAGGTCCATGGTAAGACCCCACCTGGAATATGCTGTTCAATTCTGGGCACCTTTTCTGAAAAAGTACATTATGGAACTAGAGAAAGTGCAGAGGACGGCTACAAAACAAATACTGGGAATGGAAAGTTTTAGTTATGAAGAAAGGCTAGAAAAGTTAAACTTGTACACGCTAGAGAAATGGCGTCTTAGACGGGCTATGATAACATTATATAAATATGTTCAGGGCCCAAACAAAGGGCTCTCCAAAGACCTGTTCATTAACAGAACAGTGCAAAGGACAAGGGATCACCCACTTAGACTTGAGGAAAGGAGATTTCCTCTACAACAGCGGAAGGGATTCTTTAAGGTAAGGACAATAAAGGCATGGAATTCACTACCTGAGGAGGTGGTGCTATCGAATACATTAGATGCCTTTAAAAAGGGACTGAATACTTTTTTTAAAAGAGCAGAACATAGAGGGCTATGTATGTTAGTATTGGGATTATTATTTATTTAGTTCTTGTTGATCCAAGGAGAAATCGGATTGCCATTTGGAATCAAGAAGGAATTCCCCCCCCATTGAAAGCAGAATTAGAAATTGCTGTATCTTTTGGATCAACGACAGTAAACAGAAATAGGAAAAGGGTTGAACTTGATGGACGCAAGCCTTTTTTCAGCCAAACTATTATGTAAAGGCGTTTCTATAAATATGGCTTTATTATGCATATTTTAATGCTTGGAATGCTTAAGGACAGCATATACATGGTGTTAAGATTCTGGAGATAAATCTGTCTCACAACTGTTGCAAATAGTGACATTTCTTTATAAATTTGCTTCACAACTTTTTGCAAACGTCGTCATTCCATTTTACAAAAAAAAGTACTACATGGCGTACAGTCCTCTTAAAATGGCATTCTTATGTTTATAACTAACAGACACTCTGTTAAAGCCATTTTAATGCGTATTTCCACTTTGCTCCACTTTTATAAATCTGCCTCAATAAATCTAATTGGATAGGGAATAGGCATGAGGGGTCAACAGGATGCAGGAAAGGTGAGAGACCAAAGAGATGAAAGAGGAGGTGGGGGCTAGGAGAGGAGATGTACAGAGACAGAACAGACCACAATCATTTTATGAATGTAACATGTTGAAACTTGCACTGAGTTCTGCTGCAGCAGAGGAAATGAAAATTTAGAATGAATGTGTGCAAGTGCACTTCCAGTTGAGTTTTTAACAGTAGTGGTGAGGGAGGACAGGGTCTTATGTGAGTTAAAGTTACTTTTTTGGGGGGTAAACTTTTACTGGCCTCTTTTTTAACTTGATCTTTTTGAAGGGGGAGAATTTGCGACATAGTTTGATTTTTAATGTAGCAGCTTGTGTAAGCATTCACAAGCACACAATCACTCAGTCACAATCATTCACGTAATGTGGGCAAGCTAATGTGCACCTTGTACTAGAAGAGGAAGGGTAACCCAGTAGTGCAAGGGTATCCCTGTAGTGCAGTACTCAAAAGCTAATGATGCACACACTAAATAAATACAGGTCCACACAAACCAGTGTACAAGATAAGAGACACAGATTCACATATTAATATTCACACAGGTTCACCCACATAGTCTGGGCCACTATGCACAAAAGAACAGGGGTGCAATTCTGGAGCATACCCGCTTCACTATATAGGACAACTAAAAATGCACCAGCTTCTCATTGATTTCAGTGGGACTTTAACCCCTTGAATGCTAGAATGCTTCAAAGTGTTGAAAGCTCCAGTGTTGCTCCTTATACTGATTATTTAACCCTTTGATTTTTTGACTCTTTCCTTGATTTGATTTAATCGATTTGATTGTGTTATTGTCATTCGATTTAAGTTAGATATTTTCTGCTGATTTTTGAAGTCAACTAACACCGTGAGATTTTAATTGATGTTGTTATTGAGTTGAGATAAATGGTTAATACTCAACACGAATGTCCGTGTTTTTGAGATGTGATATATTATGAACGGCAACTCAGAGGCAATAATATAATTCTATGAATAGAAATATTATATACACACAATGCAGCGATACATCTAAATAAGAGTTATGATTTGTGCTTTAATATAACTTGTTTGGGTTAATTGCACGTATTGCATATGAATGTTTCTGATTTGGATTGCCTCATTTTTGATATCGTGAGGCTTCCATACTTTAAGCTAGTTGCTTGATGTTGCCGTGATTGGTTGTTCACATTTTAAATGTTCGGCATTCAGTGTGACGGGGTGATCATGATTAAGCGTGTTTTCACGCGAAACGCGTTGATTGTGGCGATTTGAGGGGTGTCTGCAGTGTGGTGCCCACCTTGTATCATATACACCTGTTTAAGAAATGTGAGTAACGTATTGTATGAACATTGTATGAAATAAAGGATTGATGATTTTATCATACACTTAGTCGAATCCTCGATGTGAAGACTTGGTGCACCAAATATCATTGTATTGCTCCTTATAGTGCAGTTGTTATGCTCCAGACTTGCTCCTCTTTTTTGTGCATAAGCCCCTCTGATGCTTCATTTATTGCTCCTGGAATTCACTAAGGATACATTGCACTATAGTACCACTGTGCATTCCTGACCTGCCTTATGTATATACTGTGACCACTAGAGGGACTATCAGCAAATCGGAGTTCTATATTTAATTTTCTTTGCCTTCCCTAGCAGGTGAAATCTCTTTGTTTAAAGCTTGCCAAGTTAAGCCTCCATTTCACTGCATCCATCTGACCAATTGCTGTTGATTTTTCCAGCAAAGAAAGTTCTCTCTATTCAATTTGTCCTCTCACTTTTTGACATTAAAGATTAACTATACTCTAGGAATATGTGGCTCTTGGTTTGTTTAAAAGAACACACCTTGGTGAATGACCTTAAACTAGCAGTAACTTATACATATATATTATTTTAGTTGCTTTGTATTTCTCTTGTAGTCTACTCCTAATTGTTTAAAATCTGACAACATCTTGGGGGTTATGCACTAAAGGGTGATAAAGAGGTGATAAAGAGTAGATAACGTCTCCAGTGATATCACTTCTCCAATCCCTATGTTATTCTGTGGAGCCAATGCACTAAGATCTCTAAAGCTGGGGACATTTTAGTGCATTGGCTCCACAGAATAACATAGGAACTGGAGAAGTGATAAACTGGAGAAGTCATTGCTACTTTATCACTTCTTTATCACACCTTAGTGCATCTCCCCTCTTGTGATCCATTCAATCCTACTGAGGGCTATTGTTTGCTGTGAGGAGATTTGACATACATAAAAGTATCAATAGATATCATAAATAACCAGGAGCTCCACATCTAGAACATCCTCACTAAAAAACAGTAAATTTGCTCTGTAATCCTTTAATTCTGAATCAAGACAAGTTTGACCCTAATAAAAGAAGCCATTAGAGAGCAGAGCTAGGGCATGTTAACTGAAATTAGAGAGAACAGGGCAGCATACCATCTACTGCTGAGTGTGGATATAGCCAGTGGGAAACCAGAGATCCTGTTAACTCTAGTGAGACTTACTGCAATATGTTATGGAGCATCCTGAATAGGTAGGGTCTTAGATCTTAGACAGTTTCCAGTAGTGTAGGTACTAAGTAGAATTGGTTCCTCTTCCCTTGCTGGGAAGGGATAGGGATCGTAATATGAAAACTGCTGTTTCTGAAGCTAATAGGTCTAACATGCAGTTTACTGCAAAAATGAACACTGCAGTGCTTGGGGGAGAAAAGATGCTGACATTTTGACACTACTTGGTGTAGAAGAAGAAATGTAAAGAATACAACAGGATTTGCTTGATATAAGGAGTATTGGTGTTAGCAAGTTCTCTGGACGTTGGCGGGGAGTGTGTGTATGATTTGTACACAGTGATGCTGACATTGACAAGGACACAAAAAAAACATTTTGATTGATAGGTGACATACAAGCAAGATATTCTACTAGAGCTGAGACTGCGAGAGAAATGACAGATAATAGAAACATACCCCAGTTCCCTAAGGATATGATGGCAGCGTACTATGTGATGGTGCTGGGCTGCCACTACTACTACTTCTACTCCTGTGCTCTTACTTACAGCTATGGATTTCTTCACTTCATCAAACAATAGCAGCCACACAGGGTGCAAATGGTGCAAACACTGGCCTTAAAAAAGGAATAGGACAGGCTGGGTGGCCTCATTGTTCTTTCAGAGACGGATTTTTACTACATTGTGGATTTGAAACTTTCAGTTTATTTGTACATGTAGCCCTTAGGTTTACAACATAGATCCATCCACCTGCTCTCAGACTGCCACTTCCATTAACCTCCACTAGCTGCTGGTTGGCAGAGGATTATGGGAGTTGTAGCCTAGTAACAGCTGGAGGGCTTCATTTTGCCCATTCATCATGTATCCTTTTCTCACCTTCTTTCCATATTTCCCTTGAACCCCTGGAGGTCCTGGGGGTCCTATCAGTGACACATTGGCTGTCGGACAGGCAGTAGCACACTTTCCTCTAATGCTAGCTGCATATTGTGAAATCCGCTCTATTACCACTTTACGGCAGAGCTCATATACTAGTTGATCAGGCATATCCGGGCCCTAAAAGAAAAGAAAAAATAATACATCAGAATAGCTACTGAAGGTAGTTTTTCCAGGTAGCTGACTGAATGTTCCCTTTAACACCAAGGCCCACAGGTACAAAAAAAAGTTGTCATTTTGGGCCAAATAAACTGTTTTAAAACATTTTCATAGCAACATGCTAGAGAATTGAAGAACAATTTAATTGTGTATATTTGTTCATTTTTTATCATTGCTACCACGCATACAAAGTACATAGACACGCCCACTGGGAAGTCCCTTTTATGACTCTAACCATAATTATAGTGTGCAGCCTAACCATTCATTAAAGGGACAGTTCCTCTTAGATAAAAAAATATATACTTTTCACTTTGTCATCCCTGCAGACTCTCTTTTCTTTTCATGTGCATTGATATTTCTGTAGTACAATCACCCAGAGACAGCAGTTCAGCTTCGATTGAAAACAACTACTTCTTAGTATACTGCTGTTTACTGAACAATTTGTGATGTACGTAATGTGTATTTATGAAAACTGTTTCGGATTCAGTTTGGGATATGTATCTTGTGTTGTTGTTGTATATTTTTCTTATGTTTTAAACATAAAATTATTATTAAAAAAAAAAAATATATATATATATATACAAAGTCAAATGTAGAAAAGCACTCTCAGAAAGCTTCTTAAGGCAAAAATCACATCAAGTATATTTATTAAACCAACGTTTCGACCAACCTCCGTGGTAATAAATAATAAATATACTTGATGTGATTTTTGCCATAAGAAGCTTTCTGAGAGTGCTTTTCTACATTTGACTTTGTATATGAACAGGCTCCCGGATTGGCACCCAGACGATACTATGGACTGCTAAATCCAGAATTACAAGGACAACTGGTTTCCAGATTCATTACCTTGCTTAAGGCATTTATTCATCTCATACACGATAAGCAGGGTATGTCTGGAGCAGGGTTATTACATCTTATCCCCAAAGTGTTACCCTTAGAGGACGTATTGCCCGCCGTGTCTTTTTATATTTTTAAGCTTTTCGGATTATAAGGAGAACACTGGAGAATATATTGGAGGCATAAGGTCCTGTTCTTCAGAGAATTCCACTGGATCTGGCCGTTATACTATAGTGTTGAAGTCTGATCTACACATCAATTGTGCGAGTACAAGCACTTTAGATAGGAGTGACCTATATATTTTCAGATGCTACTCTCAAGGGTTTTTGCTCTTCTTTATTCTGTTTTTATTAGATTCATCTGTGGAGGTGCATCTGTCAACACTTACAAAGAAGCTGCAACCTTGGAGAAAACTACATAGTCATCTATATTAAGGGGGTCTGTTTCTCCGCTATAGAAGATACTTTTTCTTTAGTATATTGCCACTGTCAGCTACTGTTTGTATAATGCAGCATTAGAATGCTTAACTTTTTGTTGCATTTTATTCTGCCTTGAGGACCAAAGGGATGTACAGTGCATCTGGACCTCAATTGGTTAACAGGTGTTGATGGGATAATAGGCGATGTGGCAGACATAAAACCCTTGGCACTGCATATTTACTGTGCTTAAACCCAAAGTATTAGGGTGCATTTTTTATAAATAGGTCTCAAAGATCCATTAAAAGTCCTTACAAGAATTATACAGCATATGTTTAGTAAACTCCTAAAATTCTCATTTACTTGAGCAACCCCTGTAGATTTTTCACTGTGTTCCAAATGGTCATGTTTGGTCAGATCCCAGGAGCTCTGGTCATCAGCATGCTTTATGTTTTGACATTGGGTGATGGAATATATCCCTATATACCAAGTGTAGTGACAGGCTAATTCTTTTCCACCACTTCTTTAAAGTGTCATCCCCAGAGGCACATAGGGGCACATTATAACAAAATGGTATTTAGGTATTATTGTTTTCAGAATCGCCAGCCCCTGCAAATACTTCTTACTGACCTTAAGGAAAAAATGTAATGGCACATCTCTGTGAACTGTTATATTTATGTCACCCGCATTTCCTCTGATATAATGAGGCTATTAAGGACCCTATGTTCAGGGGAAAAGTGGAGTCATTCTGGGGCAACCTAACTGTGACATAAAGGAGAAATAAATATTCCCAATAATTCAAAGTGGGCTTTTAACCCCTTGAAAGCTAGAGAGGTTTTCAACAGCATTCAAGGGCCTAAAAGCCCCATTTAAATAAATGAGGATGTGGGGAATTTGTATTTTCCCCTGTAGTGCAGTTGGTTTGCCAAAGAATGACTCCCCTTTTCTTTTGCACTTCGAGCCCTAAAAACAGAAGTGAATGTGTACAACATCAGCTAAAGTCTGGATTTCATTGCAACCACAAATATTTCTGAATTGCTTCACAAATTTTCATCTGATGCCTCCAACTTCTGAGTTCTGCAATCACATCTGAATTCACTGCAATGTTTTTCCAGCCAATCTGGCAATGGAGGAGTTAATGGTGGGCCAAGTTAGATTAGTTTGGGTGTGTTGGGGTAGTGTATTTTTTTTCTTTTTGCACAGTTACCCCCTCTGATGTCAAACAGTTTATAATGCATTGCACAGTAATTTGTTGCAAGATGCCTGGCACCGGAGAGGTTAAGGAGGACTTGGGTGAGTGTGGAGAGGGTGGATGGGGATACATGGAATATAAGGGAAGCTGTGGCAGTCCTGGTTTTTTGGGATTGAAAGAGTCTTTTACCCAGCCTTAAACTGCCAGTCATGAAATGCCCTATATTGCCACAAAAGGGAGCCCTGCAGAGGCCATCATGCTGTAATGTGATAACACAATGCCTCTTTGCAAAGCTTTTTGAGTAGTTTTTGTGTGTATACCAAATGTGGTATACATAAGGACCCTAATGGTAAAGAAAAAGTCAGATAGGGTTCTTATCCTGGCCAATTTCTGATTTGCTGTAATGGAATCCAGCTCTTAGTACTCAGATTGCAATCCACAGTTTATAAGAACACAATAAAATGGTAAATAATGCAACATATATTTAGTATGCTTTGTATTTTTCATAGTAATTTAATTGTGAATTAAATGATACCTGGACCCTGATTATATGTATGCATTAGAATCTGGATCCTGATTATATGTATGCATTAGAATCTGGACCCTGATTATATGTATGCTTTAGAATCTGGATCCTGATTATATGTATGCATTAGAATCTGCATCCTGATTATATGTATGCATTAGAATCTGGATCCTGATTATATGTATGCATTAGAATCTGCATCCTGATTATATGTATGCATTAGAATCTGCATCCTGATTATATGTATGCATTAGAATCTGCATCCTGATTATATGTATGCATTAGAATCTGCATCCTGATTATATGTATGCATTAGAATCTGTGTATTACTTTTGATATGCACTAAAAAAGCAGACAATTGACAGAACACTGTATAAGTTGAATCATGAAGGCAGTCGAAGGCATTGAAAATGTATAGTTTTCTGCAATTTTCAGGGACTATTTATCTCTAGCTTGAGAAATGTAGCTTTTACTCATGTTAAAGTTGTAATCACAACCAAATACAGATTTGTGGTATAATTCAATTGTACACATAGGGACATTTATCATGCAGTGCCTGGCAGTTTAAGTTTAAAAAAAAAGTTCTCAGATCCAGTCCAACGAAAGTGTCCCACAGTTAAAAGTCCCCATTTAAAAAATGGAAATGTGTATGACTCAGTTGGTTTCTTCCTGATACATCAGCCTATGAATTTGTTGCAATGGCCTGTAAAACATTGTGATTGCCCCTTATGTAATAGAACTGGAATCTGCTGATCCTTTGTTATGGCTTCTGTTTTCTAACTGCTAAACTTAACTGCTCACCAAAGGTCCAGGAAGACCAGGAGATCCAGGAGGTCCTCTTTCACCAGTTTCTCCGATTGGACCAGGATAACCTCTGGGACCTGGTGATCCAGGTGAACCAATTCTGCCTATACCACCCGATGGTCCTGCGGAACCACGTTTTCCTTGCTACAAGTGAGAAAATGGTTAGAAATATGCATTTCTTAAATAAAGTTCCACACATATCTTCTACTGTATTAACATTATTCTATTGAGAGTTTAACGAATATGAACATTGACACTCACAAACAAAAATCATGTTGTTATAAAATGTCAGAATATGAGCTGAAAGATGAAATTGATAGAATTTCATACTAACACATAGGTTGGTTAGATAGGAACAAAACATATGAACCTGTGATCTCATAATTGGTTGGAGAACCACACGTTGATCACCCTTGCATTAACCTAACTATAATTGTGTATTAAAGTGATAGTAATGTTTCATAAAAACAGCAGCCCCAAATAATCTTCATAGTATTTGAGCCATAGAGAGTGTTATTTAATTACTATGAGAGTTGTAGTTCAAGAGTAATTGAATAATAAAATGTCCCCCTCCCGCCCCTTTTACCTAGTGTAAGCCCCCACTCCTCAGATGTGGAATCCAGTCCATAGACCAGACAGCTCACATCAAGGGTCAAAATTCTTACTGTGAGAACAATGAAATCCCTGCCCACCTTGACAGGTTTTTCAGCTTTTTCCCTTATCTTAATTGAAGATTGTCCCTCTCTGCAATCTTCCTGGACACTCCCTGCTGCTCTGAGGTGAGCAGTGTTATATCAGTAAAAGGGGCAGGAGGGGGATACTTTATCATTCAATGACTCTTGAACTACAACTCTGACAGTATTGAAATAACTCTCTCCATGGCCCCAATACTATGATGATTAATTAGAGCTGATTTTATTATGAAACATTACTGTCCCTTTAAGTGGAGTATATAGCAGCATTGATAGCATAGTTGACTAAGGGGTTCATATAAAATGGTCCAGACCTGAAAGTCTTGTACCAATGTTATGAGCAGCAATAACTTAATTGATATTTCTTGCACTGTATTCCATGTTATGGAAAGCGATAAGCAGCGTTGGTTAAATGTGCAAACCTATTGAGGGTGGTATTTTTCAAGGATTAAAAGAACATAAATTCTAAAATTTAACTTATTCCTCCATGAAAGAGCCTGATGTAACATTCATACTTACACTTACACATGTAAACTTTTCCATACCATATTAAATCTAAGGATACATAAAACAGCATTTGATGCTTTCAGCAGCCTGGAGGAAGCCATTTTATTGTACACTAACCACTTCCTGTTTAGAAGACAATACTTTACTATGGCCTGGATTACATGGTAGGAGATAACTTTATCACTGGCTTTATCTACAAATTTCCACACAGATTTCAGTATAAATATGTGAGATAAAACTAGTAGCAATATTTATCATCTGCAATTAAATTCAATCCTTTGTAAGACAAAGTTTAATCCTTTAAGGACCAGATGGATGAGCAACACATCGCAAAGCAAAGTGTAGAGTTATAAAGAAATCACTTTTTATAGCCTACTGAATAGCAGAACACAAACTTAGGGGGACTGAACCCTTAAAACAAAATCTGAACTGAAAAAAATCACACAGGTCTAAAGCAGCATGAAGTCTATTCACAACTCTTGAAGACATCATCCAGGCCTTGAACCAACAGTTGATAGTTTTGATAATGGGGATAAGAGTATATAATAACAATTCATCACAATGTTTAATAAGTGCTGTCATCTATTGTATTGAGTTCTATATTATATTATCAATGCCTTTGTATCCACAACATGGTGCAATTACACCATATGCCTCAAGGGTATGCACATAAACAAAGGGAGAGGGAGCTTGGATCACCTGCCTTTCTGATTTTCACTGTCACTTATCAATCAAAAAGGGTTGTTGTTTTTGTTTTTGTATTTTTCTTTAACTTTCCTTTCTCTGTTCATACCTTTTCATGTCCCCTCACCACCATTACTCCAATCAAGTACTCCAGCTCCCCCTCTTTACCTGTCTTTTTCTAGCATCACAAATGCAGATACTTCCTCTCTCCCAAACACAGACTTAAAACTGAGATGCCCCTTTTTAATACTAGCATGACAGGAATACATGAGGAAACTGTGTGTGTGTGTTGGTGTGTGTGTGTGTGTGTGTGGGATACATTGCTATCATTGTCGTAACAATCTTGAAGGAATTCCAATGCACTGTGTAAAATGCCATTCCTACATCGTTCCAAATATAATTAACATGCTTATAAATACAGCACTAAAGTTTGTACACTCCCATCAGGGAAAAACACCCGAGCAGGGACGAGTGGTGTACAAAAAAACTCCCTGCATGCGATTTGAAACACCGGTGTATGGAGTAATCACCGGTGCTACATATTCTGTGAGTACTAAATTTTGTATTATATTGTAGTTCTAGCGCTGTAAATTTTCAGTGGTTGCACTGGTACTTGTTTCCTTGTTTCCAGCATTATGTGCATTTGGGCAGTGTCTACTGTGCATTATGGCTTCTGGCAAACATCCTAGCAAATTATTATACAGGATATATATATCTTTGTGAAATATACTTAACCGATTGGATGCTAGAGACCTCTCTAATGCATAGCTTTACAATACACTGGCGATGTCTATTGCATCCATTGGGTTAAAAATGCTTTCATATAGGAAACACTACAGCAAATATTTATGAATTGCACAGGAGATAAACTATTGATAACTTACTGATCCTTTGTCTCCGGTATCACCAACATCCCCCTGTTTGTAATCCAACACAAAAAAAAAATAAGTCACAGTTCACTTACTTTATTATCTGCAACAATTTGGCATGCATAGGTAAACTTAATTAAAGAACCTGTTATTTTGCTTGGCACTATTTTTTTCAAAGTGCAAACTTGTTGTAAGGGTCTTTTAAAGGGCAACAAACAAGTTAAATCTCAGTTCTTTTTACTATTTAATCTCCCACCCCTGGGAGAAGCAGCATTATAACATTACAACCTTCAGTATGCAGGTCCTCACTGAGATTCCTGTCCCACCATTTGTAATAGGGAAAGGAGCTGGTGGAAAACTCATTCTTATTGGCTACAGTGATATATTTAGCACTAGGCTGAGTAGGCTTAGGCCTAGGACAACAGATTGGCATGGGCAAACAGATTGGGCAGATTTACCTATTTTTATGCTTATCCATTTTCTAAATATAATATACTATTTTAAAAATGTGTGACTAGATCTCTGGGCGTCTAGCAGAGGTGGGCAACTTAAGGCCTTCCAGTTGTGTAATAGAACTCTCATCATCCCTGCCAGCTGTTGACTAGAAGATGATGATGGGAGTTGTAGTCCATAACAGATGGAGGGCCTCAGGTTGCCCACTCCTGGCTTATAGGTTCCTAATTGGTATCTCTTTCCCAACGTGAACATGCAGTTTGATATTCATGCTTGTGAGTCGAAGAATTGGCATGATCTGAGAAAGGAGCCAGTTGAAGTGACAGTGTGGCAATGTGTGTATGATGGGGGAGGTGTGCTACATGTACTTGTCTGAAACTAGGCAGTAGACAGTCTAATTTATTCACTGATTGGCTGTGTGTCGTGATGTCACTACATCCAACAGGAATCACATCATATGGCATTTGACGAGACTATAAAAAAAAGTAAATACCTTGGTTCCGACTTTTCCTTTTGCTCCTTGTTTTCCCTTCTCTCCCTACAAAATAAATATTGCAGCAATGAAAAAATTATACAGCGTGGCAGTGGTATGTTACAAGGCTGTTGCACCTGGGTTTCTGACACATATTATTGACTGATGCCCATGCGGGTCAGCCAGTTTTTGGAGGTTGCAATAAGCATCACAATCTCAAATATAACTAGTGTGATCGATTTGCATGGTAGAATTTTTTACCACGGAACGCATCCAAGTGGCAGCATTCTGTATCTAGGTGAGTACTGCGAGGCAACATGTGAACAACTATTTTGGGGACAATTGTTTTCACAAAGGTACATTTAGCTCAGAGTAAATAATATTGCACTAAATTATCCAGCAGTGGCATAGTTAGTCATCGGAGGGACCCACTACAAACATTTTTGGCCCCTCTATTATATTTGGAATTTGTATGTAAAACTGATTTTAACAAATGTAATTGCCTTTTTTAGACAATTAGGAGTCACTATTGCTATGGTATAGTTTCCCTTTAAGTCAAAATCTTAGAAGTCCTGGGGGCTCAGTTACTGTGACAGGCCTCCCACATTCAGCAACAGAGACTGTCAAATCTCTGTAGATGCTACCTATGGAAGCAAATTTGCAGCAACAGCAGTCTTGACTTCAAGTGATAGTAATGTTTCACAAACAGAGCAGCTTCAATTAATTTTCATAGTATTTGAGCCATAGAGAGTGTTATTTCATTACTGTGAGCGTTGTAGTTCAAGAGTAATTGAATGATAAAGTTTCCCCCTCCCGCCCCTTTTACCTAGTGTAAGCTCCCACTCCTCAGATTTGGAATCCAGTCGATAGACCAGACAGCTCACATCAAGGGTCAATATTCTTACTGTAAGAACAATGAAAACCCTGCCCCCCTTGACAGGTTTTTCAGCTTTTTCCCTTATCCTAATTGAAGATTGTCCCTCTCTGCAATCTACCTGGACACTCCCTGCTGCACTAAGCTGAGCAGTGTTACATCAGTAGAAAGGGCGGGAGGCAGATACTTTATCATTCAATTACTCTTGAACTACAACTCTGACAGAATTGAAATAACACTCTCCAAGGCCCAAATACTATGAAGATTAATTAGAGCTGCTTTTATTATAAAACATTACTAACCCTTTAAGTATTGCATTTCACTTGGGATACCCAACCCACTGCTAGCTATGACAGTCAGTTTTCTGACACACAATATGCCTGACCAGAGCCATTTTGGGACTACACAGTACAATACCTACTTATTTGTTAATTTATATAATAAGTGTGCTCCCATAGGATAAATGATATATTTTACTTCCTCTGTAAGTGCATTGAAGTGCTCAAGGATTTCTGAAACTGTAGGTGTATAAACCAGAAAACGTGTCTTAAGGTGAATTGTTCATTTGTATGCGTCACACTACAAATTTAGAGCAACCAGAAAGGAAAGATGTATCATTCCTATTTGTATCACGATTATCTAAATGACATAATTTGGTATAGCAGGTTAAACCGGATATATTTGTCACCAGTTTACACATTCCTAAGAGTAGGTGACATAATCTTTAGTATCACATGTAACACAGAATATTTCTGAGGAAACAAGAAATCTTAATCTTTATCAAAATATCTTAGTTTAATGTTTATTTATAAAGCTCCAAATAGTCTGAAGTGTGTATAAGATTGTTTATGCTTCATTTTGACTCCAAGAAATGCACCCTTAGTGAAGTACATGAGCTTTTACATATTAATGTATGTATGTAAATGCAACTTGATAATTCCAGCGTAATCAAATTGGCTCCTGTTTATCTCCATTATGATGAAGAAAGGGCCACATATTGGAAATTCTGAACTTGATTTTACCTTTATACCATCATCTCCTGTGTCACCCTGTGATCCCTGTGTAGAAGAAGAGTGAGACAAAAACTTGTTATTCATTGTTCATTTAATACTGTGTGGATAGAAAAGATGAGAAAATGTGGACCATCTGTATAATAAGGGAGGGAAATAACACTTATCATTGATTTAGATGCAACTTTTAACCCCTGGAATAATCACCAATAACCCCCAGAGTAATCTCCAATGCATGGTGAAGCAGTATATTGGTTAAAATCAATGGGAAATTGTATTCATCCCCTATGGTGAAGTCGGTTACTACAGAAATGCTCATCTGATTGTAAAAGTCATATAATAAAGTCACCATTAACAGCTTCTAATGTGATACTTTGTTATTCCTTGTATGAATAGAAGCAGGGGTGTTGCTAGGTACTAGCTGAGGGGGTTACAGCCCAAGGTCTCGTGCTTACAGTCATGAGTCTTGTTGCCGTCTTGGGGATGGAGCCATGTAATATTACTAGTCTCCCTACTAACAATAGTGTAATTGGGCAGCATGGTGCACTAGTCAGGCTGAAGCCCTGGGTCTTTTAGAAACCTAGCAACTCCCCTGAGTGTAAGGATTAAGATCCAGTTGTACAAATGTTTCACTTACCTTTGGACCTTTTACACCATCAGGTCCTGGCTTTCCTGGTATTCCAGAGTCTCCTTTTGCACCCGTTTCTCCCTAAAGTTGTAAAGAAAGAAAATGTATCAGAGTTTACTATCCCAGAATTGACTGTGCTTGGTCTAATGCATTTGGTGGCCTTCTGTCTCTCCTCTACATGAATTATTGGGAAAGTAAGAATAAAGAAACAAAGGACCATTGGACCAGATATGGCTATCAACAGTGTTTCTGGATCTTTCATGTTAGTACCACAAGGCTGGCCGCAATTTTAAGTTCTGATGCTAATTTCCCACCATCAGAATGACTATTACAATGGTTCTCTGACTTTTTGCTATAGTGCAACCCTTTCGGTTTCAAATAAAATCTCTGTAGAACTTTAACAAGTAAACCATTTAACCAATTAGACACAAGAAATGTATCCAGTGCATTGTGAAGCAACACATCACAGACATCTCCAGCATTCAAGGAAGGGTTGGGCAAGGTAAGGCCGTACAGTTGCTGGTATTGGACTACAACTTCAATCATTCACCTCCAGCTGTTATCTAGTAGGGGATGATGGGAGCTGTAGTCTGGTGGCAGCTGCAATGTCTCTACAGTTCCCACCATTGGCTGACTAGGGAAGATGAGAATTGTAGCCAATAACAGCTGATGGACTTCAGGGTGCCCACCGGTGCCATACGGTTATCTCAGTCAGGACTACTGCAGTCTTCTACTCACAGGTCTGTCCATTCTGGATATGGTATTTTCTAAACTGCAAAATGAGCTATGTGACTGATTACATGGTTGCAGGCCATGAAATAGCCATTTCTAAGCTCATATCAGCAATAACAAAATGAAAATAGGCCTGGTATCAATGGGGCAATATGAACAAAAAGCCACTGTCCACAAATTTTGCTTCCATTCCTGTACAACTTGCATAAGAAAATACCGTAATCGGGAGGATTATGACGAGTAGAGACTTGATTAATCCCGTAGGGCTCAGGAGTGTAGAACAGATTGTTTCACAATGCTAAGCACACCCATCTGGTCTTTAAATAGTTAAATAAACATAATAATCTATCTCACAAGGGGCTCAGTTTCTATAAGGTCCTATAAAACCCTTGGTAATGGCAAAAAAATACTACATGGAAATTCAATAGGGTCTTGGCCGTACATTCAAACAGCAAAATGGCCTAGAATTCCGGCCTTTGAAAACTGATTTACACTATGCTATAAGCTGAATAAACACTACTGGTGTTTATTTGATAATTGGATGTTTGACATCAGTGTTCCACATTGTCAATGCAATTTCAAATCCCATCCAACAAATTTGTAGCAAAGATGCAATTTCAGCTCAAACTACTTTATATAAACCTCAAAATAACTTGTTCTTGGGCATTTGTTGAGCTACAGCACAGGGCAGAGGAACAGAAGGTAAATAGAGCAAGAGAGAGAGAGGTGCACAAAATGGAGAGAGGTATCATGGTATTGGGTATAAAGAGGAGAGAGTCTTATTACATCAACACACTACACTTTTGAACATATTGCACACATTACATTCGCCATCTGAGACAGTGATAGAAGAGACAGGGATGAAGATGGCAGTGGGACATAAAAGTGGGTTGAAAAGGCCCATACACAACCAGGGGCAGTGCATGCAGGGCCTGAGGACCACATGGCCAGACAACACTTACAGTCATCTGGGGAGGGGGATGGAGGTGGAGGACAGACTTTGTAACCACATGAATTCCTATGAGGAGAACCTCCTCCTAGCGCAAAGCATCTTGGCCAATAGATAAGATCAAGGGGATTGCTAGGTACAAATGGCAATCTTGATGACTGGTGAAGGATGCAGTGAACAGTGTGTCCAGATAACACCACATACAATAGGATTATGCCAAATGGATTATGTAGTTCCACTGATGTTTATGGGCAGCATTCTAGCAGATAATGTATCAATTTACTGAGTGACAATGGTTTACTGCCCAGATAATAGAATGCTAACCTGTAACTGTAAAACCACCGATTACTATTGTTTTTCATAATGGAGGTTATAGATTTGAGAGACTCCAGTGTGTAATCTCCTTCTATATACTTATCATTCAGAACCTTCATATAAACAAAACTACCTTCTCACACCTTAACACTTTTGAGTTCCAGAAAGGTATGCAATGCATTGAGGAGAAATGTGTTGTGTTACCCTCTGGCACTCAAAGGGGTATGGTAACTTAGTGCAGTGGAGTACTGGTCCCTGGTCCCCTGTTTGAACACAGACCACCCAGCATTGATGTCTATAACATAAGGCTTGGACAGTTTAGAGCACGTTATCACTTCTTTATCACACTTCATTGCATAAATTCCCATGTATCCTTCACTTTGATTTGTAGACATCTCTAACACCCTAGAGGTTGATGAAAACTATAGAAAATTGATATTTAAAGTATAAATACTTGGTACATACCATCATACCCTCCATTCCTGGTGGGCCCTGTGGTCCTGGATCTCCCTTGTCACCCTGTAATTAGGAAAGCATACATTTCATTCCAATAGAACACATAAGGCCATATGCACACAGTAAGTGAAGAAATTCTGGGGTAAACCAACTACACCACCAATTACAAGTAAATATGTAGAATAATTTAAAACAGGCTGTTAACCTCTTGAATGCTAAAAAGGTCTCCAAAGCATGGCTTTGTAAAGTAGTAGAACATTTCTGGCATTCAATGATTAAAAGCACCCATTTAACTTAACAGATAATGTGTGTTTTTCCCTTATAGTTTTCCAGAGAATTGCTCCACTTTTGCTTCTGTACATATGGCTCTTGTTATCTATGTTGTTATTGTCCCTTAGTGTGTAGTGTCTTGTGGGTTTTTGAAATGTGGGCCTAAATAGATTGACATTAGAAATGTAATTAATTTTATTATTAACATAAACTAACCCATTGGATGCTAGGGAGGACCACTCTCTAGCACCAAAGTGGTAAAATAAGGATTTTTTTTTAATTGAAGGAATAGTAATGTCTCTTTTAAATAAATGTAATATTGTAGATATTACAAAAATAATCTAACTGATCCAAGTCCCGTCTCTCTAACCTTTATAGTTTGAGAGCTGTACAGTGCTAAAGTTCCCCCTCCCTCCCCTTTCACAGACGTCAGCTGTAAAGCTGACATAAGGAGATCCTGATCCCAGGACCAGACGGCGGCTCTTCAGCAAAGTTGAAATACCGCTATCGAAAAAGAAATGCTTCATTGGAACGGTCTACAAAGTGTGCTTGCAAACCAGGCACACTTTGTAAACCGTTCCAATTAAGTATCTCTTTTTAGATAGCAGTATTTCAGCTCTGCTGAAGAGCCGCCGTTGGGGCGCACAACTTTTATCTCCTTCTGTCACTTTTACAGCTGACGTCTGTGAAAGGGGAGGGAGGGGGGAACTTTAGCATCGTATATCTCTAAAAATATAAAGGTTAGAGAGACGGGACTTGGATCGTTTAGTTTATTTTTGTAATATATACAATACTGCATTTTATTTAAAAGAGACGTTACTATCCCTTTACTTTTATTGAGGAGTCACTTAAAGTGAAATTATACCTACATGCAGGACTATGATTATTTCAGAAATGTGCTACACTATATAACATTTATTTTATTTCTGGGAAAAGTACTATTTATAAAATATATTTATTTCTTTTTTGGGGGAAGTGGTATGAGTACTCTCACAAAAAAACCCTGCCTATAGAGATACAGTGCTCTTAATTTGTTTAACAGAAATAAAAATACTTAGGAAGGACTCTTCTTTCAGCAGTGCAGTCCAATATATCTATTTATATTTCTTTGTGTGTGTATACATATATATATATATATATATATATATATATATAATTTTTATTTTTAATAGTATTTGTTGCAGATGCCTGCATGTACTGAACTCCATTTTGGTCTTCAGCAGTCTGAATGAGATTCCCCATAGAGAAAAGCCACTCCCATAGTTCCATAGAGTCATGGAGGCATCCAGGGGCATTTTGAGAACTTCTGAGGCCCTTGGTGAAATTGTAAAGACAAGTCCTAAATACAGACTTTGTTTTAATCCCTTTAGTCCCTTGAATGCCTAAAATGTCTCCAATGCATTGCTTTTTTTACTCCACTGGAGACAACTCTAAAGAATTAAGCTGAGTAAAGCACTTCTTTAGGCCTTTTTCTACTAATATTCATAATCAAAACAGACACAAACACAGACATAAATTGTGCAGCTAGGAGATCCACACTCCTCCCCAACCAACTGACCACACAATTAAATTGTTTCCGTGTAGAAAAACTGGGATGAACTGAAGCTCAAAAAGAAGACCTGGACAAATAGACTGATAGTAAATGCCAAGTACTCCCAGTCATTAAAACATTCTTGAAGGAAACTACAACACAGATTAGAACTAAAAGTATATAGATATAACTGATTGCTATATGAAGATAAATCCTTGAGTTAAACAAATTAAGAGCTTCTAATTCCTAAGGTATAGTTTACCTTCATGGTAAAAACTGCATTTATATGTTGCAAAAATAATGCTGAAAACATACAAAATGTATCCATCACCTTTGACTGTGAAATTGAAGAATAGTAATAACTTTACCTTTAGCCCAATTATTCCAATCTCTCCTTCTTTTCCAGGAACACCAGTAAACCCCTATAATTTCATAAGAAGTAATATGAGAAATCTAGAGAAACACAACACTATGTCTAACCAACAGAGAATGAGGTATAAGTACTAAATGCAGGCACAGAGTAAACTAAGCAGCTATCCTGTGGCACAGAAGAGCATAGCATGCCCCTCTGTGCATGTATGAATACAATACACATAGTACATAAAGGCACACATCGATTCCCACCATAGAAACTATAGGCACACCATTTGTTATAATACTTCAGGGACAGCAGCTAAGAAAAAATAATTTTTTTGTTTATTTCAGCTGCAATAGTTCATACATAGCCTGTGCCTGGTAGCAGCGCATACAATTCTCATCCCTTGGTGCAAGGTGCAAAATGGCCATTTGGACATAAAAGACATGGACCCACTAAGAAAGTATGAATAAAGCAATTTATTCATACATATACCCCACAGTTTTACTATGAACGTACATCTTTTCCAGAGACACCTCGACTCCCAGGAATCCCAGATAATCCTTCAATGCCCTGCAAAATAAATTGGAATTTAGTCATTAGCCCATTTATGACATATGACATGACAAATGTTCTCAATCATGTCCGTTTAACACCACCATCCGTTCCCTGCACTTTATATTGAGCCATATATCCTGCTACTGGGAATTTTTCTCAACATATAGAACAGAGACCCAAACCTAGTTCATAATAATATCTTTATTATAATCCCCACGCACTCAGAAATTATCTACATGCTCTCATGTTGCATAAGTAGATGCAATTAAATAATGCTTCAAAGATTTAAAGAGATCATATAAATCCATGGATGCTAGAAATGACTCTATTGCACTCAAAAAAATACATTGGAGACATATCTTTCATCTATTTAAAATCCACCCCATGCAACATTTATTTTCAGTATGAAATGCCTGTGTGCTTGTTAGTAAAGACACAAAAGGATAAAGTAAAAAAATGTTTTTTTATGAAATTGTATTCAGCCACCGTACACTACTGACAGACAGCTTACACCCGTTTGGCTTTCACTGGAAAGATCATCTAAGCTTTAAAGGGCTAATCTACACTCAGATACTGCCTTATTGGAAGATGTGCTTTCCTGGCAGCAGACTTCTGACAGTGGTCCAGAATGGGCAGCAAAAAAGAGACCTTTGGGGGTCTCCTTGTTGGTCTGTTGACAATATACTGAAATGTGAAACTGAGAGTTTTTCAACACATTGTAATTCACTGGAGAGCTTTCTAATATATAAGAAGTTAATAGTCAAGAATTGGTTGATTTCAGCCACCCCTTGAGATTAGAGAAAAGGAGGATTCAATGTCAGCAGAGAAAGGTTTTTTTTTCAGTACGATCTGTTAAATTGTGGAATTCCTTGCCCAAGGATGTGGTAATGGCAGCTACAATTATGAGAATATTAGATACATTTATTTCAAGAGGGAACATACAGGGTTATACTGTGTATTATTGGCAAAACAGGAGGTTCAGATAAAGACTAACTTATTTGGCAGCAGGAAAGCTTATATAATTCTCATTTCTCTGGGTTATGAGGCAGACATTGAATTTGATGTATTGTGTATCTTTTCAACCTAACGTACTAT
Source organism: Rhinophrynus dorsalis (assembly GCA_037306005.1). NCBI lineage: Eukaryota > Metazoa > Chordata > Amphibia > Anura > Rhinophrynidae > Rhinophrynus > Rhinophrynus dorsalis. Next base: position 208,423,341 of record CM074723.1, read on the forward strand.
GTTGTTACTAAATATATGCTCCCTCCTCTAAAAAAACAGAGATAATGCTTCTGGTAAAAATAAGAGCCATGTTTAACAGTCTGACTGTATAACATTAGACTTTTCCAAATTGTATGGGCCTAGCAGTATCTTCCATTACTAGACAGTATTTCTGGTTCAGTGTGGCTGCAATTTACTAAGGTCTGAAATTCCCCTTTACTGGTGATATTGGAAGTGAGCAATCAATTTTCCTCCATTACTTATCTAGCAGCTTGAGATGCTTTTTGCAAATTTTGGATTGCACCTTTTCCCCTTTTTAGTAAATAAGGGGTCTCCGTGTTTCAGTTTTGGCGCACAGAGTTAAAAAATGAGCTGAAGATATGCAATTTTGGGGCAAACCAACAGCACCATAGGGATAAATGAAAATTCCAGTTGATTTAAATGCAGCTTATAACTCCTTGAATGCTAAAGAGGTCTCCCTTGCATTGCCTTGCAATGCATCAGAGACCTCCCTTGCATTCAACAGGTTAAAAGTAGGGATGGGTGAAACTTTTCACTTCAAAAATGAAACAGGAAAAAAATGGCATTTTCCACTAAGCGGGAAATTTTTCATGAGAAGTGCCCATTTTCTTATTTTTTCTGCCTAGCTCACTGCATTGAAATCAAGGGTAAGACTGAATTTCTCCCACCACATGATAAGTTTCCCTTCTTTTCCTGTAGACATAGTATAAAAGGGGTGTCAGGTTCCTGCAGCTTGTCATTTCTGTATATGTGGCAGATAGAGAAAGAAGCACAATTATCCAGCTATTTAGGATTTGCAAACAGATTCAATTTGGAGTATAGTTTAGGGAGTCCTGTAGGCAGCAAATGTTTCTTTTTTTTGTGGAGTCTGGGAGACTCTGGGGGAGAGGAAGGGAGAAGAGGGTTGACCTAAACACCCCAAAATTCTGGGTGACTGACTGGGAAGACACAGGTAGCCATGATTCAAGTTCCTTCTTGATCTGGCTGTTATCTCTGTGCTAGGGAAGACTATTGCATGAGAAGGGAGCAAGGGAGATTTACCCTAAATACCTGAAAATTCTGTGTGACTGATTGGAAAGACACAGGCAGCCATGATCCAAGTTCCTGGCTGATGTGGCTGTTATCTCTGTGCTAGGGGAGTGTGGGGTGTGAGAAGGGAGCAAAAGGAGATTTACCCCATATACCCCAATATTATATGTGACTGACTTGGCAGACTCAGGCAGCCATGACCCAAGTTTCTTCCTGATCTGGCTGTTACCTGTGCTAGGGGAGTCTCAGGGTGTGAGAAAGAAGCAAATGTGATTTACCTCAAATGTCTGTGTGACTGACTGTGAAGACGCAGGCAGCCATGATCTAAGTTCATTCCTGATCTGTATGTTATCTCTGTGATAGGGGAGACTGGGGAAAGAAGCAGTTGAACAGGGAATGTGTTTGTTTGCTTTTTATCGACAGTAATAGGGATAAGGAAAGTTAATTAAAAAAAATTTAAAAAAATTTGACTGAGTGACTGATGTAAGCTATGACTGAGGCAGACTGAAACTAGAAGAGTTAAAGTATTTTGTAAAGAGCAAGACATCACACACACACACACACACAATCAGTTCTGAAGTGTACTTCACTGTTAAATAATGTCCGGCAAATATACTAGTGGCAGGGGTAGGATGAAAGGAGTAGTAACGTTGCAGGGAAGTGTTAGTAAAGTGGTAGTCCAACAACTGACTTTGTGCGTGCAATAAACAATAATGATCCTAATCCTCCTAAAGAGGCAGTCCCATAAAAAGTTCCATCACCATCAGAAATATATAAAAAAAACACGGAAGATGATATGGATCCATATTCTGGTGTTAATGGCATGATGGAGAAAGGTTTAGCAGTTCAACTAACTGCTGCATCTGACAGTGGGAGTAAAAACAACAGTTCTCAAAGTAGCAGTACTGAGGGGGATGAGGGTTGCTACCGTATACAACTGTTAAGACCACTGATTATTGTTTATGAATAATATAGTAATAATGGAAGGTTAACTAGGATGTGGATCCGCAGGGAAATATCCAACTGCCATTTAGACTCGGGGAAGGAATTTTTGGGCCCACTTGGAGCTTAAGTGGAAATGGCTTTAAAAAGTTATTATTCCTACTTCAGGCTCAACGGGGTGATATGGCACGTGCATATGTGCCATCTATATTATATATTTTTATTTGTCGCTTCATAATTTTTTTTAATTTTCATAAATGGTAAGCAAATTAATTGCTTATCTTGTTACAAGTATAATTGTGGGTACTTCAAACATATTGATATGTACCTGTTTTATTAAATTTCAGTGTTGATGGGATTGGTAGGGGGCAAGAAAGAGGAGTATTTGTTGTTTTAAACATATGATAGGAGTGCTTGTAATTTATACTCTTTATTGTTTGGTTGCATGACTCACAGTAGCCAAAAAATGGCTGTACTAATAACTAAAAATATGTTTTCTTTATATATTATGTAAAATAGCCTCCATAATGGTAAGCCAAGAAACATTATTTGGAGGTGGGAAACATATCAAAATAAATGTATAATGTAAACATTTAAAAAAAAAATTACTCAGCTCAGCAGCAGCCGCATTCACACAAATTATTAAAAAAAACACAAAAAAACGAATAAAAATAATTGACCCTTCCTGCTAACAGGCGCTCATATTCTGCAGGATGCATGGTTCTTAGGTGTTCTGTTATGCCTGTTTGTCTCCAAAACATTACAGCGTATAGTCACTGTGCCACATAGCTGCAATGGCTTTACTTTTAAAAGGTTGCATGGGAAAGAGCGTGTGACCACATGAGACATTAACCATGTCGCTATAATAGAAATGGTGATATGAGAATCTCGCACTGCATGACATCTCGAGCTTCTCATGTCGCATACTGAAAGGTCGCATCCCAGTCTTGCTGAGCACTGCCCCGGCTCTATATCCCCTTCTTTGCATTTCCAAACTGATAACTGGAGGTGTTAATAGCCTGGGCATCTTGTTCTATGCAGGCTGGTGAGCTGGGCACCTTTTCCTACACAGACTGGTGAGCTGGTCCACTTACCCTGCACACTATACTTACCTTGGCTACCCATTTCTGGACAATCCCGAAGACCCTTCTGTCCACTCAGCTGAGATCAGAGGGTGTTCCAGGAGGCAGTGCGGAAGGGCAATACGATGGAGCTGTAGTTCCTGCTGCAAAACATGACCAACTGCGAGTTCAATGTCAACTCATTCAGCCAGGAGGGTCAGACTGCCCTGCACCTGCATAGATGGCACCCTGGAGCAAGTCAAACAGCTGGTCAAGTTTGGGGCGGACATTAGGCTGGCAAACAGGTATGGCTGGAGTGCCCTGCACATAGCTGCATATGGTGGACACCAGGACATAGTCCTCTACCTAATCACCAAGGCCAAATACTACTCCAGCAGTCGGTAACCGACCCAGCACTTCCCGACACTTTCTAGTCAGGAGGGGATGAAGTTTAATGTCTTAATCATTGTTATTATGAGGCTTGGCTGCTTTTTCATTTGGAAGCAAATCTCCTGATGTTTGGGGTGGTGACCCCACACACCCATGTTTTTTCAGTTTCATGGTCTCCCCAGTTATTGATGGTAATTTTCTATGTTAACCATTTACAGACCAGGTGGGTGTGCAGTGCATTGTCTCGGCACTGAAGACAGTAAGGGCCGTATGAACGAAGGCAGCAGAGCATCAATACCTGGGCAATCCAATTTGGGACAAATCAACATCCCGGTTCTATAATTATTCTGGAGGGGATGAACGGGCTAAAAGGTAATGCCATAATTTATGTGCTTCTTTGCAGGCCTTATCATCCTCGATTTTTAGCCAATCTGTGTGGATTAAAATATTAGTAGTAGATTAGTATATTATTAGCTTGGATATGCAGAGAAGGGGAGATAGAGCCAGGGCAGCGCTCAGCAAGACTGGGATGCGACCTTTCAGTACGCAACATGAGAATCTCATGCTGTCATGCAGTGCAAAATTCTCATGTCACCATTTTTATTATGGCGACATGGTTAATGTGTCATGTGGTCGCACTCTCTTTTGTGTGCGACCTTTTAAAAGGATACCAAGAAAAGTAAGTGTGTAAAGTTCATTTAAGCCTTTAACTGTTTGAGTGGCAGAGGGATGTGCAACTCATTGCCTTCCCCTCTGTCAGTGAAATGGTTAAATGTTTAAATGGACTCTTCCCAGTGGCTTTCTTTGCAGGGGATGGGTACACCATCGTTCCCCCTACTTCTGTCTCCATAGCATCAATCAACTGAGGCTCCGCTTCCTCCCCATCACTCTCCCCTCCGAGGCACACTGCATCTTTCACTGGCAGCATACCAGGCAGAGCAGAGCAGTTCCCACTGGGATGTGAGGGTGAGCCAGGACAGCCAGAACCCATGAGATGTGGGTGCAGGGAAGGAGAAGGAATTATGGAGGGTGGAGTGTAGGGTAATAAGGAGACCCATTACAGAGGAACGAGTGGAAAAGGGGTTGAAGCAAATGAAAACAGTGCAACCCAGCGATTGTTACCTGCATAGCAGGCCATGTGCACTGCTAGCAGAGGACAGTAAAGAGTCCTCCAGAGTCATGTGGCATGGAGCCCAATCCAGCATGTGCATCATGAAGACAGGAAAGAGATGTGCATATGGAGGCAATAGGAGCACTCCAGGACACTTGGAGCATGGTGCTGCTTTGTCTGTAACTTCAGTGACAGTGTGAGACTTGGTGGAAAGGTAAGAGACAGCCATGCTTTTGGTTTTGAACAGGGATAGTGAGGGTTGTGGAAAATCATGCCCCTGTATATATCAGCCTCAGACAATGTGAAGGAGATATGCATATGTCCTCCTATCTGCCGCCCTGGAGTGTGTATGTTGGGCTAAGGCAGCGTGGAGGAGATACATGGAGGAGATATGCATATCTCCTCCTAGCTGCCTCCCAGGGTGTGTTCAATTCTTGATCAGTGTGAATGTCTGCCCGAGGCAGTGTGGAGGAGATATGCATATCTCCTCCTAGCTGCCACCCTGGGGTGTGTTAAATTCTTGGACAGTGTGAATGTCAAATTAAGGCAGTGTGGAGGAGATATACAGATCTCCTCCTAGCTGTCTCCCCGGGGTGTGTCAGGCGCGGTTTTAGAATTTGTGGTCATGTGACCATGTTCTCTTTGTCTTCTATTTTCCTATGAGTAGAAGCACATTAGATTAGCATTATATATACATGTATACAGATGCTCCTCTCATATACTCTTGCTCTTTTGTTATTCTAGCTGTTTCGTGAAGGAATTCTTTTTTACCCATTTGGAATTGAATTAGAAATTGCTTCTAGAGGGGTTTTTCTTTTCCCTTCCTCAACAAATGTGATATGGCAAAGGCTGAGCTTGATGGCCACATTTTTTTCATCCTATTTTACTAAGTTAAAGAAGCCATAAACTTTTTTTTATGAAAACATATATATTGCAGACTTTTTTCCATGGAGTACAACAATGGTATGCCCACTTCTGAGAGATACATATTTTCAGAGTTATTACAGTTTGAAATCTTGTTTTTATTTCACATAAATTGCCCTCTAGTGGACAGTTTCTCAATTAATTATTCAGTTAGATTTTCTAGGAGAGGCGAGACACTGACAAACAGTTTTCCACAGAGTGCGATAGAAACTGCTGAGTTATGCTGTCAGTTTGAACTCTCAAGAAGTGATCCCACTTCTTGACAACATGAATGGTTATAACTTTTTAATAAAACAACTGACAGCAGGAAAAGCTCTATAACATATAGGTTTTCATAAAAAAAAGTTTACTGCTCCTTTAAGCATCGTAGGGGTGTGCAGCACATTGCAAAACAATGGTCTGTGGTCCTTAATTGGTTAAGAACACCATGTCCAGAATCTCTTATTCATAATCTAAGTATTGCCCCCCCCCCAAAAAAAAAACTAAAATAAACACATAAGGGTTCAGTCTATTAATGATGTCAGTTGTATCAGTGAGACTCAATACCTCTTTTATCTAGTACACTGTTGGACCTGTTGGCTTTTTTTCTCTGCCTCACACATTATTTGCATAGCTGGGAACTCTCTGAATTTGCCCAGGAGACTCTGGTTTTGACACTTCATTACCAGGTCTCTGGATGTGGGTCGTTTCTACTGAAACTCTGACCACTGCTGCTTTTTCCCATTCCGTTCCTCCTACTCTCTGCCCAGTTCTCCTCCTTCCCCAGCCTATTTTAAAAACTTTTTTCATGCCCGTTAAGCAGCCAAACCCTTCCCCTTTTTTGATGCAAATTGCATAATTTTTCTCCCCCCAGCAGCACAACAGGACTCCCCTCCAGAGAGATCAAACATCAAAGTTCCCAGGTATGATTAGTTGTGGTAAATGTCACCAGCAATATTGAAGGATGCCTATTTAGACACTTAAAGGGATAGTAATAATTTAAATGTAAAAAAAATATATATTTTAGGGATTATCCTCCTGAGTAAAACAAGGGAACTCCCACTGCTGAAAACTGATCTATTCAAAAGTTATTTCAGCTCAAACTTGAATTGTTTTAGGTGCAGTATCTCAATTGCCTGAAATTGTACAGTGGCTCTGTTACTACACCATCCGATGGAGATTTATGGTCAGCTGACCAGAGTTGTCTCCATAGGATGGTGTAGCAACAACGCCACTGCAAAATTTCAAGCCACTGTAATACTGGACCTAAAAATTTCAAGTTTGAGCTGCAATAATTTTTGAATAAAACACTTCTCAGCAGTGGGAGTACCCTTGTACCCAGGGGGATAAAAACTACAATATATATATTTTACATAGTAAGTATTACTATCCATTTAATAAAAAGCAGTAACATAAATATGTTATCCTATGAAGCCTATTTAATCCCTTGAGAACTAGAGGGGTGAGGAATGCATTGCAAAGCAATGCATTACTCAGTTCTCCTCAATAAGGCATGTTGCACTAAGTGCATCAATATACATTATAGACTAGGGATATCCAAACTAAGACCATCAGTTACTTGCAGCCCTTGCCATGGCAAATCCATTCCTCCCTGAAAATTCTACTAAATGATAAAAATGTGACCTGCTGTAAAACCTAAATATTCTTACCTAATCTTTAGCAATATGGCAGACAATTAATGAGTAACATCTAATTTTATGAGAGTTCATTAGCCTAGCTATGGATTACATGCAGTAGTCCATATAATATCTTATTTTGTGCATGCTTGAATAAAATGCTCTTCGGATGCCCCTATTGTACAGATTAGAATGGAGTACTTACTGAGTCATTCATCTGATCTGTATTCCCAGTTGCCAGTCAAGGCACAAGAGGTGAGAGGTTTCACCTGACCCTTCAGTATTCAGAGAGGAATCAGATGAGAGATTAGTAAATAATCGCTTTTAATCGGTATTTTTTTGGTTTTGTTTCGTTTTTGTTATGCTCAGTCCAACATGCCCTTTCAAGTGAGCATTTTTTTTACTACTCCTTTAATCCTCTGGCACCCATAGGGTTAACAAGCAGATAGCATTTGTAGAAAAATGTAGTTTGTGATAAATAGACACCATAGAGTAGCATATACATTGGAGCTTAGGGAGCTTTTACTCTCTCCTAGGAGTTCTTTTAATTAGTGCATTTTTACCAATAAGATCTATTGTGTGGCCGAGATGCAGGTTTCCTCTTTTATATATATATATATATATATATATATATATATATATATATATAGCCATCAGAGCTGGGGGTAATGGGTTAAACTAAGATAACATGTGACTTAACAGTTGCATGCATTACTAAATAAATATAGAATTGTGATATATATATAGTGATACGTGTCAGGCACTAATAGGGTTAAGAAAATTAAAAGTGGGTTTAGGTGTAGGACTATTTTTTTCTGACATTGAGGTAAAACAAGAAAGGAGACAATGTTCTTAACCTTTTCATTAATTACTGGCTTGTTGAATTTTCATTGTTTAGCCCTTTCAGTTACAAAGCAGTGTGCAACACATTGCAATGTACTACGTGACTTAACTCTCCATAAATTATTGTGCGTCTGTGTGTGTGCATGAGTGAGCATATGAAAGTGCATGTGTGTGTGAGCATGTGTGTTTTTTTGCTCGTAGTGAGTATTTTGCAGTGTTTTTAATTTTTCATACAGCCTTTTGTGTTTTTCTCATAGTGTACAGTGTTCTGAATTTTTCATATAGCATTTTGCGCATAGCATTTTGTGTTTTTCTCATAGTTTACAATGTTTTGCAAATAGTTTTGCATATAGCTTATTGTGTTTTCCGTATAGCATTTTGCCTGTACCCTATTGCGTATGGAGTTTTGTGTATTTCGTTTTATGCATAGTATTTTGTGTATTGTGTTTTGTTCATAGCACACAGCATTTGCATATACCTTATTGTGTATATCGCTTTGCGTACATGATTTTTTTGTGTGTAGCATATAGCGTCTTGCAAATAGCGTTTTGCGTATCGCATAGTGTGTGCATATAAGTTAGTTTGTGTTTAAAAATACTTTACTCTTGCTCTAAATCCTTTATTCAGATGCAAAAAGAGATGTCTATGGTCATGAATTAAACAAACATACCAGTTCTGCCCCCAGCACCACCACATAAAATTAAAGAGGCCATTTGAAGCTTTGGGGGCTGTGTTCTCTGCTTTTCTGTTCATCATGATCACAGTGAGGAGGAAAGAGACAGAGAACAATGATAAAGGCAATATTTACATACATTGCCTTTGTCATGTGGCTCCACCGGCACATGTGATCGCTGTAGCAGTGATTACATGTGCTGAGCCAGGGAAAGGCTGGAAGGAACTGCTCCGGTCTTGAAGCAGTCGGTTACAGCCTCCCAGCAATGATCACAGCGCGCCCTGAGGCATGCTGCAATCATTAACCCATTATGTACCAGGACTGTCATCAGTCCTCAAAGGACCAAACTTTGTCATGGTCTTGGCACTTTATTGGTCAAAAAAGTGTTAACTGTGCAGCATACGGGTAGCAAATATAGCTGTAAAGTCTTACCTTTGCTCCTTGTTCTCCATGATCACCTGTTATTCCTAGGTAACCCTGAAATGGGAAATGATATCAAGTTTGGAAATGGACAAGTAGATAAGGCACATTAACTGGTGTCTGCTCTGCAGGGACACAGATCTCTTTGAAATAGTAAGGGTGAAATCCATAACTGACATAACTGATTGCAGGGGCTTCTTTATCAACAGGGCTAAGTACAGAGGTGTCCCATTGTACTCCTTTAGTTGGTCCTGCCAATCTGAAGCATACTAAAAATTCTCTATTCAGCAGTATGCAGCTAAACATTTTTCAGTTAGTTCACAAAATATTTTTCTGTCTATCTTGTCATTATTTAGTTGCATGATTTAATTATCTTCATTAAGTCTGCATTTTAAAATCTCCATTAAATCAAAGGGAATTTTTATTTCTCCCATTTAGTGCAAATGCTTTGCCCCAGAACTCCTCCACTTTTCGTTTGAACATATGGCCCATAGACTCAGACAAAATCCTACTCAGACAAAAACAAATATCATCTCAGACACACATACATTTGGACACAAAACAGACACTCACGCAGACACTCTCAGAGAAACAACAGTTCTCAGACACAGATGTATTTACTCTTATACATAGATACAGTACACACTCGGGCAAACACATAGACACATTTACAATGACATGCTCACTAAGACATACATCCATCCTCACACACAGACACACACACTCATCCCCATACAAAGGAACAAGTTCACATCCTCCTATATAATAATTTGCTAAAACGTGTGTAACGACGCAGTCATGCGCAGTAGAGCCTGTTGCACGTGCTGCAGTCATGCGCAGTAGAGACTGCCCGCGCCGCAGCTGATACAGAGCTTCAGAGCGTCCAGCTCTGTATCAGCCGTGGTGTGGGCAGTCTGTACTGTGCATGGCTGCCCCGTGACTGGCTCGCAGTGGCACTGTGGCCAGTGTAACCACCTCTTCAACTAGTACAGACATATTCACAAAGAAAAACATATGTAGTCAGGCTGATTTATTTGCATGGACTCCTACAAATGAATTTGGAAAATGGATGGTTTAGCCATCAGGGACTCTATTAGCAGTCAGTTGTTGCCTTCCGCTCGTCACCACGCTGCTCAAACCACTTCCCACTGAGCTGTTTAAGAAGCCTCATACTTATTCACAGCCTCTGCCTTACATTGCACATATGCAGATGGCAAAATGGGTAAGAGGCAGTAACTTTTTCCATCTTTGTTCTTAATGAGCTCAACAATCAAAAGTACAATGACCATGAACTAGGGAGTCTGTCTGCAATATACAGTATCTCACATAATTGAGTACACCTCTCACATTTTTGTAAATATTTTTATTTTATGTTTCATGTGACAACACTGAAGAAATGACACTCTGCAACAATGTAAAGTAGTGAGTGTACAGTAAATTTGCTGTCCCCCTCAAAATAACTCAACAAGCAGCCATTAATGTCTAAACCTCAGCAACAAAAGTGAGTACTCCCCTAAGTGGAAATGTTTTGTGTGGCCCCCATTATTTTCCAGCACTGCCTTAACCCTTTTGGGCATGGAGTTCACCAGAGCTTCACAGGTTGCCACTAGAGTCCTCTTCCACTCCTCCATGATGATATCACGGAGCTGGTGGATGTTAGAGACCTTGCACTCCCCCATCTTCCGTTTGAGGATGGCCCACAGATGCTCAATAGGGTTTAGGTCTGGAGACATGCTTGGCCAGTCCATCACCTTTACCCTCAGCTTCTTTAGCCAGGCAGTGTTCGTCTTGGAGGTGTGTTTGGGGTCGTTATCATGTTGGAGTACTCCTCAGAAGGGAGGGGATCCTGCTCTGCTTCAGTATGTCACAGTACATGTTGGTATTCATGGTTCCCTCAATGAACTGCAGCTCTCCAGTGCCGGCAGCACTCATGCAAGCCCAGACCATGACACTTCCACCACCATGCTAGACTGTAGGCAAGACACACTTGTCTTTGTACTCCTCACCTGGTTGCCGACATACACGCTTGACACCATCTGAACCAAATAAGTTTATCTTGGTCTCATCAGACCACAGGACATGGTTCCAGTAATCCATTTCTTTTGTCTGCTTGTCTTCAGCAAACTGTTTGCGGTCTTTCTTGTGCATCATCTTTAGAAGAGGCTTCCTTCTGGGATGACAGCCATGCAGACCAATTTGATGCAGTGAGCGGCATATGGTCTGAGCACTGACAGGCTGAACCCCCACCACTGCAACCTCTGCAGCAATGCTGGCAGCACTCATACGTCTATTTCCCAAAGACAACCTCTGGATATGACTCTGAGCACGTGCACTCAACCTCTTTGGTCGACCATGGCGAGGCCTGTTCTGAGTGGAACCTGTCCTGTGAAACTGCTGTATGGTCTTGCCCACCGTGCTGCAGCTCAGTTTCAGGGTCTTGGCTATCTTCTTATAGCCTAGGCCATCTTTATGTAGAGCAACAATTCTTTTTTCAGATCCTCAGAGAGTTCTTTGCCATGAGGTGCCATGTTGAACTTCCAGTGACCAGTATGAGAGAGTGTGAGAGCAAAAACACCAAATTTAACATACCTGCTCTCCATTCACACCTGAGACCTTGTAACACTAACGAGTCACATGACACCGGGGAGGGAAATTGGCTAACTGGGCCCAGTTTGGACATTTCCACTTAGGGGTGTACTCACTTTTGTTGCCAAGGTTTAGACATTAATAGCTGTGTTGAGTTATTTTGAGGGGGATAGCAAATTTACACTGTTATACAGGCTGTACACTCACTACTTTACATTGTAGCAAAGTGTAATTTCTTCAGTGTTGTCACATGAAAGAAAATAAAAATATTTACAAAAATGTGAGGGGTTTACTCACTTATGTGAGATACTGTATATGCACTGGACTAATCTTCAGACACATTATGCAAGAATAAACAGCTTGTATACTGGTAATGGAGAGCGGGGATCTGCCTGACACTTTTATATTGTGTAGAGGTTCTCCAGATGTGAGTACCCCATGCATATGTTCCAAGTACTCCCACAGGGTGATAAACTAGATATTAGACTAGTGGAAATTCCCAGCCCTGGCTAGGCTGTAACAGTGAGGCCATACACCCTTTATGTTATTATTTTGTTAATGTAATTTTGAAAATTAAGTCCTGGGTTGCAATGTGCTGCTGTATTGAAAATTAAGTCCTGAGCTGTGATATGTTGCTCTATTGAAAATTAAGTCCTGTGTTGCAATATGTTGCTAGGGTCTGATAATACAGGTATCTGTATATGGGAACGCATTCCTGAACAGTCTTGGCCCGTCATAAGCTAGTCCAACGTACAGATACCCCCGGCTCTCTGGTCCTTGAAAGCTAGAGAAGACTGAGAAAGAATATTCTGGAGATCTCTGTAGCATCCAATGGTTTAATAAAGAATAATAAAAACTTCCGCATACAACTTATCACACATAAAATGTATCTGTGAGAGATGGAGAGGTTAATCACCATTAATCAGTAAATCTGATGACAAATAAAAATCATATTTTACTCTTGATAACGTCATGATTGTCCTGTTATCCATGACTACTACGACCCTATCAAAGAATAGCAGAAATGTACTTACCATGTAGCCTGGATCTCCTCTGCTTCCCAGAAATCCTGGTGTACCAGCATCCCCCTGGGGAAAGACAACTGTATTATATTCTATATTTTACCACTCCAATACCATTTAGTAGCAGTGGAGTGAACTATCCTCCTCTTACTTTTGAATGGAACAGTTAACGTTTTATAAAAAAAAAAAAAATATATATATACACCCCACTATTGGCCACCATATTTGTTAGTTTACATTCTCTTCTATTGACCATTTTATTTTTTAGCTTAGAGTCTCACCTCTAGTGGCCATTTTATTTATTAGTTTACATCTCCCAGCCCCACACACACACAAACACTGATCAGTTTATTTAGTAGTTTACAATCCCCATCTACGGAACAGTTTATGTACTAGTTTACATTGCCCCCACTATTAATCAGTTTATGTAGTAGTTTACATGCCCCCACCTGGTGGGCAGTTTATTGATTACATTACATGTCCCCTCTACTAGCCAGTTTATTTACTAGATGACCCCCACTGACCAGTTCATTTACTAGTTTACATTCCCTTTTTACAGAGCCATATATTTTCTAGCTTATATACTCCATGTACTTGCCAGTTTATTTGCTAGTTTACACATTCCTCAACTGAACAGTTTATTTACTAGTTTGCATTCACCCTCTATAGAGCAGTTTATTACCTATTTTACACCGCTACACGCACAGAGCACTTGACTTACTAGTCTACATACACCTTCTATTGTACAGTTGATTTACTGGTGTGCATACTCTCTCTAATGGCCAATTTATTTACTAGTTTACTCACTCTTTCAAAGGCCCATTGTATTTATTTGGTCTGATTGTGCACCTGGCCTAACTTTACTTTTAACTTTTAGTGTTGGACATTCCTGCACTAGAGTGTTTGATGACTGTAATGCATACTGGTGCACACACTCCTCTCTCATTAACACTTTAATGCCAACAAGTCCCTTATACCTTTTCCATAGCATGTGCAGAAAAATGGTACAAAGTTTTGCAAATTTCCTCAGCATCTTGTTAGTACACTTTATTAGTAGGTTGCATACAACAAAGTGCAGAAGACAGAAAAACCCTGAAATAACCCACTGTCCTCCCCTTGTTAAGTAGCATTAAGGTGACATTTTTAGTTGTAAGTAGCTTAGCAAATTGCCGTTATGCAGGTATAAAGTCTAGACAATTCCAGCACCTGTTTTAGCATGAAATAATATTTGTACATCCCCTCATCATTTTTCTGGATAATTATGATTAAAGCATAAAGGAAGACTCAAACCTTACGATGAAAAATTAAATATTGTTGCAAATGCTTAAATAGCTTGTACTGCAAGCTTGTGCCAATTATGATTTTCTGTCTAGATTAAGTGGTAGTTTATTATTGTGAACTGTTAGTGTGCCATTCAAATTTACACTGCTGGACAACATCAGAACAAAGCTATATCACCCAGGCAGAAAATAACATGGCATGCTGGTTGGGCTGTTCACATGGGTGACTTCTTCAATGAATGAAGCCCCATACCTATGGGACTACCATATAGATTGTTCACGTAAGCAATATGATCATCCCAGCCTCAATTAATTGGCAGTCCTTTATGGACGGTAGCTAGTGATATCTTGCTGGGCCAGCCATGTGAACAATGGGAGAACAAAAGTCATTGTAGTTATGCAACAATGGTAGCTTCAGCGGTACTATGTCTCAGCTCCACTGAGGTGGAACATTTTACCATTGATTTAGGGCTACTTGAGGGCTCTAGTTGAGAAACACTGCCCTATGACTTACATATAACATCAAAAACATATTTCTCATTTCACCTTTTAACTTCAATGAACATAAAAGAGAGAAGTGTTGAACTAAACATAACTGATATAGTTAGTTTTTGAAACTCCATCCTCAAGACTGAAGGCAGGGCAATTTGATAATTGGCCAACTTAAGCTTATTCGGTTTGCTCTGACTTCTCCTTCACATAGTGCTGAAAAAAGAGCTTTACTGTTCCCGAAGGACTCTATTTGGAAATTTAATTCAAAGGTAATTTATTTAAAAGCCATCTCTATTTTCTCTTGGAAAGTTGGCTTTTCACTTGGCTATCACTTGACTTACCTTAACTTGCCAAAGGCCCCAGAAAGGGAATACTTTAGACTTTGTGCATAATCCAAGACTAACAATTTACAATTATAATGTATATATGCATTTCACTAGTAGACTAAAACAAGAGCTCCTAAAATGAATAATAATCATCTACCTTTTGTCCCTTGGGTCCCTCAGGTCCTTGTCTTCCTGGTGGTCCTCTCGATCCCTATAAAATGATAAGAGTATGTTTCTGATTTAATCCATCTCACTGTAATTGCTCAATAATATGATTATATTATGAAAACAGCTGAATGATTAGGGGACTTGTTATCATTTAAAAGAAACAAATGCTGTGCAGTTAGCATGTCAACTTGGCTGGGCAATCAATGGCCCTTCAGCTGATCTGGACTTTATTTCCCATCATTCCCAGCCAGCTGTCCATAGGTGGCTCTAAGCTTTTGGATGCCCTAACCAAATAATTCACATGAGAACCCCTTCCCCTTTACCACTGTGCTGGTATTTCTAATAAGACACTGCCATCTGATCTTGTTTACAAGTGAGGGTGGTACTGTATAAGCACTGAGGCCCTCTGACCAAGTGGGGCTCTAACATTCTGCAGCTGTTAATTGATATGCATGAAGGCCTGGAGTAATTTTCGGGCATTCCAATTGCACCATAGGTGACCAATTAAAATTCATAAAAATTTCCATAGATTTGAATGAGGCTTTTGTCCCCATGAATTTCATTTACTGGGTGTATTTCCACCATAGTCTTAAATTTTATGTTGGCACTATTGCTACAGCAGTCTTTGGAAGCTTAGTGAAAATACCTCTCTATAGACTTCTGTAGCAATTGCGCCACCATTTCAGACCATGGTAGTATTGTACCCAAAAAAATGCACATTTGAGCTGTAATAAATTTTGACTAAAATACCTCTCAGAAGTTGGAGTACCCTGTTTTATTCATCAATATTTCTTTCCATACTAAGCAATACTATCCCATTCAATTACAAGATATATTTAAGAGAAAACATGAGCAATTATATGCACAATTATGGAACACCCCAACGTCATCATGGGGGGCAAATTATCATTCCTGAAACATAGAATTTGACAGCAGATCTGCCATTTTCCTACTGTAAAAACCTCAAACCTTGTTTGGTCCTTGGTCTTGTCTTATGTTCAGGACAGCCTTATGCCTATTTCATGCATTCTGACATACCCTCACTCAGGCCCGGACTGGGACAAAAAATAGGCCCGGGCATTTAAAGCTGAGCAGCCCATTTTTATTTTTTGAGCAGCCCATGGGGGGGGGCGCGTTCGCTCTTTTTTTTTTTTTTTTTTTTTTTTTTTTTAACGCCCGGACCCAGGGCCGGTGCAAGGATTTATGTATACACAGGGCGAAGGTGCATTTTGATGTCCCCACCCCCCTCCGACACAATCCCCTGCCCCCGCCCACATATTCACCTCCACACTCTGCCCACCCCATCCTCCTCCCCACACTGTTCACCTCCACAATGCCCCCTTCATCTCCACATTGCCCCCTTCATCTCCACATTGCCCCTTCCACAATGCCCCCTTCATCTCCACATTGCCCCTTCCACAATGCCCCCTTCATCTCCACAATGCCCCTTCCACAATGCCCCCTTCATCTCCACAATGCCCCTTCCACAATGCCCCCTTCATCTCCACATTGCCCCTTCCACAATGCTCCCTTCCACACCACAATGCTCCCTTCATCTCCACATTGCCGCTTCCACAATGTCCCCTTCATCTCCACAATGCCCCATCCACAATGTCCCCTGCATCTCCACAATGCCCCTTCCACAATGCACCCTTCCACTCCACAATGCCCCCTTCCACAATGAACCCTTCCACTCCACAATGCCCCCTTCCACAATGCACCCTTCCACTCCACAATGCCCCCTTCATCTCCACATTGCCCCTTCCACAATGCCCCCTTCATCTCCACATTGCCCCTTCCACAATGTCCCCTTCATCTCCACATTGCCCCTTCCACAATGTCCCCTTCATCTCCACAATGCCCCTTCCACAATGTCCCCTTCATCTCCACAATGCCCCTTCCACTCCACAATGCCCCCTTCCACAATGCACCCTTCCACTCCACAATGCCCCCTTCATCTCCACAATGCCCCCTTCATCTCCACAATGCCCCCTTCCACTCCACAATGCCCCCTTCATCTCCACAATGCCCCTCCCACTATGCACCCTTCCACTCCACAATGCCCCCTTCACCTCCACAATGCCCCTTCCACAACGCCCCCTTCATCAACTGCCCTTTCATCTCCGCAATGCCCCTTGATCCCCTACCTTAAATCCCTGGTGATCTAGCGGCGACGCGACGTACCATCAGTGTGATCTGTGCCTCATTCGGCACAGAGCTGCATCTCCCGCGCGCGGTTCGCAATAATGCAGAGCGCTGGGAGATGATGTCATCTCCCAGCGCTCTGTATTACTACGGAGACTGGGTCACCGGACCGGCCCACCGGGCAAATGCCCGGTGTGCCCGATGGCCAGTCCGGGCCTGCCCTCACTGTATTAACCTCTACCACTTCTGCTGACTGACTGTTCCACTTATCTAACCCCATCAGTGAAGTAAAACTTTCTTACATCACATCTAAGCCCCTGTCCCTCTATATGGAACATTTAACCTCCTTAATGTTATACTCTTTGGAGCCCTTCTCTATTTTTAAGGGGTTAAAGGTCTCAATTAATTCAAATGGGTAATTTTTCCCCTATGGTTCAATTGGTTTGTCCCAGAATTGCTCGTCTTTTGTTCCTCTTTTGTATAGCATATATGATCCTGGAAAAGAGACAAAATCAATTTGTAAAGAAATATATTACTGAAATCTCTGGAGGGATAAATGTTAACAGAATAAAAATAATGGTGATTGTTTTTGCTTTTTAAAGACACATCTACTTAAAAATAATTCCTCCCAATATTGGTAATTGATTTGAAGTATTCTTATCTACTGTACCCCATTGTACACTTTTCTGTTGTCTTCTTAAACTGTTGTACAGCACTATGGGCTATGTGGTTGCTTTATAAGTAATAACAATAATAATAATAATGATAACAATAATAATATTACAAGAATAGTCAATTGTTGGACCTCTAGCTATAGCACCCCTCCCCCTCCCGAAAACAGCTGGAAGTCCAAAGATTCACTACCCTATAGAGCTACAGACCTGTCCCACATACCTTCTCACCAGGAGGCCCATCAATGCCGTCACTGCCCACTTTTCCAACATCACCCTGAAATAACAATGAAAATCATTGTGTTGAGACTGCATTTGTATGGGTAAATATATCAGAGCTTTTACAATTGCAGCAAATTGCTTTCAAATATCTAATAGTTACAATATGTATCAGTTCCTTAGAGTTCAGTCACTAGAACAATGCAATCGTTTCTGGTTGCTGAACAATGCTTAACACGAAATGGAAATTGATGAGGGTAAAAATGTTAATGATTTACAAATGTTATAGATTTCCATAGGGAAATGTAACCCTTTGAGTGCCAACTCATTGTGCATCACATTGTAAAGCAAAGTACTGCACATCCCTCCAGAATATGATACTTCTTAAGTCTGATTTATTTTGGTAAAGGTAAGTGTACACAGTTCTGGTCCATTCCAGAGGAAGAGGTTCTGCTGAACAACCAGGAGAATTTGTTAGATGTTAGGCATGATGTCTATGGGATCCATATATTTACAGTAAGTGGTACGATATATCATTATCCCTGTTGCCTGAAAAAAAATGGAGGGGATGAGTTTCTGGAGAGTTCCAGAAACTCATCCCCTCCAGTCTTTTCAGGCAGCAGAGATAATGATATATTGCACCACTATCCCTGCTTTCTGGCCAGGGACCAGGAAAGTGGAACATTCGCTATTTTTTTAAAAGCCATACATTTATGCACCATTTTGATTGCTCACATTTTGATGCAAAAAACATACTAACAACTTGATGCTGAATATGCTCCTAAACTAACGGCAAAGTTAGCAAATGTGCCTAAATGAATGACAAAGTTACACAGACATGAAAATGTGTGCTATTGGCTTTGCTGAATTAGGCGCAATCACTCATCACTCAATTACACAACAGAGGACATTTTAGCCACAGGACATCCAGGAGTGATTAAAGATGTTATCTCTTGAGCCTAGGCACAAGGACAAAATTCATAGGGGGGGGGGGGTATAAGGATTTTTTGGCCACAGTAATGTAAGTGGGAGGGTATTATAATGAGATGCTAGTTCTCCTTTAATTGGTTGCCAAAGAGGCACTCAAAGGGTTAAGTATCAAATGATTACAGCTCATTTGCTTAATGAGACAGTGTCCATATCTATTAAAACTTATCTGTACTCCTAGCAGGCATTTGTATCAAGTATTTCTAAAATATGTCACAAATTAATGTGTATGGAGGCTAGTGGCTAGATTTTGACTACATTTGTTAACAAGCTTATCTAAAAAGAGATAAAACCAAAAATATGGGGCGGTAACTGGTTCAGAGCGTGGAACTGTGATGGGGCCTGGCATCTACAGGAACCCACTGGCCCCAATGGATTGCCCTGGACAATGTCTGATTTTAAATTTATGCACCATTTCCTGGACAGCCTCCTTTTGGGACATAACAAAGTCCTGGAATGAAGACTCCAGAGCACAGAGTTCTATAAACTAGAAGGAGAACTGTCCATTCCGTACTGTAACAGATAAGTGATGCCTCTTCTTGGCTACAAAAATTGCTTCCAGACAAAGCTCTAAACATTTTCGAGAGAACTGAGTCTCAATTCTGACATCTGGGCTGTGCAATTGTATTGTAGTTTAATGCTAGACTAAGGCTTTGGGCATGATGTACATTTTCTTGTAGCCCACCACATGCATTGCTTGCAGTCACACAAGTCACTGGGCAGTTCTCCCATTAGTGGTTAGAACTCTGTGGTGTGCTTGAGAAAGAGCAGGTTACACACTGATTCCAGTCTTGTCTATTGGCCCCTCCCAAGTAGCTGTCCTAGAGCTGTGGAGGACAAGTACTCTGCTGTTCTCATCTCTGCAGTTTCTCTGAGTGACAGAGTGGAAATCTGGTCACCCTAGTTATGTAATGCCCTCCGGAGAATATTTTTTGTTATGGGGTTCAAAAAATGTTTTTGCATTAGGGCTCTCCAATGACTTGTTACCCCACTGCTAAAATAGATAAGTGCACAGGGACTAGAACATTCCCTTCTCAGTCCGTCCTATTTGTTTTCCTCAGTTACTACATACATACATTGCAGATATTTATCATTAGAATTTTGCATAAACAGGGGAAAAATGATCATCTTTAGCCACAGAACATCCACAGGAAGAATACATTCATTGTATAGTTTATGGTTTATGCACCTAAGAAATATGTTCTTAGGTGCAGTGGAGGAACAATAGGGGTCGCAAGGGTCGCACCTGCGACCGGGCCCGTCACTCCAGGGGCCCGGCCGCCCCCTGTGACCCCTCGCCACACACTTGCAGCAACTGTGTACCAGCTCCTGAGACCGGCGCTCTAGTAGCTGACATCATCTCCCAGTGCTCTGGATTATTGAGAACCGCACGGGAGCTTAAGCTCTGTGCTGAAGGAGGCGCAGATCACTCTCATGATGCCACACCGCTAGACCACCAGGGCCTCGAGGTAGGGGCATTGTGAAGATATGTATGGGGGCAATGTGAAGTTTGAGGGGCAATATGGAGATATGGGAGCAATGTGAAGTTTGAGGGGCGATGTGGAGATATGAGGGCAATGTGGAGATTGGGGTCATTGTGGAAGGGGCAATGTGGAGATGTGGAGATTGAGGGGAAATGTGGAGATTGAGTGGCAATGGGGAGATATGGGGGCAATGTGGAGATATGGGGGGCATTGTGGACGGGGCAATGTTGATGTGGAGATTGAGGGGAAATGTGGAGATTGAGTGGCAATGGGGAGATATGGGGGCAATGTGGAGATATGGGGGGCATTGTGGACGGGGCACTGTGGAAGGGGGATTGTGGAGATGGGGGCTAATGTGGTCGGCGGGGGGCATGGGAATTCTTGCACCAGGGCCTGGTGGCTTCTACTTACGCCTCTGCTTAGGTGCTGACTAGGATTACATGATATTTAAAACTGACTTAGCCTTGGGCAGAGGCACTCACATACAGGTTTATATGCATTTAGATATACCTTGGCGCTTGGCTTATAATAAACATAATTAGCTTGGGTCACCCAAATGGAAAGCAACTGGGACAGAACTTGTTTGAGTAGCTATAATCAGTGTCTTCAGATGTTTTTCATACCCACTGGGACTTTCATAAGTCTAGAAACCCCATTCATTATAGGTATTCTGAGACTGATGTACTATGAAAAACCATATGGGATTCACTAAGGTGTGATAAAAAGGTGGTACAGTTGAGAGAAATTCTCCAGTGTGATAAACCTCCAATTCCTATGTTATTCTATGGAGCCTATACACTGAGCTCTCAAAGCGGAACTTTCACTTAAATTTAAGTGCCCCCAAATCATTATGCACATAGTGATACACATATCAATACTAATATTATCCTAAATAAGTCTGGTGTTATTGATAAATCCAGCTTGTTCCGAGACGCACAGGGAGACATCTTGATGTAGTGGCATCTGTACACCTGAGCCATCAGTCCCTTCCTGTACCTTAAGGTACAGTGCGACTCCCCCTCACCAGTCCTAGAGGAGACCAGGACAGACAAGGCAGGTGCACATATGTCTCGTTGGCAAGATGTCTGCACTGATGCCTGTGCGTATCGGAGCATATTGTATTTATCAATAACGCCGGACTTATCCAGGATAATACTAGTATTTATAAGCATATCGCTATGTGCATAATGATTTGGGGGGCACTTTAATTTGAGTGAAAGTTGGAGTAATACCATAGGCTACATAGAATAACATAGTAATCAGATGGTTTACCATACTGCAGATGTTATATCTTCTTTATTCCACCTTAATGCATAATGCCCCTAAAGTAATTATAGAGTAAACCAACTGCACCAAAGAGGACAAAAAAATTGAAATTCATTTAAGTGGGACTTTTAACATCTTGAATACTAGAGAGGTCCTCAATAAATTACAAATCAATAGCACTTTAGGGACTTTACTCTGCAGCTCATTTGCTCCAGAATTAAAGGGATAGTAATGTTTCATAATAAAAGCAGCTCTAATTAATCATCATAGTATTTGGACTTTGGAGAGTGTTATTTCAATTCTGTCAGAGTTGTAGTTCAAGAGTAATTCAATGACAAATTATCCCCCTCCCATCCCTTTTACTGATGTAACACTGCTCAGCCAGATCAACAGGGAGGTGCCCAGGTACACTGCAGAGAAGGACAATCTTCAAATAAGATAAGGGAAAAACCTGAAACACTTGTCAAGGGGGGCAGGGTTTTCATTGTTTTCATAAGAAGAAGATTGTCCCCTGCTGTTATCTGTCTGGTCTATGGACTGCATTCCACATCTGAGAAGAGATGGCTTACACTAGGTAAAAGGGGCGGGAGGGGGAAACTTTGCTTGTGAATATCTCTCAAACCATAAAGGTTTGAGAGATAAGAATTATATAGTTCTTCATGTTTTTTTAATGCCTACAAAATAAAATAAAGATAAAATGAAGTATTAATATCCCTTTAATCCAGTTCTTAATAGTACACTGTACCTTTAAATAATTCCACCCACCTAAAAGTTCCCTACAGTAAGATACACACAGTAATGGCTATACACATATATATGCTGATGTTACATTTTTTCCAAGTTTCTTGATTAACCATGAATACTAAAAAGGGAAAAAAACAAACAAGTATGTGAGAAAATGTATCCCCTATGTTATATGATATAAAGTACTTACAATGTCTCCTTTTATTCCTGGTTCTCCTTGAGGCCCAGTCAATCCAGGCTCCCCCTGTAAGGTAATAAACACTTTGATGTTCATCATGTTAAGTTTAAATCACAAAACCGAAGTTTATTTTTGAATAAAATGTCCAAAAAAATGCATGTTACTCTTTTGGAGCAATTTGCTGCATGTTTGTTGTATTGTCCCACAATAAGCTGAAAGGACCAATAACACATCTTAATAATAAACCTCTACTCACCTTAAATGGGTTAGAATATCCTAATCACCGCTATGAATTGGCTCTGCGTTGATTGGTTCTCCAACATTTAATTTTTAGTGGATATAATTGGAATGGAAGTAGA
Organism: Rhinophrynus dorsalis; assembly: GCA_037306005.1. NCBI lineage: Eukaryota > Metazoa > Chordata > Amphibia > Anura > Rhinophrynidae > Rhinophrynus > Rhinophrynus dorsalis. The sequence goes on from CM074723.1 coordinate 208,446,277, forward strand.
CATGATTCTTAGTTGCTTGACTCCAGAACCCAAACCACCTCCCACAGAAGTCTTGTTAGAAAGCTTTCAGTGGGAGGAGTTTGGAATCCTGGACCCTTGCAACAAAGAGTTATATCTGTCTCTGTGGACATGATATACATTTCTAATTAAAGATTAATGTTGTGGTCCACACAAATGATTCATAGTGGCTATTAAGATTTTCTGAGTAAATTATCCTATTATTAGGATATGTTAGTGGATTGCTGTCAATTGATTGCTGTATATAGATTAATATACAGGAACTGATATACAGGAATATTTAGGACCAAAAACATATTGTGGATTATGTACAAGGCCACATTTTCCATTAGAAAAGGAAGGTAACTATCTCAGGTTTGCTTGTCTCATCCAATATACTGTGCTGTGAGTGTGGAAGAACAATCCTAGTTACCCTGCAACAGACAACAGTTTCTGGTTTCTGGTGGATAATTTATTTACCAGTTTATATATTGATGTGATTTTCAGCAGGAACAGAGTTATATGGCAGTAATTCTGGTAAACAAGTCCTAAGGTGTCCCACTGGAGTTATACCGCAAAACAAGCTCACTGGTCTACAGTGTCAGGTCTTATCATTCTTTTCTGGGCATCCTCCCCTTTCCTCTGCGATATACAGTCTCACAGACAGGTTTCCTGTGGATCTTAATCATCACTACTAAGAATACTGGATCAATGCAGGAGTCAGTGTGGTAAAGGGCTTACAAGTATTCCCTTCTGATAATTCACCTGGCTTTTGCATCCACATGGTCAGACCAATACGATTGCAAGTGTACTCCTATGTTATGAACAGTATTGTATTTACTGTCTGATATGGCAGAATGAGAGATCCTCATATCTGTCTTCTGTGTCTGTATATTGACTACATTAGTCCAGAGGGAAGGAGAAGCTTGCAATTAATTAACTATGGGAACTACTTCCTCCACTGAGTATAACTGACGTAATCGTTACAGCTTCTATTTGGGATCTCTTGCCGTATGTGGGTTAATCCATTTTACTGTATTTATTGCACTATGAAGCCTCTTTTTTACTTTTGTTATCTGAATACTAATACTGCTCCCCTGTATCCCTCAACTGCCACAAATTATGCCCCCACCTGTTCACTTCATTCTAAAGCTCACCAGCTGAAAATATATCTCATCGGGGTGGCCTACTAATAGTATACATAACTAAAAAACCCACAACTCTTTGTAACAGACATTTCTTCAACATAACACTTACAGGCAAATTCAGACTGCAATCCTCCTTCAATCCAAGTATATCACTGTGTCTGCTGCTATAGCAATCTTCTAAAGCACTATTGTCCCTCCTCAAATGTTAACAAACTCTTGCCCAGCACTTTGAAGCTCCCTACAGCATTTTGATGTCTATGTGGGGAACCAGAAGGGTCAGCTACTGCCATTATGAGCAATGTTGTCTCTGTTATGTTTCACTCCAATAATTCACTCTTAATGTCAGTTAAATAAAATTGGGAAAAAAATATTGCATTTTAGTATTCTTTGTAAAATATCTGTTGATGTTGTGTCCAAATAATATTCTTGTAGTTATATATATATAACTATTTCTGGTTTGCTGTCTGCCCCCACCCCCTACACACACACACACACACACACACACACCCGGGACAGCAAGGGGGTGGAGATCACCTGCACCAAGCGAATCACCACCAGGCAGTGATTTTGCCAGGAGTGGCCAAAGAGGGGTTTCACTAAATCACTGCAATTTTGCTGCATGGAGACTCCCCTCCACCAGCTTCCAGCAATACAGTAGTCCAGAGGCAAATGTGCACCGAAATGAGCAATGCAGTACAACATTCACTAGTATAGATTATTTTGTGGATTGTACACTTATTCAAAATAAGAAAAAGAGAAAACACTATATATATAAATATATATATATATATATATACCTTTCGAAACAGAGGCACTCACGTTTTAAAGAAGGACTTCTGCCTGGGTGCTCGTGTTTAAGGCTACAATACAACTCCAAAAATGAACAACAGCACTCACAGGTCTTAAACTTAAAGAGTGACAAACGGTGAAAATTTATTTGATCAACGTTTCGGGTGCATTACAGCAGCCTTCGTCCTGACGTGTGAGTGCTGTTGTTCATTTTTGGAGTTATATTTATATATATATATATATATATATATATATATATATATATATTAGAAAAAAATTAAGTACAGCAAGGAATGACAGAACCCTCCTCAGTCTTCTGTCTTTCCTTTATTCCAAGCAAATCAGCATCCAATAAGTGAACACATTTTTTACCTTCACTCCTGGTTTTCCTAATTCTCCCTTTTCTCCAGGAAGACCGATAAAACCCTTGAAAAAGAAATACACAGTCATATATTTGCCTTATGCCAGCAGTTCTTGATGTGGGTTCTGTAAAGCCCCACGGTTCTTCGACATACAAGGGTTTCCCTGGGATAAATGAATGTAATGGTGGAGAACAAGACCAGAGTGGCAGATAGACATACATATACACAAGGAACTGGTGCAATTCTGGAGCCAAAGTATAGGCAATGTGCTAATACAATTCTGCCCTACACAATGGTACTGATTTCTCAGTGTCCCTCCTGCCTAACATCAATTTTAAGTTACTTACTACTCCCTGGGGCAGTTAGTTTGCCCCAGATTTGCCATATACTGTACATAGGACTCAGAGGAACATACTGATCTGCGAGAGCACTGCATGAGTTATACCTATATGCTGACTAATAAAGTACCTGAGCCTGTGCTTAGGGGCAGATGCAACAGAACACACATGCACATAATTCCACCATTGATGCACTTCTAACACCACACCTATGTCAGTTACTTGTAAACATTACTGTTACTTTTAAAATGAAGGATAGCACCTGAATCAATTGTATTCAACTATTTTGTTGGATTTATTTTGAAAGAAATAATGATGTCTGATTACTTACATATTCAGTCATTGTCATTTCACCCATATTGCATAGGTTGGATGGTTTAGCTGTTTGAGACGGGAGCTCTCAGGCTTTATCAGCCAAAAGAATAAATCAGAAGACTGACATATAGCTCTCACCATGGCCCTGGTCTGAGACTGTAAAACAGCAATGGCCAACCTTGGCTGTCTAGAGGTTATTGGCCAATGGATGACAGAGCCAGAGAGCCACAGTTTTCCACCCTGCTGGAAAATTGGGTCGTAACTACAGGGGATGCAGAGAGTCAGTTGTGATGGGTCTCAGTCATCCAAGGGGAACCATTGTCCTTTCACTACCCTGCAACCCTTACAACCAGATCAGTTTCCTATCTTGGCTGGTGGTTGCTGACTTCAAATTGCAGGGATGCTGCAAACTAGTAGGACAGTATGAGAGAGCCTCTTCCCTTTTCTTTATCAACCATTTCAAGCCCAGCCTCAGATTTCACCCCAGAGCTCAGTAAGTTGTAGTTATGTCTCATAAAAAGTAAAGGAGTAGCTGCCTAATAGCCTGCATTAATTATGTTCATTAACTTAGTTATGTCAGTATCAACTGTCTGCATACTACCTGGCACCAAAAGGACTAACCTTCTCCTATATTCCCTGGAAAAAAATCCCAACACTGTAATGGTCAAAATATTGAATTTAAAGTGATAGCAATGCTTAATTTAAACTTAATTAAATTCAAAAGTTTGCCATTTATAAGTGTGATTGATCTCATTCACACTTAAAAATGCAATGTTTTACCATTTACTTACATTTCATAAATCCCCATTCCTTCAGCTTTCCTTAATCTTTCTCTGATATCAGTCCCTTTTGCTAGGAAGGGGCTTAATGTAGAAGAATGATCTCCAAGGCTGTGCAGACCTATGCCCATTGAAAGTATGGTAGTGAACTGTGAGGACCTCAAGGTCCTTACATGGCAGGAACACATGTTGAATGGAAGAGGTCCTGCAAGGGAAACACACTGCAGTGGAGGAAGCTGCTGCCAATCCAAGCATGGCACACGTTGCCTATAGAGGGGAAGGGACGATGAGGGTCGTGCTCATTACAGCTGCAGTTCAATGAAGTGCTTCACATCTGAAGAGGTCTGATGTAAGGTTTCTATTTTATGAGTGTACATTAATTCATTGGTGGTGTAGGTCTGATCAGGTCTGTTTGTTTTTCTACATTGTGTGAGCTGTATTATTAGGAAATGTAACTCTGTGAGTATGAGAAAGGTATCCAATGCATTGCATCGCAATGCATTAGATAGGAGTGGAGGTGAGGAAGAAAAGTGCAGGGGCAGGCGATCAGATGAAGGGGAGTGTGAGGCAATCAGGTGAAGGGGGAGGGTAAGGAAGTGTGGCCAATTGGAGTGTGAGGCAGTGTGGTGAAGGTGAGTGTGAGGCAATGTGGTGAGGGGATTGTGAGGCAATGAGGTGAAGGAGAGTCTGAGGAGATGAAGCAAAAGGAAGGGAGGGAGGTTGTAGAGGGAGGAGGTGTCTAGTGTAGAGGAGGGTGAAGTCCTTTACGTGGCAATTTGGAGGGAGGGTGTAGGATGAGGAAGTATGTAGTTTGGTGGTTCTTGAAGAGATTTTCACATCTATTCCCCCCCTGCCCATGCTAATACCACTGAGACAGGCAGAATAGAGGAGATATGCAGGAGATGTGTGTTGGATACAGGGTGGGAAGGGCGGAGTTTGGCGAGCTTAGAGATAGACGTGTGAGCCTCTGGGGGCTTTTACAGCTTTTTTTTTTGTGGCAGCTTTTTTTATTTTTACCTGTTTGCTTCCCTCGATCCCTTACATTGTGCCTGCAGTGCAGATGTTTATGTCCTCGATATGGAGGACTTGTTCAAGCAGGAGCAGGGGAGTATGACAGCCAGTCGGCTTTTTGATCTCTCATGCCAACTAAGACATCTCCTTCAGTGATTGCAAACACCTTGAATGACCTGCTGATGAGGCAGGAACTCAAATCTGTTTTTGAGGAGCTCAAGCACACCTTTAAAGCAGAATTGACAGAGGTCAAGAAAGATGTGCAACAACTGGGAAATAAAGTCCATCTGGTGGAAAATGAAATGGAGATCCTATTTCAACAACATCATGACCTGGAGCACATCATTCTTGAACAACGGGACCTCTTTGATGTGCTTATCTACTGGTTAGATGACTTGGACAACAGGAAACAGAAGCTGAATATATGGATCAGTAACTTTCCGCAATACATGCCATATAAGGACCTGAGAGATGCTATATAGACCTTGTTCCAGGACCCTTTGGGCAAGCCTGAGGATTTTCGTATAAAACTGGATCGAGTACATAGGGCACTGGGCCCATGCTCTATCAAACAATGTTATCTGCTGTCTACACGACTTCCAGCTCAAGGAGCAAATCAAGCAGAAAAAGCCGTCTCTCTCTAAGGGTTGGATTCAAATGCAGGTGCTAATTTTATCTCTGCTTTTATCTTCACGTATCCCCATAGACTTCAGTAGGAACATTTTTGATAAAACGGGATGTAACATTTATCTCCTTGAATCCAGCCCTAAATCCCTAGATCTCATAGTCCAGTGTGGTACAAGTTGAACGTCTGTTTGGACTTCTCTCTCTAACAAACTGCAATCTTGAGGATTCTGTTATCTTAGTTTATATGTTCTTTTTTTGTTTTTAATATTTTTACTATTTATTTTTATTTTACTATTATGATCATTCCGGCAATATTGTGTATTGGGGCTTCTTTTGCTTTCCCCCGCGGTCCATTCAGGGTGATCCACAACTGGATGTAGTGGCTATGGAGAATGAATTGTCTCCCCTGGTGGTTGGCCCTTCATTGGATAGTGGTAGATCTGGGACCAGGATTCCCAATGTCTCTGGGCCATGGTGGTTCCTCCCCGCAGTCCCGTTGCACTCATTTTGTAAGCGTAATGTATTTACACTAGTGGAGAGGGGGTTCAGGTTTCAGATGCTAATTTGTTGATATATTGCATGGTGGCCTCGAGGCACCATCCCATTTCTGTACAGTGACCTATGGCTTCTCAAATGCAAGCTTTAGCCTACTTTTTTGAGAGATTGCATTCGGCTGCCCTGGGAATTTTACAACTCTCTCATCCATCTTGACCGTGATCCCCCTCATCTCCACAAAACCTTCGCCTGGACTGTGACTCTGTGTAACTTAATGACACTGCCACTTCTACCTCTTATCTCCACCTGGGATGCTTTTGAGGTGTCAAGCTCAGTGAGTATTAATGTTTCGGGAGTTTACATAGTGAGCTTATACAGACAACATAAAAGACAGATCCAGAGAATCTGATGATCCTAGACATCCCCTCACACCAGTTTAGTTTTCATTCTTTCCTTGGAGGCCTCGCTGATGTAGTTTTCCCCTCCCGCATTTTTCCCCCTGCCTCTCTTATTCTTACTCCCCTGGAGAGGGTTTAATGTCTTCCTCCTACTTACCCTTTCCCAATGTTATCTCCCATACCCACTGCAGACTTTGGTAGTGGTTTCCTTCATATACTCTATATCATGATTTCATGATTCTCTGTTTTTATGCTGTTTGGGTCTCGCCATGGCGGTTACCTTATGGCCCTGGAGGCTTACATATGTTATTTGTTATCTGTTCCCTGTTTTACTACCCATGTTGGGAGTTTTTCTATATGTCCAAGAGCATACCCTTACACTCTCTACCCATCCTTCCTATGACCCTCCCACTTTCCCCTTTTCCCCAGCTCTTCATGAGGCAGACACTGAATAGATTGGTAACTGCTGCTACAATATAGAGTACCCTATGACCCCTACATATTCCAGTCTTATTCTCTGTTGCATTAATGCGAAGGTATTAAATAGCCCCTACAGTCAGAGTCTCCTGGGAAGGACAGTCCTCTCCACTGGCTAAGTGATAGCTTTTCTCCAGGACACTGGATTCAAGATCACTTTGGTGAATGTCTATCTTCCCAACTCTAAACAAAAACCCTTCTTTAAGAAGTTACTGGATACCATAGAGGATTTTAGAGAGGGTTATCTGATTGTCGGAAGTGATTTTAATTTGCCGTCAAACCCACAACATGATTATAACTAGTCTCAGCTCAATGTACCATGACCAATTCAATAGACTCTTATCTCAGAATTATCTTGTTGACACCTGGAGAGTCCTGAATCTGAAGTCATGTGACTATACCTTTTATTCTCCATTGCATAAGAAGTACTCTTGGATTGGACTGTTTCTCATAGAACAGAGGATGCTACAGCATCTTCAACATGTGCGGATTGGTAATATCACCTGTTCAGATCACAGTCTAGTTTTCCCCTCTCTCTCTCTCACCTTCCCTCTTTCTTCTATTTTCTACACGCCCACCTTGGGAAAATTAATTATACATTGTTATCTGACCCGGCTGTGATTGCAGACATCTCTGCAGCCTTATTGACTATATTAACCGTAATAGCTCTGGAGGGATCTCCTCTACATTGGCATTCATTAGTGGTGAACTTATAAAGTGGGGGGCTTGGAAGAATCTTAGGCACAGGCAAAGATTTCTCATCTGGAGCAATTCCACAAACTCTCCCTTATTCCTGTTCTAGATGAGGAACTGAAAGGTAGCAACGTTTCTTAAGGATCCTTAACTGAAGACCTACACGTGGTATAGGTATCAATATTATCTCCAGGGGGATAAATCAGCCATGCATTTGGCATGGGTGGTTAAGGACTGTCGGAATATGCACATGTACACCTAATTAAGGATGCCTCTTCTACTCTGCAACTGGTTTATGATGAGATTGAGGTGGCTTTTAGATCTTACTATCATAACCTATATAACCTGAGTCCATCTGTATCAGATACTTCTAATCAAACCTTCTTGGCCTGATATGGAGTGCCGAAGCTCACAACAGAGGATGCTCTCTTGTGAGATACTGAGTTCAGTAAGGAGGAGATCATATCTGTGTTTAACTCTTGCCCCTAACGTAAGTCTGCTGTACCAGATGGGTTCACAGCTTTATACTACTGTAAGTTTCAAGATTTCCTGCTTTTTCCATTTTTGTCAGTCTGCAGCGCAATAGTTCAGGTTTCTAGCTTTCTGAAATAATCTTTAGAGGCATTCATTTCAATCATCTCCAAGGAAGGCAAGGACCACAGTGTCTGTGAACTATAGGCTGATTTCCCTCCTCAATCTTGATAGGAAAAGCTATGATTTGCTTTTGAACTCCCAACTTAAACTTTTACTACCCTGCCTTATCCATCTGGATCAGTCCAGTAAGCACAACTAAAGATAATAGGGCCAAAGATATCTAGGTTTTACACTGGGCTACACAGACTCTGACTATAGGTCCCCACCGATTTAGAGAAGACCTTTAACAGGGTCATCTTGCTCTATATGAAATCATTTCTCCCGCATATGGGTATGGGGAGCAAATTCCTATCTTCTCTCTAAGCTCTTTACTTGAAATGGTGGGCATGAGTGAATGAGACCCTATCAGATCCCTTTCCAATAACAAATGGAACACAGCAGGGTTGTCACCTGTCACCTTTGCTGTTTGTGTTGAATGGAGTTTGTTTGAATACTAAGACAGTTAAGGTCGCTAGTTTTGTGGACGACATTTGGATCTTTCTCATGTCACCCCCTGACTTCCTTGCCATCATTCGTCCACTTGATTGAAGGCTTTGGTTAGATTTTCTACACTAAGATCCATTACACCAATCTAGATATACTTTGTCTTAATTTAACTCCATGGCACCTCCAGTCGTGTCAGAGATGATTCCCCTTTGCCTGGAGCCGGAGTATTCAATACTTGGGTAAATGGCTCATGGTTCATAATGGCTCTCTATTGGACCTACACTTTTGCCCTGTACTGTTAGACCTAACTAATGAACACAGTGCTGGTCCAATCTGATAATTTCCTGGCTAGGACTGATAGTGTTGGAGAAAACAATAGTCCTTCACAAGTTATAATATGTATTCACAGCCATTCCTATCCAATTCCTGGCCAAACTGCTGAGGGAAGCTCAGGGTCTGCTTTGTACTTACTTGTGGGCCTCAAATCGGCTGAGATTATCATAGGCCATTTTACCATATCCGAAGAATGCAAGGGGTCTGGCCTATTCTGATTTCAGGAAATACTGTCAAGCCTCAACTTGGATTGGATCTCACACAAACTGGAGTTCAAGCATTCTGGTTGGAAATTGCCTTACATGCCTTTCCTCATGTTCATCCCTCTCAGCTATTATGGTCTCTAATTCATCTTTTGCCCATGGCTCTGTGAACATACCCCATCCTAGGTCATATTCTAACTGTATGGCATAGCTTGAATAAAGTTTTTGGATGGTCAATATATCCTTTTCCCTTGCTCTCATTGGGGGAAACCCAGACCCTAGGATGTTACAATTCCAGTTTTAAATCTTGGATCACTCCTCCAAGAATTACTTTTCTGAGCTGTTGGTGGACACTGCATTTTTGCTATTCCATGTGGTTAAACAAACATACTCTTTTTCACACTCTGAACGCTGGAGATTCCTCACATTTAGACACTATCTACTTGACAAGCTGTCTAATTCAGTTTTTTCTTAGGCCTCTTTCTCCAGTAGAAAGGCTGTTGACTCAGCACTCTCCAGTCAAAAGAGTCCTTACTAAAATGTACACTGTACTTATTAACTCAAACAGTTCACCTCTTCATGTTTGCACTAGCACTTGGGAGACAGAGCTGGGTCTCTCAGGTGATACCTGGAAGTACATATTCAAGAAAGCCTTCAAGCTGACTGGGGATGCGACAAAGAACAAATGTAATTTTAAGCAGAGACTAGCACATATGTATCCTAGGTTCCTTCATTTGTGCGCATGCTGTGGTGAAAAAGTTGGATCTTCTCCTCACCTGTGGTGGTCATGTAAATTTGCTCAGGACTACTGGCATCAGATTACTGATCTCATTCAGATGATTACTGGCACTACTTTGCTCTTTTTCTCTGTACCTTGGTAACAGTTCTCTTATGGTCAATGAGAAGGAATATCCAAGTTCATTGGAAAGGCAGAGGTTCAATTCCCATAGAGCCTTGGTTTCAGCGGGTGTTAATGGTGCGCAGAATGGAGGAACTACAGGCCTGGGCCTTTGGAATACACAAACATTACCTTAGCATGTGGTCGCTGTGGCTAGCTTCACCAAGCATACAAGACCGATTAGTGTAAGTCCCTGAGAGACAGGGCTTGCCATATATATCATCGCCTTGTGCAGTGCTACTCCTTCCCGCTCCTTTCCCTCCCATGCCTGTAGTCCCTCCATCTCCTTTCCTTTCAGCATTATGGGATAATGCCTAGTTGCACGCTCTCTTTTTTTCTACTGTTCATTGTGTTTTAAGGGTATATGTTCCTAGATACCCAAGTTAATTCATGCTGTACTGATGACCTGTAATACTGTTTACATTTGTTATTGAATAGACCTCTTCAGCCAACTTGGCCTGATAAGCTATTGGATGGTTACCCTGCAATTATCTTTGTTACTTTTGTAAGACGAAATGTACTTCTGATTCTATATTTTATATTGAGATTACAATAATAAAGTGTTTTTTTGTTTGTTTGTTTTGTTTCTTAAACAGATATGTGTTTGGCTTTGGATAAAGCTTGCCGGTCAAATGATGAAACCTCATCCAAATTTGCAACCCTGGTGATACAGCTCGGTTGACTGATACACCAGCTTTGGAATCTGCTCAAACCTCAGGGTTGCAGGTTCTAGTACACAGCAAGGTCAGATATCTGGCAACTTTCACTGGACCAGCATGGCAGATTATGATACCGACCCTCAGCTTGCTGAGGAGGCCTTCATCCTGCAGTGGATTGACAATAGTGGCACGTTTATCATATATATATATATATATATATATATATATATATATATATATATATATATATATATTCATCTCTGGCAGACCTTACATGGGTAATTATCAGAAGGGGCAGGTAACTTCTAGATCTCCAGCTGTTGTGGTCTACCATAATTTCCAACTACCTGGTGGCTGGATGGAAATAAAGTGAGTTATAGTCTCCAACAGATAAAGAACCATATGAACCCCTGGGTTGCAGCATGCAACCTTCATATCATTATTAGTTTACTTACTACATCTCCTGTGTAGCCAGAGGGACCTTCAGAGCCATCTGGACCTGGGTCTCCCTGTGAAAACAATTTACATGCATAGATGTGAGGAAAACAAAGACTACTTTGATTAAAATTACATCAATTAAAAAATCTTTATTGAACACCCCAGTAAACACTCACATCCATTCAAAACCTTCCTACCTACTCACACACACACATAAACACACACATACATGCACGCACACTAGTGATCCCTCTAAAGCTAAGTTCACACTGGCAGTTTGTTTGACATGCTGAAATAGCTTATAAAAGTGCATTAAAATTTGTATATGCTTTATAGGCAATTATCTTGTGTTTTTCTGTGTGTCTTGAACTGCATTATTCTTTACTTTTAGGCCCATTCAACTTCAACATTGCAGCTTCAACAATCCACAATACTCCCAGTGATATATTTTGTGCAGTATCATTGAAATCAATACAAATTACATGTACTTGCAATAACACACTGTCAGACCACAAGGTGCAGCAAGATGCTTGGGACATGAACTTGAGCTTTTCTGCAGTGTGAATGGTTCCATACAATTCAACAATAGCAATTTTGTGCATTTTTTCATGCACTGGAATTATTGCAGCTCAGTTGTCAGTAACAGCTTAGTAGGGTACAGATATTCGGCACTTAGTGTAGCACCCTACATGCCCCACTAAAAATACAATCTTCTTCCAAACAGAGATGTGTAACTAAGTGGGGTTAAACTGTTGTACTGCCTTTAATATTTAAACCGAATAATCAGGGTTAACACTCATATAATAAGAAACTCTTAGGGCGAGATGTTCAGAAAGTGGTGGTAACTGAAATGGTCCGTCAGTTCTTAAACATGTTTCTGTCATTTTTTGCATCCAATTCTGCCATCTCCGTCAAGGGGAAAAAGCCGTCTTAAAAGCGGGCATGGTTTACTTACTGTCATATTGTAAGATATTTTCAGAAATAAATATTCGTTTCAACATCAATTTTTGTTTGATTAAAGTCATTTTTTCCTGACAAAATAAAAATGTGTAAACTTGGAGAAGACAAATTAAAGTACTGTTAGCAGGATTGAGAAGCAATTTGTCCTTTCAAAGACAAAAAAAATTATTTTTCTTTGAAGCTTTTCGTTTCAAAGACAAAATCAAAGACATTTTTAATGGCAATGTTCATCAAGGTTTTCTTACCGTCATTTTTAAATCTTTAGATGCATTTTCAAACTTTTTTTACCACCGACTCATGATCCAACAATTTTATCATTATGGCGACTTTTTGAACATCTCACCCTTAGATATGTTGCCATAGAATTAAATGAATGGTGCAATAATTACTGTAGAAGGATTCACAGACTATTGCCAAACCCTAGAGACACGCAGTGTTTTCAATGTATATGTTGTGGTGATGTGTAAAACTCGAATATCGGTATAGCAATCCGGAATTTGCCACAAATAACTGTGATCACTGGTGGTTGGTGTACAGTTATATTGTACAAATGTAATAGACGGATCAGATACCCAACATTACGCTTTGATTACAATAGAACAGCACTTAATTCTGCTCGGATGATCATTTAAAGACACAGAACATATGTACGAGTTCATATTGATATCCCAAAAAATGTTTTTATTTTTGGTAAATGCGGTGAATGGATGCTTGAACAGGATAATTAAAAACGGTTGGATAATTGCAAGAACCAAAACCTTATATCCAATTTAATCAATATACAGACTTTTACTGGTAACCCATCTTTTTTAGGGTTAATTTTACATGTATACTAAATAAAAGTTGAGTTTTAATAGATTCTTCCCATATAATCTCTCTGCTATTTCAAACTAGGAGACCGATACAGGTAATTAGAGACGGTGTGCTCAGATTTTGCAGGGTTTCTTTTGTCTCTTTATTTAGTCAGTGTGAACTAGGCCTTAGGCAAAGACGAGTTAAATGCGGCCCTCAGCATGGGCTTAGCTACAGGTGTTGCAGAGGGAGCAGTTGCACCAGGGGCCAGCATCCTAGGGAGTCCCATCTTTCCCAAGCTCCAACAGGTTCTAGTTAAGTCTCTGTGAAAATATGTTTGTGATGGTGGGCCCAAAAAATATTTGCACCATCATCTTTCAGTGACTAGATACACCACTGGCTCTCAGGCTGATTTACTCTGATCTTCACATCTGTCTGGCTGAATACTGCTAGATAGGAAAATATCAATTTTGTATTCCTCTGCAAAGAAAGAGTGATATATTTAATAACGATGTAAAAACATATACAATGTTTTACTTTTTACTCAGCAGAGAAACCCAGAATTGATATATTCTCTATGCAACAGCGAAACTATCAGTTCACAGTCTTAACAGACAGCCAGACATAACTGTCATTCTCATTCGCAACTCACATCTCTCCCTCTTTCCCTAACTCTCTCTGTCACACACCTCACTCTCTATTAGGAGTCAGAAAGGCTATAACTAGCAAGGTAAGGATATTGGGTAGGGGTGGTCCTTGGGCCACAATAATTGTGCACCCTTGCTCTAATGTGTGCACAGGTGAGCAACCTAGCATAGAAAGAGTTAGAGGACTGACTATGCAGTGCTGCACTGGCATGACATGCATCTTGCAGGCCTGACCAGAACTAAATACTCTTAACTCTTTCAGTGCCAGGTCACTCGCTTTTGCTCAATATAGGTAACACTGACACAAACATTCTTTTCACCCCATATCAAACACGCACACACATAACACACTTTCACACACAAACACACACATATGCATGTATGCATGAACACACACGTATGCATGTATGCATGAACACACACGTATATGTACACAAGCACACAAGAACACACACTTGCACTTATGCACACACAATTAATTCTCACCCCCAACCTCTATGAATGTAAGGTTGGTTCTACTTTTTTGTGTCTAAGTGTTTAGTAAGTATACACTGAAAAAAACAATTTTATTGTACCATAATTATATGTATGGACTATATACATACCCGTGGACCAACATCACCTCTTCTTCCTTGGCCACCTTTTGCACCTCTATATCCCTAAAAGGTCAATTAAAAGGGATAATTGTTGAGTGAATGGAAGTAATTTAGGCACATACAGTTTTGGTAAATGATCAGATACTTTTTAATACAAACACATTTCTTAAGAGGAAAAGGTGTAGGGCTAAAGTAGTTTAAAGGGATAGTAATACTTAAAATGTAAAAAAAAATATGTTGTAGAGTTTATCCCCCTGAGTAAAACAAGGGCACTCCCACTGCTGAAAGGTGTTTCATTCAAAAGTTATTAATTTTCAAAGTTTAATTTTTTAGGTGCAATATCACGATGGCCTGAAATTGTACAGTGGCGCTGTTGCTACACCATCCTATGGAGATTTATGGTCAACTGACCAGAGCTGTACATAGGATCGTGTAGCAACAGCGCCACTGTACACTTTCAGGCCACTGTGATATTGCACCTAAAAAATTCAACTTTGAAAATTAATAACTTTTGAATGAAACACCTTTCAGCAGTGGGAGTACCCTTGTTTTACTCAGGGGGATAACACCTACAACATATTTTTTTTTACATTTTAAGTATTACTATCCCTTTAATGAATCTGTATAGGTTCATGTATTTTTCTTGCTGTCTACAGAGGTATAAAGGGTCACATCTCAAGAAGCCCCTGTCTGGAAATATAATGTTTACTGGATTATATCAAAATTAGTGTAAAAGCCCGTGTACACGGGCCAAGGTCTGGGTAACGTTAACCCTTTGAGTGCCAGAGGGTCTCTGGCACTGAAAGGGTTAAGATGCCACTACCTCACTGTTCAACACGATGCAGTCTGGCGTCGCCTCACTCACTCGATGCAATCATGCGCAGTAGAGACTGCCTGATCGTGGGGAGTCTATACTGTGCATGACTGCATCGTGACAAACATCCTAGCAAATTGTTATATAGGATATCCCTAGGTTCAAACACGATTATAGGTTAATGATATGCTTGTCTTAATCGTATACATGGAGGCATGGCAAAAAGCAACAGCATCAGTCTCACCATGGAACTAAAAAAATAAGAAAAAGGAGGCAGTCGCTATTGTGGACTAGCACCTGGAATGGTCATTCATTTGTTTTGCAAAATTAACAAAAATAAGGATATCATTTATTAATAATTCAACCCCCATCGGCATCCCAGGGAGCCCAAAATGTTTTTGTGGAGGACTACATCTCTTGGCACGTCATTATTATTATCAAGCGCACAGTAAATCTTAAGAGAGACCTGCTGGGAGATGTTTCATTTTACAGTTATTAAACTCAGTAATCTGTCTATGAAAAGCTTTAGGTCAGAAATTACAGGTTGAATAAAGAAAAAAAACCAACAACTTGAACTGTAATAGCTGTTCAATAAAGCTTTTCGTATTAGTCAGAGAAGGGCTTACAATTTGAAGTCCTTTGCTACTAGCCAGACCTGAAAAGTTACTCACAACTGTAAGCCATAGCATACCCACCAGTGCTGAATTTCTACTCGCCAGGGCTACATTTTCATTCGCCATTGGCTAGTGGCGAGTGGAAATTTTGAGCTCTGAGTCATAGTACTACTTTGTAGGAAAAGCCCCACAATATGTATTTTTCACAATATAATACTGCTATTCCTTTAAATATTTGATTATAAAAGTATACTCATATTAACAGTAAGTTAATAATAATAATAATGGACAATAACAGTCTCATTTTACTTACCTGTCTTCCATGGACTCCTATATAGCCTGTTGAACCCTGGCTGCCTTTTTCACCCTACGAAAGCAGATTAAAACAAAAATCAGCTGCTCTGGTTTTGAACCATTAAATTGTTATGAATCCATGGCCAAATTTCCCATTAGGCAGAGTAAAATTTTGAGGGGGTGCCAGCTCTGCTAGCCACACACCTACATTCTGAATTGTAGATGGGGCCAAAGCAATCTCAATGTTCCTGCACCAGTTTTATACACCTTTACAGGCTTATTTATTATTGATTGATTGATCTGATCTTACCTTGCTTGATATAGGCCAAGGGTTTTTTCTGTGCCAGGAAACAGTGGAGGGGACTGGGAGGAGGGGCCATGTATGGAATAGGGATGTCACCATGTGGCACATAGGGCCGTATGTTCAAAGGGATAACGACAAAAAATTGTTGAATGAAAGACAAAAATAAGTAATTGAATGCATGAACGACATGTTTTCTATAAAGTATACAACAAAAAACTAGCAATGTCCGTTGTGTACCACACAACTCCAGAATTGTCGGACAAAGGGGCGGGGCAAGGGCGTGGCTAAACTATTATCCAGTCGTATAGAGGAAACGAAAATTTGTCGTAACTAACGACAAAAAAATGTCTTTCAAAAGACAAAATTTGTATGTTAAGAAAAAAGTTGAGGAAATGTGTTCTGAATGTGAGAATTTTTGTCTTTAGTTAAGACATTTTTAAAGACATTTTTGTTGTTAAGACATTTTTTAAGACATTTTTGTCATTAGTTAAGACATTTTTTACGACAATTTCAGTCAGGACAAACGACATATTTTCAATCACAACCAACAATCTCTGAAAATATTAATGATTCCAACGACACTGTACTTTGAAAAGTTGTTACAAACGACAAAAGCTATTTCGCTACTTCTTTGAACATATGGCCCATAGAGTGGCTTGCCTAGGGGAGCCTGTGCTATAAATCCAGTCTTTCCAAAATCTTACCTTGGATCCAGGAAATCCCTGAAACCCAGGATCTCCAGGCAAGCAGTTGCAGCTAGTTGTTGTAGCAATTTTACCTAAATCAGCACACTTGATAAAAAGAAATATATAATTACTGTGTTAAATCTTTATGTAAATAAAATGCACAATATAAGCAGAGATAGGTCATTATATTACTCACCCTTTGATCTTCCTGAATTGGGAAATAAAATAAACACATATTAGTTAGTTTCTTGTTTAAGATACATATGAAATACATGAATCACACTTGTCATTTGTTGTTCTCAGATTACACACTGAACAAGAGAACAAATCACACACGATTTGCGTGTAGGATCTCCATCAGTCATCAGAAGAAGCACTTCCAACATCTCCCAGGTTTGGATGAGCTGATGTAGTTAGTCTGTTAGCCTTGGATCCTAGGGAGGTCTCTATGAAGCAATGTATTACAGACCTGTCTAGAATTCAAAGGGTTAAACCAAACCTGGGTACAAACCTGTAGTAGTTAGATATAGAAGCCACCATCTATTTATTGAAATGTTAAGATTCTAATGTACTATGAAGAAGTAGAACAATTCTAGGCAAATCCTAGATAGGAGACAGGGGAAGAGGGTGCAATTGTGCAGGGACCCAGCTTCTAAGGGTGCCCCATCTGCCCCAGGGTTCAGGTTCTGGTCATGCCTCTATGAAAATATTTTTGTGATGGGGACCAAAATGTGTTTCCATAAGGGCCCTCCAATGACTAGTTATTATGCCACTGATAGGGAACAATATGTTGGGGTCCTCTCTAGAATTCAGTCGGTTATAAACTTAATTTAAATCAGTGGGAATTTGAGGAATGTTTATTAGTCCACTGTGGTTGAGGTAGTTTGCCCCAGAGTAGCTTCAATTCCTTTTTGTACATAAACCTCTTTGTTTCACATTGACATAACTGTGCTTTCCCTAGAAATTTCATTTTCCATGGATGATGGAAAAATTTGGGCCATATTTTCACTAAGATAAAGTTTTGCAATTTTGGAGTAAACCAATGGAAACATAGAGTTGAAATGTAAATTTCACAAATACTAATTACTTTAAATGGCGCTTTTAACCCTTGAATGATAGAGAGGTTTCCAATGCATTGCTACACAATGCTTCGGAGACCTCTGTAGCATTCAAGGGATTAACAGGTCCACTAAAATCAATGGTGCAGTTGGTTTGCTCCAGATTTGCACCTCTTCAGCTTGACGAATATGATCCTTTGTTCCTGAACCCCAAACACCCAGACAATCAATGGGCTTTCAATCCAACTTTCTTGTACAATAGGAGATCTGAATTTCAATCATTTGCATGGAGGTAAAGGAAAATTAATATATATCCCAATAGAAAAAAAACACACTTAGTTTAATCTGGGCAGAAAATTCTAATGGACAATACAAATCAATTATGCATGACTTATGTCTCCAAAATGAATATTTAATGAGTACTGGATATTATGTACATGGAGGCAGCCCTGATTCCTTTATTGCAGGACTCTAGACTCCCTAATTCCTCCTACTCAAGTGTTCTTATGAATCCAACAGTGGAAAGAGTTTGGAGTCCTGAAATCTTGCAAGAAAGGCTCATGTCTGTTTGGACATAATATTCAGTACTAAAGTTTAATTTTGTATAACCAAACACCACCAAATTGGTCCATATAGACAATTAGGATTTACTGCCCAGATTAAGACAAATGAAGTTCATTATTGTAGGATGTTAGTATAACTTTAGATTTCACCAATACACTTTCCCAGCGTCATGGCCTGAGCTATTTCTAGGGCAGTATGCAGAACATAGTCGCACTGGGTGCCAGGCAGAAGGGATGCCCTTGAAAGAATAATATTTGATAGTTTCAGGTGTCACCATAGAGCAAATATTTTAGCTTCTCCTGAACAAATCTGCACAAGAATGATATTAACAGAAAGGCGACAGTCTCCCATTTCCAAAGCTACTAAACATATGGGTTTGTATCGGAGAAGGTGGAGTTATTTGCTCTAAAATTAGCACTCCCTGCACCTATCAGATGCGCCTGATCATACCACACGGTTGCAGAGAAAGGTGGATGGAAGGCAAATTGAGTTCCACTCTCAAAGAACATGGAGAGGGCCCACTGGTCCTTCTAACCCATGACTGCATGGAGCACACAACACATTGTTGCTAGCTAAGGTATAATAAACAAAATAAAATTAATTTAATATGAATATGTCACAGGGAAGTGGTACTAGTAGAACGACAGAAAACAGTCACCTAATGGGGATGCAGAGCTTCCCTACAGAAGCATATCTCTTAGCTTCCAGTATGGAAGGAATTATTATGGTTAATCTGTTTATCCATTTTAAGGGCTACAATTCTGGAAGGTCAGCTGTACCTCCTTACAGTGCCTATTAGGTAACAGATTTCCTAGCTTACAGAACTGAAGGCATCTATGTGAACAGGCTGTGTATCCATGTTAGGTTAGGCCTACCGACTTACAGTGCCTATTTTGTGGCAGATTTTTTAGCTTAGATCTTTACTGCAGATAATATAGTTAGTCTATGTATCCATGTTAACTTGTACAGTTCTGGAAAATCAGACCCCCCCCTACTGCCTATTTGGAAGCAGACCTCTTAGCTTACTTATATTATTTCATGGGTTACAGGATTTGTAACTGTATTAACTCTTGCAGTGCTGTAAGCCAAGAGCCCTGTCACCTAATGAGCACAGTAAGAACCTTCCAGAGCAAGAGTAAAAATGAATCCTAAACCCCAATGTATTTTAAAGCGATAGTAATGCTTCTATTAATGTGCAGCTCTGAGTCTTTATGTTGTTTTTTAACATGTAATGCTATATTTAATTACTTACAGTGTTGTAGTTTAAACACTATTCAATTCGAAAGGATCCCCCTCCCGCCCCTTCTGGTTGCCTCCCTAGATCTTGAATCCAGTCGTAGGACCGGATAGACGCAGCGAGGGACAATCTTCATACAGTAAATATAAGGAAAACCCTGCTGCCCTTGACAAAGGAGGGCAGGATTTTCCTTTTGCCTACTGAAGATTGTCCCTCGCCACGCTCCATCCAGACCACACTTAGAGGCAGTGTGATGCAGGGAAAGGGGCAAGGAGGGATCCTTTCAGCTTGAAGAGCATTTGAACTACAAAACTGTAAGGAATTAAATATGGTGCTACAAGTTAAAAAATATATAAAGAAGACTCACACTTTAATAGAGACATTACTGTCCTTTTAACTTCATCACTGCAATAGTTAATATTGTTACAACTCGTGTAACATTATTACCCAAGGAGTGCTGTAAGATAATAGTTCTTTTATACAATATGCACTATAAAAAGGTAGGTATGACTTTCCGAGAGTTGAAAAAGCTAACATGGGTATGAGGGTAACAATATTGACTCCTCCAGTGGCTAGAAGATAAGAAATCTTCCCCCCACTGAACAAGTAGATCATTCCTTCCAGACTTGCAATGGTTAATATGGTTGAATACAGTTACAATGACAGTAATGAATAGTTGAACAGAAGCAATTATTACTATACAATGGCAAGCACATGAAAATACGAGAGTTGATACTGTTCCTAATATAGCTAACATCTTTTTGATTGGTCCTTCCTTGTACCTTCCAGGGTGCAACTTTAAAAGGGTAAGAAATACCCACTATTGGGGCTGAGAGATACTGTCACATCATTCACAACTTAAATTGGGGTGAGGTGCAAATTGTGTTTGGCACTTGAGGGCTTGGGGCTGTCTGACACTTTTGAGGTTTTGGGGAGGTAAAGAACTATTAATATTGCTTTTTTATGTGATGCTGTCACCACCGATGTTGGGGTGATGCTATCTGACACTAAAGGATTAGGGAAGAGTGCTTTCAGTGATTTCTAACATCTGTGCTCTGGTATTTGCATATGCATTGTCTTACATCCCTTCCTTGCTCTACTACCCATTGGGAGTCAGAGAACCACACAAACACTGTCTACAACCCTATCCTGGTTACACTTTCCCACTGTAGACACAGGACCACAAATACACCCCAGTCTTGCTCCATTGTCCAATATTATACACAAAACCCCATATAAACCCCATATAAATCCCACCCCAGCCTGGTTCAGCAGTCCCACATGTAGCCACATAACCACACATGTACTGTCAGCAACCCCAGCCTAGTTCCACTGTCCACTGTTAGTCACAGAACCACACATACTTGCTCTGACACCCCTGTCTTGTTCCACTCTCTGCCATTAGTTACATTATTCCATTCCTGTAACTTTCATGTAATACTACAATTTCCTACAGGTTAATGGTGCAATGCTCTGATTGTTTACTGACATAAAGTTGATCTAATGTAATTCTATGCTATTTTGAAATAATAGTACAAATATCTATTGATCTTTCTGACATAAATGATGCATATGCACTCCATATCCTGTTTTATGTGTCTCTGACACTGAAGCGGCGGTTTAGAATTGCATACTGGGAGCCATACCACCTAGAAACAGCCTTGATCATGGCTACAGAGCAGAGCCAGTAAACTCACCACTCCAGGCACATCACAGCAGATTGCATCACCTGCTCTTCCCGCATTTGCTGAGAACTCAAGTTGTTGTAGGTCAACCTACAATAAAATATAGGACAGCAATTAAAAATTCAAGGCCTTATCAGTCAGTCTAAACATGTGCCGTTTTGGAGCAAACCATGTGCACCATATAGCTGAAGTGTAAATTCAGCAAAATCCAAGTGATTTAAATTTGTAATGTGTTGGATGTCTCTGTAGCATTCAAGGGGTTCAAGACCTCAGACCTCACATAAATCAATTGAAATGTTAGTTTCCACCCATTGATGTATTTGGTTTGCTCCAGAATTGCACATCTTTATTTTGATCAATAGTGTCCTTAGACATCTTAGCAATACCACAAGTGACAGGTAGAACAACTTCACACTCACAATGGCTGTAGTTTCATCCTTCATTCTGCGACCAATACCGCTGAATCCATCTGTATTAATTGTGCCATACAGGTTGACAGGTGAAGTGCCGACTTGCTGGCAGTCCACGTATAATGTAATTTGATTTCTTCTGACACTCAGAGAAAGTTTATGCCACTTCTCATCAAACAGTGCATCCACATTCTCAAACGTTACTACTTTTTCCCTTCCCAGTGCTGCTATGTTGTATACATCTACTGCATTCAGTTCTCCATAAAGGCGCAACCTAAACTGTTCAGCCCCATTTTTGGCCTCAAGGTCCCACAGATTCCACACATCTTCCATTGTCTTCTCCTTCATTCTAAAGGTGGAAACCAGGGAGAATTCCTGTGGCAATCCATATGGGAAAATCAACCTGTAAATGTAAGGAGGAGATCAGATCAAGTGAAACAAATAAAGGAATAATTTTTTAAAGGCAACATTTATTTAAAAAACAAATCTATTTTAAAACACAAATGTCCCTAAATCATGAGTGAAGTGTGAATTGTAAAAAAAAAAAAATATTTCACTGAAACGGTCTTCTACGTGTGCTTGAAAACCAAGCACATGTAGAAGACCATTTCAGTGAAATAATTATTTTTCACTAACGCGATCTCGGCTGAGCTGCAGAGCCGCCTGACTGTTGTACGATGTCCCCTGCAGTCAGTACAATGCTGACTTCAGGGAAGGGGAGGGAGGGGGGACTTTGTGTTCATTATCTCTCAAACCATAAAGGTTTGAGAGATGAACCCGGGGGCAATTGAATTCTTTTTGAAAGAGCTACACTATGGGGATTAGTAATATTAAAGTATTACTATCCCTTTAAAGGAGTAGTAATTTTTTTTTTTAATGAACATCTACATGTTATTGAGCTTTTCCTGCTGAGTAAAACAAGTGTACTCCTACTGCTATCAGTTGTTTTATTCAAAAGTTAGAACAGTTCAATTAATCAGGAAGTGAGTTTAGTCCCTGAAGGTTCTAACTGACAGGAAGTGACTCGGCACTTACATTCTATGGAGAACTATATGTCACTGACTTTCCTCTCCTTTAGAATCTAACAGAAGAACTAATTGGAATTTGACCACTAGAGGGCACTGCTAATGTAAAAATAAAAACCACGGGTTTAAACTGTAATAACTCTGGGAATATGCATCTCTCTGCAGTGGAAGAACTGTTATGTTACTCATCAGGAAACACCCTACAATATATACTTTTTGATAAAAAAAATGTATTGCTAAAATTGTCGCTAAAATTCACAATGGGTCTACAAAAGGATAAAGCCCATACTGTGAAATAATTCAGGGCACATAAAGATATAAAACATTTTTAAAAACATTTGTTTTTAAGTGATATTTTCTTTGATAACCTTTGTATCAGGCTGTAATGTTTTTTTGTCATAGGATTCTATAAAATACACTCACAACACTCCCACTACAAATTAGTGTTGTATCATTTCACAGTTAGCAGTAGAATCTGTATCATACCTTGACTGTTTTCTAACGTGAACTCTTGGTGCCAGTTGATATGCTTTGAGATCAATCTTTGATCCTGCAGTGGTCTTGACTCCTGAAGAGCTGGGTATTTTAAATTCTTCAATCAAATTTATTACTGAAAGACAAATCTCATCAGTTACAGTAGTGATGACAAAGTATAGTGCAAATATTTCTAAGCCTACTGGCTTCAGTATTATGCAATGGTAACAAAATTATTTTAATGAAATAATAATTATAGAACAACATATTTTTATGCATATAAATGAAACTTGAATGCCTCATAAGCTTTTACTTTTGCTTTTCTCTGTTTAAATTCCGTGGTGGCTTATTACATTGTAGGCAGAGGACTGGCCTCCCACTTTTGAAAAAAAATGTTTTGCCATTAAATTGATGGGCGGGGTCAGTCATACAACTTGGGAAATGTTGCTTAAAGATAAACTATCACGTAAATGTCATTCATTCATATGTGTGTGTGTGTGTCTGTGTGTACATCACTTCTAAACACAGCCAGTAGTGCAAGTGGGGGATTCCAATTGCCTCCATTCAGATAAATTCAACGCATCTGCTACTTCCCAAACATAGGCAGTCGTTACAGATCCCTCCAAGCAAAAAGACACAAAAATGATGGAGGAGCTCATGTATGTTCACAGGTGTAAGAATGTAAATGAAATAGATGGTTATTTATGTTTACTGAACTACCTGCAGTCACTTCCAACCCGGTAACAGCACATGCAGGGACTTAAACCTGCCCTGTAAAGGGATCATTTCTCTCAGGATATTCCTTGGAGGGTAAAGAAAGTATCTGTCTTATATCAGTGATTTAAAATTTATTGGATCACATAAACATTAAAAATGCCAGCTCAACGCATTTCAGGGCTCTCAAACTTTTTCATCCAAATCCAAAAATTGTAAAACAATCAAGGTATATCATTGTCCCCATATGTTTTTGTGTCTTTTTTAAGTAACATCTATAGTTCTTTTTCCTGAATTGGGCAATGCATTATATATTTTTAACATTTTGTTCAGTCATATTGATTTTCTAGGATCTGCTCTATTTCCAGAAATGAAAACACAAACAAACAAAAAAACTAAACAAAACTACACATCCCAGTTACAAATGTTACAAAATTTGGTTATATGCACATACTATAAATATATATTATTTCATCATGAAAGGTGTCCAAGACTGCTAGTGGAACACCTGCAGCACTAAAGCTCTATTTAAACAGACTAAAAGGTATCAGCATGTGGCTCTTCAGCTGTTGTTTTTCAATTCCCATCAACCTCTGAATAAGATAGAGACAGAGAAATACAGAAGGAGACCGAAACAAAGAAAGAGACACAAAAAGAACTGAAAAAGGGTACACAAGAGAGAGCATACAAAAGAGGGGGAGCAAACACACTATAGAGAGGGAGCACAGACATGAGAGAACATATGCAAGAGAGAGCAATACAGAGCATGAAAGAGAGAGCAGCTAGAAAGCCCTTCCAAAGGGGGACACACACAAGAGAGAAAGTCAGAGCAAGCAAGAAATAGAGCCCAGGCAAGAGAGAAGGAATGCATTTGCAAGAAATAATGTGCAAGCAAGAGAGAGAGACTGCAATAGGGAAAAACACAAGGAAACAGAGATGGTGACTGCAAGACAGAAATAGCGAGAGGGACTAAAAAATTGAGATAGACTTCAATAGAGCAAATGAGAGATAGCAAGAAGGAGTTGGACGTTGAGAGGCAACAAGGGAGTGAAAACATGTGACTGTATGACAGGACTGACATAGTAAGGTGGATATGCAGTATATAATACTGAGTGTGTTACACACACCCCAGGCAATGCTGGGACATTTATTTTTGTACTTGGATTGGATGACAGACGTACTCATTGGATGACAGACAAGTCTCCAACACATTGTAAAGTAATGGGATAATGGAGTCTTCTAGCACTAAAGGGGTATAAATAGTGACATAGTGATGCTGATATACTAATAAGAACTGAATTTTTTCTGGAGCAAACCAGCCACACCATAGGGAACAGATACAAATTCTTGATTACTGAAAAGTGAATTTTAATCCATTGAATGTTGGAGATGCCTCTAATACAACTCTTCACAATGGACTAGAGATCCCACTAGCATTCAAGGGATTAAAAGTCCTAATTAAATCAGTTGGTAGTTTGGGAATCTTTAATATATTCTATGGCAAAGCTGGTTTGCTCCAGTACTGCTAAGTGCATTGGCCTCAGTAAGACTGATGTGCTTAGAACTCTAGGGCAAACCGAATGCACCATAGTGGAAAATAAAAATTCCCCAGCGATTTCAATGTTAGTGATGTCTCAGATGTATTACAAAGCAACATGCAGGAGACCTCTCTAGCATTCAGGATTTTAACAGTCTGAGTGTCAGTGAGGTACACCCCCCACTGGCACCCAAAGAGTTAAAATCCTAATTAATTTAAATGAGAATTTGGGGGATTTTGTATCTGTCTGCTATGATGTTGGTTTGATCCAGTTCTTAATATATCAGCTTCAGCAGTGTCATTATAATAAAACAGGTAGGAAGAATATTACATCACGTACCACCTTCATGATTGGAAAGATCAGGGGCTTGTAGAATGTCCTCATTCTCGCTTGGAGTGGTTCGGGGGACATAGGGCATTCTTGTTGTAATTGTAGTTACATCCCTTGCAGCAAAAAAGGATTCTGTTGGAGATGGATAAGGTCTTGATTCCTCTGTTACGAGCTGAGTGTCTGGATAATACCCAGAATATGTTATTTCCTCTGTGTATATCTCTTCTGGGACACTTGTGCTTGACGGCAAATCTGTTGCTGCAATCAATGAATCGTCTCCGGAGGCATAGCCATTGTATGGAGTGCTTCCATATTCATGTGCTTCTGAATAAATCTCTTCTTGGATTTCACTGTAACCTATTTGTAATGAAAAATAAAGTAATTGGTAAAGGGCCAAAGTTTACATGACATTATATATATAGTAACTTGCCTAAAGTCACAAGGAGGTAACGTGAACTGAACCTGACTTCTCTGCTTTAAAGGGATAGTAATGTTTCATAATAAAAGCAGCTCCAATTAATCATCATAGTATTTGGACTTTGTAGTGTGTTATGTCAATTCTGTCAGAGTTGTAGGTCAAGAGTAATTGAATGATAAAGTATCCCCCTCCCGCCCCTTTTACTGATGTAACACTGCTCAGACAGATCAGAAGGGAGGTGCCCAGGTAGACTGCAGAGAGGGACAGTCTTCAATTAAGGTAAGGGAAAAACCTGAAAAACTTGTCAAGGGGGGCAGGGCTTTCATTGTTCTCATAGGAAGCAGATTGTCCCTTGCTGTTATCTGTCTGGTCTATGGACTGCATTCCACATCTGAGAAGAGATGGCTTACACTAGGTAAAAGGGGTGGGAGGGGAAACTTTGCTTGTGAATATCTCTCAAACCATAAAGGTTTGAGAGATAAGACTTATATTGTTCTTCATTTTTTTTAATGCCTACAAAATAAAATAAAGATAAAAAGAAGTATTACTATCCCTTTAAAGCCAGTGAGGCTGATACACAAATAAGAACTGGAGGAATCAAACTGCACTGTAGATGGAACAAAAAAATTCCAAACGATTGATGCATTTAACACCAATGAATGCAAGAGACCTCTTTGAAGACCTCTTTAGCATTCAAGGTATTAAAAAGCCCAGTGCAAATTTCTAGGAATTTTTATGTGTCTCTTATGGTGGAGTTTGTGTGCTACAGAATTGTGCTTGTTTTCACATAACACCAGTTTCACTGTCTACAGCTAGGCCATATTGTATATCTTAGCTGGTGGCTAGTAGGGGTAATGGGAGTTGTAGTCCCTATCAGTTGGAGAGCCAAAGTTTGCCTACAACCTATTATATCCAGTAGACAAAATGTAGCAGAATATCCCAAGTATTGAAAAGTATCGATTCCAACATTTTGGTCCAGTGGAAAATGGATCTGCTTTATAAAGATATATTTTCCTGTAAACTGAAGCATTAGAGTGTATCTATGTATCGCTATTTCTCTGGGGTACGCAAAACATTACATTGCTTTGTATGAAACAATTAATTTTCCCATATAGAACTTTTCTCCCAGAAATGAAAAAATATTATATACTACCAGCATCTTTTCATTTTTATGTATAGCCACTAAAATGTTTTAAAACAATTTGGGGTGCAAATGTGCCTTAGATTAATTGAAATGCATATAAAATACACTTATTTGACTACCAAGAAATGTTGTAAAAAAAGATAATCAAGTATTAATACTCTCATAGTTACACAGATTTTGAAGCTGCAAAAGAAAATGCTGTCAAGTTTAAAGGGGAACACTCACCTCCATACAAGTTCTTCTTATCTGAATGTTCCATCCCAAGTGACCTTCAGTCCATTTTTATTTTGTTTTTTCATGCAGTATAGACCGCGCCAGCTCACATACTGGATTCCTCAGTCAGGGGAGGAGGAGGTAACGGAGAACAACTGGGGAGGGGAAGAGGCAAGATTGACAGGCTGGGGTACAGAGCTGTTCAGTAGCCTGTCCTGAACTGATTTAAAAAAACATATCTTGGTCTATACTGCATGAAAAAACAAAATAAAAATGGATTGAAGATCACTTCGAATGGAACATTCAGATAAAAAGAACTTGTATGGAAAGTTCCCCTTTAAGAACCATTGACGTTTCTGGCACCTCATGGAATTCTGTAATCATTGTGCATGCTGCATGCCACCCTGCAATCCTAAAATGCCTTGGAATAAAAAAAAGGGCCATGGTCCTCTAAAGCTGCCCACTTTTTTCCAGATAGTTAGAAAGGCAAGTGACCCTTCATTTGCTGCCATCAATTGCCTTCTTTCCAAAATAGTTAGTGATCCTGGCATCCGCTACAGTAAGTCTGTCCATACCAATGAGGTATCATTTTACTCAATATGCATCTAGATACCTATGCAGATATACATTTGCATGGGTTTAACATATTTATGTAAGCAGATATATATTTATCTAAGCAGATATACATTTCCATTGTCTTTGAAGTCATGAAAAAGTAAAAAAAAAAATCTGTTGTGTTACCATGTAGGCAAGTGTCCTCACCTGGTAATGTGCACTTAACCCTGTAGCCCCTTCAGTGCCACGGCTGTACAAAGTATGGACTTGAACAGCTGTTCCTGCTGTGCCAAGCCCATACATTGTACCACCAAAATGAGGCCATTGCTTAGGCACATGCAAAGGCCATATATAAAAAAAAAAAATCAACACCTCATGGGGGCATCAAGACCCCTCTCAACGTCCCCCAGTTATTGATCTCCCAACTGATTCAGTTGGGAGATCAATAAACACGATGTAGATAAACAACAACATGGTTCCCCTATTTCCATCTTCCCCAAACTCCCAGGTAAGCCGGTAATGTAGAAGGCTTTCCCCAATCCCACCCACCCTAACCCGGTATTTTAGGCTGGGTGGATGTAGGGGAGCCATGCTGCTGCCCTGCATCTCCTCTGTTGATATACTATCTGAATCGCCTGGGAGAACATCAGAAGGAGTCTGCATTTAACTCTTTGAGTATCAGGGCCGGATTTACAATAAGGCAGAGTAGGCATCTGCCTACAGGCGCACCCCACAGAGGGGCGCCTGCCATTGTGGTCGTTTTTTTTTTTTTTTTAATTAGCCTTCCAGCCATGATCCATGTCTGGGAGGACTACAAGGAGGGTGGTAATGAATGCTGTGCTGTGACTGTGAGTCTGTGACATGATGACAAGTAAGACTGGGAGATGAGAGCTGCGCCGAGTCGGCAGTGTCAAGGAAGCACCGCTGCGCATTACATTTACTTGAGTCCTCGGTGCTTACTTGAATCACTTCACCTGTAAGTTCTGGACCGGAACAGAACAGACTGCCCCGCCTCCTTCCTTCTCCCAGACACACACAGTGCAGCCTGCACGGAGCTGCAGCCCTGCCCACCACTGTTCTCGATGAACAACGTAGTGGTGAATAAGAATAAAGAGAATCTCTATAGTCTCATGACATTGTGGTGGAGAACATTGATAAGAGGTGATATAGGCAGGGCTCAAAATTTCCACTCGCCTCCTCGCATTTGGCGAGGAGAAATTCAGTGAGGGCGAGTGGAAATTGAAGCCCTGTATGATGGCCTCGTTCTCAACTACTGATGTTCCATAGGGTGTATTAACCCTTTGAGAGCCAGAGTGGTACAGATTGCATTGCTTTGCAATGCGTTCCGTACCACTCTGGTACTCAAAGGGTGAAGCAAACACTGTTATGAACATACCTGTGAACTTTCAGTTGAGGGCTACCCGGAGGGTAGTCCTCTGTTCAGCAGGGGGTAACAAAATTGACGCTAATCGCGTCAAAAAGGGATGGGGCTTAACTCGAAAGTTGGGGGGATTTAACCCTTTGAGTGCCAGAGTGGTACGGAATGCATTGCATTCCGTACCACTCTGACACTCAGAGGGTTAAATGTGTCACACAGAAGGCTGGGGACGGAGGCACAACGGGAGAAAAAACAGATGTGGCAGAGTTTCAGTAGAAACTCTCCACATCTGGAGGCATCAGCCTCTGCCCCGGAGACCCGGTAAAGCTCTGTCAGAACCGGAGTCTCCGGGGCAAATCCGGAGAGTTCCCAGGTATGGTTATGAATGAGCCCATATTTTAAACTCGCCTTATTGTATGTTGGCCAGTAGATGGCAGCATTTCAAAAGACTACCCTCAGGAGAGAAGCCTCCGTGTTACAAGTAGAGTGAGGCTGCTCATTTGACTACTGCACCGCTGGGAGGCCGATTCAGGACTGGACCCTTTGGGTGGGGAAGGAAGCAGCAGGGGATTGGATTAGTCCCAGGGTCAGAAATTATGCATTCTGGCATAGGTGAGTGTGTGCACACTCATGATGACATATATGTGTGCATGATGAGCTATGTGAATGTGTGCATGCCTGCATAAGCAAGTACTGGAAACTTATGCCAATTGAAATCAATAGGCTTCACCATTCTCCCATACAGTTTCAGTTTTCTCCTTATTTTCCTTCCTGTGGGAACTTCCAGGAAATGGAGAAATATGTATCACAATCTGAAATTGTCATGGCAAGGAAAATAAATGTTTTGTCCATCCCTAGATGCACTGATTCATAGGGGTCACTAGAAGACAATCTCATAATGAGTAATGTAAAGTATGTTAGTGAGGGAAAAGGTGTGGCAACATAGCTATAAAATAGACCAGGCTGCACATAGTGTTTTCTTCCAGTACAATAGTGTACATTTGTAGAACATATATCACTGTGTATAATACCTACATGGTAAACACCTGATAGGTTTCATGTTAAACTGATAGTTTTCATGTTAAACTTTTGTTTGCATAGTTTGATTAAAATATGGTCAGGTTAGCCTGCAACATCAAGATACCCAAAATTAACTTTTTGAGTGACAGATCTCACACCACTCTGGCACTGAAAAAGTTAAGAAATCCCAGCATTCCTTTCTTTGCTTCATCTTTATGCATTCTTTGTACAGTTTGTATACCTGTATAGGAAAACTAACACCTCCTTAAAAGGGTTCAGTATGGAAATGTCACCAAGTCTCGGGCAACCATGAAAACAGCACGTTAAAAATGACGCCTGAATCAAATGGGTGACATGAGAATGTTGCCCCAATCAAAAGACCGACATTCTCATGTCACCCACTTAAAGGTCACATTAAGTCTGCTTTCTCATGTCCTCCTGCCCAAGGGCTTGTACCGCATTCGCCACTATCGTGTCCAAGCACATCTTCCCTGCAGTATGTGTAACTCATCCTGAGTCTGCTTAGTCCGTCTCAATATAAAATCTGTAACATTTAGCTACTGTAGTGCTAACATTTCAAAAGGATACCAAAAGTGCACAGTCTAGCAGCACTACAATAACTAAATGTTATGAACCTTATATTCTTATATTCATAACCGGGTGAGTTACACGCTGAGGGGGATGTGAGGTATATAGTTTTATTCTGAATAAAAAGATAGAACAACAGCATACCTACCAAGTATCCCACTTTAGGAGGGACAGTCCCTCTTTGAGACCAAAATCCCTCTGTCCCTCTTTTCTACCCTTTTGTCCCTCTTTTTAGGACATCAGAATGAGTGGTGTGTGTCACATTGCTCCACAGCAATAAAACTCACCTAAATGTGTTGTTAATCTTCAATATATGTGTTTATAAATGAATCTGTGTAATAAAAATAATTTGGTCTTGTTCTAAATAATTAATCAGTTGCACAAAGAGGTGCAGATAGGTCAAGAAATAACCTAAAAATTCTTGGAAATGCCACGCCCCCAGAAACGCCACCTAAATCAGAAGTATTCCTCTTTGGCCATTTGAAACGTTGGAAGGTATGCAACAGTGTAATTTCATCAAAGAGAACTTGAGATGGGTGGGGCTAGGCGTGGAAATTGGTGGCGAGTAACTTTTCAGGCCTGGCTAGTAGCTCAATTTTGAGCCCTGATATAGGTATTCTTTTATGGTAGATCCAGTTCTTTCCAGTTTTTTATCATCTTCAGGAAAACCGTTATGCTTCACATTCTGACCCTTTAATTTATGTTTGTAAGTTTACGTACTGCATAATTTTTTTGTGGCTGAATAAAAACATTTCAGTCAAAACTTTCTGCACTTTTTTTTTTTTTTGGGGGGGGGGGGGCGCTTCAGATTTCTGTGCCTACAGGCTCCTGAGATGTAAATCCGGCCCTGTTGAGTATTAGAGGGGAATCCAATGCATTGGCACTCACACATACACAATCCCCACAGCCTTCTAATCCACTGTCCTCTTCCTCTCATAATCTGCCCCCCTCCCCCAGGTCCCACTTCAGACACCACATACACTGTCAAACCACCAAACCTAGTTCTACTGCCCACTGGAAGTCACAGCTGCCCACATGCACTGCCACCCAGCCTAGTTCCACTGCCCACAATTAGTTGCAGTCCCCTACATACACACTTTGACCCCCCCAGCCCTGTTCCACTGGTAGCCATGGAATGCAGATATACTGCCTGCTCCCCCAGTAGCCATGGTCCTGGCACCCACTACAGTATGTCAGCCCATACCAATGGGGTACCATTTTTCTTGGGCTGGCACTAGGTACTGAATATACTAGGAAATCCCATGATGTTGAAAGATTTTAGTTTCCTTGAAGTGAGTGAAGTGTAAAAAGTGTTTTTTTCCTATAGCACAATTTTCTGGAAAGAATTTTGCTCACTTGCGTAGGGGTAAAAAGGCAAGTGGCCCATCACTTGATGTCGGTGAATGCTTACTTTCCAAAATGGCATGCCTTACTGACCTTTTCTTCATATTTGTTATTGTTATCACCATTTTAGTGTGGGAAGGTCACAAAATAAAAGTGGCAGGTGTAGTTTTGTGCTTCAGGCACCCCTACAATTTGTCAGTTCATACCAATGAGATACCATTTTCCTGCACAAGCAGTACCTAATGAATGCAGTAGGACATTATATAGTTTCAAAGATTTTAGTACATTTTAAGGAGTAGATATGTAAAAAAATGCAATGATTTGATTTAGCTAAATGGAAACATTTATAAGTTAGGGAATATCTTTTTTCTAGGGGAGGGGTTTCTTCATTTCTGTAGTTGGTACAACCATTTTAGTACAGGGAAGTAATGTTTAAAAAAAGAGTAAGAAAACTTAAAGTTTGTGTAGTTTTGTGTTTCTGGTACCCCCTACAGTATTTCAACTCATATCAGTAGCTAATAAGTACAGTAGCAAATTCCATAGTTTTCAAAGATTTCAGTACATTTGAAGTGTAAATAATTCACAGTTTTTTTCCTTTAGCATCACCTTCTGGAAACATTTATGCACACCAGGCTAGGGGTAGAAAGGTAGGTTACCGCTCAGTTGATGCAGTGGGATATCTACTTTCAAGAAATATTTGCTTTTATATAGTTATTCAGCTATTTTAGGGTAATTTTATCAGTGGAATGTGCACTTTTAGTTCATAGAGTTGAAAGTACCATTTTGCACTCCTGATAAACAGGGGTCTTTTCAGGTCATGCATGTAAGTAAAATTATACATAATTGGTACATTTTATACTGGGGGATTAAAGGCTTTTAAAAATCATTGACGTTTTTGCTACCAACATAAATGTTTGTAATATATAGCTTAAGATATTGGCAAAATAAGTATTTTTTGTATTTATGACATCATAGCTTGGCACATGATAAGAAATTTACGTTTTGGGAAGTACCCGAAAAAGATGAATTAATTCTGAAAAAAACAATGTATAATTTTCGGTTCACTAAAAAAATGTTGCACTCTAGTTGGCGGCCATCCAAACGGTGCATTGGAGTTCATGGAGTGCATGTCCAGAGTTCAAAATGGCGAAATCAGAAGATCGTTCTAATCAAAAGAATGATCATCTGATCTGCACTTTTACATTGCAGTCCCACTGCAGAGGAAGAGCTTCCTGGACAGCTTTGTGGCTTTCTACCATGCTGCAGCACCACGTACTACTCCTGCGGCCTCATTACCAGGCACCCAGTACCACCTGCCCCTGCTCCTACTTGATAGTAATATTTAACAGTGGGACTACAAAGCATCTCTTCTTCTTTTTTGATTTTGATTTCTGCAGTGGGACTAAGAGACCAATGGTTCCACTCATGGGTACAGGAGCTCAGCAAGGGACCAGGATATGGCAAAGGAGCTTTTAGATTTTTCCAATGTTATGGGGGGCACACTGAGACACACCAAAATATATCAATAAGTTGAACATGGAGACATGTAAAAGTGCAACATCAGATGATCGCCCTTTTCATTAGAGCAATATTCTGATCTCGCCTTTTTGATCTGTGCAACATTTCCAATGCGCCGTTTGGATGGGCGCCAACTAGGGTGCAACATTTTTAAAGGATACCATAGTTTTCTATATATAACTAGAATGTTTCTTACAGGAATCATACCTAAACAGAAGAACAGCAAAAATTCTGAAATTGTATCTGGCCTGCAGGTTACAAAGAATTCCCCAAGCCTCTGGCTTAAGGAGGCATTGTGGGGGGAAAAAAAGCTTGTACTGTAGTAGCTTAAATGAAAACCCTGCCAGCTGTGGGACTACCTTTGTTTCACTCAGTGGAAAAAAAAGTCCTACATAGGAGACCTAGGGGCAGAGAAATTAATTTCCTGGGCTAAAATTTTGTGGCAGGTTGAGGAAGATATGCTGCAGACTACAGTACATCCATGGACCTGTTATTTCCTCTGTTCTCTCCCATTTATCCAAATTTCAGTTTTTCTTCCTTAACCACTTTTCACAGTCTTGTGCTGCAGCAACAGCAGTGAAATTACACCGTACCAGCAGGGCAAGATCAAAGCAAGTCACTGAACTGAAGGTCATGATTTACAAACCATGAACATGCTCATTTGCAAAGGTTCATATCTTACCACAGGTGAACCAAGTTAAATGATCCATAACCAAAAATATGTTAGATTTTATAGACAACATAACAGTGAAAAGTTGTCTGTTAATTTAGCTTGATCTGTTAATTGAGTATATATCAATTAAGAAAAACTCACAAATGTGGCCTCTTTGTGGCTCTCAGGGATTGAGTTTGGATATCACAATATTACAGAAACAACAACCAGATAAGACAGTCTGTGTGGGAGAGGAGCAGGCTGACTCATGGGAGAACAGAAGATGGGGTGGATTCTGTGTCAGGGTAACCCCTTAAAGACCAGAGAGGGTGCACTATGCATTGCAAAGCAATACCTTGAACACTCAATTGTTGCTTAAGGGATTAAAAAACATAATTCCCTCCCAAGGTCTGCCTTTTACTTCTCTTCTAGAAGGATATTCATAGCATTGCAGGTCTTTCAGGATCCTTTGGCACCAAAGGGGTTAAGATCAACTCTAAGGGTCTTATGCCCAAATGAAAATTAGTCATTCTGGGGCAAACCAGTGCTCCATAGGGAAGAAATAAGCATTATCATTAATTTAATCTGAGGTGTTTAACCCAATGAATGATAAAAGTCCCTTTTAAATCAATGGGTGTTTTGAGTTTTGTTCTCTGTGCTTCACTTGAGTTTTACCAGTTTACTTTGTCATTATGTGCATTTGGCCTATACAGACATTATTGGGTGTTGGGTGTGAGGGCAATTTGGTACACTCACTTCTACATACCTATTGGCCACAGTGACCATACTAACATTTGGATCATATATTTGTTAGAAATCATACGAATTAGTCATTTTGGACCTCCAGCTGTTGAGAACTACAACTCCCATCATCCCCAACCATCCAAAGGCTCATTGAGTATGATGGGAGCTGTGGGTCACAAAATCTGGAGGTCCACAAATTTACTACCTTATAATAGGGGATATTTACCTGAGTGGTCACCAGATTCCTCTTGTCCATAGATGTGAATGAACTGCACAGCAAGCAAGAAAGTGACAAGCAGCCATGTTACGATGTTCTTCTTTGCCACACAGGGACCCTGAAATAAATAAATGTTATACTTTTCTTTAATGGAAAAAAAAACCCAATACAGTTCATATACATTTTAATAAATCAACCTCTCATGTAGTATTTGTAAATATGTCTTCCTACAGTAACAAATATATTTGGTGTAAGAGATCTATAATTGGTACTTAACTTTATTATTCTAATGTGTATGTTGACAGCCATGTGTATGGGACACAGAGTCATTTTTTTCTTACTTTATTTTATGATAGCTGCAGTAAGTATTATACTAAATGAACAGTGTAATGTCTAAAAATGCTGGGGATAAAATACCAAGATTCTCTTTCAGAAGAAAAATAGAAAATGTTACCATTTTAATAAGGATATAGTTTGATCTTTTGTGTGACACTTATTACAGGTTTGAATGTAAGCAAACACACTGCATGGCTGCCTATACATTCATAAGAAGGGCAAGTCTTAGCCAGTAGTTTTTGGTTGGGCTGGAGGAGTACTTTAAGAAGAACCTACATGTCCTAGAAGTAACACTCACTTACCTTTCTGTGGCCAGAAAAGCCTAATGGTCCATATGAATTTTGTTTCTGTGTCTTTATTCAAGAGATAAGATCTACAGTCAGTCCTGAATGTCATGTTCATGGAGGAGGACATGACATTTGCTGGCAGGTTTTTCAAACGGAAGCAGGCAGAGTGCATGAACCTACTTAAACCTGGAGTGGCAAGGAGGTGTGCAATACATCACAAAGCGCTGCACGCCCTTCTGGTCCTTAAAGGGTTGTATATACCATGTGCAGTGACCAGGGTTTAAGACCATGTGGTTCTGGTAGCAACTGTCATGTCCACCTCCATGGATATGGCACCCAGGTCTGAACAAAGGCAAAATGAATTTCAACTATTAGTATTTTCTGGCTGTAGTAAGGTAAGTGGGGGTTATTTTTAAGAGGTGTTACTTCTCCTTTAAAGTGGCCATGCCGTAGGTTTAATTTGAAAGATATGTAAAAACTGTCTATATATTGCACTAGAAATGTGTGCGTATATAAATAGTTATTGAGAAATTAACATTTATTTGTTGGTGGCACAGTCTGGCACTTTAAGCTAATGAGTTTATTTGCTGTGTAAATATTACCACACACTTTGCTATGAAAGAATCTAGTAACAGCTCACGTATTGGAACATTCACAATAGCACAGTGACTGCTAAGTTTGGCCTCAAACAGAACTAATTTATGTATTGTGTAGGGAACTGGTATAAAGTGCCACACTGCCATTAAAACATAAATGTTAACTTCCCAAATACCATTAAAGAACACTAACACTTAAAAATCTAGTATAATTCACATTTAAATACCCTATGCTATCTGGGTGCTGCCATCCTTGCTATAAACAAAGCTCAATTTACATAACAATTATAGGCGAGAAGTGCTAATGATTTAGTGCCTGTAAAACGGCAGAGATAATGTAACACAGTCTTTCTGAATAGAAGACCAATGAGTGCTAATTTCAATAAATTAACAGAATAACCTATGGTGATATGATATAAGCTGATTTCATGTAATTTTGCAGAAAAAATGTATGTACAACATATAGGCTTATTTTATTTCTCTGTACAGCAAACCTTGTCTTATGGCTTCAAGTTGACTTAAAAGGTAAGTTTTATTTTTGTGGTGACCAATGTAAATGAGAGAGAAGATTCTAATACATGTTCCCATCAAACAGAGGCAATTTGCAATAAGCTATCAGAGAAATTTTACATACAGATAGTATGTATGGGTTCTTGAAAGCAATTATAAGAAGCAAGCAACATTTTAATATAAAAAACACATGCTTCAGTCAATAATAAGTGCATTGTACCACAGTCAAATCTGTGGTTTTCTAAGGACACGTATAGAGATAACATAGTTGTGCGATAATAGTGCATGAAGAAACACAGGTTATGTCACACTGGGCCTTATGTGGAATGGTGCAATTGTGGAGGAAACCAACTTCACCATAATGGACAAATAAAAATTCCAATTGATTTAAATGGAACGCTTAAACAATTAAATGCTGGAGAGCTTTGCAACACAATTTGTTACAGACCACGCTAGCATTCAAGGGGTTAAAAAGCCCCATTTAATTAATGGGAATCTGGGGGCAGCCATTTTGTAGCTTCTTTGGTGAAATATTGCATGAATGCATCTACGAATTTGTAGCATAGGTTTCAATGGAATCCCACAATTATCAGTTTGCTACATTCTCCATGAAATTACATTTCTGTTTTCTTTGAGGATAAAAGGAAATGCTTGTACAAATGTGCATCTCTTTATTGAGATAGTTTAATTAAACCAAACAATTCTACAAAAATACGCGTGTGGACATGGCCTTAGGAAGTTCCAGCTCCTGACAGAGCAAAATTGCTATCATACATTCACCCCAGAAAGTCAAACACCAATTTACCAAGCTCATCATCATCATCACATTGCATCAAGTTCTTGAACTTTTGGTGACCGGGGGACTAAAGCACAGATCTTGCATTGTGAGACCTGTAGTTTCCTTCATTCCAACAATCCATCTCAAACACTTCCTGCCTTTTCTCCTAGTACCTTCTACTTTGCCCAACATAAAATTATTCTCCTGGGAGTTGCAAGGTCGCATCACATGCCCAAAATATTTCCTCTGGTGGCTTCCAGAGAGCAGACAGGCTTGATTTGTTTCAGAATGGATTTGTTAGTTTGTTTTGCAGTCCATGGAACTCTCAGTAATCTCCTTCATGTCCAGAGCGTCAATCTTTCTCCTTTCACTTTTTCATCTTGTCCAGCTTTAACAGTCATACAGAGCAACTGGAAATACCAACATCCATACTAATTTGAATTTAGTCGCCTGTGAGACATCATGGCCTTTCATGGCTTCATGATTACTAAGATGTGTATGCCAATAAGCCCCCTTAACACTTCTTGCTCCAAGAGGAGGGCAATGGGGCAGTTTGTGGGCATTTTGTGGCATTCCTTTATTCAGAGCCAAATTCTAGTACATGTATTAACATGGCATAAACAACTTAGCAATGCATTGATGTTCACTAGCACCCATGTTTGAGTTCTGAAAGTTCATGAGAAGTTTATAGTTCTTAAGTATTGTGGCAAGACAAAAAAGTAACTGGCACATTTTTAAATAATCATCTTGACTCTCTAGGTGAGAGCAAATATTCCTCTTTTAATTTTTAATGTGGTTGAGAAAGATGTGAGTCCATCAAGTTCAGCATTTGTCCAATTTCCTTTGTTGGTCCAGTAGAAGGTAAACAATCCACACTGAAGAAATTTACTATTTTGCTTCAGAGGAAAAAAAGTATTTC
Source organism: Rhinophrynus dorsalis (assembly GCA_037306005.1). Lineage (NCBI taxonomy): Eukaryota > Metazoa > Chordata > Amphibia > Anura > Rhinophrynidae > Rhinophrynus > Rhinophrynus dorsalis. The sequence continues at coordinate 208,485,276 of CM074723.1, forward strand.
CTGACTATAATTTCCCCATGAATAAACATACTACCCATTATCAAACAGTCATATTGATCTTTGCTAATAAGAAAAAATGTTCTGAACATATTTACTAATAAGCACCATAGGCAACTAATTCCACATTCTTTCTGCCCATACTATATTGAAATTCTGTTCTTTGATGTAGATGAGAGCTCTGTCCTTCTAATATTAATTGATGTTCTGTACTGTATTGAATAAAAGGTTCCCCAGAGAGATATTTGTTTTGGCCTTGTATACATTCATATGTAATAGTCATATCCCTGCAGATGTCAAATTTCTAGTGAAAACCCACTTCAGCTAGTTTCCTATATTACCTTTATCTTCTTTGTTGCACATCTGAGCTCTTTTTACTTCAATAATGTTTGAAACAAAATACATTTTTGGGTGAATGAATGTAGATGAACTGCAGATCTTATGTATTGTAAACAACAAAAAAAACAGACAAAAATCTGCTGCACCGTAATCCCCCAGTCGTATTGGAGACACTGTGTAAGCAGAAAACAGATCAGTTCAGAGCTCTCTCTTTTCTGCTTGCACAGTGCCTCCAATACAACTGGGGGATTAAGATGCAGCAGATTTTTGTCTGTTTTTTTGTTACTTCAATAATGTATTTTAAGAGCTGACGATGAAAGCTGTATTCCATATTCCATTCCATTTTTAGTGAGGTAAAAATATACTTTCTTTATGGACATCTATGACTTTCTATAAATTATCTAATTGGTTTTTATAGCAGCTGACAGACACTGCACTCTGTTTGGTGTATTGTCAGTGAGTACACCCATATCCTGTTCTAACAAAGATTCTTCTATTGTTGCCCCAGTTATTTTACATGTAACATTATGTTTACTGCAACCTATATTCATAACCATACTTTTACCTATAATGAACATCATCTGTAATTGATCTGCCCAATCCCTTCAAATCCTTCTGCAAAGATAAGACATCCTAAGGCGTGTATAAAGAAGCAATTCTGGGTCAAATCAGTTGCACCATAGGGAACAAATACAAACTGATTTAAATGTTGATTTTAACCCTTGAACTCTGAAGAGGTCTTCAATATATTATCCTGTGGTGCAGCTGATTTGCACAGAATTGCTTTTGTTCTACCTTGTCCATCAGCATCCCTGGATTAACTTACATTGTACTGTGCTATTAGTATGACTGAGCATAACATTAAACAGTGTCAGACTGGTGCATAAAGGACTCACCAGGAAAGGTTAATTGTAACGGCCACATTGAAATACCCATTTCTAGATCATTACCCCTTAAGGACCAGAGGGGTATTCAGTGCATTGCTTCATAGTGGTTTGCTTACCACTCTTGTACATAAGGGGCTAATGAACAAATTACAATGTACTGGGACCGGGATTGAACCTTGAGATCCTCCACAACGTTAGACCACCCTCTGGAAAGGTTCAATTTACAGCATTTCTCTACATTCTATCTTTGAACCTAATGACTCTCACACTGTGTTCCATGGAACCCCAAGGTTCCATGAAGAAGTACAAGGGCTTCCACGGAAATATATTTGTTAATGATGAATAATAGAGCAAGGGGGACAGTGAGGGTGTTGTATTTAGTAGGACTGGAGAAATTCAGGAACAAACCAAACAAAGACAAATAAAAGTTTCTGTTTTAAATTGAGCTTTTAATCCATTAAATGCCACAGAAGTCTCCAGTGCATTACTTAGATACAATGGAATGGATAACTATATAGCAGACATGGGATTACAAACCCTATTTAGATCAATGTGGTTTTGGGGTATTTTATTTATCCCTAGGGTGCAGCAGTTTGTTTATCCCCAAATTACTTCAGCCCTACTTAGTATTCCAAACAGTATACTTTTATTAACAGGCTTTTATTTTTTATTAGGTTTTTTATTGAGATCATCTTATTTAACCAGTCTTGTATCCCAGCACAGATAGGTTCCTTATGAACTTTCATGCAAATCCTCTCACACTCTGCAAGACACTGGTGTTATTGTAAATGCTGTGATTTCAAATTATGGACAATTTTTCCCCAGATGTAAATGACATACAAAGGGCATTGGAAAGTCAATGGGATGTCTGGCAGGAAGAGATGTTTCATGAAGACTAGACATTCCAGCCAGCAGGTTGGCGGATACCATAGGTTGTGCAAACATAAGAAAAAGAAAGACACACTTCAGTACGTCAAGGACTAGAGAGCTAGCTATTCATTCACTCGAATGTGTGAAGAAGACAGCTAGGTGTTAAAATGACCCTTAAAGATTACTTTGCCTGCTCTCCCTTTCTATGCCCTCTATTTAAAATGGGATAATTTATTATAAAATATATAATGCATGTATTTCAAACATGCTAAAAAATAATTTCTTACTATATACCATTTATATAATCAACATTACCTCTCGATCAATTAAAGAAATATACGGACAGAAATATTTCCTGGGAATTAGCCAGTTAAAAAAAATAAAGTAGACAAAGCAAAAGGCAAAATGCGAAGTGGTTGGTGTGGTGTCCTTCATTTGATTTTGTATCATTCATGTCATTATTTACCAATACTAATGTTGTTTGGGCACTCTAACATTTTATTTAGGGTATTTCCTTATCATATTTCTTTTTCATTTTTCTTTTTCTTTTTCTCTGAACTGTCTAGTTTTCTTTCTCAACTTTTTTCTTGATTTACCCTTTACACTGCCGGTACTAGTACTGGATCTGATTATTGTGTATATGTATTAGTAGCTGCTTCTGATGTAAGTTATTTTTTTGCTAAGTTTTGCTAAGTTATTTTGTTTGTAGTCTTGGAATGGCAATACTGATTAACTCTTTGAGTGCTAGGGATAATCCAAAGCATTGGGGGTTATACACTAAGGTGTGATAAAGAGATGATAAAGTGGAGATGACTTCTCCAGTGATCTTACTTCTCCAGTTCCTATGTTATTCTATAGAGCCCATGAACTAAGATTTCTCAAGAGGGAGAAATCTTAGTGCACAGGCTCCATAGCATAACATAGGAACTGGAGAAGTGATATCACTGGAGAAGTCATCTCCACTTTTTCACCTCTTTATCACACATTAGTAAATAACCCCATTGTATCCTTGTTATTCAGATTCTTGGCATTGAGTCTGGCTTTATAATTCGTGTTCCCTTGAATGTGAACAGGAGTGAGCAATCTAACATGGAAAGAGTTAAAAGAACAATTTAACTGGAAATGGATGTATGGTGCACCTGTAATTCCACTGCAGTCTTGCTTAAGCAGTCCACGTTAACTCTTTCAGGACTGGGTTGCTCAGCTGTGCACACCTTAGGGGGAACATTGTTTATAAACCTACATGTTTAGATACAGAGCTCTATGCTCTAAATAAATGTGGAGGGATTCTGGAGCAAATATTCTGCACTATGGGGGATAGATAAAAATTCCTATTGATTTAAATCAACATTTTAACCCCATGAATGCTAGAGAACAGCAATGTGTTGGAAACCTTTACACCAACTGAAAATCCCCATTTAAATCAATGCATAGCCCAGGACATGAAACATCTACAACAATGCATCTACATCAATGCACTGGGGAAGCATCAGGGTCTATTTTCAGACACACATTGTTCTCCTCTGTTGGTCCTCAAAGGATGTCACAGTGTAACACCAGCTTAATTGTCTAGTCTGTATCCAGATCTGCCAGTAGGGAAATAGGGGATGATAGTTGCCCTTTACGTTTCATAGAACTATAAGAACTGTATTACGTATATGCAAATGGTACAACTAATATAATAATACATCTTTATACCAGCGCCACTCCACCATGTTAGATTAGACAGAATAGATAGATAGATAGATAGATAGATAGATAGATAGACAGACACATAGATAGATAGATAGATAGATAGATAGATAGATAGATAGACAGACAGACAGACAGACAGACAGACAGACAGACAGACAGACAGATAGATAGATAGATAGATAGATAGATAGATAGATAGATAGATAGACAGACACATAGATAGATAGATAGATAGATAGATAGATAGATAGATAGATAGATAGATAGATAGATAGATAGACAGACAGACACATAGATAGATAGATAGATAGATAGATAGATAGATAGATAGATAGATAGATAGAGTTGTATGCAAATGTTTGGGCTCCCCTGGCCAAATTACATATTTTGTTGATTTTATAAGTAAAAACAAGTTATCAACCTCTGCAAACGTAAACATGACATATTTCCATCCACAGGCTCCTCTAAGCAGCTGACTCAGGATCAGAAAATAAAGCTAACTGACTATTGCAAAGCAGGGGAAGGCTGTAAAGATATCTAAATGCTTCCTGCTTGCAATTTCAACTGTCCATAATGTCAGTAAGAATGAAAATTAAGGGGAACTGTTAACGTCAAGACATGAGCTGGAAGACCAAGAAAATCGCAGACAGAACCGCTCATAGACTGGCCAGGAATTCAAAGCAACCCCCCCCCATATGTCTGCAAAGGACCCGCAGGAAAGTTAAGCTGGATAGTTTAAAGGGATAGTAATACTTTGTTTTATCTTTATTTTATTTCGTAGGCATTAAAAAAACATGAAGAATGATGTAAGTCTTACCTCTCAAACCTTTATGGTTTAAGAGATATTCACAAGCAAAGTATCCCCCCCCATTCAGCCAAATCAGAAGGGAGGTGCCCAGGTAGACTGCAGAGAGGGACAATCTTCAATTAAGATAAGGGAAAAACCTGAAAAGCTTGTCAAGGGGGACATGGCTTTCATTCTTTTCATACAAAGAAGATTGTCCCCTGCTGTTATCTGTCTAGTCTTACAACCAGATTCACATCTGAGAAGAGATGGCTTACACTAGGAAACAGGGGTGGGAGGGGAAACTTTGCTTGTGAATATCTCTTAAACCATAAAGGTTTGAGAGATAAGACTTATATCATTCTCATGTTTTTTTAATGCCTACAAAATAAAATAAAGTTAAAACGAAGTATTACTATCCCTTTAAATTTGTTTTCTGCAGAGTCTTTGTTAACCTCTTTTCATTTAGAAAATCAACAAAACATGTAATTTGGCCAGGGGTGTACAAAGGTAGACAGACAGAGAGACAGATAGATAGATGCTATTACTGCCCCTTTAAGTTCAGTTTATTAACTGAGAAGATCTGCATGTTAAAGAAGAATCTTCCAGGTGGAAATAGAAAGAAAGAAGCTAACCGCAATGACCAACATGCACATCAAACCTTTCCTTTCTCTTTGAGAAAAGATCTTCTTGTGTACATAGAATGGAGTGCTTGTCTCATTTTCAGTAATAAATGTGTGTGAGAATGGGTGTCAGCATGTCTCTTTATACCTGATACATGAAACATTTCCTATAGTGAAGTATTTGACCAGGTGCTCATTGTGCCTGATAAATAATGTGAATCGGACTGTGTACACACTGTCTGGTGTATAACATCTCTCATTGCTACAAAAAGTATTTCTAATAAAGAAAATAAAAGTATCACATCAACAAATGCCTGCTGTTAGCAATGATAAATGTACTGACAAGACAATCCACCCTGAGGAAATTAAAGTATGGAATATATATTAAGACAGCCATCTCTGCACCAAATTTAGCTAACCCTGAAGTATGCTACTCAAACTTGGAGGGGGGGGGCGGAAATCAATTTACCTTGCAATATGCATTTCCTATTGTGCTTTAAACAGTATTATTACATTATTATTACGTTATTATTACATTATTGTGGTAGTAGTATCCACTGATCTGACTTATCTGTGAGGAATGCAAAGGAAAATTGTTTTTCCCAGCCTGCTGAAAAAGATATATCTTAACGACCAGGGTCCTGGGAAGTAACCTTTCCTTAATGACCACTTTGGTCTTTCCATCCTGCCAGTAAAAGTGACCTGTGACATGTACCGGCACACCGCGCTGGGGACTGAGAGAGACCGCAGTAAGTAAAAATTTACGTGACGTCCTATGACCGTCACAGGTCCTTAAGGGAAAACTGAGTGACAGTTATAGCACCGCGTTTAGGGGTTAAACCATGGCAACATAACAGATAATATTGAATTTTAAAGGCACCTGTAATATATGACTTTTCTCAAGGATATAAAAGGTATAATTATTATGACTCTCAATCAGAATTAAAAAATACATTTTGTGCATAAATGTTTCTATAAATGTACATTTTACACTCAGCAGTCACAATGTTGTCAAAGGCCTGAGAGAAAATAAGGGACACACAAAGTAGATGTTGGCACCCTGTTTGAGAATCACTGTCTTAACCCTTTGAGAGGCAGAGGGTGTGTCCAAAGCATTGTAAAGCGATGAGTTGTACACCCCCTCTGTCACTCAAAGGGTTAAACCACTGAAGAGGGGTGCAATGCATTATGTAGAAATGTATTGCACACCCCTCTGGTTCTCAAGGGATTAACTGGAAATTATCCTGTTTTCTAAATCTGCACCAATGGGATGAAACAAGTAAAAAGTCTGTGCAGCCCCAATATAGATTCTATTAGACTTTTGGGGGGGGGGGGGATTGTGACAGAAAATTAACCCTCTCAACCAGAATGTAACTGAATCAAATGATCTTCACAGACCTGCTGTCTGGGGCTTTTAAGCCTAATAAAGACAGTCTATGGGGATCTCCACAGGACAGGAAATATACTACATCAAGCATCAGGGTCTATTTTTAGACACACATTGTGCGCCTCTGTTGGTCCACAAGGGGTGTCAGTGTAACACCAGCTTAACTGTCTAGTCTGTTTCCAGAGGAACAGATCTGCCAGTAGGGAAATATGGGATGATAGTTGCCCATTAAGTTCCATAGAACTATGGGTACTTCATTATGTATCTGCAAATGGTACAACTTAAATAATAGTACATCTTTATACCAGCACCACTCCACCATGTTAGATCAGAGAGAACGAAGAAAATAATTTTTGGCCTTTAAATAACATTTTTGCTCAAACCATTATAAATATAGATATTTGATGTGCACCCATCTGGCCCTCAAACTACACACATTAATTCCTCCATCCTCTCAGGATCTGCTGCTGTAGATTTATCTCCCAGATCCCATTGCTTTCCAGTGGTACAACTTACACTTTAATGTAAGAGTAAGCTACATTTTAGGGGTAACGTTCCTTTAAGAGATTTTTATAGGGCAGCCAGCAATCACCCCATTACAAATTAGCAGGTTTCTGACTAGGAACATTTACAGTGAGTTTTATTTTTCAAGGCAACAGTGCACTGTTAGATGTCAAGGCACTGCGTTAACTAGAAGATTCAATAAAGACTGCACGAGGCATTGATACCCTGGCCTCAGCAGGGAAAACTTTGTGCATATTGCTTTCTAAAGACCAAATTCTATATAAATGATCACTGAGAATAACACTTGAGAGAATAGTTTCTGGTCAGCTTTTTAGGAGAATGGAGGGCCACAGCAAAAAGCAGGCAACCTAGGCATGGATCAAGTGGCAGAATGATGGGGGCAGCAGCAGGGCACTTTCTATAGATGGACAGATCACCTTTCATATTTCTCCGTAACATTGTATAATCTTTACTTCACTAAGGCATCTGAGTATCATCGAGGTGTCATTCGGTCTCTGCAGTGATTTTATATTTCATATACATATATATTATATATACCTATGTGTATGCATATTTTTATGTTTTAAATACATACACACACCCTAAGCTACGTGGAGCAATTCTAGAGCAAACTAAGCTTAGGTGCGGTTGTAGGTGTACATACATACACACATATACACATACTCATAAATGTTCCTAAGCTGACATGGAGCAGTCCTGGAGCAAACCAACTGTCATAGGGGACAAATAAAAATGACTCTGATTCTCTTGGATTTAAATGGGGCTATTAACCCCTTGAATACAAGAGTGGTATCCAAAGAATTGCTTCACAATGCATTGGAGACACCTCTAGGTTTCAGTAGGTTAAAAGAAGCTATTTACATCAAAGATAATTTTAGTTTGCCCCTTAAGATGCCTTTGTTTTTTTTTTTTGGTTTCATCACCCCACAGTACTACATTCTATTCTGTGTCTGTTCATTCCCCAACAAATTAATAGTTAAAGGCACAGTCATTTGACTGTACATATGCTGCAAGTGCATGATGTGTAAAGTTAAACTGCCTGTACGCTCTATTAATGTATTATTATTTTTTTACAGTTTTGTATGTCTGACAATTAACTTCCTGGACCTGTTTCCAGGTAAACCAGGTATACTGATACATTATAAAGAAAGTGCAATGTAAATAATATAGCTTACAGCAAACAGAAAACTCAGTGCTGCAGGGATAGTGGTATATTGTTTCGCTATCCTGCTTGGATGGTTGACAGTTCAGTGAGGAAATTCACTAAGCAGTGATAAAGAGGTGACAGAGTAGAGTTAACTTCTCCAGTTTATCACTTCTCCAATTCCTATGTTATTCTATGGAGCCTATGCACCAAGATTTCTTCAGCTTTAAAGGTCTTAGTGCATAGGCTCCATAGAATAACATAGGAATTGGAGAAGTGATACAGTGGAGATGACGTCTCCAGTTTATCACCTCTTTATCACTACTTAGTGAATCTCCCCCCAGAAATCACTCTGAAAAAACAGAGATCCAAGGAGCTTACCTTCAGAGGCATAATAAAAATATTAAAAAAGAAAAAAGACTTTACATATTATGCACTTGTACAACGTATAGTCAAAATAAAAGGTGACTGTCCCTTTAAAAAACTAGGGCTGGATTCCATTAAGTAAATGGTTTTATCTCACACTTTCTATTAGGAAACTGGGAAATTTGGAGTCAAAACCAGTTATCACCTGCAATGGAGACCAGTCCGTAGTTTTAAAGAGAACTGTTTCATTTAAACACATTTGCTTTAAAACACATAAACAGCATGCATCATTGAAATTGGTCACAATGAATGTGACAGAGGAAATAAAGTTTGTTGTAGTTAGTGATACCTTTTAATTGACACATTTCATTATGTACAGACCTTTTAAAACCACAGAAGTTTATTTTTGAAGAAGAATCCTCTGTGGTTTTGAAAGGTCTACACATTATGAAGAACTATTAAGCTAGTCCATTATTAAAAGGTATCACTAACTACAATAAACTTTCTTTCAGGGGTAGTTAATTACTGTACCTCTAGATAGAACTCTCATCATACCCAACCAGGCAAATGGGTGTTCTAGTCCCCAGTAGCTGGGGTCCAGCAATTGACTAACCTTGCTTTAATTTCTTCAGGATCAGTAGAGCTATAAACTATTTGGCTGGCATAGGAAATAACTTAGTCCATCTCTTACCTTTGCACTTGAGTGAGCCATTAGTGCATTGACCGTTGTCTGCTGCACACTGAAAGTTGTGGATAATACAAACACTTGGGCCCTAGGATTATCTTTTTGCAGTCATACTATTAAAGGGAGCTATATTATTGTACTAGGTTTAACCCAACTCTCCTTAGACCAGTATGACAAGTGTTTACAGCAGCATTGCCAGGGCCCTCTGCATTCCACCTAGGTCCTGCTGATATCACAGCTTCAGAGGCAGCCTCCAGACGAACCCAAAATGGTGAGAAATACCTGACCTTGGAAATGCAAATACCACCACGTATATTACACTTTCAATGTCAAACCTTCACCCACGTTCACAAAACACAAGATTTATGACATGACTTGACCATGTGAAAAAGCATCATTTTTTAAGTGCGTCTCATGGTGGATAAATGGAGCCCTTGTTAATAATATATCCATTTTTATTTGGAAATGTATATTTTACCGGCTAATTAAAGGAGTTGTAAAAGCACATATATTGTAGAGCTGGTCTTGTTGAGTAAAACAACGGTACTCTAACTGCTAGAAGATACTTTTTTAATATGTTATTACAGTTCAAACTGTTTCTTTTTTGTTGCTTAATAACTAATGACAACAATGCCACCTGATGTCCAGACAGTTCACCAGTTGTCCAGACAGAATGTGATAGTGACAGTTTAATCTGTTATCACTTTGAATGAGGCATCACCCAACTTTACATTTCTGCGTACAGATAGCATATTTAAATATGAATTATTTATATGTTACATCCCTAGAATATAATCCTAAACTTGCTTTATGATGCTTTTAAATTGGCTTTTCAGAGGGTATTTATTAAATGTTGTTTGTACTGTTTATATTGAGAGAAGTCAGTTAATTGATTGTGATTAGTGCCAACCACTCTTGTATTCAGGAAGTCTGGTATATCATCTCTGCCCATTTACAGATAATCTTTTTTTTTTCACTTCTTTTGCCAACATCTCTCTTTTATCTTCCCTCTTACGCCTTTTGTTACCTTTCTGACTATTGTACACACTTTGGGGGTAAAGCACTAAGACAGATAAAGGGGTGATAAAGTGGAGATGACTTCTCCAGTGACATCACTTCTCCAAGTGCTATGTTATTCTATGGAACTTATGCCCTAAGATTTCTCCAGTGTTGGAGATCTTAGTGCATACACTGTATAGAATAACATGGAGACTAGAGAAGTTATATCACTGGTGAAGTCATCTCCACTTTATCACCTCTTTATCATGCCTTAGTGCATAACACCCCTGTCTTCTTATCTCTCCCTACTTTTTACTGCTTTTCGATCTCTTACCCTCCATGTTGTTTCCTTACTTTTTGGCCCATTGCCTTGCTTTCTTTTGCCTGCTCTTGTCTCCAGTTCCAATTTCCTTTCAGTCTTTCCCTTCACTTACTCTTTCATTCTGTAACGGATTATGACTTTCAACCTATACAAGGACTCAAGAGGCAGTAATTCCCTATTCTTGGTATAAGTTCAACATACCCTTGATATAACATATGTAGAATGCTCTCACAATTCTTTAGTATATTGTGAGTACTATAAAGCAATAGTTTCAAGTATATATTTATTATTCATATACCATAAATTGTAGAGAAATAAAAGAGTATATTATTAGTAACAATCTATATCCAGTAAATTCAGTATGACTAGCAGAGTATAATTAAATAATATGCTTGCAGTAATAAAAGTATTACATATAATTAGTCTTGCATATAGATAATTCTCTCTCCCTCTCTTTCTCTCTTGTTCTCTCTCTGATCATAAAAAACTCACATATTACAGTATAGAAGGGAAATAATTAGTACACATTATCATTTCATTTCTCTTGTTTCGGCACACTACATTAGTTTACAGATATCTTATGGACATTTATATTTATACAGAACACCACCTGTATAACTTAGTACATTTGTGCACTAGACATAGGCTTAAAGGGATAGTAATACTTCGTTTTAACTTTATTTTATTTTGTAGGCATTAAAAAAACATGAAGAATGTTATAAGTCTTATATCTCAAACCTTTATAGTTTAAGAGATATTCACAAGCAAAGCTTCCCCCTCCCGCCCCTTTTGCCTAGTGTAAGCCATCTCTTCTCAGATGTGGAATGCAGTCCATAGACCAGACAGATAACAGAAGGGGACACTCTTATTCCTGTGAAAACAATGAAATCCCTGCCCCCCTTGACAAGCTTTTCAAGTTTTTCCCTTATCTTAATTGAAGATTGTCCCTCTCTGCAATCTACCTGGGCACCTCCCTTCTGCTTTGGGTGAGCATTGTGACATCAGTAAAAGGGGCGGGAGGGGGATACTTTGCTTGTGAATATCTCTTAAACCATAAAGGTTTGAGAGATAAGACTTATATCATTCTTCATGTTTTTTTAATGCCTACAAAATAAAATAAAGTTAAAATGAACAGGTTTAAAACCATTTTTTTAGTATTTAGGGTGCAGTAGCATATAAAAAGGCTTTACATGCACATTGCAGATTAGGCAAAGGATATTTTATAAACAGAAAATATGAAAAGGTTTTCTAGACTAACCTAGACACTATATGCCCTTTAATGTTTGTAAAAAATCATATCTTACACCAGGGCTTAAAATTTGAAGTCCTTTGCTACTAGCCAGACCTGCAAGCCATAACATACCAACCAGGGCTGAATTTCTACTCACCAGGGCTACATTTTCACTTGCCATTGGCTAGTGGCGAGTGGAAATTTTGTGCCCTGTCTTACACTAATAGTGTAGTGTAGTCCCAGTTCAGTGCTCAAGGGCCACCAACAGGCTAGGATTTAATTATTTCTCTCATTAAGCACAGGTGAGTTAATCAGTGTCTCATTCATTGTGACTGACTCACCTGTGCTTAATCAGGGAAATCATTAAATCCTGTAGTGTTGGTGGCCCTTGAAGACTGAACTTGGACAGCCCTGGTCTAGTGACAATATTCTTGCTAAGTATAAACAAAATTTCTGTGCAACACATTCTCCAAAATGACCTTTGTACACACATTGCTATAAGAAAATCAACATTTTAGTCTGTGTTATGGATAATTACAATCTGCCTTTATGCTGTACTAGCTGTTTTTTGTTGTTGTTTTTTTTCCGTAAAATCAGAGGCGTAACTAGAACGGTCCGGGCCCTGGTGCAAGAAGTGCCATGGCCCCCCCCCAACCCCAGAACACATTGGCCCCCGGGCCCTCCACATTGCCTCCATTTCCTACCTCCCAATCCCTGGTGGTCCAGTGGAGTGGCAGGAGAGGCGGGCTGGTGCGACGTGCTCCTGCGCTGTCCTCTTCTGTAATGCAGAGCGCTGGGAGATGATGTAATCTCTCAGGGCTCTGCATTACTAGAGCACGGGAGGGAGCTTGCGGCGCCAGGAGGAGGGGGTCGCAGGGGGTAGCCGGACCCCTGGAGTGACGGGCCTGGTCGAGGTTGCGTCCCCTGTGACCCCTATAGTTACGCCACTGGGTAAAATAAATAGTTATGTTTTGGTTGCACAGTGTGCTAATTCCCTGCTCATTTTGCAAATTAGTTCTCCTCAAGACCAAACTACCTCTTGCTGTGCTATTAGAAATGCCCCCATTGTGTGAGCTTTGCCTAGATTCATTCATAGCACAGTGCAAGGTATAACTGACCCATCCCAGAAATAAATTAGCATCAAGGGTCACACTTTACCACTAAGAAATAATGGTTCATTCACAAAAACCTATTTATGTTACAAACAAGTAGCTAGTAAAACATATAGACAGTTTTTTTTATTGTGTTTAAAATTAACTAAACTTATCTTAAGGTTAAAGGTCCAGACATATATGTATATTATACATATATATATATATATATATATATATATATATATATATATATATATATATATATATATATATATATATATACATATATATCCTATATACTAATTTGCTAGGATGTTTGTCAGAAGCCGTCATGCTCAGTAGAGACAGTGAGTATTCGGGCAGTAATTGCATCATGTGAGTGAGGCGACAAAAGACTGCATCTCGTGGAGCAGTGAGGTAGCGGATGCTTAAACCTTTCAGTGCCAACGGGGTACGCAACACATTGCAAAGCAATGCATTGCATACCCCTCTGGCACTCAAAGGGTTCTGGACCTTGGCCCATGTACACGGGCTTTTACACTAGTATATATACATATATATATATATATATATATATATATATATATATACGTATATATATATATATATATATATATATATATATAGATAGAGAGAGAGTACTGTACAAGTGTCTTAGTAAGAAAGTAAGAATGCTTTAAAAAACAGACATGTTAATAGTTTACTTATGAATTAACAAAATGCATAGTGAGTGAACAAATTAAAATCTAAATCAAATCAATGTCTGGTGTGACCACCCTTTGCCTTCAAAACAGCATCAATTCTTCTATGTACACTTGCACAAAGTCAGGGATTTTGCAGGCATATAGTAAGGTGTATGATTAAACAAACAGGTGTTAATGATCATCAACACAATCATTAACGGAATCAGAAACAGCCATGTAGGAAGAATAAAACTGGGTGAGGAACAGCCAAAAAATGTGGAAAAAAGGCCAAGTGACTCAGCTATGCATGAAAACACAGGAACTGGGGTGCAGAAAAATGGCAGCAGGTGTTCTGGACTGATGAGTCAAGATTTTAAATATTTGGTTGTAGCAGAAGGCACTTTGTTTGCTGAAGGGCTTGAGAGAGGTACAAGAATGAGTGTCTGCAAGCAACAGTGAAACATGGTGGAGGTTCCTTGTAAGTTTGGGGCTGCATTTCTGTAAATGGAGTTGGGAATCTTGTCAGAATTAATGGTATCCTCAATGCCGAGAAGTACAGGTAGTTACATATCCATCATGCAATACCATCAGGCATAGACACGTGCACACATAGACACCAAGGGGGGCTTGAGCACCTGCCCTTTTTGTCCAAAGTGCCCTTTTAACAAAAAAAAAAAATGTAATCAGCCAGATTTTATTTTATCCCAGTCCCAGGGCCAGATTTACTGTTAGGCAGAATAGGCATCTGCCTCAGGCGCACCCCACAGAGGGGCGCCTGTCATTGGGACCCTTTAAAAAAAAAAAGTTGTCTCGCCGCCCTTCACTACCCCCACCGCCCAGTCAGGTCTGTGCCTCCTTCAGGACAGACCTGTAGATGCTGCATTCCCTCGTTGGCTCTTTAGTATTACAGAACGCTGGGAGATTACATCATCTCCCAGCGCTTTGCATGAAGAGAAAACCGCGCAGGAGCTCCAACAGCTACAGGTCTATGCCAAAGGAGGCACGTACAGACCTCTCCGGCAGCTGGACCACCAGGGAAGAGGTAGGAAACGGACACTGGGGGGCAATGTGGAAATGATGGGGCAATACGGATCTGATGGGTGGCAAGATGGAGATGATGGCAATATAGAGATGATGGGGCAATGTATCTGAGGGTAAGTTGGAGCTGATGCCAATATGGAGCTGATGGGGGGCAAAATGGAGATGAAGGGGGCAATGTGAGGGTAAGTTGGAGCTGATGGGGGGCAATATGGAGATGATGGCAATGTGGAGCTGATGGGGGCAATGTGAGGGTAAGTTGGTGCTGATGGTGCAATAAGTAGCTGATGGGGGGCAATACGGAGATGATGCGGGAAATGTGAGGATAAGTTGGAGCTGATGGGGGAATATGGAGATGATGGGGTAATGTGGAGCTGATGGGGGCAATATGGAGCTGACAGGGGACAATATAAGGGCAATATGGAGATGATGGGGGGCAATGTGGAGATTAGGAGCATTGTGGAGGTGTCCAGTGGAGATGGCCAATGGGGGGGGAGCGTCAGATTTCTGTGCCTACAGGCTCCTGAGATGTAAATCCGGCCTTGCCCAGTCCGTTTTTCAATTTTGATTACCGGGGGGGGGGGGGGGTATCACGGTCCCTGTGTTTCCTGGCGACATTCTGTCAGTCTCTCTCACAGCTAACTCTTATTGGTTGCAGTATCTTGTCCCGCCCAGTATTTGTCATTAAATACTGGGTCCTGTCACTTCGCTGTTGCCCTTTCGTGGTGTTTCCGTTGCCAGCGCTTGTTCCAGTTCTTCGTGTGATCTCTGTGTACCGACCCGGATTGCCTGACTACTCTGCTGTATCTGTTCCTGCCTGTGTACCGACCCAGACTGCCTGACTACTCTGCTGTATCCGTTCCTGCTCCGTGTACTGACCTGGTCCGGCTGACGTTCCTGCTCTGTGTACCGACTCGGATTGGCTGACGTTCCTGCTCTGTGTACCGACCCGGATTGGCTGACATTCCTGCTCTGTGTACCGACCCGACTCGGCTGACGTTCCTGCTCTGTGTACCGACCCAGATTGGCTGACGTTCCTGCTCCGTGTACTGACCCGGCCCGGCTGACGTTCCTGCTTTCTGTACTGACTGGATTGGCACGTTCCTGCTCTGTGTACCGGCCCGGCAGGGCTACTGCTCCTGGTATTGGTGCGACCTGCGGTCCCATTCCGGTCCTCGGTTTGGGGTTCCGCTTCCAGACTTCGGTCTCCGGACTACCCTTTGAGCCTCAGAGTCACTTGTGCAGTCTAGTCTCGATACGGTCAGTGTCGCGCGGGTGACATTCCGGTGTCTACTCCATTAGTGCACCACGGTATGCTTGACCCTCCTTTCTGCCTTCAGCTGAGGTTAGTGTTTCGTTGGGCGCCTCAAGCTGTTACCATCAGGCAGTCATTGCTGGTCTTGGCGTTCGTTAACCCCTTCGGGGAAGGTGTTACTTGTCACCGGTCATTCACAGTGCAATCTCCATTGGGCACCCATCCGGGCATACTTTCTCAGTCCTCCGTTGTCTACTGGGCGTTTCTCGCTATTTAATCACTCCCTGTGCAGAGTGGGAGTTCAAGGGCCTCGCACTATTAGGGCCTGCTCGCTGTATTGGCCTAATAGTAACCCGTTCCTGGCTGCCTCGGTTTGAGTTCACACGAACATAACCTGACCTGTGTCAGTATATTGTATGGTCTGTTTTGTACATATACTGGACCCGTGTGGGTATACATTGTATTTTTGCCATAACCTGTCCTGTGTCAGTACTGTATTGCGTTACCTATACTGCTGGACCCGTGAGGGTTATATTCGCTAAACCTGTTCAATAAAACTGTGTTTTATTTCATCTACTGAGTCTGAGTGTCATTAAAACCGTAACAGTGGGGCTGCTCTCCTCTTACGTCCAGGTCCTTTTTAAGTGTAAGGTCCCTTTAACATGCCGGCCGGGTCCTTTTTACGTGCTGCTGGGTCTTCTCCTCTTGTGTGTGGGATCTTCTCTGCTTACGCCTTGCGCGCCGCGGAGATGCTGTCGTTGGATGTGACATTTGAGCCCCTGCCCCCCAAAATGTCTGTGCACGTCCCTGGTCTGGCATCTAATTGGCTTATCCTGTAGCATGAAAATGCCTCCAAACAGACAGCAAAAGTCATTAAGAACTATCTTCAGCGTAAAGAAGAACAATGAGTCCTAGAAGTGATGATATGTCGCCCTCCCCAGAGCCCTGATCTCAACATCATCAAGTCTGCCTGGGATTAAATGAAGAGAGAGAAGCAACTGAGGCTACCTAAATTCACAGAACTGTTGTTAGTTCTCCAAGATGTTTGGAACAACCTACCTGCCAAGTTCCTTAACAAACTGTGTGCAAGTGTACCTAGAAGAATTGATGCTGTTTTGAAGGCAAAGGGTGGTCACACTAAATACTGATTTGATTTAGACGTTTCTTCTGTACACTCACTATCATTTTGTTAATTCATAAAAATAAACTATTGACATGTCTAATTTTGAAAGCATTCTTACTTTACAGTATTTTTAACACGTGTGTGCGTGTGTGTGTGTGTGTGTGTGTGTGTGTGTGTGTGTGTGTGTGTGTGTGTTCTGTGATATTTGTATGTGAGTGAAATGAGTGAAAATTCTTTTTTTTTTCCCAGAGGAAAATCCTCAGAAAATCCATGATTTGTTTTTTTTCCAGAAAAATGTCAGCCTTTCCGCTACCAACATTAAACTGGAGGTAAATATAGTTTTTGATACCTTTATTGGCTAACTAAGCAGATTTAGAATGCAAGCTTTCAAGACCTTAGGTCTCTTCCTCAGGCATAGTGCTACAATCCCCACCACATCCCCTGTGACTGAGAGACTCCAGTGCTCACCAGCAGTGGATAGTTCTGCCACCACCTCCTTTCACATGCCCTGTTGTGGCTCAGAGACACCAGAGCCAACCAGAAGATAGTTCTGCTAACACTATCACCACCACATCCCCTGTGTCTAACAGTCCACCAGCAGCACTAGGTATTGTTGCACTTGCCACCGCCACCCCACATGATAGTACTACCACCTCATCCCCAAGACCCTGGGGTGAATTTCTGAAGGGTGAAAATATGTTTCCCTAGGTGGCTGTGTGCAGCAGTGGCTGCCTGTCTCTGAACCTGCTACTGTAGGAGTGTGGCACCAGGTACACCCCTTACACCTATGTCACACATCCACCACCAGCAAGAGAGGAGGAAAAAATGTGATGGTAGTGCTTATTAGGATGAGGGCTGTTATACCAGTGGTGACATGACAAGAGATTTCCTGGCTTGTATAAGACACATGGTGGGAAAGGGTCTCACCACCACCACTGATGTTGTTTGATGGTGATAGAGTTGTTGTTTCCAAACTTCCGGCTGCTGAATTGTCTGACTCCCCATCCAAGTTAACATTCCATCACACACTATGGTGGTGGTAATCAACTACAATGTACACTGTGTTACAAGGTTGTGAAGATGGGACATTGGGGTCACCCATTGGCACATCCACCCTAATAAAGCTCATACAGCGTTATAATATTGATGTACATGGGGAACACTTGAAGTCGGCCCATTACCCCAACACTATTAGGGTCCTCCTTGCCAGTGGCAATGCCATGGATACATTTGCCATTGGTATCACGAGCAGACAGTGAAGCTGCAGATCTACAAATCTGGTAATATATCTCCATACATTGCACATTATGAAGTACTTAACTATGGCAACATGACAATGTGGTGGATGCCAGTAAAATACAGGGAATAAGGGAGCATCTGCAGAGTGACGACCCTGCAGAATATGCCAAGATCATATCAGATGGGGTAAATAGTTTTATTGTGTGGTATTGAATGACATATTGGAAGCATGAGTCATTTTCTGCCCCAGCACCACCACCAGTAATATACTATTTTTGTTGAATGGAGAAAGGACACAGTGAGTGAAACCACCGGATTTCTTGGGGGACATTTTACTATTGTCACCATGCTTAATTAAAGGAGACATGTTAAGGTGGGTGTGGTCCCAGTCCTCTCCCCCCCACACACACAACATTTTCACACTGTGCGCATTGCAGTTGTTGATAAATCACAGTCCTTCACTGCCCCCTATGGAATACTATTCAAACACCCATTGTTTAAGGGGAAGTACAGGAGAAGAATGATTATGGTGACTGGACAACTTCTACACATGCAGCTGAAGTGGTGCTGGCTTGTACTGCTGCTGTTGTTGTTGTCTCAGCAGATGCATTAACAGAAAGGAAACAACATGACCTGCCCCACATCACTGTTGATGCTGGTCCTACCACCACAGTCTGAGGATATGATGAACCCCAATACCACTCCCGCCTCAAATACTATTACTAAGTGCAATGTGTCAGCCTGATCAAATTTGATGTTCAGATGATCAGCATTAGGAACTATGTAAGCAAACACAATAATGTCACTTGGGGGTAGTTTTATCTAGCGTTAATAGGCCTGCTAACAATTTTTTTCAAGACTTGCCTTGCCTCAAGCCTGCAATATTTTCAAGGCTATGCCTTCTGACCATTTTTTTCCCAAGTCTCATCTTGCTATAGGCTTGCAAAATGTGTAAAGGATTACCTTGATGTAGGCTTGCTAAGCTTTTTTTCAAGGATTACCTTGCCAATTTCTCTAAATGTTTTACCTACATTTTTAACTCTTTTTGTAAAGGCTAGCCAATGTGTAACCCATTGTTGTAATTTTTGGAATATTTAATTAGCCTGTAATCAGCGGTAAATAAATGTGTGTGTGGTGGCTGACCCTTCTGTAAACACCTTTCTATAGTTACAAAGGGCATAAACTTGTTTACAAAACATTCTAATTTTTATAAAGACTTACCTAGAACATTACTGCTTAACAGTACACCTGTCCTCCTCCATTCACTGCCTTGTTGTAGTTGTAGGCCTGTTAATTTATGGAAAGACATGCAAGGGTGTATGTCACATAAGTATACCTAGTCTGTATAGTTATGTGAATCAAAGCACATATCATTATTACTCTTAACCCCTCCTGATACACCCCTGCATTTTAGATCATTGCAGCAACCAGGAAGGTGATCATGCCTTATCTTACCTTCTGCTCATCATCATGCTCAACCCGGTTTTCTATGAACTTCTGGGTTGAGGAGGACCTTCAAGACACATGACTCACCCTGGACCTTCAAAGAACCCTAGGTTGAAGACAATGAGGAGGAGATGGTAAGGGAAGGCAGTGATCTCCTTCCTGGTTTCTGCAATGATCACCTATCCTACCAGACAGGAGATCAATACCAGGTGGGCATCAGGAGGGGACTCGATGCCCCCCACCCACAAGGTCAGACTTTATTATTATTTTTTTGGGGGGGATAAAAATATAAAAAAAAAAATGTTTTAACATTCCCCCATATACATCACATACACCCCCACCATTCTCCTGCCCACTGGTAACCACATATTTCTCACATACACTTTGACCCCCAGTCTTGACCTCCTGCCCACTAGTTGTTACAGATTCCCCACATCTACTGTCTCCCCCAGAGTTGTTCCCCTGCCCACTAGCAGCTACAGAGTCCTCATATATTCCATCTGCCTGCCTTGTTCCCACACCCACTGTCTGCCCCCCACACACCACCTTGTTCCCCTTCCAACTGGCAGCCTCAGATTTCCCACATTTGCTCTGCCCCCCAAACCTTCTTCTTCTTCCAATGCTCACTGGTAGCCACAGATTCCCCACGTACACAGACAACCCCCCCCCCCCCCGAATACACTAGAAGCTACCATGGAACACATTACTCAGATACTCTCTAGCCTTCTTCTATTAGTAGCAAAAGAATCAAACAAACGCATACTTTCTGCTTCCCCAACCTTGTTCATGTATCCATTCCTGGCACTCAATATGCTGGATCAACCCAAAAACATGCATATCATTTTCTTAGACTGACACTAGGTACTGTATCTTTGAAGTAATTTAATTTTGAAAATGCAAGTTTATGTTTTTTTTTTTCCCCTGTAGCACCACTTTCTGGAGAGGAGCGTAGTGGGTGTTTGTTTTCGGTGACTCTTGCGGTCTCCAATTAACTCAATCACCCTCCTCCATGCAAAGCAGTAGGAGGTATGGGTGTTAGTTCTTACTGAAGAAAAAGGTTGTCCGACACTCTGAGACATCAACAGCTCGAGTCTTGTAAGCCCTTCAGCCCCATTAACAGGTGTGCTTAGTCATTGCACTTCTGACATGCTGCTAGTGCATCGCCAAATCAGATAGGATTGTACTTCTGGTGGAATCTCAAATAGTATGTGCTTAGATGGCACCCTGCTCTCATGTTACACAAAACATAGCAACTTCTTTAACTTTTAGATAGTGAATGAAGCATCTCCACACTGGAGATTTCATAGCTCAAGGGGTTATTGGCGGACTACTACTGTTGCTACTACATTGGCACTCTCTGTGCAACTACTTCTGCCCCTCTTTGCCTATATCTAGCAACCAGAGGATTCCAGCAGCTGCTTTCTTTTCCATTGTCACTGCAGTCAAGTTTTTTTTTTTGTACACGATGAGTGTAGACCAGCGATTCTCAACCAGGATGCCATGGCACTTTGGTGTGCCACGGACATCAGCTTAGGGTACCTCATGTTTTCGATGAAGACTAACAAAAATGGATTTTTAAATAAAGATTTATAGAAGTTGTTATGCACAATACGTTTAGTTTTGTTATTAAAAGACCTAATTATAACAGTATATTTATGTATTGTACCCCTCTTATGTCCTTTATCAAGTACATTAAATATAGCAGGGGTGCCCCAAATATTCTAGATGGTGCCCCAAACAAAAAAAGATTGAGAACCACTGGTGTAGACCATAATTAACATACTGGCCCCTGTTCTTCAGGCTGTTATAGGAGTCAGTGTCAGTCATGCTTGTCTGTCTCTTGGGGTTCAGTCTACAAAAGTGTATGTCAGTGAGTAACACAGGTTCAGTCAGTCAAGGAAGGAACTTGGTTCACCTGCCTGTCTCTTAGACTTAGCCAAACAAGACTCTGAGGCAGTGTGAAGGGAAAAACATTTACCCAAAAATACAGAAAAATTCCCCGCCAACAAGACTCCACTTTTGTGCCTATCTTCAACACGATGCGCCTTATCTCACTCATTTTCTAAGAAAGAGAAGAACAAACTATGGGAACCTTTCCATGTGTTTGTGTGTAATTAATTCTCACCACTAATTTTAACGCAATGATC
This sequence comes from Rhinophrynus dorsalis, assembly GCA_037306005.1. Classification (NCBI taxonomy): domain Eukaryota; kingdom Metazoa; phylum Chordata; class Amphibia; order Anura; family Rhinophrynidae; genus Rhinophrynus; species Rhinophrynus dorsalis. Next base: position 208,507,155 of record CM074723.1, read on the forward strand.
AAGGAGAGAAAAAGCAAATTTACAAAACAAAAAACAACAAAAGTTTTGTGATGAGCAAAAAGTTTTGCCCATCCTTAGTGCTTGTTGACATATCTTACTGCTTAGTCTTCAGTAATTGGTTATGTGACTGTGTGAGGGGTAGACTTGGTAGCAGTGACAGCAATCACAAACATAGTTGTGTATTTTTAAGTATGTTTACTTGTCCAGACTTTACAGATAATCTTGCAAAGAGTATATAAATATGCATATTATACTCAATTGGTGGAACACTGAGCCTTTTCTTTTCAGGTTCAGGAGCAAATCATCTTTCTCACTTTACTTTATCTGTCACTCAGTCTCAGAAGAAGTTCAGCCATCTTAGGTAGGAAGGATAACCTGTTTGCCTGTTTGTCAGCAGTAAATATTTTTGTTTTTGTGTCTCCCCTCCTCTCCAGTAACACAAACCTCAAGAACAACTGGAAGTGGTTACTACCAACAAGTCTATCAAGCAACTCCAGTGCATTCTCTTTGCTTGTCTGCCTATGCCAGCTTGAATCCAAAATTCATCTACTTCTTCCCAAGCATACACTTATAAAAATAATAAAAGTAGCCCAAACACAGTTTTAGGCCATGCTGTCTTTTCACAAGGGAAAGGGATAAAAAGTGCTCCAGAACCATCTGGGAATCACCGCTGGCAACTATATGTGAAACTGACGTCTGCCAGCAGACATATGGGTACTGGTGGCCCATTTAGGGACTAAGCCCAGGAGGCTCATTTACAGGCACTGGAAAAAGACAGCCCACTAGGAGGGTTTGGGCCCAGGTAGCCCCCAAGGATGGTAGCAAGAGCTGGTAGCCAGGAAGAGGGACGAAGCAGAATAAGGGCAGGATGAGAGGCAGAGCACATGCCAGGGGCGGGCTAGTTTAGCTTTTTACTGGGCTGCAGAATTTCTGATGGCAGCATAGATTATGCATCAGCTCCACTGACTCTGAATCCTGAACCAGCTGTAGAACATATGGGGGAGTACTAAATGGTATACAAGTTATGTATGACTAATGTATTTACACAAATACACAACATAGCAGAGCTTTACAAGATCACTACTTGGTGTGGTGCTGGATTCCATTGCAGATGATCCATGTTATCCCTGCATATAGCTCACATAATCATATTGAAGTTTATACAGGCATTTATAGATAAAGCCATCACCTGCAGTGGAATTCAGCTAATCATCCACCGTGTCTACAGCTTCATCTGGAAATATCAAACAGTCTTCATTTAGATCAGTTCTTCTGTACACTGCCAACTTAAACCATTAACAACTGAAAATAACATGGGGTAATGCACCCTACATACCCTGCACTCCATGATGGCATCTGTATAAATGTATTTTCTTGAGGCCTGAATTCTAGTGTTATGTGTGCTCTCTGGAGTCTCAGAAGTGATAGTGTAGTCTGTTAATAAGCCAATATAAGGGAACACAAGGACAGTCTACACCCGCTTTAAAAAAATATAAATCATTCTTTGTACATATGGTTTCATTGCAGACGTTATATACACTGTATGTAGAAGGCATGCATCTGTGAAAGTGGAAAGAAGCAAAGAACTGCAGTAACAGGTACAAGGTTAAGCACCCAGAATTAAAGAATTGGCAGGCAAGCAAAGAAACTACATACTACTAAAATAATAAAACAATGACTCCATTTATTTGCCAAGATGATGAATAAAAAGTTTTAATAATCAGTAAAGTGTTAAATAATAGCACATTCTTATTTTAAATTGGTTTGTGACTCATGAACATAAATGCAGTGTTTTATTATCTGTACGTTTTTAATGTTGTGTCCAATGTCCTCAGATTTTCTTGCATGAGAGTATAGTGGAAGTATGTCAAAATGGTAGCCCACGAGTGTCAGCCATATATTATTGGCCTATATCCACGTGGGTCGCATAGTCATTGGAAGATATAAACAGCATCACAACATCCAATACTGCCCTTGTGAATGATCTGAACATGAGCTACTCAAAGGTGCAACAAGCGGTGTTAGAGTGTTATATGAGGTGAAACTAGTCTGAGAACAGCACCACTGGAGGCCACTTGTTTTAACAAGGGTGAATTTAGCTCAGCATTAATAAAGTTGTGTTAAACTTGTCTATGTGAGCAATGCTTTTTCATCAAGCCTGAAGAGGCACAATTCTAAAGCAATCCAACTGTAGCATGAAAGGGGAAAAAAAAAATCCCCATTGATTTAAATTGGGCCTTTAACATCTTGTATGCTACATGTCGCCAACTCACTGCTCACCAATGCACTAGAAACTTCTACCATTCAAGGAGTTAAAAGCCCCCATTTAAATAAATAATAATAAAAAAAAAAATAAACTTTAGAAGTTTGATTTCAACTCAATGCAGATAGTCTTCTTTAGCTTGTTATAATTGGGGATTATAATCCACAACAGCTTGGAGATAAAACAACCCACAGACAAAATGCTTGGCTACTTGTTAACAGGGCCTGAAATTGACCGCTCCAAGATCGGAGCAATCTCTATCAGGCCCCAAAGTGACGCGCCGATACATGCAACAGGTCACGTGTACCGGTGCGTCGGCGTGCATCAACATGGTCCTTATGGGACGGAAATGTCCCAGGAGCCCCGGTCGCTAAGGGGTTAAGTGGCTCTTAAAGAGTAAGGCAACTGTGCCATAGGGGCCACAAAACTTCCAACTGACTGCATTTGGGATTTTAACCCCTTGAATGCTAGTGAGGACCTAGCTAGCATTCAGGATGCTAACAGCCCACTGAAGTGAATAGGAAGATTTGCTTGTCTCCTATGGTGCAGCTGGTTTGCCCCAAAGTGGGGGCTATAACGCTTCACACTGCTGGGTTATCCACCAGGTAGTACAGTTCCTGACATACTTGCCAGTCCAGGATGAAAATGTCCATTACCCCAGAACTTGCACCACATAAGTTCATTCTTTTTGGTAATAAATGAAGTTCAAAATAATGACCAACTGCTCATATTTAAAACCCTTTGAGCACGTTCAATAGCTCTGGCACTCAAAGGGTTAACCACAATGTGCAACCTTACAAAAAAAATAAAACGCTACTAACATGCCAGGGTAAAAGAACCATGGTTTAGTCATCTTTCTGCCTTCTTCTTTTGTGGCTATGATGGTGTCTATCTTCATCCCTAAAATGAAACAAGACAAATTATTGATTAAATGTTTAAACAGCATTAATCCTATAACAGAAAGGCCAGCAATTAATGGGCAATTAAGAAACACACACATAATGTAAAGCTCCCACCTCAGGGAATAGCAGTAATATATTAACATAACTGCATAGGTCTGCCCAAGCTTCCTGCACCACTTCCTGCAATAGCGGATGCAGCCAGTGGCAGCCTTATTTATATTGGCCAGGCAGTGAAGTGTGTGACCATGGTAGCCAACTGGGATCATCAGCTGTCTCTCTAGAGCTCACAGTGCCAGATCTGGGGAAGAGTAGCCCAGTTAGGAAGCTTTAAGAGGAGGTCTAATTTAAAATGCTGCTATTCCCAGAGGTGGAAGTAGCAATAATTAGATAGTAAAACTCACAACTTTAATATATTTCATTTTTTCATGTTAGTTGCCTTTACAAAACATAAAGTAGATGGGTTGCTTTTTAACTGCTGCCAAACTCTGCTATGAAAAAGTATTATTAAAAGAAAAACACCACCTTGTAATTTGTTCGTGCTTATTTGGTGCTCAAAGAGGATAGTGTTGTGTATTACATAATCACCAGTAGCTAATTGCTGGAACTCCGCTGTTAGAGACTGAACCTCCCATCATCCCAAACCAGTAATTGGCTGGTTGGGAATGAATGCTAATGGGGATTATAACACCAGAGAGCTCCAGGAATATTAATGTGTGGTTATAAATTCATACACTCCCTTAAGGATTTGTAACATAAAACGATAGCCTCAGTGGTGCTGTCTCCTAAGCACTAGGGGCTGTAATCACCAAGTTAAAGAGGTGCAATACTGGAGAAAATCAAATCTCATTATATAAATTAAGATTTTAACCAATGACTGCAGAACGCCTTCAACTCATTGCAGCACAATGCGTTGAAGACTTCTCTAGCATTGAACGGGTTAAAAGTCCTATTTAAAGGGGAACTACCACCAAAAATTGATTATGTCTGTACTGATATATATTCCCTTGTTTAGAAGTGCTGCGTAAATCTTTTTTTAAAAAAAACACGTTGAAAAACAATAAACAACAAACTAAATTTGTACCTGATAGTGTCTCTCCCATTGGAAGGCTTTGTGCGCATGTCTGTTATAGAGCCGATCGGCTCTCTGATTCCTCCTACTGACTGAGTGATCAGTCCTGCGTTATACAGGAGTGCACCACGTGACACGCTAGCATGCACGAGTAAGGAAAAAAAACAGGCTGTGGGCAGGCGCTTAGAAGTTGACAGACACGGCAAGCTACAAGTCACACATGCGCAATGGAATGAAATCGGCAAGATGGCTGCTGTGTACGCGCTCTGGGTCCCTGGAAACGGGTCAGATTACAGTTTATACAAACACTTCTGGGAAGTTTAATACATACTTTCAGGACGACTAGGGCTGTTTTTAGCAGCACAGATAAAGTTAGTCAGACATGGTAGTTCCGCTTTAAACTCCTTGGGAATTTTCAGTTCGCTTCTATGGAGCAGCTGATTTGCACATATTTAGATTATTGCATATAGTACATAGGTCATAAAATGTGCATTGAATATGGATCAATCTCGCTCCTTCCCGACTTCTTTGGTGTCTGAAGTGGAAACTCCCTCCCCGTACCAACTTTACCCCCACCTGGACATGTTCAGATTTAACTTTTAGCAAAACAAAAGAAAAACAAAATTGGAATAAGAAAGGTGATGTCCTGAACCAGAAACCCCTCCTTCCTGGGACTCGAACCATTGGGTTTTCTTCCGGGAGGAAAATCCACATGAGCTAAAGGGAATGTATCACCTAAAAATAAAAATTGCCCATAGGTTTGGTTATGAACGCATTCCTAGGGAAGTTTTTTTTTTTTTTTTTTTTTAATCTAACCCGGAAGAACAATTTACTGCTTAGTATGACATTCAGAAACAAACATAGGGAGTAAAACCACCCCATCAGAGTGAAAAACCAGGAAGGGAGGCTTACAAAAAAGCATGAAGTTCAGCCACCCAGTGAACAGACAGTAGTAAACCATCTTGAGTGTCAGGAAATGCACAGACTGAAGACATCAGCTCAAAAATAGCCTTCTGAAGCATTGCCAGAAACAGAGATTCAGATGCCATGGAGGAGAGAGCCTGAAAAACTGGGTAGGCATAAGCCACCATTTTGACAAAAATTGGCACATCAGGTAGTAAAGTAAACACCTCTGAAAAAGGTCAGAAAGAGCCAAAATTGGAACTTAGGCAAAGTCCTTTCTGAAGGTCATCCTGAAGAACAGTAAAACACAAATCAAAAGCTGAAAAAGGTCATGGCCAAGGCAACTAGCCTAAACACCACTTACAAAAAAAAAAGAGGAACCATACTGTATGATAAGCCATGGAAGAAACTGGCTTTCAAGCCTGTAGCAATGACAAAGCCAGAAAAGAGGATTTTAGTCTTACCTGTTAAATCCTTTTCTCTTAGTCCATACAGGTTACTGGTAACTTTGGGTAGGAGATCCACCCCATTAAGTAGGCAGGAACAATTCTAGAATAGTATGCAGGGGGTGGAGCCTACCTTCCCTCCTTGGCTGCAGCTAGCCAACCAGCTCCAGTAAGATTTGAGACACTAACTATTGACTAGATAGTAGAAGGGAAAGAAGACTCCTGTGAGCATGACCCCGATGGACCCCCACAGTCTGCCACAGGAAAGCCAAGCATGGTCCCTTGACAGGATGGGAGACCAGTAACCTGTATGGACTAAGAGAAAATGATTTAATAGTTAAGACTAAAATCTTCATTTCTCTGTCGTCCAATACAGGTTACTTGCAACTTTGGGATGTCTAACCACTGAGTTTCCCAGAAGCGGGAAGTAAGGCAAGGACCAGGCACAAGGTCCCCAAAACAGGTATGAACCATCAGATCAGAGACAGCCCAACAAAACAATGAAGTGTCAATGGACACTGAACAGGGGTAACAACCCCCCAAAACTGTTATACAGCACGCTGAACTACAGCCAACAGGGCTCAAAAGTGAAGGAAGCACCAAGAAGCGAAGAAAAGCCTAGACAGGCAAGAATGCCTCCAGGATCTTCCTCCCAAAGATGGCGTCAGCCGATTCCAGCACATCAACACGGTAATGCTTCGAAAAGGTGTGCACAGACAACCAAGTGGCAGCCTTGCACAACTGATCAGCGGAGGCCTGATACTTGTAAGCCCAAGAAGCCCCAATAGATCTAGTAGAACGAGCAGTGACCCGAAAGAGAACAGGCTTCTTCCTCAGCTCATAAGCCTTACGAATAGTGGACTTGATCCAAGATGCAAGAGTCACTTTGGATGCAGGTCTTCCTGCTCTGGGACCCTCAGGAATGACAAACAGCACTTCAGATTGCCTGACAGACAAACTTGAGACAATGCACCACATCTAACAAGTGGAGATCCTTCTCCTTGTCAGAGGTGGGGTCAGGGCAGAAAGAAGGTACCACAATCTACTGATTGATGTGGAACTCAGAGACCACCTTCGGGAGAAACTCCTGAAAAGTGCGAACACCGCCACGTCCTTATGAAACACCAAAAAGGGTGGTTTACAGGACAGAGCATGTAACTCCGCAACATGGCGAACGGAGACGATCGCCAGGAAAAAGGCCATTTTCCACGTTAACATGCGTAGAGGAATGGTAGCCAAAGACAGGACACTGAAGAACGCCCAAGTTAAGATCCCACAGAGGAGTGGGATTCTTAAAGACAGGACGAGTATGAGCAATGCCCTCAAAGAAAACCTTGACATTAGGAAGAATGGCAATGCACCTATGAAAGAAAACAGAGACAGCATAAATCTGAACCTTAAGAGAACTCAGACCGAGACCCTTATCCACACCATCCTGCAAGAAGGCCATGACCATAGGCAGATCAAATTCCTGAGACAGGTCCCTATCAGGACACCAAGATAGGAAGGTAGACCAGACACGATGAGAGGCCTTGGAAGAAACAGGTTTGTGGGCACCAAGCATAGTAGCCACCACACTAGAAGAAAAACCTCTCTTCAGTATTGAGGATTCAATTTCCAAGCCGTCAAAGCTAGACGATGAACATCCTCCTTCCACAGGTAACACTGTAGAAGATGATCCGGATGGCAAGGGAGCCGGAATGGCTCCGCCACTGACAGATCCAGAAGCTCCAGAAACCAAGCCTGTCAAGGCTAGTACGGAGCAATCAGAATGACTGGACAGCGTTCCAGTCTCAATTTCCACAACAAACTGTGCAACATGGGGAGGAAAGATGTAAACCAGAGGAAGTAACCAAGGAATGGACATGGCATCCACCGCTATAGCTAGAGGATCCCTCCAGCGAGAACAGAACCTTGTAACCTTCCGGTTGTGTCTTGTCACCATCAGGTCGATGCAAGGAAGATCCCACTTCTGAATGATTAGGGTGAACACCTCTGGGTGCAGCTCCCACTCGCCGCTGTCCACTGTGTGTTGACTGAGGAAGTCCGCCATGACATTGTCTACGCCAGGAACGTGTTCTTCTACCCAGGACAAAATAGCTTTGACCTCTAACCAAGCGGCGAAACTTCTTGTTCTGCCCTGCTTGTTGATGTAAGCCACGGCCGTGGCGTTGTCAGACTGTACCCGGACTGGGCAGTCTTCCTGCTGAGATGTTCAATGACGAAGGGCATGAAATATCGCCTGAAGCTCCAGCACGTTGATGGGAAGGAGAGATTGCTCTGGAGACCACCGACCCTGGGCACTCAGGCAACACAGGACCGCTCCCCAGTCGGAGAGGCTGGCATCAGTCGTCACCGTGGTCCAGAAGGATACCAGGAAGGACTTGCCCTTCAGCAGATTGGAGAGGTTGAGCCACCACAACAAACTCAGTTCCACATGAAGAAGAAGGGATAATGACATCCTGAGAAGGTCTGGCTGACCCCTGCACACCTGGATCACAAACCTTTGGGAGTTCCCTGGTGTGAGCCATGGCAAATGGGACCGCTTCTATGGTGGAGATGAATTTCCCCACTAGAGAAGACAGCTTCTTGGCTGGAACTGGATCTTGAGCCAGAACAGCAGAGATCCTGTGGGCGATCTGGTGAGTTACCTCATCCGTGAGAAACACCATGCTCTGCTGAGTGTCAAAGAGAAGGCCCAGGAAGACCAGAGGCTGGGATGGGACAAGATCCCCCTTGTCCATGTTGATGATCCTCCCATGATGGGTGAATGCAGTCCTGAACCTGCTGATGAAGTTCCGAAGAAGGTGCCTTTAGAAGCAGGTCGTCCATGTATGGAGTAACGGATACCGTTCCAATGGATGACGGACACTAAGGCTCCCAGGACACGATTGAAGACTTGAGGAGCTGTAGTCAGACCAAAGGGAAGAGCTGAAAGCTGAAAGTGCCCTTGGTCGCAGGCAAATCTGAGATACTGCCGGCTCTCTGGATGAATGGCGATGTGTAGATATGCGTCCTGAAGATCCAGAGAGGCAAGTTCCCCCGGGGACATAGCAGCGATCACAGTCCTTAGGGAGTCCTGATCACAAAGGAATTGGGATCCTTCAAATCCAAAATGGGACGACAACTACCATCTTTCTTGGAGACCACAAAGAGGTTTGAGTAAAAACCCATACCTCTGTCCTGAACTGGAACCGGCTCTAGAACATCCTTGACCAGAAGGGCCTGTATAGCTCCATTGAACAGACGGCTTTTCTCTGCGCCCTGGGGCGTATGAGAGGAGAAAAAAGCAAAAAGGAGGAAGAAAGACGAAAGGGATCCTGTATCCCGCCACCACCTGTAAAAACCATGGGTCCGCCACTGAATCCTCCTAGACACTGTGGAAGTGACCCAGATGGTCACCCACAGCAGAGTGGGGACCCGGGTTCGGTGAGTCACGCCAAAGGCGGCTTGGAAGCCTTAGGCTTGGAGGAGACCTTGAGCTTTGAGGAGGCATGTGGAGCTGAGGGAACTGCCTGGTTCACTGGACGTGTCTCAGTCTGAAAGGAACGAAAAAAAAAACGATTACGCTTGAGAGGCGTTTTCTTCCCAGGGACCAAAGGCAGAAGTGTACTTTTACCCCCTGTGGCCTCACTAATCAAATCCTTAAGATCTGGCCCAAACAATGACGTGCCTTGAAAAGGCAAGGAGAACAAGACTTTTTTTTAGAAGCGGTGTCAGCAGACCAGAACTTGAGGAAAGAGCTCGTCTGGCAACCACAGACATAGTGCAAACCCTAGCCACGAAACGGATGACATCAAATAAGGCAGCAGAAACATAGTGCTGGGCCTCAAATGGTGGCAAAAAGGTGCAACATATCCAAAGTAGGAGCACCCTGACGGGCAGCCAGGGGGAGTTGTTCAGTCCAGATCGCAATGGCCTGATTAACCCAGCCACAGCGAACTCTGGACGCATGGCAGTACCAGCAGTGCCAAAAATGGACTTGAGGGAAACCTCAAGTTTTTTCTCAGTCCAGTCTTTCAGAGCGGAGGCATCAGAAACTGGCAGTAGACTTAGATAGCCTGGAAACAGGAGCATCCACTTTGGGGGGGGATGAACCCACTGAGCAACGCCGCCTCAGAAAAGGGGTAAAGCTTGGCACATTTTTTGGAAACAGAAGGTTTCCGGTCCGGGGATTTCCACTCAGACACAAGAAGCTCAAGAGTGGGGTTAGGTGGAAAACAGGTAAGGGGCTTTTTAGGCCCCTGAAACACATCAGAGGGATCGGAAAAACCCCCTGAACTAAGGGAATGTTTAGGGTAGTCAAAACAGCCCTGATCAGGCCCTCAGCTGAGGGCTCAGGATCAGCCTCAAAAGGGGTCCCCAAAAAACTGAGAGGAGCCCACAGCAGAACATTCCTCAACATCTGAATCCACCAGCAGTTTCTCCTCAGAGGAATCTGATACATCAGGTACTCCTGCGGTTTAGGCAGGGAAGATTTGACTGAAGAGGGGGTCTGCCATGAATGGTAGCCCCCCTGTAAATGGGATGGAAAGAGTTGCAATGTAGACTGGAGGCTCTAAAGCATGGCTGGAGGTCCCTGGAAGAGACTCAGGGACATCAGAACATGCTTGGCATAAATGACCTGAGAATTCTCTAGGCAACCCTGAATGACACGAGGAGCAATAAGCAATATGGGACACAGAGACCCCAGTGTCCTTAGTCTTATGGCCCGGCCCCAAGCTCCAACGGATTAGACATTCTCACAGTTTCAAAAATGTTTAGAGTATAAAGAATCACCCAATTACAGTATGTAAGATTAAAGTTTCACCCCAGAAATCGTTAAAATGCACTTATCTGGCAGGCGAAGGGTTAATCTGCAGAGGAGAAAAGAGTCGTCCAAGCCCTGCGTAGAATACTCGTTCTAGAAAAGATACAAAATGGCTGCAGTGGTGGGAGCCAATGAAGCAAGAGCTCACGGGAAATGTAGTTTCCCTAGAAAAAGTACCCAACAGTGCCCGAAGCCCCCTGAGCCCCCCCAACACATTTGAAACGTGAACCAGATGAAAGCGCAAGGGCAAACAATTAACACGAGCCATCTCTGAAGTCGCTACGTTGAGCGGTTGCAGAGATATGTCCCAGACTGTGCAGTCCCATAGAAGTGAATGGAGCAATGGCGTCTATGCGGTAAAGTGCGGCTTTAAATTTTGCAAAGTTGAAAGTAAAAAAAATAAAAGTACATGAAACATCACTAGAATATGTGAGGACACCCAGAAAAACACTGAACCCAGTACGGAAAGTGTCCCCCCCCAAAAAAAAAAAAAAAAAGATCCAGCAGATAAAAGGTAAGTTACCACATAAACCTTTTCCAAAACACCCAGACATACAGATAAACCCAATGAGTACAGGAGTGTGTAATAAGAACTCCAAAGGAAAAACTCCTGTGCAGAGGGGCACTGTGGGACATGTGAACCTGCAGCACTCAAAGGGTTGCTCACCTTTCCTGCAGATCTTCTGTCTTCAGACTACCATGTATTAAGAAGAAGCCTTGGTGGGCAACTCCTGAGGAAAGAACTTGTAGCCAAGATTTCTCCCCCAGGGCTTAAGGTCCACAAAAAGCATCTGGTTACTGGGCTAGCCACATCTAAGGACATTGTCAGTTATGGTAATTCGCCTAATGGTGGTATTCCATTTCTAACAGAAAAATATGTCTAAAACTATAGCAGAACTGTTCTCTTGCCTGTGTCTTCACCAAGGAACAAATCTTTCAGGAGCTGCTTGGCTAACTGCAGCCAAGGAGGGAAGGTAGGCGCCACCCCCTGCATACAATTCTAGAATTCTTCTTGCCTACAATTAAAGGGGAAGATCACCTACCCAAAGTTACCCGTAACCTGTATTGGACAGCAGAGAAAAATATGTATAAAATAAATAAATTAATAATAATAATAAATAATTGCTTTTTCACCAGTCAAGAGGTCAGGGCACAAAGGGAGTTGTAATAGCTCCACTACAGATAGACTGAAAAGATGTGAATAACAACCCTGACAGTTCCGTAACTGGGAAAGGAGAATGACATGAGGCTGCTCTTTCCCGATTTTCATCAACACCCTAGGTATCAGAGGAACTGGTGGATTAACGTACATCAGAGGAAAATACCAGGAAATGATCACCACATCTACCAAGAGAGCTAGAGGATCTTGTGACCTGGCACAGATTAAGGAACACTGCGGTTCAGGCAAGAGGCCATCAGATCCACCGATGGAAGATGCCAGATGAACCATTGAGTCGAATACTCTAAATAAGCTCCCAATTTCCGGCATCCAGGAGCTTGCAACACGAAAAAAGACAATCTAAATATGGAAGACTTCACTCAGGATTGCGAGTACCTCTAGATATAAAGAAACAGCATAGAGGAAGGGACATGAAATTTATGTGATACCCTTCAGAATACCTGCAAAACCCACTGGTCTGCTATATAAACAGTCCACGTGGTATGGAAACAACAGCCATGAACAGATCAGATCTCCACACATCATGTAGAGGTGGGCTTGTCATTCTTGGGCTTTTGAGCAGGCTTCTTCCCAGACTAGGCTTGCTTGGTTTTTGGAGTGGGATGCACCTAGGTAGCAGAGGGAACTGGTGCCCTGGGTTCTTACCTATACTGGTGAGAGGAGGAAGTAAAAATATATATGAGACAGCCTAAATAACACCCTCAGCAGAAAGACTGGGGTCTTCCTCATAAGTAAAACACAAATCTAAGTTGGGCCCCTGGAGTTGGTGTAGTGGCCCACAGAGGAAGAGTTACAGAAAATTCCCTAGAAAGCCAAGTCTGAATTATTGGAAGCCTTAGACTTGCCCATGTATCGCTTATGATTTGACATAGTCCGGAAACACCCAAAGAATAAAGTATAAGCAGTAGAAAGGTCAGCTCAGGACTACCTTTGTTTTGCAAACAAAAAAAAAAAAAAAAAAAAAAAAACTTGGGAAAAATGGGCTGCTGGAAAATGCATTTTCCTGCAGCTTAAAAATTGTGCTGTAGATCTCAATAATCTCATTTCATGTGTGTGTGTGGGGTCCAGTAACCAGTGTGAAATGACAGAAGCACCACCATGGACTTATCAGCTTCCAAAACACAGAGGTATGTGCGATCCAAGAATGACACCTTGCATGCATGTTCTTAAAGGCACCATGAAAAGTACTGAAAAACTAACAACTTAGCAAAAAAGTGGCAACAAATAGAGAAATAGGTGTGGAAACACCACTACCATGAGAGAATTGATCCCAAATGAGTGGAAATCCATACAAGTAAAATGCCCAGAAAGGAAGTGCAGGGGTTAAAACCCCCATAACTGCAGCCAAGGATAGGACATAGTTTATGCTTCTAACAGACGTTCTGAACCAACAAGCCCAAGTCAGGCACCTAAACCACAAAATAAGTGGCTGCTAGACAGAGCATCAAGGACATACTAGAGATCCACACCTACATGGAAAGGGTTTGCTTCATTCTTCAGTCTCCCATTCAAGTAAGTGAATAAGCACCAGATAATGCTATGAGGAAAAGGCCGATAAAGAAAGCCATCCTCCACAGGCTCAGGTCCTGTAAGCCTTTGAACTGATCGATCCTTTCAAAAGGAGGCCAGGAATAGGAGTCCACCTAATGTGTTATGGGGCTATATGATCCCCCAACAGAACCAAACAAAAAAAGGAAGTAAAACCAATAGCTTTGCTCTTGCAGATCCTCCTGAAAAAAGTTAATTTGAAACAAAGCATGCTCTACGGGGGTAAAGTGAACAAGGGAGGGAGTCTCCAGCTCAGACTTTTTTTTTTTTTTTTTTTGCATGCCATGACATCTGGAGGAGGTGACCCCCCAGGTTATTATTCCTATGTTATTGTATGGAGCCTATGTACTATGCTTTCTTCAACTTTGGAGGAGATCTTAGTGAATAGGCTCCATAGAATAACATAGGAATTGGAGAAGTCATATCCGCTTTATCACCTCCTTATTGCCACTTGGTGAATCTCCCTGCAGGAGTTATGGCCCCATTTAAATCTGGAATTTTCTGTTTCCATTGGAGCAGTAGGTTTGCCTTCAAAGTGCATCTTTTTTTCCTCAGTACATCAGTCTGAGGAGACCTTATATATGGAGAGAAAAAAAAAAAATGGTCGAATTCTGGGGCAAACCAACTGCGCTAAAGGGGAAAAATAAGCACTGCCAAAATTTACCTTCATTTAAACATGACAATCCCTTGAACGCTAGACATCTCCTAATGCACTGCTTCTTAATATGTTGGAAACGCATTCAAGAGGTTGAAGTTAAAGAGATTAAAATTTTGCATATTGAATATGGCTCCATATTTTTTTTTGTACTTCAAGACATAACATTCACTTCCTATAATTAGGTTGGTTAAAGGGATAGTAATAGTTAAAATGTAATAAAATATATATTGTAGTGTTTAAATCCACAAGTAAAATAAGGGAAATCTCACTGTTCTTACAGCCCAAACTTAACTTTTTTTTTTTTTTTTTTTTAGGTGCAGTATCACAGTGGTCTGAAATTGTACAGTGTCGCTGTTTCTACACCATCCTATGGAGATTTCTGGTCAACTGACCAGAGCTGTCCATAGGACAGTGTAGTAACAGAGCCAATGCACAATTTCAGGCCACTGTGATATTTCAACTAAACATTCACTTTGAACTGTAAGAAATTTTGAATAAAATGCCTTTCAGCAGTGTGATTACCCTTGTTTTACTCTGCGGAATAAACGCTACAACATTTTTTTTTTTTTAATTAATTTTTTTACATTTATGTATTACTATCCACTTATAGGGGTTTGTACCCTAGGAGTAAGAGGATCATAACCTATTTAAACAATTATCTTAAGTAGGTAGGTATCCTACATACAGCAGTCAAGTAAACCCATTTATGTATTAAATCTGCAGTTTGCAAAATATAGTGATCTGTACACAATCCTGCCTATACGTAATATCTCACAGAAAACAGACCTGAACAGATTGATATGAAGTTGTGCCCTTACAGTCTTCAGACTGTAAACAGACAAAACTAGCTGTTCAACACAATACATATTAAAATGCTCCTGAATGGAGCAGACCCGGAAGCAGAAATAGACCCCTGAAATCTTCTAAAGAGTGCTCCACAGTCTCTGCCATGCTAGTGCTAGCAGGATGACTGTTTTTTTTTTTTCCTTTTTGTTTTGTTTTTAATCATAGCCAATGGAAGAACAGGTATGCCAGATGTACATCCATGAAAACAGCACGGCATCTACTGACACAGCTCTTGGATCACTTACCTCTAAGCAAAAGATGAGGGCTCAAAAGACACCCACAACATGGTGAGCTCTGCTAGGGTGTCTTAACTCAGCACCAGCTTTGGTCTTTTGAGGCATGACCCTATAGTTATCAGTTAGACACAAAAGAAACAAATAACTCAGATGTTCCCAACTGAAGTGTTAAAGGGATAGTAATACTTTGTTTTCTCTTTATTTTATTTTGTAGGCATTAAAAAAAACATGAAGAATGATATAAGTCTTATCTCTCAAACCTTTATGGTTTAAGAGATATTCACAAGCAAAGTATTCCCCCCCTGTTCAGCCAGATCAGAAGGGAGGTGCCCAGGTAGACTGCAGAGAGGGACAATCTTCAATTAAGATAAGGGAAAAACCTGAAAAACTTGTCAAGGGGGGAAGGGCTTTCATTGTTTTCATTGTAAGAAGATTGTCCCCTTCTGTTATCTGTCTGGTCTTACAACCAGATTCACATCTGAGAAGAGATGGCTTACACTAGGAAAAAGGGGAGGGAGGGGGAAATTTTGCTTGTGAATATCTCTTAAACCATAAAGGTTTGAGAGATAAGACTTATATCGTTCTTCATGTTTTTTTAATGCCTACAAAATAAAATAAAGATAAAATGAAGTATTACTATCCCTTTAAGGACACAACTGAGTCACTCATTACGAGATTATAGTTCCTCTTTAAAAGGACTTCATGAAAGTCTATAATGATAAAGTGCTGTTCAGATGAACATATGAGGAACATAATCTTGCCTCTCTTTCTTCCTTTTAGAATCCTTCTCTCTATCCCGATTGTGGTGTCTGCGTGGGCTCCTGCTGTGCTCTCTTCTGCGCCCAGAACGCTGTCTTTCCCTGTGACTTCCACCAGAGTGTCTCGAGTCTGCAGAGGGGGATCTCTGTAGCGCTCTTCTAAAATAAGGGAAGACTCTGTGATTGTATCATTCAGCTACACAAGTGCTAGACAAGAAATCACTTTAGTGCTGTATTTAATATGCTAGAGAGGCCCCAGAAATGAAAATTCCTAATCATTATATGTTGCTTTTAATGATTTCCAAGTCATAAGAGTCATTGTATCAAGACAAATTTTTAGACACCAAATTCAATTTATATGTCATCATTATTAAAATTAGTTCATGGAGATCAATTCTGTAACTATGCACATTTGTACACACAGCATTGGGAACATGTATATTCTTTGTTTCCAGAGACCTAAACTAGCGGGGACCCCTGAATACCATGATGTGTCAGGACCGTCACTGGTCCTTAAAGGGATAGTAATGTTTCACAAAACCAGCAGCTCCATTTATTCTTCATAGTATTTGGGCCATGGAGAGTGTTCTTTTAATACTGTCAGAGTTGTAGTTCAAGAGTAATTGAATGGTAAAGTATCCCCCTCCCACCCCTTTTACCTAGTGTAAGCCACCTACCCTCAGATGTGGAATCTGGTCTCTTGACCGGACAGGTCACAGCAAGGGACCTTCTTACTGTGAGAACAATGAAAACCCTGCTCACCTTGACAGGTTTTCCCTTATGCTAATTGAAGATCGTCCCTCTCAGCAAGCCACTTGGACACCACCTTACTGCTCTGAGGTGAGAAGTGTTACATCAGTACAAGGGGCGGGAGGGAGATCCTTTATCATTCGATTACTCTTGAACTACAACTCTGACAGAATTGAAATAACACTCTCCATGGCGCAAATACTATGAAGTAGTAATTGGAGCTGATTTTATTATGAAACATTACTATCCCTTTAAGGGGATAGTAATACTTGCTTTCCATAAAGTTTAATATTTCATATAAAAAAAATTAAATAATGTAAGTCCCGTTGCTTAAAGTTGAGTAGTTTTAGAATTATAAGCTTATGAAGTTCCCCCCTCCTGCCCCTTTTACAGATGTCAGTACCCTGACAGATTGAGATCTACTACACAACTCTAAGAAACAGGACATTATTATTTGTTTTAATATGAACAATATTAAACTTTATGAAAAGCAAGTAATACAATACCTTTAACGCAAGTTTACCAATGACGGTCCTGGAGTGGCATAGGTCCTTCAGGGGTTAATTGCATTAGTCACTTATTACAAAAACAAAATTAGCCAATGTGTACTTTACGCAGCTAATAATAAAAAAAACCTGGTTTACAGACGCTTGCTGTAAGTAATATTTAAAAGGCTTATCAAAATTTCATTTTCAGCCATTAGTGTATGTTCAATCAGTGGTCCAGAATGGCAAGTTATTTTGTGCAGTTCTCCATTACCATTTACCTTCTAGCAGAAGATGATGAAATCGATGAGCTTGCTTCATCATGCATCTCACCTTGCCAATGGCTACTCAGCTCCTCCATATGCACACTTATCACATCACGGATGATCTGAAAGTTACAGGTCATTAGTATAGTGCAGGAGAAGGCAATTTTCGGCACTCTAGCTGTTTGAAACTGCAACTCTCATTACCCCCAGCTAGCCCAAGACTGGGTGGGCATGGGAGCTGCAGTCACAAGACCAATGCTTTTGTAAAACCTCCAGCATAGTGGTATGCAATGTGTGGCTCCACAGGCCTTTACCCACAATTCTCTTCATATTCAGGCAGCTGAGGATGGTGGGAATTGTAGTCAAATTTCCTGCAATGTAACAAATCTATTCTAGCATTTACAACACCACAATCTCTGATCAGTCACTCATTAAACAGTTAGGCATGCTGTGATTCCAGTCAAGTATATACTTAGGATTCCTAGTAGAGCAATACATTTCTAGTGTTCAGTTAGCAAGTCAGTGGTTCCTTGTGGGTGACTGAGGAGATCTGACTATGCAAAAGGTTATTTGTGGTCTGTAAAAGTGGAGCTGCTCAGAAGGCATTAGGGATTGCAAAACTAAAGAGGGACAGTGAAACCTTATTAAAAAGGACAACTATTATTTTCCATTGCTTTTTTCCTGGAAGCAATAGGTGTATTTTGTTTTTGTTTGTTTTTTTTACTTAAACTCCATTTATTTCTTTGTCATCAATCTTTTTTTATTGTGGCATTGTTGCTGTTGCAGCCTATGAAAACTCAAGCGTCAGCAACAAAAACAGATTATTATCCCTTTAAAAATTACTTCCGTTTCCTATAGGGTACAATAATGTAAAAATGTTGGAAACCGCAGATAGATATTTGGGGACTTTTTAGAAAGCAAACCAACCACACCGCATAGTATAAATAAATATGCCCACCCAGTTAACATTTGTCAGTGGCAGAACAGCACAAAGTACAGTTTGGCAATGTGTTCACATTTTGCCAAGCATGTACGGCATACTGCCTGGCAATTATATACACATACTCACCAATTCATTACTCGTTAGCATATCAGGATCTCTTTTTGATGAGGGTGAATTGAATATCTGCTTTCCAACTGGTATGACTCTTTCTTCATATACGTAATGGTTATGACCATTAGTGCAATCAGTTAATTTCAAGAAAGAAAAGTGACAGGGTGTTGGTTAGTGCTCCTGGCACCGCATACCGAAAGCGTACAATTGTTCTTAGGTTTGTAGCAGGTATTGAAAACAGGAGAAAATTCTATGGTTTTCAGAGATTTTAGTATCACTGAAGTGGTGGAGGAAAAATAAATAAATAAAAAACAAAGTCCTATAAAAAGCCACCTTATGGAAATATTTATGCGCTTCTACCTCTACTATGGGTGAAAGGCTGGTTTTCCAAAAGGGCAGGTATTTCCTTCATAACCCTAAGAGTTATGACCATTTTATTAGAGGCGGGCAATTTCAAAAGGAAAATTAGGTTTAATCTTGTTATTCTGGTACCCCCTACTGCAGGGCTGTCCAAGTCCAGTCCTCAAGGGCCACCAACAGGCCAGGATGTAAGGCGAGTTAATCAGAGGCTCATTCATTTTGACTGACTCACCTGTGCTGAAAATCAGGGAAAATCCTTACATCCTGGCCTGTTGGTGGCCCTTGAAGATCAAACTTGGACAGCCCTGCCCTACTGTATTTCAACTTAGTCCAATGGGGTGACATTTTTTTTTTCCTTGGATAAGAAATAGCTAAAATAATGCTGTACAAAATCCCATAGTTCACAGAATTCAGTACAGACAAAATGTAAAAAAGAAATGCCTATTTTTTCTTTAGTGCCACCTTCTGGAAGCATTTGTGCACAACAGGCTAGGGATAAAAAGGCACTGGTGTATCCAATTTACGTATGCTTTTTAGGGAGCTATTTTGATTTTATAGGGTAATTTGGCCTTCTAATTGTTTATAGTTTATTTTCATTATCTGCATGAAAATGACAAAAATCAAAATGCTTTTATGAGCCACAAGTAAGGACACGTTTATTCTTGTATTCATACTGCATCAGTGTACCTTGGAGATACAGAGTTCAGCTCAAGTATTCATTCCTTGTATGACTTCCACATTTTGTTGTGTTACTGTCCTGGCTGTTCAAAGAATCCGGGTCCGAGTGCTTAAGTGTGGCACTAGGGAGCGATGCTTACGCACAGAGACAGTAACCCTTGTCCCTTGCAGCAGCTCAGGCCAGATAAAGTTGCTGGCTGCAAAGCCAGATGTCCGATCCCGGTTGAGCTGGGAAGCTGACCAGGATGGGACTAAGAATGTACTGTAGCAGACACGAAAACCAATAGACCAAAAGGACCCAGAATGCAGACTGGTTGTAGCCCTGGTACAGATCAACAATCAGTGTGTCGTAAATAGATATGCTCCTAACGGAGCTGCCAAAAATAGGAATAGGGAGGGCCCTAAGATGCACAGAAATGGGACCTATGATAGCTGGGACAGGGAGTCCCACAGAGAAGGACCCTCCAAGGGAAGCAGGCTATCAATAACCCCCTGACTAGAACCACCAAGGGAGGCAGAGTGAAAATGGATCCAAAGAGAAAAGGCAAACAGATGGTAAAGAACAGGCCAGAGGGAACTGGGGGAGACTGGAATCTCAAATCGGAGGCAAAAGAGTAGTCAGGAATGGGCCGAATCAAATACCAGAGATCAAAAAATAAGACAAGGCAACAAAGTACTAACACACACATATTTGTTGGTTGCTCAAGTATTCACCCTCTGAGTCAATACTTGGTAGATGTATTTTTTGGGTACATTTCTACCGGCTTTCCAAATCCAGATCCTGCAGCATTTGCCAGTTTTCCTGGGTAAAAAAAATTGAGGCAGCGTGAGAATCTGTGGCAAGACTTGAAAAATGCTGTTCACCATTGGATTGAAACCTGGGTCATTCTAAGACATTGTGGTTCCCGTTTTATGTCACTCCACTTAAAAACTCTGCATATTTAGTGCCACTGGCCTGCTTGAATTTGAAGCCCAAGTCCATGTTCCAAGCCTCTGAAGGCTGAAACAGGTTTTCCACTAAAATAGCCGATTTTTGGCTTCAACCATCATTTCCTCAGTCGTAACCAGCTTCCCAGTTGTTGCTGATGAAAAGAATCTCTATAACATGATGCTGCTACCCCATGCTTCACACACTGGGGATGGTATTCTCAGGATGATGAGCAGTGTTGGCTTTGTGCCAAACACAAGAGGTTTGCTCTAAAGACAAAGTTTCATTTTTGGTTTTAAGCCAGAGAATTTTTTTCCTCATGTTTGCTGTGTTTTCAACAAGTATTTTGGCAAAATACAGAATGGGATTGGATATGGCTTTTTTCCCCAACTTTATTCTAGCCACTCTTCAATAAAATACAGCTTTATGGAGAAAACATCTGATAGCCGTCCCATGGATCAGTCCAGCTGCTTCAGAACAGGAAGACCATGCATGAAGGGAAATATAGTATACTGGAAAGTACTGAATCACATGCTGATAAAGCCTAAGAGATTGAGAGGTTCCCAGTAGATGGCTATGCAATATTTTGAGACCTCTTTAGCATTTAAAAGGTTAAACTAATCTCTAAAAGCAATGGGGATTTTGGGGCTTTTCTTTTTCCCCTGAGGTGCAGTTTATTTGCCCCAAAATTGCACCACTTTTTCAGTTTGCTGAATAAGGCCCTTGGTACTTACAGCTCTAGTGCCATTACTCACCCGCACCTACATAAAGCAATGGTCAGCTGCTAGTTTTAGTAGTTACAACAAACTTGTTAGTAATAAAAATAATAATAAATACACCATAGTGTTAATGCTTTACCTCTGTGTAGGACTTCTTTGTTATGTGAACGTTCTTTGCCCTGTAAGACTGTCGGCGTCTCTTGTAATCTCTCATCTCTGCTATGATCTCAAGGTGAGATTTAGGCTCCTTCTCTTTATCATCTAACAAAGTTAAATAAAGCAAAGTTTTCAGTTATAGTATCTCACAACAAACAAATTATTTCTCATATGTCACTAAATGGCGCAGTTCAGAACCAGGGTAGGAAACCTTTAGCTCTTCAGTTGTTGGAGACTATAACCATCATCTCCAACAACCAATAGGGTTCTATGGAACAATCTGAGAGCTACTAATCTAGTTCTAAAATGTGTGCAAGGTAGATCCCAAGCTGCACACAGAGGTTGATTTACTAAGAAACTTGGGTTATGCTAAAGCAAACCAATTGCACCATAGAGCAGGGGGCAAAAACAAGCAATCACACCGAGTTTAACTTCCCAGTTGATAGATAGGTAATCAGCACATTGCATCAAGTGGTTCAATGTCTCAGTTAAATGAATGGGAACTTTTGTCTCGTATAGTGCAATTTGTTTGATTGACTTACAATGAAGACACAGGTACGCTCTTGATTAAAGGGATAGTGATACTTCGTTTTAACTTTATTTTATTTTGTAGGCATTAAAAAAACATGAAGAATGATATAAGTCTTATCTCTCAATCCTTTATGGTTTATGAGATATTCACAAACAAAGTATCCCCCCCCCCCCGTTCAACCAGATCAGAAGGAAGGTGCCCAGGTAGACTGCAGAGAGGGACAATCTTCAGTTAAGATAAGGGAAAAAGCTGAAAAACTTGTCAAGGGGGGAAGGGCTTTCATTGTTTTCATACAAAGAAAATTGTCCCCTTCTGTTATCTGTCCTGTCATACAACCTGATCCACATCTGAGAAGAGATGGCTTACACTAGGTAAAAGGGGCGGGGAGGGGAACTTTGCTTGTGAATATCTCATAAACCATAAAGGATTGAGAGATAAGACATATCATTCTTCATGTTTTTTTAATGCCTACAAAATAAAATAAAGTTAAAACGAAGTATTACTATCCCTTTAAATAGTGTTTGGTGAACAAAATTCACAACCAATGTTTCAGTTTTCAACAGTAGGACATTCATCTGTGTAGGACCTGAATGAAGGTTTTAAATGTTGGAGAATAAAACGTCGGTTCTGATTTATACTTTGTCACTAAAGGAGATTTGAATCTTAAAAAGGGAGGGCGTGTGTGTCTGGATTCTCACTGATCTCTTACTTGGCTTAGTTGATGGTCAAACTGAGCGCCTCATGGTAAACCACTATTTTCTGTCCTGAATGGTAAACCACTATTTACTGTCCTGAATATTCAGTATATGTGCAGGGTTTTAATGGTTTTTGCTCCAGACTGACACCTTGAGTGCTAGAGAGGACTACAGTGCTTTAAAAAATGCAATGTGCTGGAGACATTTAGCTTTCAAGGCGTCAAGAACCCCATTTAACTCAATGGGAGGTTTTTTTTTTGTTTTTTGTTTTTTAAATCTACTGTGCAGTTAATTTGCCCCAGAATTGCTCTTAATTTATTGTGGTGTAAAGTTTTCAACGTACTAAGAAAATGTAAAAGTTTGCTGGATTTCATTCCATAAAATAAAAAGGCTTTATACAACTAAAACAGTTATTCATTTTGAGGAGGAACGTACCTTGGTTTATCTTAGCAGCTAAATCTTCAAATAAATCTGACTCATTCTGTTCAGTCTGTGCTGCAGATCTCTGTTTCTTTGTCTCATCGAGGACATAGTTATAAATGGCAAGGCGATCAGCAGGTCCTAGGTCACAGATAGCTCGCTTGTGATTATGAGGAACCTCAACAGGAGAGGTAGAATATGCACCTAAAGCAAAGAAATGGAGTCACCGATTCAAACATCACATAGTATAAAAAAGCAGAAGGGTAGTTGATAGATTTAAATGGGCAGTAAAGGCTCAGGGACTTTACAAGTGTAGAAAAGTACCTGATCGCTATAGGATTCTAATTCACATAGCTCAGGGGTAAGCAGCCTTAGGCGCTCTAGCTGTGCTCCGATCATCCCCAGCCAGGCAACAACTGGAGAACTAAAGGTTGCCTATCCCTGCCACAGTTTAAAGCTCTGCCATATTATTTATGTTCCTTGCGGAGCTGGGTGAAGTCATTCAACAACAGGGCTCAGAGAGGGCAGAGATATCCTTGAGACAGCAAGTAAAGAAATGAGGTCACCTATGCAGAGGGCAAGGGGATTGAGATTTTTAAGCTATGTGAACCCTACTCCCATATAGGTCAGATAATATCCTACACTTATAAAGCTCCATCCCAATAAGCCTTTAAAATTATTCACAGATAGAGTTGAACAATTATATATATATATATATATATATATATATACACACACACCCTTACCCTCTTTCATGGTACCGAATAATATTTTTGTGCTACTAACTGACACAAGGTACTAAGAAAGGGGAAGAAGGAAAAAAAAAACAACAAAAAAAAAAAAACTCTGTATGAGGGCACTCTCTACTAACCTTGCTTAACCCCCTCAGACTCTTCCAACTGGCCAGTTTAAATATTACTAAACCACCTGTAATTGGCCTTATTACTTGCAAAATCTCTGCTGCATGAGACTGCTCCCCCTCATATCCAATATCTTGTCTGATCTTAATAGTATTACCCGATATAAAAATAATGTAAACTGAATTTGAATCTATGTATCGTTGATATATTATTTCTGTTGCCTACTGTCTACCGAGGTCCACAGACCTATGCTGGTTTTGTACTTCTCTTTTCAATAAAGGTTTCTTTAAATATTAAAATGAATAAATAAATAAATATTGCTAAGCCAAACATAAAGGTAAGCCATTGGATGATCGCAGCATATTTTGAAAAGGTTGCTTCTGAAGATCCCCCAGAAAGAGATATCTGTCCCACCACTGTCTGAAGCATGGGGAAAGAAATGGCCTAATGACTAGCCCAGTGTTCCCCTGGACAGGAACTAGGGCCATCACATTGCATTTAATTCCATGGCAAACACCAATACCCACCCTTCTGATGGGGCTGCAATAACCTCTTAAACTGTGCTACCACAGAGTATCTCCTCACCACATCCAGACTCTATAAGCAATTGTAACTGCCTGAGGTCTTACATAAAAAACTACTAAAAGCAGATGACAGAGCAGAAAGCAGGACCCCTGTATTGTGTTTATGCCAACATGAAGGAGGGACAGGAAGCAACCAGATGTAACCACAGGTAGAGAAGGGTCATCTATGATGTTAGAAAAAAAAAAAAAAAAAAATTATTACAGAGGACATCCCTTTCTCGCTGTGGCACACCAGTGCATATCACAACACATTTCTGTGAAGTGAGACACTCCAGTGCCTTGGCCTTTAGGTAAAACCCCTTTAATTAGATTATATATCTATATCTCACAAACAGCTACAGAAAACACTCATGGCCCTGGTCTTCATGTCTTAACATTGCCAGTAACTCCATCTCCTAGTTAAGATAAGGAGAAAAACAAGCCCTACAGACACTATAGGTCAGGAAGATATTCACTTTATGCCTGGCTCTCCTTCCCCTCTTTAGGTCTCCATATCCCTGCACAAACAGATTTTTTTTTTTTTTTTTTTTTTAACTTAATGGGTGGGGGGGTCTAAGAGGAAGTCTCCTCCACCAGAGGTAATTTTCTTAGTGCCCTGCCACCTAGCATGGGACTTTAATCTCATGGTCCCAGTGTATGAGAAGAAAGGGGGGGGGGTTGGAAGGAGGAAAAATATGTACATCTACTTCTATCATAATAATCATAGTGGCACTGGAGGGGGCTAAATGTTTACCAACTATGTCAGTGCCCTAAATAAATAGCCACACAAACTACACCTGTGCCTTGTTTACACAAGATGATTGTGGATCATTGCTAGCCTCTTGCCCAGGAGTAAACAAAAACACAGGATCATCCACCCGCACTCCCAAAACAAATACTTTTTTTTTTTTTTTTTTTTAAAGAGAAATGTATAAAAGAAAATGAGGAGCAATTTAAAGTGATAGTAATACTTGAAATGTAAAATTAAAAAAAAAAAAAAAAAAAAAAAAATTCTATATTGTAGGGTTTATCCTCCTGAGTAAAACAAGGGTACTACCACTGCTGAAAGATAGGTTTTTAAAAAATTATAACAGCTCAAATTTGATTTGTTTTAGGTGCAAGATCACAGTGGCCTGAAAATCTACAGTGGTGTTGTTGCTACACCATCCTATGGACTGCTCTGGTGTCTACACCATAAATCTCCATAGCATGGTGTAGCAACAGCGCCATTGTAAATTTTCAGGCCACTGTGATAATGCACCTTAAATAAAAAGTCAACTTTGAGCTGTTATAATTTTTTTTTTATAAACTCTCTCTCAGCAGCGGGAGTACCCTTGTTTTATTCAGGGGCATAAACCTTACAACATATATTTTTTTTTACATCTTAAGTATTACTATCCCTTAAAGTGCCAAAAATTAAAATTCACCCTATGCAGAAGCTATAGTAAAAAGAAGAAGTGGCAGCAAAACAAATTTTAGGAGCAAACCATGACTTGAGAGTCAGCGGATGGATGTTTATTTTACATGTTCACAGAATAACCCCCAAAAAAACGTAGGAGCCTGAAGTACACTGTAAGAAAACCATTTAAAATAATGATTCCAGACTGAGTATATATATTCTGTCCATAATTGTCTCCCATTTTTATACATCTGCCACATTACACAGTAATTCTGCCCCAGAATTGCTCCACTTTTCCTTTCCTACATGGGCAGTGCAGCTTCTATTCTCATACTGACCACCCAACATGTTGTAGTTCATGACAAGTTCAGTTTTTGTGGTTCTTAAAAGGATATGTCTTATAAAAGGATACAGCACATACACAGTGGTTGAGATCTGTGAAAACTCATGACTAATCCCGCTTTATACTCACCCCTGTTATGGAAAGAGAAAGAACCAAGAGAACTATTGTTTTACGGTACAAATGCAATAGTATAACAAAGCAATATACAACACAGACCATTATTAACACCTTGATTACCAGAAGGGTGCGCAATGCATTGCTTCAAGATGTGTTGGACATCCTTCTAGTCCTCAATGGGCTGATCATTTACATTTAGTGGATATATTATATATATATATATATATATATATATATATATATATATAGTCTAGTCTCATATAATTTCCATAAATGGAATTTCCATATAATTTCCATAAATGGAAGCATCTTGTTTAGGCAATAGGAAGTCACTTGTAACAAAGATTTACAATTATAGCCATTTTTTTTCTTCAATTAATTAAATATGTTGCAACTCTTATTCATGGAACATGCCTGGGGAAGCTGCTAATACCTGTAAGCCTTCCTCTGGATCAACAGGGGTGTTTTGGCATGGGCTGGACACAGGTCTTTTTTCAGCCTCATCAACTATGTTACTAAAGACATTTTTTGTTTCTTCAATTAACCCTCTGAGTGCCAGAGGGTTATGCAACGCATTGCAGAGCAATATGTTGCGTACCCCTCTGGCACTCAAAGGGTTAAATATGTTGCAACTCTTCTTCATGGAACATGCCTGGGGAAGTTGCTAATACATGGAAGCTCCCTCTAGAGGCTGAGGGTGGGAAACGATGGTGTTTATAGGATGACTGCTTCAGTGAGTGCAGACTCTCTGTAGCCCCCGCCACCCAGCTGCTTGGAAATCATTGGGGTATATGGGCAGAAGATACTTGTTCTTTCCAAGTAGGGCATCACTGCAACATACTAAAAACATGTTCAGGGGTGCTGGCTCTCTCTCAGGTTCTGTTCAGTTTATTTTTTTATTGTAGTATAAAGCAAAAAATATCAGGGGGTACTGATGTTACACATAGGGTCTTTTGCATAATACAACCGAGGAGCAAATCTGGGGCAAACCACCTGCAAAGTTGATTTAAAGGCAGTCTGGAATGCTACAGGAGTTCTCCAAAACATTATCATCATTATGCAGGGGTTAAATGTCTAAAATCAGTGGAAATGTTCCTCTGTCCCCTATGGTACATTGGTGTGTTCCAGAAGTGCTCAATTTCTTCTTAGTCCCATTTTGCAGTTGCTTTGCTTTAATATTTCGTTTTTTGCATTGTGCACGCGGCCCATAAAATCTGCAAGGCACAGACTACTTCTAAAATGTTAACCCTTTAAGTGCCAGATGGGTATACAACACACTGCGTACCCCTCTTGCATGCAATGGGTTATGGGCCAGATGGATGGACAAAGCATTGTAAAAGCAGTGCATTACATACCACTGCTCCATAAAGGGTTAAGGCGGGGGGGGGGCATTCCGAGAACAAGACCTTATCCACATAGCAAAGCAGTAACAATTACGGAACAAACCAACTATACCCCCGGATGTGTTTTTTTTTTGTTTTTTTTTATTTATTTAAAATAAAGGAGACCCCACTAGCATTCAGCGGATTAAAACCACAATTTAAAACTTTGTGGATTATCTACTTGTTCCCTATGGTTCACTTAGTTTGCTCCAGAACTGCTCAATATTTTTATGCAGATGGCCTATGTGTATAAGCATCCTCTAGACTGTAAAGCTCACAAGCAGGGCCCTCTGATCCTTCTGTTCTCCACATTTGATTGTACTAACAGATAGCTCTGTATGTCTATCCCCAATTGTACAGAACTGCTGAATTTGTTGGCACTATATAATAACAACAACAACAATAATAATAATAATAAATCACTTGAAAAAAGCTGCTCATTGGTTTAAGCCTAACAGGAATTTTTTTTTATTTTAGTACAATAGTTCCACCAAGTGGTTGAAAGCAGCACTACAGACAGTCATATTCCAACTTCAGTGAATTGCCCCAAAAGCAACAGCATACATGAATATTTTTTTAAAGGGACAGATTCAGCTTATTCTGGCTTTACATATTCTGCACTAATTGCTTATAATTATTATTATTTGCTTTTACACTTTCATGTCCCTGACATTGAGCTAGAGACTGTGAAAGTAGATCTCTTTATACAGCATTGCAGTTTTTTTTACATCACTGAATACTCTGTATGCTGTACTGGTAGGCTTTTCTACATTGCTCTTCTCTCTGCATTCACCGTTTCTGAACAGAAAGCTAACTGGAAAAAATTCTGAGAGTTCCCGCTCAGGGGCAGAAGTGTAAAAAGGGCAATTTGACTTCACATACTAAGTACCTGTAGGACATGTGAAACATCTCTTTATGGCTGCAGTGTGTAAGAACAACAACTATTGAACTTTAGTATAAATCATAATCACAGGTACAGATGTTGCTTAATGTAGTCAAAGATTATTTTTATTTATTTTTTCCATACACCACAATACTTTGTTTTCCCCACACTTACTTTTATCATAGGACAGATCATCCCTCCCACTGGGTGCACTATTCCTGGCTTCCTTGATTATGTGGAACTGCTGTTCTCTCTCTATTGGAGTAAAACAAAGAACAGGTTGCTTTGAGTCAACAGCAAGATTGTGTTTTTTTTTTTGTTTTTTTTTGTTTTTTTTGTAACTTATGCACAAAGAAGTACAACACTGAAACTTAAGATGGAAAAAAATAAATAAATAAATAAAAAACCCTAATGGTCCCTATGAGTTTTGCACTTATGCCTTCAAATCAGTCCCGGATGTCACATCCTTGGAGGCAGACATGACAGATGCTGGCAGTTTTTTTTGTCGTCGCCCCCCTCCCACAGATTGAAGCAGGCAGAGTGCTCTGCTGAGGAGCTGCCTT
This sequence comes from Rhinophrynus dorsalis, assembly GCA_037306005.1. Classification (NCBI taxonomy): domain Eukaryota; kingdom Metazoa; phylum Chordata; class Amphibia; order Anura; family Rhinophrynidae; genus Rhinophrynus; species Rhinophrynus dorsalis. The sequence continues at coordinate 208,535,927 of CM074723.1, forward strand.
GAGTCAGCCGACACGCATCTCCTGCCGTCAGCTTTACATCTGATAACAGGGAAAAGGGGTGGTGGTGGGGGGGAGGGGGGGGGGGACATGAGCATCGTATATCTTTCAAACCATAAAATGTTTGAGACATGGGACTGGGATTGTTTAGTTTATTTTTTTTTTATCTAAAGACATTACTATCCCTTTAACCTAAAGCTAAAGCAATTTTTTTGCAATAAAAAGGGAACACGGTGGCAATATCTTTTTGGGGTATCGTTAGAATGTGTAAAAGATACTGTACCCGTGTCAAATAAAAACACTAAACAGAACCAGATTTTGTTTGTTTATTTAAAAAGGATCAGGTGCCAGTTAACTAATGAAAATAAATACTGCTATGGGAAAAACTAAAGGCAGTATTCAAGAACCTAAAGAGGTGCAGTCCTGGAGCCACCCAACTGCACTACAAGGGAGAAAAATTAATCCCACTGATTTAAATGGGATTCTAACACCCCCCCCACCCCCAAGTACTAGAATGGTCTCACAGTGCATGGATGTCCTCTCTAGCATTCCCATTTTAAATAATTAGGAATTTTCTGAATTTTTATTTTGTCCCCTGTGGTGCAGTTGGTTTAACCCAGAAACACATATTTCATTTCCAGAATGACAGCCTATGACACCACGCACTGAGACATGGCCAACCATTACTGTCTGAGATAAAGTGATATTCTACGTGTGCCAATGTTTCGTCCATAAGGCCTTCCACAGGTCATGGCCAAGACTGTTAAACAAATTCCTATTTTTCTGAGTTTTTGTGTGGACCGAAATTTTTTTTCTATCCTGATCTACTGGTAATTGCTACACTACAACCCACAAGGAATAAAGGGAGTGGGGTGAACTGCTATATTATATCTTTTATAGAAAAGTGGAACAATTCAGGGGAATACAATAGTGCAATTGGTTTGCTCCAGAACTGTGCTGCTTTTTCTTAGCACATGAGCCTCAATGTTACTGTTCATTGCCACATGCACCATGTGAGGACACACTAAATCCAAGCTTGGTACCACCAGTCAAGTACATATGCAGTCCTGTCTATACTTATATTGGTGAGATTCACTTAAAAATAGTTCATTAATCTAAGGCCCATATTTATAAAAGCAAAGAGGAGTTATTATGGAGTAAATCAACTGCACCATAGGAGACAAATATAAATGCCTGTTAAATTAAAGAATACATTTTTTCTTACCGTTATTTGTATCTCTTCTGTGTCCCTATACAGCATTGTAAGATGGGTAATGTCTCCGCCCTGCAGCTGGGTAGGACTTCCTGAATCTTTTAAGTATGAGCTTCCGGTTGGTATTGTCAGTTTCCTGTTGGCCAAGCGGTGAAGATATAGAGTGTATACCAGTTAAATGTAGGGTAGGGTATGCCGTATAGGGACACAGAAGAAATACAAATAACCGTAAGAAAAAATTTTATCATTTCTTCTGTGTCCCTCTCCAGCATTGTAAGATGGGTCTTAATATGCAGTACCCATGTAAAGGGAGGGAACCAGCATAATGAAGAACATAAGATGGATACATCCTACCAGATTATGATGGGATGACTGCATCCAGGACTTTCCTTCCATATTTGGCGTCTGCTGAGGCCTGGACATCCAAGTGATAGTGTTTAATGAATTTGGACAGGGAAGACCAAGTTGCTGCCTTACCTATTTCGGAAGGAAAAGCGTTCGCTTTCTTAGCCCAAGTAGAGGATATAGCCCTAGTATAATGGGCTTTAAGGTTTGGTGGCATTATATGCCATTTGAATACATTCAGTAATCTATCTGGAAATTGAGGATTTTGATGCTGCCTTGCCTATAAGCCTTCCTTGAAAATATATAAACAGAGTCTGAGGCTCTAAACTCTTCTGTTCTATTAAGGTATATAGAAAGTGCCCTGACTAAGTCTAAAATATGAAATTGCTTTTCTTTAGGAGGCATGAGGATTAGGGCAACATGATCTCTTGATTGAGATGGAACTCGGACATGACTTTTCCTCTGAAGGATGGATTAGGTTTTAAGACCACTTTGTCTTGGTGAAAAATGAGATTCGGACTCTTACAGGATAGGGCTTGCAATTCGTTAACCCTATGAGCAGAGGTAATGGCAGTTAGAAATATTACCTTTAAGGTAAGGATCTTCAGGGAAATCTCTTCCAAGGGTTCAAAGGAAGTAGATCTTGATAACTGGTCCAGGACCAGTTTTAAATCCCAAGGAGGGATAATGTCATGTATGGTAGGCCTGATTTAAGAAATTGACCTTGTTAAGAAATACTTAAGAACATGTTCCGACAATTGAATGGACAAGGTGGCGGACAGAGTCGATACTTGGACTCTAATTGATGCTGGGCATAATCCAGCTTGAAAGCAGTCTTGAAGAACCAGTAATAGAAGGAACCTGGGGAAATTTTGATGCAAACCAAGAATAGAAGATGGACCACACTCTGGAAGAAGATTTTTTTCTACCCAAGATGATAATATTAGCAAGTGCTTTTGAGAGCCCTCTTTTCTTTAACATGATCCTTTCAATCTCCAGGCCATCAGGCGTAAGATGACGATTTGGATGGCAGACTGGTCCCTGAGTTAACAGTCTGGCAGTTGCCATGGGGGTGCTATTGACATAGACACCAGGAAGGAGTACCAAGGCCTCCTGGGCCTGTCCGGGGCTATCACAATTATGTCAGCCTGTTCTTACCCGATATTCCTGACTACATCCATGATTATAGGAAAAGGAGGGAATATGTATGCCACTTGGTAAGTTCATGGAGTTTTTAGTGAGTTGTAGCCTTCGGATCCCTGTTCCTTCCATCTGAACAGGAACCGTACACATTTTGCATTGTTCTTTGAGGCCATGAGATCTATTTCTGGATTGCTCCAAATATGACAAAGTTGGCTGAATATGAGGGGATCCAGGGACCATTCTCCTGGGTCTATGGAGCTCCTGCTAAGGTAATCTGCTATGGTGTTGTGTCTTTCCGCTATGTGGGTGGCTGCGATTCCTCTTAGATTTTTTTTCTGATCAAAGGAGAATCCTCCTGGCTTCCTGGTATAGTTTGTAGCTCTTTGTACCTCCCTGGTTTCTCAGGTACATAACTGTCAGGAAGTTGTCTGAGTGAACTAGAACCCATTTCTTCCTTAGGTTGGTCTTTAGGTGCTGCATGCAGTACCAGACAGCTCTCATTTCTAGAATACTGATGTGCAGCTTCCTCTCCAAAGCTGTCCATTCCCCTTGAATGAGGGTTGACCTCCAGGTACCTCCCCATCCTGTCAGGCTGGCATCTGTTGTCAGATCTTCCCAGTTGTGTTCCTCCAGGCATAAAACCTTTCTGAGATTCAGCTTTTGTGACCATCAGTTCAGTTCTATTCTTGCTGATTGCAGGAGTGGAATTTGCTGTAAAGGTCTTCCAGAATGCATGCTCCAGAGTTTTAATAAACTGAACTGGAGAGAATCGCATATGAATCTTTGACCAAGGAACTACTTGGGTTGTCGATGAGAGGTTGCCCAGTAGTTCCATGAAGTCCTGTGTTGTGTGTCTTGAATCTCTCTTGAACTTTGATACTTTCCTGGAGATCCTGATGACCCTGTCCTCTGTCAGAGTGACTAGGTTGTTGAAGGAATCTAGTTTTAATCCGAGGAAGGTTATCATTCTGGAAGGAGTTAGCTGACGCTTTTCTGTTTTGATGAGCCAACCTAGTTGCTGAAGGTGCTTCAAGGGTGTCCGGATGTGTAGATCCACCTGGGTGTAGGATTCTGCTAGTATTATTACATCATCGAGATAAGAGACAATGTGTATCCCTTGTTTCCTCAGAGGCTGAATGGCAGCCGCTACAACCTTTGAGAACACTCTGGGGGCTGTGGATAGCCCAAAAGGAAAGGACATAAATTGGAAATGCTTGTTTCCTACTGCAAATCGTAGAAACTTCCCATGGGAAGGTTTGATAGGAACGTGATAAAAAGCATCCTGAAGATCAATCCTGGTCATGAAGGCTCTTGGAAAGATGGTCTTTATTGTGGATGATGTTGATTCCATCTTGAAATGAGAAGTCTTGATCAAGAGGTTTAATTCCTTCATATCTAGGATTGTCCGGAACCCCCCAGAACTCTTTGGAACTATAAACATCACTGAATATATGCCAAAACCCTGCTGATGAAAAGGAACAGGTTCTATCACAGAGCTTCGCAGAAGATCCTCGATTGCATGCAGGAATGCTGCAGCTTTTGCAGGGTTGTGGGGAATTCTGGACCGACTGAAACTGTGATGCACTGGCTAGGGTACCCTAGCTGAAGGATCTGCCAAACCCAGAGGTCTGGTTTTGCCAGCTGATCCCAATTCTTGTGAGAAAAAAAAAAAAAAAAAAAAAAAAAAAAAAACCAGTCTGCCCCCGACTGGATTCCGCCTCTCTTCATTGGAATTCTTTGTCTAGGGCTTCCTGAGGAATTCCTTCCGGTAGCCCCCTCTGGTGCTCTGCGTAAATCCTTGTTTCCTCTAATAATAGGATCTTCCTTGGAATTTTGATTGGTCACGAAAGGAAGGATTCCTACCTTTAGTTCCAGATGACCTGGGAGAGGAATCTGGAGTCTTTTGTCTTGTGGTAAAAGAGTACTTCTTCCTCCTGAAGCCTTCTTGATAAGATCATCCTGGTGTTCGCCAAACAAGGATTATCCCAAGAAAGGTAAAGCGACTAACTTGCTCTTAGAAGACGTATCTGCATTCCAAGATCTTAGCCATAATGCCCTTCTGGCTGCCACTGAAAGAGCTAATGATTGAGCCGTGAGTCTAGTCCTGCTAACCATATTCTCATAGTGGGGGTTAGGCAGGCTACAGCTGTGGATGCCCTCAGACTCTGGCCCAGTACCATGAACTGACTTTTAAGGATTCCATTCATTTTCCTCTCCATAGCGTCTCTAAGTGATGTTCCACTCTCTAGAGGCAGAGTTGTATGTTTAGCCAGGTGTGCTACCGCTGCATCAATCTTCAGGGGAAGGATCGAAGGTCTGATCTCTTCTTCGTCGAAGGGATACATTCTGGAAAATTTTCTAGGGATGGGGGATCTTCTATCTCCCAATCTCCATTCTGCCGTCACCATATCCTGAATGCATTGATGGATGGGGAAGATGGAAACATCCTTTTTCTTCCCAAGAAAGGCTGTATCTATAATATTCAGATCTGTAGGAGTATCTGAAAGGCTTAGAGATTTTCTGACTAGACGGACTAAACTATCCACCTTATCCAGGTTAAATGAACCTAGTTCCTCAGTCACTTCACTTTCTTCTTCGGATGAAAGATCTGATTCAGGGTCAAAGAGATTATCATCAAAGGAGTCTTCATCTAAACAAGAAGATTTACCTTCCCCTGGATCTAAACGTTGTCTTTTCCTGGAAGGTTCTGTCTCCTGCATAGACTTGAAAGTGTCCTGCATGGACACTTTCATCCAGATAAGGAAATTTGAAAATTGAGAGGACATGTCCAGACCTGCTGCTTTATTAATGCATTCTTGGCACAATTTCACTGATTAATTAGAGCTTATCTTTGCGTCACAATTGAGGCAAGATTTAAGCTTAGAGGAGCTTTTATCCTCTTTAACTGGAGCTTCAGGAGGCATGCTTCTCCTTCTCTCTGTCCTTTTCTCTTTCCTTATCTCTCTCTCTCTCTTGCCTTTGGAAGACATATTGAAAAACAAGAGAGAGAGATAAAGATGGGTTACTTACCTTATATAGGGAATGCAGAGGAAATGGCATTCTCGGTACTTCCCCATGTGGGATGCCGGGCGGCTTCCTTCCTTGCGTTCCAGCCTGGAATGCATAGAGATAAAAGAGATGCATCAGTTTCCGGTTCATGCCTTCTGCTGGTGTCCATGCCGCAAGAGACGCTTAGCAGTGGATGGAAAGGGGTGATCCTGCTTGCCATCTGTGAGGGCAAGGAAGGCAGAAAGGTTTGATGCACTCCATGTTTGCCCGGATACAAGTAGCAGGTTCCGAGAGCCATCGTGCTGTTTGCCCGATAGACAGCACTCCATGCAGTCTAAGGTAAGCGGATTATCCAAAAACAAAAATCACCCATCTAGCTGGGTAGGACTTTAAAAAAAAAAAAAAAAAAAAAAAACTATACCATCCGGAAGCTCATTACTTAAAAGAGTCAGGAAGTCCTACCCAGCTGGAGGGCGGAGACATTGCCCATCTTACAATGCCAGAGAGGGACACAGAAGAAATTGTGCTTTTTAACCCCCTGAATACCTCTTTAGCACTCGAGAGGTTAAACAGCTCTATTCAAGTGCATGGAAATTTAGGAACTCCACTTTGCTTTTATAAATATGGGCCATATGCACAAACCAAGAGGAGCAGTTCTAGAGCAAACCAACTGATTCCTAAAAGGACGAGTAAAAAAGTCCCCAGATGTGCAATTATTCAAATGGGGATTTTAAGCCCTTAAATACCAGAAAGATTGTGATGTGCTGAAGATCTTCAACATTCAAGGTGTTAAGCGTCCCATTTAAAAATCAATAGGAATTTTGCTTGGTTCCCTGTGGTACAGTTTGCTTCAGATTCAGTCCCCCTTTTTTTGTACATATCATTTTTGCAAGGTTTACCTTGCTGCATAAAAACTTGGGCACGCCCAATGCCAAGAGCCTCCCCAAACAGTAGATGTAGGGAAGAGGTGAAATTATTCTTTTTGCCCAGTACCTCAATGTAGATGCAGAATCCTATTCAAGTTCATGATTAACTGACCATGAACTGATGTAGTAATAGCACCCAAAAAAAGAAAAGAAATGCACCGAGCTACAATAACTTTTTAACAAGACACCTCTCAGCAGTCAATATACCAATGGTTTTTACTTAGCAGGATGAACCTTGCAGTACATTTTTTTTTCCATATTAAGCATTACGATGCCTTTAAAAGAAAACACACCTCCTGAAAGTAACCCTACAATTGACCTTATATATATATATGTTTTGTTTTAGCAGATAACTGCGCTAAATATCCCTTTTGGGGAAAACAGAGGTCTAAAAAGGAACCACACTGAAGAAGGATCCTTCAGGATGGAGCTAAAGAACTTAAAGAAATTGGACAAGAAAAGATATAAACAAGATTATTCTGAAAAAGCATTAGCGAGGATAAACAGTATAGAGAACACACTGAATCACTCCTCGAAAGACATTCCTGCTGACAGGACATCTAAATCTCAAACTTCACAGAAATTAGCAGAGTTTAGCATTCTGGAGTCCTACCAGCAAGAAATCATGTCTGGCTGAGTAGACCTGAGATCCAGGACAAATTGAATGTGTTATCTTTATAACCAAGGCTGGGGAAAAAAAATGTATAGATGTCCTAATTCTATTCTGGCAATAGTAGTCTGTAAGCTCTCATAAGCAGGGCCCGCTGATTCTTTTCTATTCTTTGTTCCATTTGTACTGTTTAATGTGTAGGTTTATTCCCTATTTTACATTGCTGCTGAATAAGTTGACACTAGATAATGGATTGCAATATTAATAATAGTAATTTAAGCGTGAGTATCTTATTAATGTTCCTTTAAAGGGACAGTAATACTTAAGATGTAAAAAAAAAAAAAAAAAAAAAAAAAAAAAATTTTATAGGGTTTATGTCCCCGAATAAAACAAGGGTACTCCCACTGCTGAGAGATATTTTATTAAAAAATTATAACAGCTCAGACTTGAGTTTTTTAGAAGCAATATCACAGTGGCCTGAAAATAATTGTGATATTGCATCTAAAAAATTCAAGTTTGAGCTGTTATTTTTTAATAAAATCTCTCAGCAGTGGGAGTACCCTTGTTTTACTCAGGGGACTAAACCCTACAACATATTTATTTTTACCATTTTAAGTATTACTATCTATCTCTTTAAATAGAGGTTCCAAAACTAGGATCTAAGCATAGTGATGTTTGGGACATTGTAAACGGCAGAGGGCTGGATTCTATTGCAGGTGCTAAACAGGTCCGGCTCTACCATTAAGGCAGCACAGGCAGCTGCCTTAGGGCGCCGCATCGGAGGGGCGCCGGAAAGGGAGAAGGTGAGATTTTTTTTTTTTTTTTAAAATATATCTGCCGCGAGGGAGCGCTCATTTACATGACCAAGCGCTCCCCCGTGGCGTCTACGGGATGCTCACAACGCACAGTGACCCAGGCTCTGTAGTAATACAGAGCGCTGGGAGATGACATCATCTCCCAGCGCTCTGCATTACTGTGAACAGCGCTGGGAGGTTCAGCTCTGTGCCGAAGGAGGCACAGAGCTCTCTTATGGCTAGACCACCAGGGACTCAAGGTAGGGAGCATTGTGGAGATGAAGGGGAATTATGGAAGGGGCATTATGGAAGGGGCAATGTAGAGATGAAGGGGCATAAAGGAAGGAGCAATGTAGAGATGAAGAGGCATAAAGGAAGGAGCAATTGTGGAGATGAAGGGGCATAAAGGAAGGAGCAATTGTGGAGATGAAGGGGCATAAAGGAAGGGGAAATGTGGAGATGAAGGGGCATTATGGAAGGGGAAATGTGGAGATGAAGGGAGCATTGTGGAAGGTGCTTTGTGGAAGGTGCAATGTGGAAGGTGCAATGTGGAAGGTGCAATGTGGAAGGTGCAATGTGGAAGGTGCAATGTGGAAGGTGCAATGTGGAAGGTGCAATGTGGAAGGTGCAATGTGGAAGGTGCAATGTGGAAGGTGCAATGTGGAGATCAAGGGAGCATTGTGGAGGTGAATATGTGGGCGGGAGCAGGGGACTGTGGCAAGGTCGGGGGGGCAGGTGGATTGTGTCGGGGGGGGGGGGGCAACAAAATGCACCTTCGCCTGTGTATACAAAAATCCTCGCACCGGCCCTGGTGCTAAATGTTAACCTGTTTTATCAAACATTTCCCAATTGAAGTTTATGGGGAAAACCAGAGATAAAAGCTGTGATAAAATTAGCACCTGCAATAGAATCTAGCGCAGAATCTGCAGTTTGAATCGTAAGCTGGAAATGGCAAACACTATATTTATTCAATGTTATGGAATCAAAAACACTAATATCTTCATGCATATCTCTAAAGCTGACCAGAATTCCCCTTTGATGCATGGAACTAAAGGAGCAGTTATAATAAATATTATATAAAATAGTGCCTTCTAGTGGCCAGGTGTCAGTTATTTGTTGCATTATATGTAAGCTCTCTACAGAATGTTACAACAACAGCTGTATTACTTCCAGTCAGCTTAAAAACTTTCAGAAAGTAATATAGGGGTTACTTCCTGACAGTTTGATCTGTGATAACTTTTAAATACAACAACTGTAAGGTAGTGGGTGAATCCTTATTCTACTTAGTGCTCCTTTAAATATGGACACTGCAGTGTCTCTTAAGTACCCTGCATTAAAGTGAAGCTCTGGTCACCTTGCTCATTTTATCAGCTGTACCAGTGTTACAATATACATACCAATAACCACAGATGGTATTTTTGTTTTCTGATAGTAAAATCGTGTGTCATATTCTTCTGCCTAAATTTAGCAGAAACAAAAAAGTTAAAACATAAAAATTGTTGACATTATATACATAACACTAGCCTTATTCTGTGCTGCAGACAGACATTCCCCAAGGAGCAACAGGAAAGAGACATTCTGTAAATTCTTACCTATTTCCATTTACAGGATATGGTGGTTAGGGAGCAGAGTCCCTTCTGCCAAATCACTTCAGGACCATTATCACTCTGTGACCTCCCTACTCCCCTCCATCTATCTCACTTAATAATTTGATTGCCAGAGGGGTGTCCATTGCATTACAAAACAATATATATCATCAAATCCTAGTTTTACACACTGCTATTATTGGATTGACGCCAGCCACACTCTGGAGTGGGAGCAGAGTATAGTTGGGAGGCAGTTATTTTGACAGGAGTGGCCTTGCAAAATCAATCCACAAAGTTTCATGAGGATGTTGATTTTGACAGGAGTGGACAGGGTGGCTAATCCCACCCAGCCACTCCTATCAAAATCAATGGAGTTAGCTGGGGGCTTCATTTTTGACAGGACTGGCCAGCGGGCGAAGCGTCCTGCCAAAATCAATGCAGCGCGTTTCATAGGAGCATTGATTTTGACAGAAGTAGCCAGGAGGACAGCCCCCAGCCACTCCAGTCAAAAACCAATGGAGATATTTTCCTAGGGTCATACAGGTCTAGACACTTTTAAATTCCCCCTCACTCTCCCATTTACTGCATTCAATTATTTTTTTTTTTGCCATTACAAATATATTCACACAAACACACACACTATATCTATAAACTTCTAACTATTCCAAGGTTCCTGCAAGACACACCGTAGGGTGGCAGCAAGGCAAAGTTAGGGGTCATGTTTTTTGTCAGGAGTAGTTTGTGTGCGGTTTTTGACAAGAATGGGCAGCGGCCTGCTTTTATTACCCCTCCCTTTAGCTGCTTGCCTCTTGCTTCCTCCCATTTGCCTTTCACCATTCCAGTTCCTCCCTCCGCTTTGCTTCAACTCCCCTCCAACATTCCATTTTATTACGAACACACCAAACATCAGATAAATACAAGTGACATATTGAGTGATCGAGAGCGAGACTGTGGGTGAGCGACTGTGTGTCTTAATTATATATTTCTCTTTATTCTTATGGAGTGCGAGACAGAGAGAGACTGTCGGTGAGTGACTGTGTGTCTTAATGATATATTTCTGTTTATTCTTATGGAGTGCGAGACAGAGAGAGACTGTCGGTGAGTGACTGTGTGTCTCAATGATATATTTCTCTTTATTCTTATGGAGTGCGAGACAGAGAGAGACTGTCGGTGAGTGACTGTGTGTCTTAATGATATATTTCTCTTTATTCTTATGGAGTGCGAGACAGAGAGAGACTGTCGGTGAGTGACTGTGTGTCTCAATGATATATTTCTCTTTATTCTTATGGAGTGCGAGACAGAGAGAGACTGTCGGTGAGTGACTGTGTGTCTCAATGATATATTTCTCTTTATTCTTATGGAGTGCGAGACAGAGAGAGACTGTCGGTGAGTGACTGTGTGTCTCAATGATATATTTCATTTTATTCTTATACTTACCTCCTCCTTACTGTACCCCAGCTTTCGTAATCTACACATAGCCACATGCTTCTCCAGTGAGGATTTGGGCATTCGATGACCATCATCATAAGGACATATTGCAGTTTCCTAGGGTTTAATATAGTAATTAATGTGATCCACCATGGCATGCCTACCAACATTTCAGTATTAAAAAATAGACAAATTTTACCTGGGCAGTCATTGGCAGGTATGCCAGAGCCATATGTACAAATACAGAAGTGGAGCATTACTGGGGCAAATCAAATGTAAAATAGAAAGCAAATACATTTAGCTTTTAAACCCTTAGATAGTATGGAGGTCTCCAATACAGTATGCTAATATATGTAAAATGCAATTATTAATATGTTACAATCCTAAAATGTAATGCTAAACTTGCTTTATAATGAAAGTGTACATTTCCTGTTGGGAAAGTATTTATTTAATTATCCCTGAGCTGCCTATATTGAAGGATAAGGCCTAATGTGACTTAACTGATTGCAATTAGCAGCGTCCATATTCAAGAAGGTTATCTTAATTCTGTGGTTCTCAAGCTTTTTTTGCTCAAGGCACACCTAACACTCAGTCTGGTATTTTCGGGGCACCCCGATCATTATATGTCATTTGTAAAGGGTGTAATGAAGGTTACAAATACATAAATATAGAGTTATTGTTAGACCTCACAACTAAAATAAACATATTGTGCATTGTAATATCCTTAAATATATAGTTGGAAGTTTACATTTCCATTTTTTTCAAATCCTTATAGATAAAATGGGGCATCCTAAATGGATGTCCGGGGCACACCAAAATGCCACGGCACCCTGGTTGAGAAACACTGTCTTAATTAAACCCATTTACAAATAATCCTGCAAAATCAATGAAAGTCCTGGAAGAAAAAGCAGAAATGTCTGCTTCCTTAGAGTACACATAGGTTTTATACCTCAGAAGAAAACAAACAAAAAAATACACACAATGTTTAGATGCCAACATGAAGTATAGGGTCTCAATCCATATGCAGGTTTCAATGGTCCTTTAAAAGTCATACTTAAGCATCTGATTGCCAGAGTCCCATGTGCCACAACAACTGCATACCATCATAAGAATACAATATATATAAATCAGGTACACCACTGTGATATGACTCTGTAAGCCACTCCTTTCCTTACAGTCAATATTACTCTGCTCCCATCTATCTTACCAGGGGCAAATATGTCTGTCCCGATCAGATAAATGTTACTAACCTGCTCACCACTAAAAACCTCATGATCCCACCCTAGCTGCTCCAAAATTTCGTTGAGACGGCTCCTGCATCGCTCGGTGAAGTCCTGCAGCTCCCGCAGCAAATATTGGGGACTCTCCGGAACAGGACACTCCATAATGTAGCATCTAATTCTAGTGAGCTAAAGGACCTTTAATGACATCACAAGTCATGTGACCGCAGTGTAAGACAGGGAGGAGCTTTAGAAAGAGTTTTTGTTGTTGTTCTTGTTGTAGTTTGACTGAATAGAAGCGTGTGATGTTATTCTATACCGCTACCGAGTTTTTTTGTTCCGGGACTGGGTTACCCGAGGCTTTACAACCGTGTAGAACTACGATTCACGTTCTCAATCTGGTTATGTAGGGGGCAAATGCAGGTTCCGCTAGGATTTAAATGGGTCGTTTAACCCACTTAATGATAGAAAGTTCTTTCCAATATCTTGCATACCTCGCTGGCACTCAAAAGGTTAAATCCCATTTAAAACAATGACAAGTTGGACCTAGATATCTTTGTGGGTTATGCACAATAGTTATTTGTCACATACGGTGCAGCTGGTTTGTCCCAGAAATGTCCCCGTTTATATTTATACATATGGCCTTTAAGTCCCTAAATACCGTGGAACTGGGTAAGGAGCACTGAAGAAATTCCTCATTCTGGACATATTGCTCCATATTTATAAAATGAAGTTACTTCTGGAGTGAGCCAACTGCACCATAGGGGACAGAATAAACATTTCTAAATTCGCACACAAAAACTAATGATTACCTGGTGCCAAGTAAGCTTATTCAACCCCTGCCTACTAAATTCCTGCTCTCCTAACCCCCTACCCACCCACAGCAGGGGAGAAAAGCCCCTCTCTGTTCCAGGGCTCCCCCCTCACACACACCAGAACCATGCACACAAGGGGGAAGGGTGCAGGCTCCCTACCCCTTACTATACTTTGGGAGTCATTTTGATGCTCCTCTGTCATTTTAAAAGTGATACCTTTATTGGCTAAGTGGCTCTGTGATGCATCCTAAAGCCACTTAATTAGCCAATAAGGGTATCACTTTTACTCTACACATCCTAGAGCCACTTAGTTAGCCAATAAAGGCATTACTTTTATTCTGCCAGTCTCCTGCTTTTTCTACAGCTAACACAGTACAACCTTTTACCTAAATACAGTTAACATGATGATGTTGTAAAGTTATGTAATGCAAAATGTTTATGTACTGTATTTGAAAATATTTTCTGTGATTGCATTGTTATATTGCTTCTCAATCTAGTTTTTTTAAAATATTTATCTAACTAGCAATAAAAGTAGGTGGCAATGCCAGTAACACTGAGTTTTACACATTGGGCCATCATAACATTTCAAATGGCCTTTGTTTCATGTGGTGTTTCTGGGGAGGGGGACTGGTGGAAAGGGCTTTAATAAGAATTTTAAGTTACTTCATGACCTATTGACACCTTTTTATGTAAATTAATACATGATTTAGAATAAGACCAAAGTATTTTAGTTACAGACTAAATATTGTTGTGGAGCAATAGGATAGAGTTACACTACACATTTTGATCATCAAAAAAGAGGGACAAAAGGAATTTGGTCTTAAAGATGATATTTCTCTCCTACACAGGAACATTGGGGGGGGGGTTTATGAGACACACCCATACACTGACAGAGACACAACTTGACACATGCTCGGGCACACACATATCTATACACAGACACACTTAGGGACAAACACATGTAAACACACAAAACATTCACATAGTCACAAGATGACCCTTGGGGACAGGGTCACGAGAAGGGGAGTGAAAGGCATGATGGGACAGCATCAGGTATTGTTCCATGAGGCACTGCATTCAGTACTGGGATCCCTCTGAGTCCTCTCCTTCTAGCATTTCCAGGGTGGATTACATTCTCCATGCACTGGTAACTTCACCTCCCCCTGTCTTCAACTATCTGTCATATGTTCCCGTATGTGAAGCAATCAGAGAGAGTGTAGTACAGTTGAAGCCTCAATGGAAACTTCCTAATGCTGCAAAAGACTCACAAAACATACAACCCATGGTCATTCCCCTAAATGAGAACCGTTCCACCCAGCACTGAATCACTGCCCCAATGCTTTTGGGATGGCCCGAATCTGGCATTTTGAGGGCAAATGGGCCTTTGGATTCTGGGATTCAGTAGTATTAGTAATCATAATGCAGCTGCACTGGCTTCCGGATTATGTGTCTGGGGAGATGACGGCCATTGAACTTGCAGGAAGTACCTGTAAGAGGATCCCACAGACCAAGATCCATCTGGACTTTGGGGCTGGGAAAGGCCTGTATGTTGTGAGGATGATGGAAAACCTCCCCATGGATGTTAATTGGATGACTTATCTGAGGCCAGATTGTTGATAAGTTGCAGCAGTAATCAGAAGCTAGTTAGCCCAAAATGGACGTTTGTCCGAGCAGCATCTAACACAAACACCAGGGAGTCCTCCCTGATAAGTAACAGAGTATCTCATATCTGATAGACTACTCCAGCTCTGCTAGACCTTCACCTGATGCTCCAGTCCTTCCCAAGTAGGCCTGGACCCAGAGCCCTGGTCCCTGACCAATCCCAAATACACACTGTCCAATATACATAACTCCTCCAGGGACAAGATGGAGGTGAAATTGCGGGCAGACACAGAATAAGTAGGGAAAAATAGGTGCTATATAGTTTGGGCAGCTCTTCTAGATTACCAATTCAGAGATGCTGGAGTGTCCCTTCAAGCTCATCATAGTTCAGGTTCAAATGACAGTCCTACTTCATTTAGCACAAGAGGTACAACTGGTGGGGGCATTAGGGGATTTGGAGAAAGTTTGCACTTTTATTGTCCCAAGATCTTCAGGGAGGTATCCAGTGATTGCCTCTTTTCTGTGGTGCCTTCCAGAGGATGGAGCTGGATGGCTGAAGCTCCTGCATCCCATGACAATCATGCATGAGCCATTCAGAATGCCCATCATAGATATTATAGGTCCCTTGACAAGTTACAGTCAGTCCTACCAGCTAAGAAGAAGGGAAGAGCCAAAACATGCTTTTTTTGTTTACTTTTGTATATGTAGCCAAGATTCCATTATTGTTTCTTTCCTGAATACACACATGTAACTATTTAAATACTACTGATAAGTTAGCTTGAGCTCGCTGATAATTTGTTTATATTTTTATATGGGTTTTGGCTCCTCCCTTCTTCTTGGCTGGTAGCTCCATGTAAATAGGTGCTAGTTGCAATTCGGGAGAGTATAAATAGTTATTTCCCTCACAAGGGTTTTGATGACAGCAGAGGTAAGATGATATTACTGGTTTTTAATTGTATTATAATAAATACATGATCACTTCAGATTTAGGCAGATAGGGACTTGCCTATTCTGAGGTGCTGTGATGAGGCAGACAGGCTTAAGGTTTTAGCCACAAACATATAACTAAACCTCACTATTATTTATACTATGTTACAGGTTATTTCTTAGTAAAGTTCAGGATTTGATGCACAGATTTTGTTTAGGTTTCAAACCTAGAGACTGCCATCAGCTCTAGGACTGGCTGATTCAGATCTCTTGGGGTTCAGTTCAACCCTGAATTGGTTGACTTTTACCTCGGGACATGCATGTGTAGTTCAGGCAAGTAGCCACCTCGGATGTCCAGAGGGAAGGTTTATAAAGAGGGGGAATTGTGTCAGTGTACTTGCTAATGCTTCTGTGCCACCTCAGAGATGCATAGTCTTTGGGCATGCTCCGACACCCCAAAAAGTGCTCCCAGAATAAGGTTCTTTGTGATTTCAGCCTGATCTATGTTATTCCCATGTGGACCCAAGCACAAATTGCCATCCCAGTAGATGGGAAATGGAAGAGTGGGAGGGGTGTGAGTGTGAAAAGATGTGTGATTGAGGATTGGGGTCTGACTGAGAGGTGTAAATGTGGGGGGGGAATGGGAGGGAGAATGTAGAGTGTGGGAAGACGTGGAGGGGTAGTGAGTTTGTGAAGATATAGATGGGGAAAGGGAGAAGATGTGGGGGCAGAGGAGTGGCGAAGGATGGGATGGGGCAGTGGGTTAAGAGTGGGAGTAGGGGAAAATAATGGCAAAATAGTGAGAATTGGAAAATGCATATATAAGTGGGAGTGAGGGAAGATATAGCGGAGGAGGGGGAGATGGGGGAAGGGAGTGCGAGAGCATATTAAAATATGGATGAGTGACAAGATAAGGAGGAGTGGGGGAAGACTAGTGGGGGAGGTGGGCAGGGAGGAGAAAGGGACTTCATTGGTTTGTGGGAGAAGCTAATGAGAAGTGAGAGAGAACAGCTGACGTGGTAGTGGGGGAGGCTGATGGAGTGGGGAAAGAGGGCGGGGAGGAGTAGAGATCATGGAGGTGTGAGGGAGGACACAGATATATGAGGGAGGTAGAAGACATGGAGAAGGATCAAGGATAGCTGAACTGGAAGGGGAGGGTAGCCCAGAGATTCAAAATATCCCAGGAGATTTGAAGACCAGGCTTCAACAATTTTATATCTGGCTCCTAAACTTTATGGGATATTTAATGTACATAAATGCACAAGCATCTCTTCACTGGCCCCAAAAATTCCTAGCTGAACCAAAAAAATCTCTACGGCTCCCAAGTGTTTTTTTCATAATTGCTTTTTTTATTGAGTAACTCAACAATTCATAAGAAATAAATGAAAACAAAACAAGAAAAAAAAACATTTCCACATGATAAAGATTATATAGAGTTTTAATGCAGTCTAATTTATGCACGTAGTATTCACACACAATAAGTTAGTGACAACACTATGTCATGAGATATGGTTCTTCATTTTATAAGATGTTTTATTTGCCCCGGTAAGATTTTTCTCCCTTTTCTTCCTTCTTTTTTATCCCCTCCACCTCTTTAGTTTTTGTTCTTCTCTCTTCATTTTCTTCCCTCCTCATCATCTTCCCTTTTCCCTCCTTGTCTTCTTTTTCCTTCAAACCTCATCATCTTTTTTCCCACCATATCTGCCTTTTTGTTTCTCTTTTTCTTCCCCCCCCCACAATTTCCACTCATCTCCTTCCTTTTCCTTCTCTCTCCTTCCCTCATTCCTTTTTCCCTCCTCCTTACTTTCCCTTACATTTCTCTTTCTTTCTACCCTTTTCTCTTCACATTTCATCCCACCACTTTCTCTCTGTATGCCTCTTTTCATCCCATCTCTGTGTGCACTTCTGTCTCTGTATCCCCTCATTCTGTCTATGCCCCCTTCCTTGCCCCTCCTCTTTTTTCTCCCTGCCACTAAGGACGAGATGTTCAAAAAGTCGTCATAATGAAAAACTTGTCGGATCGTGAGTTGGTGGTAAAAGAAGGACAATATTTTCAGAAGTAAATCCATCACTTTTGAAAATTCATCTAAAGAATTAAAAATGACAGTAAGAAAATCTCATTGAACATTGCCGTTAAAAATTCGGATCTTAAAAATTGTCTTTGATTTTGTCTTTGAAACGAACATTCTCAAAGAAACAAAGACATTTTTTTGTCTTTAAAACAAATTTTTCTTCTCCAAGTTTAGACCATTTTTATTATGTCAGGGAAAAAATGACATTAATCAGACAAAAAAAATGACATTCAAACGAATATTTTTTTCTGAAAATACCTTACATTATGATGGAAGACTAAACCACACCCACTTTTAAGATGGCTTTTCCCTTTGACGGAGATGGCGGAATTGGATGCAAAAAATGACGGAAACATGTCTGAGAATTGACGGATCATGGTGTAAGAACTTTTTTATTCTGATTACAGACAATTTCAGTTACCACTGCTTTCTGAACATCTCGCCCTTAGTCTGTCTATGTGCCTCTCTCTCTTTGCTCTTCCCTCTCTCTCTCTCCCATACGGTGTTTGTACTTCTGGATTTTGACTGTATATTATTTGAACATAACTATGTGTTCCATTAATGTGGACCTATCACAGTAAACACTTTTGCCTAGTAATTAAAAATGAAATGTTAACTTTACATTATGGTTTTATTTTTCCCAAGATGCACAATTTTCTGTATTTTAACTTTAAAAGTTGAACTTTGTTGAACTATCTTACTGTCTGTATAAAGAAGACAGTGTTTGACTCCTTAGCACCTCATACTAGTGGAATATCAGGAATTATCTCAATAAAACGGTTTAGGGAAAAAAAAAGTTGTTTGTTTTTTATGTACTTTTAGAATTCTAGATTAACCATTGAATACCAGAGAGGCTAGCAGTGTGTTTCTTTGCAATGTGTTGCTCACACCTAGCACACAAAGGATTAATAACTAATGGGATAAAGAGGATTTGCTGGCCCCTCTGACACACAGTGTGTTGAATATCAAAATAACGGACATGGTCCACTCATCATTCAAATTGAACCCCCCTTTCCCTCACCTCATCAACAAAATTAGCAGGTAGATGATCCCCAGCAGTCACCTTCCCACATTCAACAAGTGGCCACCATACCCCCCAACATTTCATATGGCCAAAGAGGGACACTTGTGTTTTCCGTGGTGTTACTGAGGGTGTGGCTGGTGGACAGGACATAACAGAGAATTTTTATGTCATTTCATGACCTATTGACATTTGTCTGTGTAACTGAAGAAATTATACAGTGTAAGAACAAAGTATTTTATTTACACATATTAATTTCTAAACACTTATACTTAAACAAATATTAATGTGAGTTTTATTTCTGTGGAGCAAAGTGATACACTTCTATACACACCACACAGGCTGATCTACTAAAAAGAGGGGCAACATGGTAGGAAAGAGGGACAGAGGTATTTGGGTATCAAAGAGGGACTGTCACTTCCTAAGAGGGACACTTGGGAGGTATGGGCCACTACCTACATGTTAGCTGAAGTGCTACTTCTGTTACATTAAATGTCTTTCATTTTGTCTTTACTAACTTTTTTAAAGACACAAAGACATTTTTTATCAGTTAACAACATACTAGTGATTGTCATTCCTATCTGCTAATAGTACTTGCCTGCTTTAAGTTTAGACAGTTTTTATGTTGTCTGAAAAAATGATGGCAGTCAGACAAAAAAGCTGGCTAAAATATTTTTTTGTGAAAATGGCTTACAATATGACTGTAGATTAAAATGCCCCCAATTTAAAGGGATAGTAACACTTACTATGTAAAAAAATATATTGTTTGGTTTATCTTTCTGAGTAAAACAAGGGGTCCCCACTCCTGAGAGGTGTTTTATTTAAAAGCTATTGCAGCTCAAACTCAATGGCCTACAATTTTACAATGGTGCTGTTGCTACACCATCCTGTGAACAGCTCTGGTCAACTCACCATAAACTTCCATAAGATGGTTTCGCAACAGCGCCACTGTAAAATTTCAGGCCATTGAGATATTGCACCTAAAAGATTCACATTTGAGCTACAATAACTTTTGAATAAAACATTTCTCAGCAGTAAGAGTACCCTTGCTGTACTAAGCAGGATACACCCTACAATATTACTATATATTAAGTATTACTATCCCTTTAAATACTGCTTTCTCCTTTTAATGGAGATTGAGAAATTGTATTTAAAGAAATGACAGTAATATGTCTGAGAATTGATGGACCATGGCACAAGAACTTCTTCTGACTGATTTCAGATAATTTCAGTTCCCACAACTTTTTGATCATCTTGCCCAAAGAGGAATGAGTAAAGTATTGCTTTGCAATGTGTTGATCGCCCCCTCTGGCACTCAAAGGTTTAATTGGTCACTGAGTGTAGGGGATAGGCTTCAACTATATATATATATATATATATATATATATATAATGTGTACTACCAAAGGAAACATGGCATTGAGCATGGATGATCGAAGCTGTGACTAAGAGGGCAATTAACCCTAATTCTCAGGGTGAGACTATCTAGTGCCGCCTACTATGTGATCTGCAATAATTAACTGTTGCTTTAGCCTCTAAGTTGTTGCCATTAATACCAGGTAGCCATGAGGAGAAGACATACATGTTCAAGTAGTGGTATCACCAAATTGATTCGTTGATGACTGATTGGATAATCTCTGGCTTAGAGCAGACAGGGACTTATCCCTGATACTCAATATTATTGGGAACTTTAAAGGTTACTATTTTATAGATCTGGTTGAGACACTTCAAGTTAAGTATATGACGACAGTCACCATCATTTTTGAGAACTACAAAAAGATTGGAATAAAATCCAGTGAAGTGTTATTGAACTGGAATGGGCACCAGGACCTGTTGTTTTAAGAGGGAGGATACTGAGTCTATAAAAAGACGCACCTGAACCAGATCTCAAGGATCTCTGGATAAAAAGAAACATTGAAGCGGAAGGGATTTGAGATCACCCTTCCAAAATAACCTGCAAAACCCATTGGTCCATCACAGAAGATGCCCATGCTGCTTCAAAAAGACAGAGTATGCGTCCTATGGGTAAAGACAGACCGGGGCTCCATGAGTCAAGCAGAGATGGGCTTGTCAGCCTTAGGTTTTGGAGCAGACTCCTCCTTCTGTTTGGGCTTTGTGGTGGGGCAGGCCTGAAAGGTTTGAATCCTACTTGCTCCGAACTGTTGGGGATAATGAAGCCATGGGTTGTCTTCTTGAGAAAAAAAAAATGACACACAGGTATAATCTGAGGCAAGAGAGTGTTTTTGCTTTCAGTAGTGTTACTAATGACCTTTCCTGGGTAGGAACCAAAATGTTGCCTTTCTATAAAAAGAAGGGAAACCAAAGACTTTTTGGAAGATTGGTCAGCTGATAATCTTGAGCTACAAGGTGTGACTGCTACTGAAAGGGCTGATGCCTCTCCAGGACACATAGCAGCATAAAAGGTTGTCTCCTTAAGGTATGCATTGGCCACCACCATATTGGCTAGCATGACCAGCATTTCCTTTTTAGGAACATTCCCCCTAATGGCATATGACTGTTGTTCACCCCAGATAGCCATGGGCCTAGTGACCTATGTTGTAGCAAAAATGAGTCTCAGTGTGCCCCCAGTGGCTGTGAAATTTGCCTTTAAGAAGGAATCTAAGAGCTTATCAGCCTGATCCTTAAGGTCCATAATATTTGTCAAAGGCAGAGCAGTTTGTTTTTAGCAAAGCATGAGATAGGGGGATCAATGGCAGGTGGGCTAGCCCACTGGGATAAGGCCCCAGCTGAGAAAATATACATGTTGGAAATATGCTTGTTAAGGAAGAGTCTCCTTTCAGGCATCTGATCCAGAGAATGAGGGGGAAGAAAAATGGCTTATTCCTTTTGTGTCACTGGAAGATATCCGCTGATGAATACAATTTATCAGAGGGCTCGAAAACAGCCTTGATAAGCCCCTCAGCCAAGGGGCATGGGTCTTCCTCATAGACATCCCCAAAAGACAGTTAAGAATCCATATCCACCCCATCAGTATCAACCTACTCCAACCAACTGAGATTGGCACCTAAAGACAGGATCAGCGTGTCTGATAGGAGGCATGGGGTGCCAGGAGTGGAGGACGCCTTGAATAGATGAAGGGATAGAAGATAATGAAGACAACAGAGTCTTAATCCAACTGTCTCTTGTTCTGCAGTGGAGGGCCCCAGTGGAACAGTAGGGAACCAACAATGCAAGAGGGACTCAGAGTGCCTGAATAGTCCCATGAAAGTCCAGTTTGGCATAAGGAACACTGAAATAAAGGGGTTAAAGTGACTCCTAAATCCTTAGGTTTGGCTTTTTCCCATGTGTCCTTTGGGATCAGACATGTTCAGAAAAAAATCCCTCTAAAATAGATCAAAGTAGGCAAAATAATTTGGAAAAGTATAAATACACAGCAATACCCCAAAAAGTACTTATCTGACTGAAAAGGATTAAGGGCTTGATCTAAATGTTGACGTTAAAAATGCCAGTAAGGCAAAAATGGATGCCGACTGACAAAAGAAAATGTGTTGGTCGGTATTCAAATGTCCTACTGGCATTAAGCACAACGGACCTTAGGGCACAAAAATGGTCTTGTGGCCAAACGTATGTTCAAAATGCCACTAAATAACGGCAGTACTGGGAACTTAACAGGGAAAAAAAACTATTGGTGCCTGACATACTTCCAAGCACCCATTGTTACCTAATCTGTGTTACACTTACCTGTCATCCACTGTCTGTCTCCTTTTATCTTCATTCTTTCTTCTCTTCTATCGTCTGTCTTCCTTCTGTTAAAAAAAAACAAACAAAAAAATAACAGATAAGTATCACTCCAATGCGTAAATATCCGGCACACTAATACATAGTTTAACCCCTTGAGTGCCAGAGGGGTACACAACGCATTGCAAAGCAATGTAATAGTAAATTGTGTCCAAGTTAAGCCAGGTAAATAGTATTGCCATAATAAAAAGTCCCAAAAATATACTTAGTTTTTATAATTCTAACCACTGTCTCCGCTGTGTGCAGCCACTGAGGTGGCGGTGGAGACAGAATCGTGCACCACAGTCCCCCCCTCCTCATCTGCACGGGCCGATGCCCGCTCCGAGGGAATTGGAATGGAGACTGCCCTTATATATGGGCAGTCTTACTTCCAATTCTCTCACAGCCATTGGCTGGGATATGCTTATGCACC
This sequence comes from Rhinophrynus dorsalis, assembly GCA_037306005.1. NCBI lineage: Eukaryota > Metazoa > Chordata > Amphibia > Anura > Rhinophrynidae > Rhinophrynus > Rhinophrynus dorsalis. The sequence goes on from CM074723.1 coordinate 208,558,805, forward strand.
TCCCAGCCAATCAGCTTTGAGTGGCTGTGCTTTAAACGGATTGGCTGGGAGGTGTGTAAGCATATGGCACACTGCGGCAGAGACAGCGATTAGAATTATAAAATCTAAGTATATTTTTGGGACGTTTTATTATGGCAATACTATTTACTTGGCTTAAATTGGACATAATTTACCATGCATTGGGGCATTTTTATATTGCAAACCCATCACACTACTGCATACTTTCACCCTTTTGAGCCCCAGAGAGGTATGCAATGCATTGCTTTGCAATACGCTGCGTACCCCTCTGTCACTCAAGGGGTTAAACTATGTATTATTGTGCCGGATATTTATGCATTGAGTTATACTTGTCTGTTTTTTTTTTTACAGCAAGAAGAAAGAAGACAGAAGAGAAGATTGAAGAGAAGAAAGAAGGACAGAAGAGGACCGGGATGCTGAGGACTTACATTTTTTCCTTTCAGTTTCTGCGTCGGCTGTTTAAAGATCCGATCAGGGACTCAAGTCAGAATAAAAGTAGGTCTTAACCTTCCTGCGATAACTTGAGTCCCTTATCGGATCTTCATAGCTAATGCAGACATTTGAATTCCAATTTATGGGTTTTTCATTATTTGCTATGACTGAAAACAATTCTTAACTTTAACCCCCAACGTTTTTTTTGCCGGCATTTTTTCACTGCACAGGCATTTGGATAGCTTACTGTGCTTGAAAAAATGCCGTCGGCAGAAAAAACAGCCATCTCCAACATTTGGATCGAGCCCTAAATTGAAGGTGTAGAGAAGAGGGCCAGCCTCTGTGTAAACTATGCAATGGGAGAAGTAAGATGGCAGAAAAAGCACCACATTATCCTAAGTAGAAAGCCATAAAAAAGGGGAATTCTGGGTAGTGTAGTTTTCCATTGCACAAGCTAACCAAACGGTGGTTCTTCAACAGTTTTAAAATGGTTAAGTGGTCTGAACACTGTCCCCACAATGACCATTAAATAAAGCATGACCAACAATTCATTGTGAGCCTTTGACCCTTGTAGATGAAACAGGTTCAGCGATATGTCCCTGTAAAGATCTGCCACACACTCCTATAGAACAAAGATGGCCGTCAAGCAGGCTCCCGTCCTTAATGGGGCCATTTAAAAAAAAAAAAAAAAAACTAAATGAGATTAGAAAAAATCTAAAAACATATAAATATATAACAAACTACCCAGAAATTAGAATAGAGTAAGGCTAACTAAAGAAGAGAAATCCTATAAACAGGAGATGAAGTAGGCAGCCACCTTTGCATAGTTAACATGAGAAATAGGAAGGCTGAAGTGCTATATATACAGGCACTAACACAATTTTAGAGTGGGTGCCAAATAAGAACAGGAACATAGCAGTAAGCACCACAGCACTTAAAGGGTTAACTTACCAGTCTTCTGACTCCCATTATATCAGTACAGAACCTTAGAGACTATAACACCCATCATCCCCAACATGCAGGAAAAATGAAAGCCATGGAGGGAGAGTGTAAGGCATGTGGGGGTACAGAGAGGCTTGTGATAAAGAGAGATGTAGAAAGGGGAAGAGAGAAAAGAGACATGGGGAAAAGAGGCATGTGCTAACCCTTTGAGTGCCAAAGAAATGTCTACCAAAAAACAACAAACAGTAATATGTTAAAATTAATTTTAATATTATGTTATTATATTACTGTTTGTTTTTAAACAATAACAATTAACCTTTATAGCCATTAACAAATATATATATATATATATATATATATATATATATATATATATATATAGATAGGTATTTTTTTACACGTATATTAGTTTCCCATTTTTTATATTTGGAAAATCAATATATCGCAAGTGTATATAATTAGATATTGGATTTACCAAGCCTTATTAAGCAAGAAAATTTGTGGGGACGGTTCAACAATTACCCTCACAAGCTCTTACTCCGAGTGTGGCCAGATACCCCTCTGGTGAGATTCAGTCTATTAGTATCCATTTCTTTCTTCAACATTTTCTGGTCATCTGTGAAGCTTCTCATCTATATCCACATGCTGACTGAGTGAGGACAGTCCAGATATTCCTCACAAATGTCTCTAGCTTGCCTGTCTGTCTGTCAGTCAAGCGGTGGCACTAAGTGAGTTCCATGTTTCATGTGTGAAAATGTAATGAGTTCTGCTAACAAGATAAACATACAGAGACTTTTTCTCTCTCTAGTACCGCACTTCAAGGTAGTTTTGGTCATTGAACTGCTTTTGCCATTTTATGTACCTTGTTCTTTGCTACTGAAAATTATCAAGCAGATTGTACTGTTGAATACGCTACATATTTTCTTTTTTTCTTCTTTTGCATGTAATCTTTGATCTTAACATTTACTTGGCAATTGAATTTTGAACACTATCCTAATCTGACGTATTATCTGGGGCTGTGAGTAAATACCTTTTATAGTCTCACTTTTAATATAATTGTTAAAGTGTTAGTAATGTCCCAATACAAATAGACTTTATTTTGTAGAGCGTCAGTAGTTGAATATAATGGATAAGAACGTATCTCTCAAACCACTATGGTTTGAGAGATATCGGCACTCAAACTTTGATGTGTCCTGCTGTCAGCTGTAAAGCTGTCAGCAGGAGATCTGTGTCGGCCGACACGGAGGCTCTGCAGCAGAGCCGCAATCACGTTTTTAAACAGAATGGCTTCCATGGAATGGTCTACAAAGTGTGCCTGTCAGCAGAAGATCCGTGTCGGCCGACACGGAGGCTCTGCAGCAGAGCCGCAATCATGTTTTTTTTAAACAGAATGACTTCCTTGGAATGGTCTAAAAAGTGCGCTTGCAAACAAGGCACAATTTTTAGACCATTCCAAGGAAGTCATTCTGTTTAAAAAAACATGATTGCGGCTCTGCTGCAGAGCCTCCGTGTCGGCCGGCACGGATCTCCTGCTGACAGGTTTACAGCAGGAAACATCAAAGTTTGAATGCCGATATCTCTCAAACCATAGCGGTTTGAGAGATACATTTTTTTGCATTGTATTCAACTATTGAAGCTCTACAAAATAAAGTCTATTTATATTGGGACATTACTAACACTTTAATTGTGTTATACTTCACACATAGACCCTTTAATTTTCTAAGCACCCACCAGGGTGGATAAAAATCTTTGATTTAACAAAAAAAAAAAAAAAAATCGCATTTTTTTTTTTTTTAATTTAAATCGGATTTTTTTTATTTAAATCAAATTTATTTTAATGAAATGCTTTTGGAGGAAAAAACTATCTAAAGATAGTTTTCTATTTCAGATACATTATAGTTTAAAGGTTATTCAGCATGAAATAGAGCTTAGTTATGTATCTGAGGCTGTATAGTCATGCAATTATATTTTATGTTATATCTTACTATATGTTCCAAATATGAGTGATTAATCTATTAAACTAAAATCAGTTCTGATATTGCTGTTTTACTAATCTGAAAGGTTATATTCTAAATATGACTTATTAACCTGGATGCAAATATTGATGGTTTTAACTACCAGCAAGAATGAGTTTTTGCATTTACAAATCATGATTTAAATCGAGTTTTACTAACTAGTGATTTAAATCATGATTTAAATTGTGATTTAAATCGACTTTATTTAAATCAAACCCAACCTGGCAGCCACCTGTGTATATTTCCTCAAAACCTTGACCTCTCCAAGACATGAATGCCTTAAAAGTTTTCATAATTATATTTATCTATCAATACTATTTCTCCTGAATTAGCATTGTACTGTTATTTAATCTATATAATGTCCTCTGTCAAAAAAAGGTATCAGTCAGTAAAGTTTTAGAAGTTTTGATCTGTATCTGCCAGCACAGACTCCCAGACAGGTAATTCCAAATCCTTATTGCCAGTATTGTAAACATTAACTCAGCTTGCTCTCGTTTAAATCGTATTTCCTATAATCTTAAAGAAGTAAACTCTTTTTATAATAACAAAATAAATGTTATAGTGTTTTTCCTGTTGAGTAAAATAAGGATCCTACTGCTGGGAGATTTTTATATTCAAACATTATTATAGCTCAAACTTATTTTTTTTATGAAACTTTTAGAAGCAGAGCCAACAGGTGTCCAGGCAATTTATTTTTTTGTTATAATGCACTCTATAGGAGAGCTTGAGTCAGATTATAGATCTCCATAGTGATAAGAGTAGTCTCGTGACCAGACAATACATTGAGCTTAATAATAAAAACAAATTGCATTTTAACAATGGAAAATTAATGAAAAATCTTGAAGCAATAGGAATATGTTTTTGTTACACAACAGGAGTACTTCTTCCCTAAAGATGAAAGGATAGCTCATGTTGGCAACAACAGTGATGACTTGGGCATTGCTGTATCTTCATTACATTATTCTGCTTTATTCTTCAAAATACACTGTTTTCTTTCCAGAAGGGTGATGTTCAGACTGTTTTGGTGCTTCTGTGTTCTGTGTTTGTGACACTCAGCATTTCACAGGCTGTAATAGCAACAGCACCCCCTGGCTGCAAATCATCTTGGACTCAAGCTATCAGAAAAATATTATGTCTTTAACCCTTTGAGTGCCAGAGGGGTACGCAAGGCATTGCTCTGCAATGCGTTGCATACTCCTCTGGCACTCACAGGGTTAAAGGAATAATGTTTCTCCAATTAATCTTAGTATTTATAGTATTTGGACCATGGAGAGTGTATACTGTCAGAGTTGTTGTTCAAGGGTAATTGAATGATAAGGTATCTCCCTCTTGCCCCTTTTACTGATGTAACACTACTCACCTCAGACCAGCAAGACTGTCCGGATGGATTACACAGAGGGACAATCTTCAGTAAGCATAAGGAAAAACCTGTCAAGGGAGGCAGGGTTTTCCTTATGCTCACAGTAAGAAGATTCGGGGAGATTCATAGAAAGTGTTTTTGTTTGTTTTTGTGAACAGGTCCTTAACCCCTTAATGACCAGCGGTCGCGGGGTGTGTGGTCCTTTAAGGACCAGATAGGGAATTTCGGCGTGCCGCCCCACGTGACTGATCACGTGGGGCGGCACGCCGAATGGAGGGACTGAAAGAGATCAGTCCGGTCTTGGAGCGATCAAATTCAGTCCCCGGTATTACTCACTGCGCTCCTGCAGGAGCGCGGTGAGTGATAGTACGTGACGTACCAGGATCGTCACTGGTCCTTAAGTGCCGGACCAGCGTGACGGTCCGGGTACGTCACCGGACGTGAAGGGGTTAAAATATCCTTAGTACTTATTTTGAGTGTTGGTATTTATAAAGTATTCTAATTACTTTTATAAATGTGGAGCCCGCAAAAAAAAAAATAAAAAAATAAGAACAGGTCAGACATGGCTTTAAATATTTGATTCTGTCTCTAAATTGTCTCTAATGGTGATTTTTTTTTTATAAATACGCTGCTCCACTTTTTACAAACCTCCCTACTCTTTTTTTTTTTTTTTTTTTTCTTTTTTTTTTTTTTAAGTATTAGCCTGAGTTATGTCCTAATAAAATTGTTGTAATACTTTTAAAACTACCAGAGACAATATTACAGCCATTTTAACGCTTCTTTTCGATTAATTCCACTTTTATAACTCTCCACCATTGTCCCTTGCTGTGATCTGTCTGGCCAAGAGACCACATTCCACATCTGAGGGGAGTTGGCTTACACTAGGTAAAAGGGGTGTGGGGGGTATTTTATAATTCAATTACTCTTGTACTACAACTCTGACAGTATTGAAATTATGGAGCAAGCCAACTGCACCTCAGGGGATAAACATTCCCTATGACTTAAATGGGACATTTAACTCCATTGAATGAGCGAGAGGTATTCAATGCATTTAGAAGCAATACACTGTAGACCTCTTTTACATTCAAGGGGTTAAAAGCCCTGTTTAAATCAATGAGAACTTTGGGATTCTTTTTATACTTCTCTACAGTGTAGTTGGTTTACCCCAGAATTGCTTCTGTAAAACAATCTGAAGCAATTTGAGGGCAAAGCCAACTGCAGCTTAAGAGATTCACATTGTTTTAAATTAGACTTTTAACCCTTGAATGCTAGATCAGTGATTCTCAGGTCAAGCACTCTGGGCACACCAACAGGTCAGGACTTCAGCATATCCTTAATTGAACACAGGGGATCAGTCACAATGACCGAGCTATTGATTACTTATCTGGGAAGAAAACCTGACCTGTTGGTTTGCCCTAAGGACCAGCATTGAGAAACAGCATGCTAGAGTATTGTCAGACAATACAGTGGACACCCTCTCTGGCATTTAAGGGGTTAAAAGATCCATTTAAATAAAATATGTTTATTTGTCCCTTATGCTGCATTAGCTTACTCCCATTTATAGCAATTTATGTTCGTATGTGTCCAAGAAATGCTCCAGTCAGTTTTCATACATATTGCCCATTCTCACGTAAGCAAGGTGTGTGTCATTAGCAAATCTAGATATTCCAAAATATTTTTAAACCCTGTTCATTTGGACCTAAATGTCATCCCGCTTTTCTTATTAATCTTCACCCAGCTTGCTCTCACTGCTCCCCACACTTCAAAGTGCCAATGTGTAATAGTCAAGCTCCTACCTATACATTTCAGAGATATCCTTCTTCTTCCACTGGGGCATAACATTATTCTATACATATAGTTTCACTGTTTAGATTGGTTAGGATACGTGTATATACATCTGTGAATGAGGTTTCGGTCCTTATATGTGAGTGTTGAGCTGGACGCTGCCTGGTGTCAGAAGTGGCGCCTATAGTACTGGCGCATGAGTGTTCTGGATTAGCACAATAGATCAATTTATTTAAAACATCACATGTGGGGACATGAACTGCCTTCTTTATAGCGGTATATCTATGAGTATATGTAGGATACCAGTTGCGGGAAGATACCTATTAATGTGAATGGAAATATATGTCTTTCTTTTGATACAAAGTAACGGTGTGCAATGTCCTCCATATAAAGATGTTTTAAGTTGATTTTAGTGTTGTGGATTATTTTCAATAAATAAATATTTACCTTTCATACATACTATTGTCCAATATATATATTTATTTTACAGTCTGATTGTTTATTTTAATAGAGGGGCACCTCATTTCTATATATTCGCTTGTTGTGGTTTATACTATACTAGTTGAAAAGCCCGTTTACACGGGCCACAGTGCCACCCAGTAACTGGCCGGATCCTGTCTTGTCACTGGCTGCGCTGCAGTCGTGCGCAGTACAGACTGCCCAAGCCCCAGTGGATACGGACAAGAGTCTTCTATGTGCAGATGTCCAACCATTGAGTTTCCCAGAGGCGGGAAGTAAGGCAAGGACCAGGCGCAAGGCCCCCAAAGTCACCAGAGCAGATATGAACCATCAGTTCAGAGATAGCCCAACAAAACAATGAAGTGTCACAGACACCAAACAGGGGTAACAACACCCCAAACTGTTACACAGCACACTGAACTACAGCCAACAGGGCTCAAAAGTGAAGGAAGCACCAAGAACCGAAAAAGTTCCTAGACAGGCAAGACTGTCTCCAGGATTTTCCTCCCAAAGCTGGCATCAGCCGATGCCAGCACATCAACATGGTAGTGCTTCGTGCACAGACGACCAAGTGGCAGCCTTGCACAACTGATCAGCGGAGCCCTGATTCTTGTAAGCCTAAGAAGCTCCAATAGATCTTATAGAATGAGCAGTGACCAAAAAGGGGACAGGCTTCTTCTTCAGCTCTTAAGCCTTACTAATAGTGGACTTGATCCAAGAAGCAACAGTCACTTTGGATGCAGGTCTTCCTGCCCTGGGAGCCTCAGGAATGACGAACAGCGCTTCAGATTGCCTGATAGACTCGGTGCGATGTACAAAAAAAAACTTGAGACAATGCACCACATCTAACACATGGAGATCCCTCTCCTTATCAGAGGTGGGGTCAGGGCATAAATAAGGTGCCACAATCTCCTGATTGATGTGGAACTCCGAAACAACCTTCGGGAAAACCTCCTGAGAAGTGCGAAAACACCTCCTTGTCCTTCTGAAACACCAAATAGGGTGGCTTACAGGACAGAGCATGTAACTCTGCAACACAGCGAACAGACACGATCACCAGGAGAAAGACCATTTTCCATGTCAACAGGAGTAGAGGAATAGTAGCCAAAGACTCAAATGGATGGTCCTGAAGAACGCCCAAAACCAAGTGAGCTACGCCCTGGAAGAAAACCTTGACATCAGGAAGGATGGCAATGAGCCTCTGAAAGAAAACAGAGAGAGCAGAAGTCTGAACCTTAAGGGAACTCAAACTGAGGCCTTTATCCACACCGTCCTGCAAAAAGGCCAGGACCGTAGGCAGATGAAATTCCTGAGACAAGTCCTTATCAGCACACCAAGATAGAAAGGTCGAGCAGTCACGATGGTAGATCTTGGAAGAAACAGGTTTGCAGGCAGTGAGCATAGTAGCCACCACCCCAGAAGAAAAACCCTTCGTCTTCAATATCGAGGATTCAACTTCCAAGCCATCAAAGTTAGCCGATGAACATCCTCCTTCCACAGGTAACCCTGTAGAAGAAGATCCGGACTGCAAGGGAGCTGGAATGGCTCCACCACTGACAGATCCAGAAGCTCCGGAAACCAAGCTTGGCGAGGCCAGTACGGAGCAATCAGAACGACTGGACAGCATTCCAGTCGCAATTTCCGCAACACCTTGTGCAACATTAGGAGGGGAGGAAAGATGTAGGCTAGAGGAAATAACCAAGGAATGGACATTGCATCCAACACCACAGCTAGAGGGTCCCTCCACCGACAGCAGAACCTTGGTACCTTCCTGTTGTGTCTTGTCGCTATCAGGTCGATGTAAGGAAGACCCCACTTCTGAACAATGAGGATGAACACCTCTAGGTGCAGCTCCCACTCTCCGCTGTCCACTGTGTGTCGACTGAGGAAGTCCGTCATGACGTTGTCTACGCCAGTAATGTGCACTGAGGATATGGCAGGAACGTGTTCTGCCCAGGACAAAATAGCCTTGACCTCTAACCAAGCAGAGAGACTTCTTGTTCCACCCTGCTTGTTGATGTAAGCCACGGCCAAGGCGTTATTGGACTGTACCTGGACTGGACAGTCTTCCAGCTGAGATGTCCAATGACGAAGGGCATGAAATATTGCCCGAAACTCCAACACGTTGATGGGAAGGAGAGATTCCTCCGGAGACTACCGACCCTGAGCGACCCAGGACCGCTCCCCAGACGGAGAGGCTGGCATCCGTCGTCACTGTGGTCCAGAAGGATACCAGGAAGGACTTGCCTTTCATCAGATTGGAGAGGTCGAGCCACCATGACAAACTCCGTTCCACATGAAGAGGGAGGGACACTGACATCTTCAGAAGGTCCGGATGACCCCTGCACACCTGGATCACAGTTCCCTGGTGTGTGCCATGGCAAACGGGACCGCTTCTATGGTGGAGATGAATTTCCCCACTAGAGAGGACAGCTTCTTGGCTGGAACTGGATCTTGAGCCAGAGCCGCAGAAACCCTGTGGGCGATCTGGTGAGCTACCAAGTCCGTGAGAAACACCACGCTCTTCTGAGTGTCTAACAGGAGGCCCAGGAAGACTAGACGCTAGGATGGGACAAGATCTGACTTGTCCAAGTTGATGATCCACCCGTGATGGGTGAGAGCGTGAATGCATTGCTGAACCTGCTGATGAAGTTCCGCAGAGGGGGCTTTCAGAAGCAGGTCATCCATGTATGGAGTAACTCTGATGGAGTCCCAGTGGAGGACGGACACTAACGCACCCAGGACACAGTTGAAAACTTGAGGAGTTGTAGTCAGACCAAAGGGAAGAGCTGAAAACTGAAAATGGCCTCGGGCGCAGGCAAATCTGAGATACTGCTGGCTCTCTGGATGAATGGCGATGTGTAAATACGTGTCCTGAAGATCCAGAGATGCAAGGAATTTCCCCGGAGACATAGCAGCTATCACCGTCTGTAGAGACTCCTGGTGATAATGGGTCCGGATCACAAAGGAATTGAGATCCTTCAAATACAAAATGGGGCGACAACCGCCGTCCTTTTTGGAGACCACAAAGAGGTTTGAGTAAAAACCCATACCTCTGTCCTGAACTGGAATCGGCTCTAGAACATCCTTGTCCAGAAGAGCCTGAATAGCGCCGTTGAACAGACTGTTTTTCTCTGCTCGCTGAGGCATATGAGAAGGAAAAAAGCGAAAGGGAGGAAGAGAGACAAAAGGGATCCTGTACCCTTCCGTCACCACCTGTAAAACCCACAACCACCCACAGCAGAGTGGGTACCTGGGTTCAGTGAGTCATGCCGAAGAAGGCTTGGGAGCCTTGGGCTTGGAGGAGACCTTGGGCTTCCATTGCTGTTTGGGCTTGGAGGAGGCACGTCTGGTTCTCTGGACATATCAGTCTAAAAGGAATGAAAATACCAATTACGCTTAAGCGGCATTTTCTTCCTGTGGACCAAAGGTAGAAGTGTACTGTTACCCCCTGTGGCCTCACTGATCAGATCTTTAAGATCTGGCCCAAACAAGGAAGTATCTTGAAAAGGTAAGGAGAGCAATGCTTTCTTGGAAGCAGTGTCAGCAGACCAGATCTTGAGCCAAAGAGCCAGTCTGGCAACCACAGACATGGTGGAAACCCTAGCCACTAAACGGATGGCATCAAATAAGGCAGCAGAAACATAGTGCTGTGCCTCAGAAATGTTGGCAAGAAGGCGCAACATATCTGAAGTAGGAGCACCCTGACGGACAGCCAGGGTTAGCTGTTCAGTCCAGACTGCAATGGAAGAATGGAAGGACCCCCTGTAACTGGGATGGAAAGAGTTGCAATGTAGGCCTAAGGTCTCTAGTAGCAGCCTTGAACTCTTGCACCCAAACTGGCTCTAATGCATGGCTGGAGGTCCCTGGGAGACTCTCAGGGAAATCAGAACATGCTGGGCATAAATGATCTGAGAATTCTCTAGGTAACCCTGAATGACAGGAAGAGCAATGCACAATAGGGGATACAGAGACCCCAGCATCCTTAGTCTTAGGTCTGGCCCCAAGCTCACAGTGTCAAATAACCTTACAGTATAAGAAATCACCCAAGTACATTGTGTAGGATTAAGGTTTCACCCCAGAAATCACCAAAATAGAATTATCTGGCAGGCGAAAGGTTAGTAAGCAGAGGAGACGAGAGTCCAAGCCCTGCGTAGGATACTCGTTCTGGAAATGGCACAAAATGGCTACCGCGGCGGGAGGCAATCAGAAACGAACGTGCAAAGCAAGCACTCATGGGAAATGTAGTTTTCCCAGAAAAAGTACCCAAACAGTGCCCAAAGCCCCCTGTGCCCCCCAGTACATGAACTGGATTATAGTGCAAGGGCAGACAAGAAAAAGGTTAAGCTGTTGCAGAGATATGTCCCAAACTGTACAGTCCCATAGGAGTGAATGGAGCAATGGCGCCTATGCAGTAAAGTGCACCTTAAAGGCACGGAACTCAAATTTTGCAAAACTGAAACAGTAAAATAAAAATGCATGAAGCATCACTAGAACATGTTAGGATACCCAAAACTCACTGAACCAGTAGGAAAAGTGTCAGAAAACCCCCTTAAAAGATGCAAAACCAGCAGCTAAAGAGTTAAAGTACCACATAATCCTGCTCCAAAACACCCAACAGACATACAGATAGACCCAATGAGTGCAGGAGTGTGCAATAGGAACTCCAAAGGAAAAAACCCTGTGCGGAGGGGCACTGTGGGACATGTGGACCTGCAGCACTCAAAGGGTTGCTCACCTTTCCTGCAGATCTTCTGTCTTCAGACTACCATGTATTAAGAAGAAGCCTCGTGGGCAACTCCTGAGGAAAGAACTTGTAGCCAAGATTTTCCCCCCAGGGCTTAAGGTCCACATCTAAGGGCATTGTCAGTTATGGTATTCCGCCTAATGGTGGTATTCCATTTCCAACAAAAAAATAAAAACATTTCTAAAACTATAGCAGAACTGATCTCTTGCCTGTGTCTTCACCAAGGAACAAATCTTACTGGAACTGGATGGCTAGCTGCAGCCAAGGAGGGAAGGTAGGCTCCACCCCCTGCATACAATTCTAGAATTGTTCCTGCCTACAATTAAAGGGGCAGATTGCCTACCCAAAGTTACCGGTAACCTGTATTGGACGACAGAGAAATGTTTGTTTTACCCCCTTTGAGTGCCAGAGGGATATCAAACGCATTGCAGATAAATGTGTTGTATACCCCTCTGGCACTCAAAGAGTTAAATGCGCTCAATGGAAGCGATTGAGCATGATAAAGAGTTGCTAAAGTGATTATGACTTCTCCAGTGATATCACCTCTCCATATCCTATGTTATTCTATGGAGGCTATGCACTAAGATCTCCAGTGTTGGAAAAATCTTAGTGCATCGGCTCCATAGAATAACATAGGAACTGGAGAAGTGATATGACAGGTGAAGTCATCTCTTCTTTATCACGCCTTGAGTTATAGACTGTGGTACTCCACAGAAAGTGATCGAAAAGCACCACACAGAGGGGAATGCACTAAGGTTTAATAAGGTGTCTTCTCTGTTATATCCCTGTGAGTATATAGTATGCTATTGCCATGTTTTAGCCATGCCTTCACCAAGTTTATGATGTTGCAGTGTCTACTTTGACAGTAAGCTGTAAACAGCTTAATGAGCCATTGTCATATTCCTGTGAGTGTGTTTATAGGTTAATGTGTCTATTCACCACATGCACCAAGCTCCAATAGCTGGCTATGCTGTCAGAGTGCTCAGTCCCAATTTTGCCAAACTGAGATGGCGAAGTTGGGATCTTCCCATAGCTTTCTGTGGAACCACAGTTTGTTGTGTGTGCTGGAGAGCAGGGACAGCAACTGCCCTCCCTGAATCCTCTGACTTACCCATGTGGCACTCAATGCTTTATAACAAATATAATCTCCTGCCCCTCTTCCCAGATTTTTCAAACACAGAAATGGCAGAGAAAATATTGCATGTAACAGCTGCTTAGTCAGGTCTCGGTGTTTGTGAATGAACTGTGGAAAGGGGCGGGGATTCATTATGTCACAGAGGTATGCAACGCATAGAACAACAGTGCTTTGCAGATCCCTATGGAAGTAACAGGATTAAGAAGGGTCTGGTAGTGGTGTTGGTGCTGAAGTCAGAGTGCACTCTCTCTTCTCCCTCATTTGCCCCTTCTAACACTCCACAATCCTTATGCAGACCCTACATGCTAATAAATAAGGTCCCTCCCCTTGCATAAGTAATTATTAGTGGATATGAAAATGTGTCACACTCTCCATGGCCACACTTTGCAATTGTGTCAGCCCTTAGTGCATCTTCCCCCAGGCGACCACCACTGAAAACTGCAGTTTTGATTTAAAAATTGAACTGTAATAACCTTTGAATGAAAGCTCTCCCAGCAGAGAACCAATATTTATTTTACCCTTCTGGAAAAGCCCTGCTTTTAACTTTTTTTTACCTTTAACCCTTTTGAGCTGCTTTGCAATGCACTGGGTACCCCTGTAGGACACTACTACATTGCACAGCTGCTAGCTGGAATACAATAAATGTAATATGTATATGTTCTGCAATGCGTTGAGTACCCCTCTGGCACTCAAAGGGTTAAGTGTTAGGTGTTCATTTTTAGTTGATGATTTTGGATGCCAGACAATCTCCAATGCATTCCTTTGCAATGAATTTGAGAATTTTCTAGAATTAAAGGGGTTAAGTAGGAAAATGTGCTTTTTCCCCCAAAACCACCTTTTTACAAACTTATAATTACAAATACAGCCAATACTTTGCTTTTAATTAACCCCTTGAGAATCAGAGGGGTATGCAACGCATTGCAAAGCATTGCAGCAGACTCCTCTGGTCCTCAGGGGTTAAATCCAACAGGCATAACAAATAAACAATAAAAATACACATTACATAGACTTGAAATGGTTTAAACTTTATTGCCAGCGATACAAATAAAACAAACAAGTGAAAGTAAGTATAAAAGCTGTAACTGCCCAAGGCACCATAAAATGTAAAGCTTCAAATTGTACATATAAATGACTGTTAATATGGAGGGCTGAGTTTGCATCATAAGGTGATAACATTGTAGTAACTACTTAAATTCAGATTTACGGCTCTCACACAAACAAATTTTGTAGCATGGCTTTGTTGTATGTTGTTTTTGTTTCTAGTGACTAAAAATGCTGTTGCAATTTTAGTGTGACAGTGCAGCAGTTTTCCCAGCATCCAATTCTTTCAATACAAACAGAAGTCACAGGCTAAAGGTAGCTACCTCTAATAGCTGTGCAGTTTCAATGCAATTACATTGAAACTCATACTACTGATTTGTAGTTGCTTTATCACACTGCCGGAGCAAAGATCACCATGCTGCCTCTCTTCAGTGCATGTTGCCTGTGTGAAATTCCCCAAAGTGAACAATGATTCATAACTAATACAATTTTTTCATGTTTTCTGTCACTGCAACAATGCTGCCCTTGTGAAAAAGGTCTTAGCAGCTACATTATAAGATTCATAATGTAAATGTTAATTTTTTTCAGAAAATAGCAACAGGCAAAACATTACAATAAAAAAAAAAATCAGACAGTGAATTTGTGCATATAGAAAAGATACAGCAATTTATTTTACTACAATATGAATATGACTGTCCTTAACTCTTTAAGCACCAAAGGGGTGTGCAGTGAATTGTTAGACAACACACTGCACTGTCCTCTGTTCCTTAAATAATTAAACACATATATTCATTAACTTGTTTTCAACCATTTCACTTTTGAAGGGCCCTGCAAAAAAAACATTAGTGTCCTCCATAATTAAAGCGTTATGCTGCCCGAAATCAGTGCATGTTTTGAAAGTTTTCAAGTTAAGAACAAAAATAGAAAAAGCTTGTATTCCCCTTTTCTTTTTACTTTTTAAGACTAGTAGACTTTATTGCAATAAAAACTAAAAACCAAGACTATATATATACCCACTACCTATTAGTTTCCAATAGAACTGCTGCTAAATGATTGGTAGGAATAGCTATATGAGGAGTTTGGGGTTGCATCAAAACTTCCTCTTCGTGATCCACTTCGTGAACCAGATCGAGATCCTGAACGTGATCCTGGTGCAGAGGACACATTGTATGGGCTGCTTATACCTTTAGAAGAAACAGAACAAGCCTCCAACATCTTCAAACCTGTTTTCTCTTCAACCATTGATCGATCCATTGCATCTTTGTAGGATATTTTTAGCTTGGTTTTAGGACAGGTCAGAACTTTAGGATAGCTGCTTATGTCTCGCAGTTTCTGCGCTGCTCTGCCATCAATCATGCCTTTTCTGATGGCTTCCTCTGTGCTTGCTCTTGCTTGTGTTTCAGGGTCAATGAGGCCTCCTGTTAAGTACTGAAATTCAAGAAAGCGTTGCCCAGCTTCATAAGGCAACCAGTTTACCTTCATTGCTTCTGCAGCAGACAGTTTTTTCTGCCCTCTCACTCCATCAAATCCAGAATAGGCTTTCTGAGCTTGCTTTAACCTAGCTGACATATCATGATCTATTATGCCTTGGGTAACAGCATCTTGCAGTGACAACTTTTTTCCAGTAACAGGGTTGATTATTCCACCTGTGCAAGCTTGTGCTTCCAGTAAGCGCTGTCCAGTAATGGTGTCAACAATTCCCCGCCGGATACCTTCTGAAATTGAGATTTTCTCTAAGTTTTCTGTATCAAATATTGCAGCAATAGGTGTTGTCTCTTCTAATGTGTCTGAGAATGAGCCACTTTTTGACCAGGAACTGCTTCGGATTCTGGGTGATAATGATGATATGGACTCATGTCTTGAAGAAATTAGTACATCATCACTAAGATTTTTGTTAGAGATCATATCTGCAAACTGAGTAAGACTTAAGGAACCAGCACGATATTGATCAAGATGACTTTTGCTGATCAAGCCTATGTCTATTGATTCTTGCACATCATACTGATTTCCAGACTTCCGGTCAACGAGGACAATTCTTGTTGATCCGTCTGATCCTGTTATGGTAATTTCTTCCCATTCACATTCCTGCTCTGCAAGATCAATGAATGTTGCATAATCAATAAGGCCTTTATTGTAAGCTTCCTGCACTGTCATTTCTCTGTTTGTGTCAGGGTCCACTATGACAACTCTGCGCTTCCTAAGAGTATTTTTTTGGGATGTCTGGACTGCCTTTTTCTTCTCTCTCAGAGGCAGCAGGCAAAGATTAGTTTTCTCATCCACAATGCACCTTTCCTTTAGCTGCAAATATGTCAAATTTTCTTCTGTGTTTGGGTCAAAAAAGCCCTTTGTATCATCACTGGGATCAGAAAGAATTTCATTCATTTCTTGGTTAAAATATCCTCGTTTATAGGCAGCATCCACTGGCAAACGGTGGCTTGCTTTGGGATCAATGATGCCACCAGTGGCAATCTGAGCTTCCAGCAAGCGGATTCCATGGCCTTTCTCAATCAGTTCTTTGTTCATAGCCTGGAACAAGGATATGATATTTCCTGTTTCAGGGTCTTTGTACCCTGTGACAGCTCTTTCTGCAGATAATAATTTTTCTTTGAATTCACTTCCAACAAGACCTCTTCTGTAGGCTTCTTCAACTGGAAGTCTCAAATTATTTACAGGATCTACAATAAACCCAGTAGCTGCTTGGGCTTCTAAAAGTTCTAGTGTGGTTCCTGGCCTCAGCAAGCCTTTTTTCATTGCATCATAGATGCCTAGTTTCTCTTTTGTGGCCTCATTGTATATACCTGCAATGCAACTTGACCCCTGCAGAAAATCTTTGATTCTTTCACTAACTTCCTCTACAGATATCTGACCAGATTCTAACTGATCTACTGTGGTAGAGCGTATAATTCCAGACTCAACTAATTCATTCAGTGGAACCTGATGTCGAATGCCCTGAAACGAGAGGGATTTCTTCATCACAGGTAACAAAAGTAAACCTGTGTGAGGCTCAATTCTACATTTCTGTCTAAGCTGTGCATAACTGACATTTTTCTTTGATACTGGATCAATGAAATTCTTTGCACCATCTCTGGGATCATTTAGTATTCTGTACAGGTCTCGATCAATCAAGCCACGGGATAATGCAACATCTATTGGCAAGAAGATACTGTTTACTGGGTCAACAATTCCCCCTGCAGCCACCTGGGCTTCTAAAAGCCGAAGGCCAACATCTCTATTAATTAGATTCTTCTTGATAGCATCAGCAACAGCTACAATTTTTCCAGAGAATGGGTCTTTAAAGCCTGTTACAGCTTTCTCTGCTGCATAGATGGCTTCTCTGTCTGAGAAGTCTATAAGATCTCTAGCTAGAGCATTGTCTACTGATAATTTCTCATTCTTTTGGATGTCAATTATTCCTCCAGTAGCTGCTTGAGCCTCTAGAAGCATCACTGTGCTTTCAGGTGAAATGAGCTTCTTTCTTTTAGCTTCTACAAATGAATATTTCTCTTTAGGTGTAACAGATACTCCTGCTATTGCCCCAGCACCTTTCAAATGGGGTTCAATCTCAGCAGCAACCTCTTCCACTGATTTTTGACCCTTCATTAGTTTTTCAAAAGTTGCTTTGCTTATTATTTGGCATTCAAGAAGCTGGTGTGCTGTAATCTTTTTCCGCAACCCATCAAACAGAAATTTTGAAGGATCAATTGACATATCCTCATCAGTTTGGGTTTGCCGGGTTGAGCCAAGGGGTCGCCTCTTAAGATTTGCAAGTTCCCTTTCCAATGCCAATCTTTGTGCTTCCAGTTCTGATTGACTTAACCTTTGTGATTCCTCTAATTTACGCCTGTATCTGTCTTCAATTGACCTGATCTCGGCTTGTAGCCTCTCAATTTCACTCTTTAGTCCAAGTTTGTCTCTCTCACTCCTCTCCAAATTAGTTTCAACCCTCTTCACATCTTCTTCCTTGCGTGTATACTGACTCTTCCACTGGTTAAAGTCATTCCGGATTTGCTGTTTTTCGTCCTCCAGACGCTGCTTAATACGGTTTTCAGATTCCAGTGCTGCCTTTGCTCTGCTGAGCTCATCTTCTAGCCTTTGCAGCCTTGCCCTGTCTTGTTCCAAAAGTTTTATTTTCATTAGAAGGCTTTCTTTTTCTTGCATAATGTCAGAGCACTTGCTGGTGGCCTCATTTATTTTGCTGGATGCCTATATCAAAGAAAAAAGTTTACAACATTGTTTACTTTGAAAAATCAGCCATGTTTACACAATTCATCATTAAAATGTTTGTAAATCCTATACACAAAAGGAGAGTTGAATAATGCTGGCACAAACCTTCTCTACTGCAGAAGACAAATAAAAATTCCCATTTATTTAAACTCAATGCATTGCCCATCTATTTGGGTAATTCCTGTTACTGTATTGGATATTTGGTTTGTTCCAGAAGTATTCCACTTAACATTTGTGATTAAGTCTCTGTGGACTTCATACATCAAAGTACAGAGGGGCTACTGTGGGGAAAACCAACTGTATCACAGGGTTGTAATAAAAAATCCCATAATTCTCAGCTAAGCAAAGGATTGGAGACCTCTCTAGCATTTAAGGAGTTTTAATTTACCCCCTATGGTGCACTTGGTTTGTCCTATGATTGCACCTCTTTTGCTTGATGTATAAGGCCCTGCGTTCTATGTGCATGTCGTTAAAACACTGATTAATAGTAAACTATCCTGTTTTACAGCAGAGTACAAATATATTTTGACACTCACTTTTGACTTGCCTAAATGACCAGTTAATTTCTTTGGATGAAAGTAACGTTTCCAACCCATTACTTCTATACCATTCAAGGGTTAAGTAAAATCAGTTAATTAGTTATTAGTATATTGTAATATAGCAAATGAGGATAGACTATATCACAAATGGAATGAGTGGAAAATAAAGTATTAATTTGTATATTTATTTCTACATTGGTTTTAATCTATTATTAAGGCAAAGTCACAATGAATTAATGGTTACACAAAAAAGGAAAATGACATTCAATAGATAACAAAGAAAAAAATGTAATGCTAACAGACAATAAGAAACACAGAGTGAAAAAATGATTAAACATAGATGTTAGAATGATGGATTAATTGAATGCAGCAGAAATTAAGCTTTCATGCATATACAAACATAAATCAAATACAACTAAAATTATTATTGATTTAAAGACTTAGATTGCCTTTTATTAAAGAAATTAAGAGCAGACAAGAATACATATTTTAAGAACTAACACAACACAAAGCTATATATATACACACTCACACTGAAATAAAAACATGAAATGATTTGCTATCATTCCCGTGTGTGTGTATTATATATACACACAGTTATGTGCAAACATTTTAGGCAGGTGTGAAAAATGCAGTAAAATAAGAATGTTTTAAAAAAATAGTCATGTTTATATTTATCAATTAATAAAATGCATAATCAGTGAACAGAAGAAAAATCTAAATCAAATCAATATTTGGTGTGAACACCCTTTACCTTCAAAACAGCATCAATTCTTCTAGGTACACGTGCACAAAGTCAGGGATTTCGTAGGCATATAGTCTGGTGTATGATTAAACTATTATACCAAACAGGTGCTAATGATTATCAATTTAATAAGTAGGTTAAAACACAGTCATTAACTGAAACAGATATGTAGGAGGAATAACACAGGGGATGAAACAACCAAACCCAGCTAGCAAGGTGAGGTTGCTGAACACAGTTTAATGTCAAAAGTCATAAACCATAGCAAGACTGAGCACAGCAACAAGACACAAAGTAGTTATACTGCATCAGCAAGGTCTTTCCCAGGCAGAAATTTCAAAGAAGACAGGGGTTTCCAGATGTGCTGTCCAAGCTCTTTTGAAGAAGCACAAAGAAACGGGCAACGTTTAGGACCGTAGACTCAGTGGTCGGTCAAGGGAACTTAGTGCAGCAAATGAAAGACACATCATGCTTACTTCCCTTCACAATCAGAAGATGTCCAGCAGTGCCATTAGCTCAGAATGGCAGATAACTGTGCGACCTTGGAACACCCATCTACTGGTCAGGTCAGAAGTAGTCTTCATGGAAGACTTGCAGCCAAAAAAGCCATACCTCCAACGCTGAAACAATGCCAAACGACTCAACTATGCACAAAAACACAGGGACTGGGGTGCAGAAAAATGGCAGCAGGCGCTCTGGACTGATGGCTAAAAGTTTGAAATATTTGGCAGCAGAAGTTTGTTCCCGAAGGGCTGGAGAATTATATAAGAATGCGTGTCTGAGGGAACAGTGAAGCATAGTGGAGGTTCCTTGCAAGTCTGGGGATGCATTTCTGCAAATGGAGTTGGGGATTTGATCAGAATTAATGGTCTCCTCAATGCTGAGAAGTACAGGCAAATACTTATCAATCATGCAATACATCAGGGAGGCATCTGATTGGCTCCAAATGTATTCTGAAGCATGACAGTGACACCATACAGCCAAAGTCATTAAGAACTATTTCAGAGTAAAGAAGAACAAGGAGTCCTGGAAGTGATGATCCCCCATAGAACCATGTTCTCAACATCATCGAGTCTGTCTGGGAATACATAAAGAGACAGAAGCAACTGAGGCTGCCTAAATCCATTGAAGAACCGTGGATAGTTCTCAAAGATGTCTAGAACCACCAAATATTGATTTGGTTTAGATTTTTCTTCTGTTCACCTACTATGCATTTTATTAATTTATAAATATAAACAATTAACATGTAGATTTTTTAAAGCATTCTTACTTTACAGCATGTTTCACACATGCCTGAATCCTTTGCACATTACTGTATATATACATGCAATCTATGGCTGACAGACGCACCATGATGTGGCAGGGTGCTGTGATTTGGACAGGATTGGGTAAGTGGTGCCAGAATCCTTGCAGCAACATGCAATCTGAGCTCATAATCTTGACAAGATTTGGCAGGGGGTTAAAGCCCCCTAGCCTAATCCTGGCCAAATCTCTGCAGGAACATCCCCTTTGGGGTGGTGGTATGGACAAGTTTGGGCAGGGGAAGCCAAGTTCCCCCCTGCCCAAATTAATGCAGGAACATGACCACTCTTCTTCATTCCCTCCCTTTCACTGCTCTCTCTCTTCTTTTCTTCACACCCTGAAACCCTCCTGCCCTCTGTTTTGTCACTCCTTTTCTCTTCACCTGCCTTCCCCATCACAGCTTCTACTCTCCTCTCCCTTGATCCCTTTTTCTACTACTTCTATCCTCTCCCACCCTCACTTTTGCTGCTCCTGCTCTCCTTTAGTACCATCACTGTTACTACTCCTGAATTCCTCTCCCACCCTTCCTTTCATCTCTCCTGCTCTCCTTGCACTACCTCCCTTTTGCCACTCCTGCCCTCCTCACCCGTACTTCTGCCACTCATGCTCTACTTGCCCACCATGTTGTCTTCTTCCACCCTCCCTTTCTCCTCTCCTCACCCACCATTTCACCACTCCTGCTGTCCTCTCTCACCTACCCTTTCACCACTCCTGCTCTCCTCGTCCTCCCTCTGACTCTTGGGCTCTCCTCTCCTTTCCACCCTCCCAAACAAGTCTTGCACAGGCAACACCATGGTTCAGTTGCTAGTATTATAATTAGCAAATACATTACTTATTTTATAAATATAAAAATATTATACTATAACTGGATATTTCCTATATTAATTAATAGAACAGTCACCGTTTTATATATATATTTATTTTTTAGAAAAATAATATTTTAGCTTTCTAAGCATATACACACACACACTCAGAGTCCTATTCTGGAAGCTAAAGAGGACCAATTCTGGAACAAAACAACTAAACTACAGGGAACAAATAAAAAAAAATTCTCCAAATTCCCATTGAATTAAATAGGGAGTTTAACCCCCCTGAATGACAGAGACATCTCCAGTGCATTGCTTCACAAAGCTTTAAATAAGTTTCTATCACTCAAAGGGTTTGACCTAGCACTGATCATCCTTAGCTTCCTGAATTCGGTCCCAACCTTTCCATTTCACAAGTCTCTACTTATCATAGATTGTGAGGGTTTAAATCTCAAAAAGTACATATGCCAGAATTGATCTGTTGTTTAGGGTTATCATATCAATGCTATTTAGGTTTATACATAGCAGGTAATTCATAGTAAAATCAACAACAGTTACTGGACTTCTGGATAGAAAGTAAAATTATGAGGAGATGTGCGTGAATACCTCTAATGCTTGCTTTTGGAATTTTTCAATTTCCTGTCTCAAATTTTGTCTTTCTTTCTGTAACTCATTAATCAGGCCCTGTAGCTCAAGGGATCGCTTGTTGCTTGTTTGCAGCTGGTTCTTTAACTCTGTAATGGTTGCATTTTTTTCTCCATCCACTTCATCTTTACTCTTCTTCACTTCTTCATATTCCAGTCTTAAGTACCTCAGTTCCTCTTCTAACCTCAAGTGCTCTTTAGTTAAGTTTTCTGTAATTGACTGGAGCCTTTCTATCTCTATTTTACTTTCATTCAGGCTCCGGTTTCTCTCTTCAATAGTTTTCTGCAAGTGCTCATTTCTGCCATGAGCTTGCCTTAAATTTTCTTGCTCTACATGGAGCTGCCGCCGTAGACTTTCCACCTCAGTTACAAGTTTACTTAACTCATCAATGTTTCTCTGTTTATCTCTAAGTTGACTATCTAAAGATTCCCTCTGCTGCCTCAAGTCATCTTCAGTTTGCTTTTTAACAATAGTTATTTGTTCAATTTGCTGTGTGAGACTGGTGATCTTTTTCAGTTGTTCACTGCTGGTTCTCCTCATGCTTTCCAAATCGTCTTCCAGCTTCTTATTCTTAGCATGCTCATCTGTTGCAATTCTTTTTTGCCTGCTAATATCTTCCTCGAGTTTATGTTTCAGAACTTGCAGTTCTTTCACGGTGGCTTGAAGTCTAGCAATTTCATTTTCCTTTTCTTTATCTTTTAACAAAGATTTTTCATAGTCTGCTTTAAGCCTTATTAATTCTTGCTCCTGAATCTTTAACTTGCTTATAGTCTCTGTGGCACTGCTGTTAGCTTTCTGCAGGTCAAACTGGGTTCTCTGTAGTTTGACATGTTCATCCTCGAGTTTCTTTCTTTGGTCTATTTCAACATCTATGACCTTTTTGAGACGTTCAATTTCCTTATTACGGTCCTGAATAGTTTTGGCAGCATCCTCAAGTGACCTTTTGTGCCTCTGCTCTTCTTCATTTCTAAGGATGTTGATCTGCCGGAGTTCAACCTCCAGCTGCTGTTTCTTCTGAGATATGTCAGAGGTATTTGCCTTCTGCTGTTGGATATCACCCTCTGTTTTCCTGAGATTGTCTGTAATTTGCGTTAAAGAGGTTTTTAGTCTATTGATTTCTGTGAGCAAGTCCCTTTTTTCTCTATTTAAGTTGTCAACCTGTGTTGTCAAACCATTTATATTATCTTCTTTTTGAACAGTTATCTCTTGGATGGTAGTTTTTGTGATATTAATTTCTGTCTCATACTTGTTTCTCAAATTTATTAGCTGTTCATCATAACTGTTTCTTACCTTAACAAGTTCGTTTTCACATTGCCTCAAGCGAGCACCTTCTTCTTGCAGTTGGTACTTTAACTTGTCAATATCAACATTTCTCTCTTGAATGGTCCTGGAAGCTTCTTCCAGTGACAACTTGTATCTTGCGATGTCTTCTGAGTGGACATGAATTATCTTCTGTAATTCCACTTCTAGATGTTGTTTTCTCTGAGACAGTTCAGAACCTGAGGCTTTTTGCTGAAGAGCATCTTCTTCTGCTCTTCTGCGCTGCTCATTTGTGAGGACAATGGTGTCATTTAGTCTGGTAATTTCTTTTGTCAGGTCTCTGTTTTCTCGTGCAAGTTTCTCTAGTTGCGATCGGAGTTCATGTGTGTCTTCTTCTTTCTGAACAGTGATTTGCTGAATTGTGGTCTTCGTAATGTTTATTTCTGATTCATATTTGTTTCTCAAACTACTCAGCTCATCATTATACTGCTTCCTTACCTTTGATAGCTCACTTTCATACTCCCGTTTCCGCTGCCCCTCGTCCTGAAGAAGAACCTTCAGTCTTTCTATTTCATATTCCTTCTCCTTTATTATCTTTTCAGTCTCTATCTTTTGACGGTTAATACCTTCTAAGTCATTTTGCTTTTTTTTCTGAAATTGGTCAAATTCATTTTTCTGCTGATCACACCTGTCCTCAATTGCCTTTCTCCTCCTTTTCTCATCATCAATTTCATAAGTCAACCTTGTTATCTTATCATTAAGCTCAGTAATCTGGCTATAACATTTCTCTAAGTTCTGTTTAGCAGTATTGCCATCCATTTCGGATTTCCTCTTCTGGTCCTCTAAAAGGAGGAGTCTTGATTTATATTCAGAGCATTCTATCTGATACTTTTGTAGATTCTGATCAAGGAATTTATTTTTTTGGGTATTATCTGAATTGGCATCTCTAGAAAGTCGGAGCTCTTCCTCCAACAATTCGATTCTAGTGTTTTTCATCTATAAAAAAATAAATAAATACAAAGTTAATTTCTATTCAACTGGATTAATCTATTATTAATTAACAAAACATGACATTTCAGTCTAAGATCCATACGCACCAAGTAAAGTGAAGTTATTCTGGGGCAAATCAAATGCACCATACAGGACAAACAAAATTTTCTGTTGATTTAACAGGGGATTTTATCCCCTTTAATGCTCCATTTAAAACAATGAGAATTAGTATTTTTATTTGTCTCATATGGTACATTTGGTTTGCCCAGAATTGTTCCACTTTTGCCTCAGTACATACAGACCTATTTACAATTCCCTACTAATATTGGCTTCATGCCTCTGGTACCAGGCTATGGACATACTCCTCTGTTCATATCCTGGGTATGAATAGGACTTAAGGATTTCTGGAGTGGCTCTGTCTTTAACTCCATAAACTTCATTAAAATGAAAAGAACCAGATTTTAAAAGGTAAAACTATTCTTCATTTAGGATACAAGAAGTAATAAAGGAGGTAATGACAGTCAAATCCACCTATTTCTCTCTCGCTCTCCAGTTAAAACCTTTATGCATGCACTTATCCTATCCCCCTGACTACTGTAACTCCTTGCTTTTTGCCCTACCATCTACGCAGCCACCAGAATACTCTCTGTTTCCTCCAGAACAATACTTACCCCCACACTACTAAAATCACTCTCTTGGCTTCCTATCAAGCAATGTAATGTCTACAAAATCTTCCTCTTTACCTTCAAGACTCTTCAGTACTCTTCTCCACCTTATATACCATCTATGATAATCCACCATGCACACCCTCTGTTTATAGTGGATATCTCAGTGCCCTCCAAAGCTCTACTGCTTTGTCTAGACCAAAAGCTCCCTCATTCTCGCTGCTCCTTAACTCTGGAATTCCCTCTCCCCAGCATTCTCAGGCTTCAACCCTCCACAGATTCAAAAGAAATCTAAAAGAACTTTTGTCACAGGTAGTACTTAACTTCATAAGCAATATCAGAACTGCCAAACTGCACTTGCTTCTCTTCCTGACAGCATCTGTATCGCCCATTCCCTACTTAGATTGTAAGCTCTAGGGGGGAGGGTCCTTCTACCTTAATGCATGAATGCCCTATCGTATCTCCTATTACAATGTCTGTATAACTACTGCACTTACTATACCTCCCCTGTATTAGAATATAAACTGTAAAGTGCTATGTACAAATGTTGGAGCTATATAAATAAAAACATATATACACTGGGGCACAATTATCAAAAGGTAGCTGAAATTGCTAGGGTCAAGTTAACACTTACAGCACCTCCAACTAATTTGCAAAGTGCTGTTTAATACCACTAAGTAGCAATCAGTCTGTAATTAGGGGTTGGCTAAAGAGGATTTTCTCACAGAGGTACAAACTACACCTTAGCAGGACGTTTTGACACTTTAGAAGTACTGATAATCCCGCAATGTGGGGAATGATTGGGAGAAACTTTATCAAACATAGTAACATAGTAAATTAGGTTGAATAAAGACACAAGTCCATCTAGTTCAACCTTTCCCTCATACCCTAGTGACATGAAAACTGTATAGCTATCCTGCTACAAACAAACATTCCACAAAAAAACAAAATCACTATTTTGAAAGATCTTTGCCTTTAAAATATTGTGAGTGTACCATTAAAGGGATAGTAATGTTTCACAATAAAAGCGGCTCCAATTAACCTTCATAGTATATGAGCCATGGAGAGTGTTATTTCAATATGGTCAGAGTTGTCGTTCAAGAGTAATTGAATGATAAAGTATCCCCCTCCCGCCCCTTTTACTGATATAACACTGCTCACGTCAGAGCAAGACTGCCCGGATGGATCTCAGAGACGGACAATCTTCAGTGAACATAAGGGAAAAACCTGAAAAAACCTGTCAAGGGGGCAGGGTTTTCCTTATGCTCACAGCAAGAAGATTGTCCCTTGCTTCAAACTGTATGGTCCCAGGTCCAGATTCCACATCTGAGAGGAGGTGTCTTATACTAGGTAAAAGAGACGGGAGGTGGATACTTTTTCATTTAATTACTCTTGAACTACAACTCTGACAGTACTGAAATAACACCCTCCATGGCCCAAATAATATGAAGGTAAACTGGAGCTGCTGTTTCTGTGTAAAATTACTATCCCTTTAACTTCAAAGCAGAGAATTCTGTGCAAGTTCAATTTACTGCAGCTCTCTGCCAGGTCATGTTATCTCACCATCTGGCTTATGAACGTAGAACAACTGCAGCAAGCCAGCTGCACCACAAGTGGCAAAAAAAAAAAAAAAATACCAAATCCCCACTAATAAAAATGAGGACTTAATCTCTTGTCCCGGATAACTCTCCAACATTCAAGGGGTTAAAAGCTCCATCTACATTAATGGGAATTTGTACTTCTCCCCTATGGTGTAGCTGCTTTGCATGAGAATGCTCCACTTAGTACATCCAATTCATTACTCCAGACACAATTATATCAGTCCGGAAATTAACTGAACTATAATTATTACCTTTAGGTCTTCCATATTCTTGGAAGCTTCATGCAGGAGCCTGTAATAGTCATTTCCTCTGGTAAGAAGCTCAATGTAACGTGCTTGAATCTCTGCAGACTAAGGAAAAAACAAATGATGGTCCTGGTTGTTAAATTAGGGGTCAAATGCATATTCTATTCTTAAAGCCTGATGTTCTATACTTGGTAATTTGTTATTTTCCTGACAGCATAAAATATCTTCAGGGTGGATTTGATTTTTATCAAATTGATTTAAATCACTAATAGGGAAATCAGTTTCAATTACTATTCAGTAGAGTAGACTTAATCAATGTTTTCTGTATAAACTTCTGTTTTTGATGTTTACCTTTAAGTGTAACTATACTCTTTGATAGAATTCAGGCTGCACTAACCTCAAACAGATCACTCTAATAGACTGTATAGTTGAAATAATTGAAGTAACTAGAAAAATATATAAACTATCCACATATTCCACAGCAAGGGGTATACTGAACTACATCTTGTCAGTTAAAACATACAGTTGAACTCTCTGGAGTCAAAGCATGAAGGAAAATTCATAGATAAGAACATGTGTATGGGTTTGTGCTCATAAGGGATCAACTGCAGGTATTAAGTGATAAGATGTAGGTCAGTAAGTCTCCTGCTGTGGAACTTTAAGGATGCTTTATATATTTTACTCATTATCATTTGAATTATTTGAAATATATATTATATTATAATTATCCATTCAGACTCTAGTTGGTCTTTTTTCTCTATAGGTACAACTTCACTTAAAGTGATAGTAATGTCTAAAAAAAAAACTTTTTTGCATTTAGAAGAGCTTAAAAAGCTGATCTAAATGCAAAAAAACATATATCTCAAACCGCTATGGTTTAAGAGATACGGGCATTTAAAGTTTGATTTCTCCTACTGACAGCTGTAAAGCTGTCAGCAGGAGATCCGTGTCGGTCGTCACGGTGGCGCTTGAGAAGTGCCGGGATCTCGTTACTTACACGGAATCCCATCATTGGAATGGTCTAAAACGTGTGGCTAGTGTTCAGGCACACGTTTTAGACCATTCCAGTGAAGGGATTTCGTGTAAGTAACGAGATCCCGGCACTTCTCAAGCGTTCAGGCACACGTTTTTTGCATTTAGATCAGCTTTTTAAGCTCTTCTAAATGCAAAAAGTTTTTTTTAGACATTACTAACACTTTAATAACCTATATCTCTAGATTTCATTTTTTAAAGGCAGACGTTTGCAAGCATATCAGAAAACAAATGATTATGCTGAGTAAATAATCACATTTACCAAAGGTAATTGAAGCAGATATTTATAAAGTTAT
This sequence comes from Rhinophrynus dorsalis, assembly GCA_037306005.1. Classification (NCBI taxonomy): domain Eukaryota; kingdom Metazoa; phylum Chordata; class Amphibia; order Anura; family Rhinophrynidae; genus Rhinophrynus; species Rhinophrynus dorsalis. The sequence goes on from CM074723.1 coordinate 208,587,086, forward strand.
GAGTAGGTGAATTAACTCCATCAACAGATTAAACATAACCAGACATTTAACGGGATAGCAATACTTAAAATGTAACAAAAATATGTTGTAGGGTGTATCTCCCTGAGTAAAACAAGGGTACTCCCACTGATGAAAGGTGTTTTATTCAAAAGTTATTAGAGCTCAGATTTGAATTTTTAGGTGCAGTATCACAGTGACCTGAAATTGTACAGTGGAGCTGTTGATACACCATCCTGTGGAGATTTATGGTCAGCTGACCAGAGCTGTTCACCATAAATCTCAGCAGCGTGAGTACCCTTATTTTACACAGGGGGATAAACCCTACAATATATTTTTTGTTACAGTTTAAGTATTACTATCCCTTTAAATGGCATTATCTAAATATCAAAACAGTTATGTGGTTCTTTTTTTTTTATCTCTGGAGACAAAAATCCACTAATCTATCCACTGGGTAAATAGAAATCTTAACCCAATTACAAACCTCTGCAATCTTAGAAGACAAAGTCTCTAATCCATAAAATACTGGAACACATTTACAAGATATTTCTTAACCTGTAGAGTGGCACAGCGGGACAGAGTACAGGCTTGGGCATCTGTTGCCACCGTACCAAGTCCATACTCCATACCACTGAATTTTGGTTACGGCAAAAAAAAAACAAAAAAAACAGACCTCGTTGTGCGCATCAGGACTACTACTGATGTCTCCCCCAGCTATTCATCTCCCAGCCAATAGTGCTGGGAGATCAAGATGCGGTGCAGAATGGCAGTGTGGCTTGTCTGTTTCCACTCTACTCTAACTTACAGATAGTACTGTGAGGGATAGGAGAAAGCCTTGTGTTAAAGCCTCGTGTTAAATCCCATGTTAAGGATGACATGTCCAACATGATATGGGACGATTTCCCTGATCCTTCCCACTCCTAAGCTTGGGTAAGGTGGATGCAGAACAGTTACGCTGCCCTCCTGTGCCTACTCTAATGATCTCCCAGCACCATTAGCTGAAAGATCAATAAATGGAAGGAGGGCACTAGGAGGGGTCCTGATGCCCCCCAACAAGGTCTGAGTAATAAAAAAAAATAAAAATAAATAGTTAATATTTGTGGCAGATGGGTGTCCAAAACACTGATTTTCAGTGGGTTAGACACTCCCTGTAATGCACACATATTCTTGTTCCTCAGTCTCCTGATTCATTTTCCATTGGTGGTCCCCCAACCTAGTTCCACTGGTTGCTATATTTCTGATACCTGCTATGGTATGTCAACCCATACCTGCGGGGTACGGATTTTCTCAGGCTGGCATTAGGTATTGATTACATTACAAAATTCCATGACGTTGAAAGATTTTAGCATCTTTGAAGTGATTGTAGTGTAAAAGTTATATGTTTCTTCCTGTAGCATAACATTCTGGAATCAGCTGACCCCTCATTTGATGTGACTGAATGTCTCCTTTCCTAAAATGTATGCCTTATTGACCTCTTTTTCATATATATTTATTGATTATGAACATTTTAGTGCAGGCAGGTCATTGCATGGAAATGTAAGTTATGGAAATATTTGAGCACATCAGCCTAGGGGTACAAAGGCAATACCATAATCTGAGGCAGGTGAATGTCTACTTTTCAAAATGCTATGCCTTACATACCATTCCTTAATTTCTCTAATTATTATGACCATTTTAGTGCAGGCAGCATATTTAAAGGGAAAAAAAAAGGTAGGTGTAGTTTTGCGTTTTTGGTACCCCCTGCTGTATGTCAACCTATACCAATGGGGTACCATTTTTCCTAGATGAACAGTGGCTAATGAATGCAGTAAGAGAGTCTATAATTATTTTGAAGGGGTAACAATTTCTGTATTTTAGTACAGGCAAGTCATGTGTGAAAAAATGTAAGAAAAATAAGACTGTAGTTGGTGTAGTTTTGTGCTTCTGGCACTCCCTATAGTTTGTTAGCTCATACTAATGTAATGGCATTTTTCTTGTAAAGAACAGTAGCTATTGAATGCAATAGGAAATTCCATAATTTGCAAAGATTTCCGTACACTTGAGGGGATGGAAACTGAAATTTTCACAATCTAGAAATGTTTTTGACATATAGTTTGATATTGGCAAAACAAGTAATTTGTTTTTCATTTGTTATGAATTTATGACACCATAGCTTGCAATGCAAAATTTAGTGTTCATGCAGTACCATGAAAAATCTGAATTTGTTCTGAAAAAGACAATATATAATTTTCTATAAATAACTAGAAAATTAGCAATGGGAATCAAACCTAAATAGATGAATAGCAAAAATGCTGAAAATGTGTCTGGCCAGCAGGGTACAAAAAAAAAAAAAATCCCCAAGCCTCTGGGACTGAAAGGGTTATACATTACATGAATATACTGTCTCATACTATATAGAAATAGAATGCATAATCCCTTCTCGACGTTGATATATCTTTGACCTACATCCTTAATTAGAACTATTTAGATTGTTTTCCTTCAAAAACATTTTTTTTTTAATCATTGATTTTGGACATTTTAAGGACCAGGGGTGTGTGTGAAATGTATTGCTTTGAAATGCACCGCATACCCCTCAGGTCATTAATGGGTTAAGCACCCTGCATGGCAGTGGCACATTACAAGTGGTTTACTCAATGACCTTTATGATTCAAACATTCTCCTCAGGTACAGAATGAACAAATAATTGAAATACTGTTAATGTATTTACCTCTTGCATTATAACTCCTGAAGGAGACTGCACCATGGTCCTTTTAATAGGAATGTTGAGGAGAGTTTCCAGCCCAGAGCTATAAGAGGCTAACTGGAGCTCATAATCCTGGAATTCAAAAAGTAAACAGTTATGCATGTTTTCTATTGTATATACAGTATATTAGAATATAAACAGTTTTATTTCTGCATTTACAAATTATGTAAAATGGAAAGTAGTTTATATTAGTAGTAGTAGTGCCAAACTGCACAGTGGACAGAATCCTGACAAGAGGAAGATAATTCTGATGCTACACAGGGGGGTGTCATTCTGATTCCACACAGAATACACAATCCTCATTTACATAGGTAATCACCTATTGGTTCAATTCACCATTTGTTATTTAGAATGCTATAGTTGGAGTTATAGATTATGTTAATTCAAGGCATTCCATGCAGACACTTCCTGTCTAAACTCTACATTATGTTCCTACTCACTGACTCTTAACCCAGTATATTTCCCAATTCCCCTAGTACTGAGAGGGTTAAGTCTATGTGATGTAGGATGAAGACAGGAACTGCCTGCATGGCATTCATTAAAGGATCAGTAAACTTTGTTTTATGAAAACTTATATGTTATAGACCTTTTCCAGCTGAGTAAAACAATGGTACTCCCATTGCGGTCAGTTGTTTTATTGGAAAGTTAAACAGTTCAAATTTTCAGGAAGCGAATTACTTCCTAAAAGTTCGAACTGACAGCATGACTCAGCAGTTCCTATTACATTCTATGAAGAACTGTTTTTCATTGATGCATCTCTCCTAGAGAATGCAACAGAATAACTAATTGGAATCTGACCACTAGAGGTCACTGTTAATATAAAAAAACAAGTTTAAACTGTAATAAATCTGAAAATATGCATCTCTCAGCTGTGGGAGTACCCTACAGTATATATTTTTCCATAACAATGGTTTACTGCTCCTTTAATAATCATAAAATTGTTAAAAAAGCAGTTATCTAAATAAAAATGGTTTATTCAATATATAGGCAATTTAAAAACTTCTTTATGTGATAGGATCCCTTTAAGAAATGCAATACAGTGCAGGAGATACCACTGAGTTGTGCTGGATACAACAAATAATTTGGAAGAAGATGCATCACATCAAGGCAGTTAACTGTCAAACTTCAAGGGCATGGGCACAACAACTCCCATCATCCCTCCAATCCCAGGGCACTCATAGAGTTAAATACACATTCTTGTTAAAGTGTGTGCCACTCTTTATGCCCCTCCTGCTCCCCTCAATATGTGCTCCTCCATATCCTCTCCTGTCCAAGTATGTAACCTTCCTGCCCCAATAAAAATGTGCCCTTCCATGTTGCCCCTGCAGAAATAAATAATTCAGCCTCACTATTGCCCCTGTTAACTGAAGGTGCTGCTGTCCTGCTACTCTTACCAGCACTGCACTCATCTGACAGGTCAGGTGGTGTGTCACTAGTAACCAAAGGCTGTCAGATGATCGCAGCATTGGGAAGAAGAGCCAGACAGGTGCATCTCAAGTTACTGCAGGCAAATTACAGGCGTACAGGTGAAATTCCAGTTACTAGTTCCTCTGGTTAGCAGGAGGAAGGGAGCACCTTTGGTTACCACAGCCACTCCACCCAGTCTGTGAGATGAGAGCAAAGTGGGGCAGAGCAGCAGGGCATTACCTTTGGTTACAGAGGGCAAGTATCAGGCTGAATTATTTATATCTGCAGCGGTGAGATAGCTCAGTGGTAAAGTCCCTGACTATGGAGCCTATTCACACCACAAGGTTTCAGGTTTGAATCCCGGCAGGGTCAACTCAGCCCTTCATCCTTCCGAGGTTGATAAATGAGTACCATTGATTGGGTAATAATAACACCTGTTATTTCAGCTGCCGATTTGGTTAATTCTGAAAGCACTTTGAGTCCCACTGGGAGAAAGACACTATATTCACACCACAAGGATATGTAGACATTGCACATATTTAGTGGGGCAGTAAAGGAGAAGAAGGGGCACAAGGTGGGGCAAATAAAGGAAAGTTCCTATACCATGGATGTGTATTAACTATATGAGTGCCCTGGTATTGGAGGGAGAGTTCACTCCTTCCAGTATTTTCCTTGGCAAGGGTAGTGGTATGTTATGCCACTATCTGTGGTTTTCAGACACAATGCAGTCAGGTCAGGGCTCCTCCCCCTAGAGAGACATCTAGAGGAAGTAGCCCTGAAGACTATTCTGAAAATGTAAAAAAAATGATAAATGAAGAAAAAAAAAATAATTACGGACAATCTGACTTAACATATTATGCATTTGTAGAATAGGCAAGGTCAAAATAAAAGGCTACTTTTCCTATAAAACCTTGTGGTAACTACCCTCTTTTTTTTAAATTAAAAATGTTATTTACATTTTATATAGAGAAACAATAAAACAGTACAGTAATTGTATACTTAACGTAACTACCCTCTTTGCCAGGTATTACATAGTTATTAGCTTACCTTAATGCCTGAAGCACATTGATCTGCGGTCTTCATGACTTCTTCGACATTGTCTCTTTTACCCTGAATTTCTGCATTCAAATTCTGCGTAACAGACAAAGGGAATATTTATTCGGGTTGTTGTGAATAAAGGGCTTATTCTACACAATCTGGGATTTTTAATGATACTTATTTTCATTTATGTTAATTATGGACAGTCACTCATTACTTATATTTCAAAGTGAATAAGACTCCAATTGACTAAAGAGACAGTTGATTATGACTCTTGTTACAAAGTGACAGTTACATTTTAAGAAATATGTAAAATGACTGCATGAGATATAGGAGCCACATAAATCATACAAACGCACCCTTTGGTCACTGATACACCTTGCAACAACATTGGCATCTGAAAGTTTGACTGAATCGATGACATCTTGCTTATGCTTTGTTTCGCTGATCCACCTGCTCAGAACCTGGTAGATGTCTCTATAATTTCTCAGCTGCTTGCTTAGCTTCTCCAGTTCCCAGGACCTGAAGAGAGGAAAAATGAAACAGTGGACCATTTTGGTGAGCCTGTGTGTTCTTTTACAAAATAACCTTTATGTTATATTAGCTATTATTATTATTATTTTTACATTATTTTTTGAGTTATGCAGAGACTTCCTGTCTTAAACCTAAACTACCTCCTTCACTCTTGTTCAGCAATGCATTGCCAACATCCCCTAGTACTGAAAGAATTCGGTTCAGTAGTGGTCAAGGTAATGTAGGGCTAAGATAGGAAGTATCTGCATTGAATGATTTAATCAGCATAATTAATAAATTTAAAGAACTCAAAACTAGTTACCTAAATTATAAAATGGATAATGCAACATTATAGGTGAAATCAAAAGCTTGTTCAAAATAACCAGTTGATTCAGCAAATTACTACCATCCTAACAGGGTCGGATGAGAGGATTTTTGTGTACTTACAGATAAATCCTTTTCTCTTAGTCTATGTGGAACACAGGAACCACTGGGTGAAACCCCCTACCTTCTGCCTGGGACTTGAGCCACTCATTATTTTCTAGAAGAAAAGTCCTGTCCTCCACATGGACTATGACAAAAGGATTTATCTTAAGTACACAAAACTCACCTTTTCTCTTTCACCCTGTGTGGACCACAGGAACCATGGGGATATACCAAAGCATCCACCCAGATTCCAAGGAAGGAAAGAGTAAAAACTCTCAAACATAGACCAGGTTTAAAATTGAATGAACTTGTACATGAACCTCAGGTGTCAACTGACACAAACACTACAACCAAAGACCAAAAACCAACATGGTAATGGTCCAATAGGAATCAGGAAGGAGATGTACACAGGCAAGACAGCCTGTAAGATATTCCATCCAAAACCTGCTTCAGCCAAAGCCAACACATTAACAATGTGGTATTTGACAAAAGTGTGAAGAGATGACTATGTCTCTGCCTTACATAACTGCTCAGCAGAGGCCTGTTTCTTATAGTCCCAAGATGCACCCATTGATGTGGTTGAATGTGCCATAACCAGAAAATGCATTGGATTCTTCTGCAGAACATACACCTGGTAAATGGTAGCCTTGATCTAAGAAAGCACTGTCACCTGAGATACAGGCAGGCCAGCATGGGGGGCCCTAAAGGATGACAAACAGAAAATCAGATTTCCTGAAAGGCTGCATGTGATGAATATAGAACTTCAGACACCACACCACATCCAAACAGTGAAGTTTCTGCTTCTGTCTATTAAATGGAGCTGAACATAGAGAAGGAAGAACAATCTCCTGGTTGATATGAAACTCAGAAACAACTTTAGGAAGAAACCCTAGAGATGTTCTTAGAACCACCCTGTCAGGAATAAAGACCAAGAAGGGAAGCAGACAACACAAGGTATGTAATCTGACCACCCCTCAAATCATGAAGACTTGCAAGAGAAAGGCGGTCTTAAGTGCCAGAAAATGCAGGGGAACCGAAGACAATAGAAGTCCATATGGTACCTTTTCGAGATTACCCACAAAAACCCCTGGTGTGCCATGGAAATTGGTAATGCACTGTGGAAAAAATGGAGACTACGTCCTACTGCCTGTGATGGACCAGTTCCCAGTGAGTCACGTGAGAAGTCTGTCAGTTTTGGGCATCTGCACAGGCCTCTTGCCCTCCCAAGCCTGTTTGGGGTTTGGAGTGGGACATGCTAGAGTCATGGAAGAGAGCGGAGAGCCCAGGAAGTGTACTCATATAGCCTGGGGGTAATGAAAGCCACACATCTTCACAGGAAAGAGGGAACGCTTAGGAGTGACCCAAGGTACTCTTGCCTCCAGTGGCATGACTGATAACTTTGTCCAGTTCCAGGCCAAACAACTGTTTGCCCACAAAAGGAAGAGAAACCGAGGATTTCTTGGAGGACTGGCCAGCCAACCAAATGTTACGCCATAAAGTGCGACACTCAGCCACACAGAAAGCAGGGGCCTTTCCTGTAATGTTAGCAAGATCAAAGGCTGTGTCAGCAAGATAAGCATCAGCTTCCAGGATCATAGATATAAGGACCATTAGGTCTTCCATGGGGGAGTCCGCATTAATGGGATCAGCCATTGCCCTATTGACCCAGACAATGGTGGAAGAAGTTTAGAATTGGAAGCCTCTAATACCTCTAGCTATCTAGGACAATCTTCATAAGACCCTCAGTGGAAACACAGTGGTTTTTCTCATAAGAGTCCCCAATAGAGAAGGTTGATACTAAAAAATCTGCATCAGTTTCCCCTTCCCCAGGGGAGGAATTCCCAATAATGGGGGGATCCTCTACTATAATATCACTAAAGCACCATTTGGGGGGCTCAGGGTGTCCCATTAACCAAGAATCCAAAACCTCTTTAATGAATAAGAGGATAGAAGTACATTAGGGCACTGACCCATACAGGCTCCTGTTCAACAGAAGAGAGGGTCCTGCACAATGAACAGGGGCCCCGTAGCAAGAGATACACCGAGTACCAGAAAATATGCCATGAGGGGCAATGGGTTAATGGGGTTAAAGGGACCCCTGAATCCTTAGGAGTAAAAGTACAGAGAAAATAGAATACAAGTACTCAGAAAAAAATTAAAAAGGTACTTATCCAACTGTAAGGGGTTAGTGCGGTAAGCAGAAGGGAGTAATGAGGCTCAGTGTAACCAGTAGGGGCCAAAAAGGAAGTGAGTTCGCCAAGTAACACCTTTTCCCCTGCACTACGGCCCAGGAATAATGGGCTGCTGGGAAACATAGTTCCCAATAAAGAAAATGGTGTGATGGTTCTTCAGCTGCATCCCATGAAAACAGGAAGGGGGTAACCAAGTCACAAAAAGTAACAGGAGGAGGCTGAGAGACACATGAACTCAGTTTTTGCCTCTAAAAGCAATATAGAGGCAAGAGAAGTCCCACAATAGCAATCTCTGCCATGTGTACCCATTCTTAAAGGCACAGAGACCTGAAATGGCAAAGCTATAATCAAACCCTTATCGATGAATGATATGGAATTCTTGGATTCTAGTGTGGTTGCACGCTGATCTGCGATACCAGAATGCATTGCAACAACAACAAAAAAGTGTTGCGGTCCTCTAGGGGTTAAACATATTGAATTATTGAAAAATAGCTGAAATACTTACCTCTCTTTTTTGGTCATTATTAAACCCCTTGAAAGCCAGAAAGATCAGTAACATAACGTGATGCACTGGAGACCCCTCTAACAACCGAGGGGTTGGGGGATTTTCTTGTATTATAGATTAAGATTTTTTGTGCCAGAAAATAGCAGATAGGGCTATGTGTGGCGTTAAGTGAGGGGTCTGGTCATTTGTGAACCGCCCATGCACCCTAAACCAAAGCTATTAGTCTGGTACAAAACATGCACATTAGCCAGTTCTGTTTTAAAGGAATAGTAACCTTTGATTTTGAATTCACATCTTTTTTAAGTACATAATATATACAACCTAATTGTCTATACTTTATATTATCATTATAATTTTACACATTTTCACTGTTTTTTTAACACTTATGTCCTTGGCAATGAGCTCCCTGGATTTGTTTGTAGAGAGATTTCTGTTACTGAACCTGAAAGCAGGTCTAGTGATGCAATGTAAAAAGAAGAGTACACAGAGAATCCAATGCTAAAGGAAGAGTGTAACTTTGCATTACATCTTGCTTTAACAGGCTATCAACCATAAAACTCTCTGCAAACTAAGATCCAGGTAGCTCACTGTCAGGGACATAAAGATCCAAAACAGTAGGTGAGGATATATAATTAAAAATGTAGGCAACTTGACTATTTGTATTACGTACTGCAGAATATGTAAAGTCAAAATTAAAGTGCTACTATTCCTCTAAATCATAACATATACACACAGATCTCCAATGTAAAAATACAGTACTGATATACCAGACTAATGACTAACTCTCTAGGTAAGACTTTCTGATAAAGCAGTTAAGAGCCATGTATGCCTTTGGGTATATTTTTCATTTATACAAGGATACCATATAAAACAGGTATACATATGATTTTCTCTCACGTATTTCTACCCTTAGAAAATAGCACAGAAAAGGGCAACTTAAGTGTTTAAGAAAACCAGGAAGAACAATTCATCTTGTGTAGCACTTTTTTTTTAAAGAATATCAAAGGTTTCACATTTACAAATAATAACACTGTTCCTTTCCAGCTGATCATATACATTAGTGTCATGTTTACCTAAATCCCTGTGTCCTATACACAAAAGAAAAGTGAAGCTATTGAGGGTCAAACCAGCTTTACCATAGGGAAAAAAAAACAATTTCTCCAAATTCCATCTGAATTAAATGGGGCTTTTTAAAAGATCTCCATCACCTAAAACAACTTTAGTGAGTTTTAAATAGCTTTATATATTTTGTATTATCCATTTTTATTTAGAAAGCTAGTGTTTGAGTTACATTTATAATTTATGCTAATTGAGTCATAACAGATAAGCACTTCCTGTATGAGCCCTACATAACCCCCTCACACACACACACTAAAATTGCATAACAATACATTACTCACCAGCCCTAGCCCTGAAAGAGTTGTGTCAGTAAGTGGGGAAGATAATCCACATATAAGACAGGAAGTGACTGCATGGCATGTCTCAATCAGCAAAATCTATAAATCTAAATAACTCAAGTTAGTTTTGCAAATAAAAAAATAAATCATATAGGTGATTTTGAAAGCACTTTCAGAATTACCACTGTTGTTTTAATGAGGCAGGTTCCCATTAATGCCAGGATTGTTGGAGACCACTAGCATTTAAATGGCTTAAAAGCCTGACATATTAATGGAAATATTTTGCTGTGGTGCAATGGTTTGCCCTAAAATTGCTCCACTTCCTTTGAGTACATGGCCCTCTGGATTTACTGGTAAAACTGACATCTGTGTAAATATCATTGATGTATTTGGCATTCATTTAACTAATCCTAAATTACCTGTCATCGATCTCCTTTTCAATCCTTTGCATTCGGTCTATAAGCTGGTTGCCTTTGACATAGAATTTGGATAAGTCTAAATCATAGTAAGGATATGCCTGGGAGAGACGGTCATTGATTTTCATGGTGTTCTTCATCTCAGTATCCAAAGTTTTCAGCATGGACTTTTTCTGTTCCAACTCTGCCTTCATATTCTAGATGAATAAGAAACATTATGTGTGAAAATAAAAAATTAAGAGAAAACGCTCAATATTCCAATTAGTAAGAATTAGGATGAGGTGTAAAAAACAAATGGAATATATTCTGTACATAATATGTAGGTATCAGACCAGGTAATGCCAAAATCTCTTTAAGGTAAAAATAATGAATAATATGGAATTATATGTGTGTGTAGGTAAATATTTTTATTTTACTCACAAATTCTGATGCTTAATTCAAAATGTATTATACTGGGTGTGGTACTTCCATGGCTTGCCATTTCATGATACGGCAGTCTGTAGAAAGTCTTCAATATGTACTGAAGAGCCACTGTAGACCCATAGCAACAGGGCTGTCATAAAATGGTAAGCCATGTTCATAATGCCAGGAAATTCAAGAATGAGCTGTAATAATTTTTCAATGAATCATCTCCCAGCAGTGAGATCATCCTCTTTTTACTAAACAGGAAAGTCCTACATAATATATAGTTCACATTATGTAATACTTTCCTAATACTTCATAGGACCTTATGGAGAAAGTAAAATAGCATCCATTGTGGTGCAAACCAGTTGCACCACATGGGATAAATACAAATCCCCAATGATTTAAATGGGGTGTTTAATCACTTTAAAGCTAAAGAGGTCTCCAAGACACCTCAGCCATTCAAGAGGTTAAAAGTCCCATTTAAATCAATGGGGATTTGTACTTCCCTGGAATGGTATAGCTGCTATACTTCAGAACTGCTCCTGTTTTGCATTCTGAATAAGGACAATATGGACATATTTTGGAGTAAACAACAGCATCATATTTAAGAAAGAAAAAGAACTAATGCCCTAAATGGAACTTTTTCTTTAATAAATATGGAACAACTGGTTTGGTCCAGGATTCCTCCACTTTTGTTTTGCCAATAGTGGCCCATAGTGCCTCCATTTAGCAGACTGGTTAGCAGTCCGCATTCCAAAATGTCCTTCTGTGCAGGGTTTATTTTAGATTACATTTGCTTATAGAATTAAAGTGGGGGTCGCTGCAGTGTGGTTGTTTTAAATCGATAGTAATGGATGCGAATAAATGTAGCTCTGATTAATGCTCATATATTGTAGTGCTGTATATAAATTGTGTCTGACTTGTAGTTCAAAAGTAAATCAATTTGAAAGTATCCCCTTCCCACCCCTTTTACCTCCCCGCAGATGTGGATCGGACAGCTCACAGAAAGGGACAATCTTCTCACTGTGAGCATAATGAAAACCCTGCCCCCCTCGATGAAGGAAGGCAGAGTTTTCATTATGCTCACTGAAGATTGTCCCTCTCTGTGCGCTGTCCAGATCGGCTGGAGGATCTCATTACATATGTAAAAGGGGGATACTTTAAAATTGATTTACGTTTGAATTACAAGTTAGATCCCATGTATATACAGTGCTACATGAACCATAATATATGAGCATTAATCAGAGCTACATTTATTCATATCCATTACTATCCCTTTAACCCTTTGAGTGCCATAGGGGTACGCAACACATTGTAAAGCAATGCGTTGTGTACCCCTCTGGCACTCAAAAACTTAATAATATTTGGACAAATATACATTTCTGTTACTTACCTTCAAGGTATTCCTGTAAGCTTCAACTTTAGCTGGATCAAGTGAAATAGTCTCTTCCTCGGTCAGCCTGGCTTCATACACCTTGATCAGGTCTTCTATTTGTAGAATGCTCTGAAGGAGAAGCCTCAGAGATTGCAGTCTTAAAGAAAGATAAAAATAGCTATCAGTACTTCCTACAGTCCACTGCATTCCATCTTTACTATGGAATATGGGGAACTTATTACTAGCGCACGTATCTGTGCTTCCTGAAATACCTGTTCTCTGACTACTTGGAGACGGCCATAACTTCAAATAGGAATTACAGTTGTAGGGACAGTAACCCTTTAACCCAGTAACCATTTAACCGCTGAAAGACAGAGAGGGTGCACAATGCATTGCTCTGCAATGGCATTATATGTACAACAATAAAATATTGCTTTCACCCTTTGAGTGACCGAGGAGTATGCAGCACACAAAAATTGTAGTCTTTAAGTAGTGTAATGTACCCCTCTAGCACTCAAAGGGTTAACCTCGTGGTTGTTAGATACTTCTCCAGTGCAAGCGGTCAGAGGTACTGGCACTGTAACAAATAGGAGATTATAAAATAGCTTTCAAAATCCCCTGTGTTTATATTAACCATCTCTCATTCCAAACAACTTAAAAGCTTTTTTTATTTGTCAGTGTATGCAAATGAGCTAGTACTGGCTGGCAGGGAGTAGCATTTGGGATTGGGAGCAGTATGGAATGTTAGTATTTGGCAGGTCAACCAGTACTGTCTATTGCAGTGTTTCACAATTTTGGTTTTTTTTTTGTCCCACCTGACATTGCCCATCTCACACTGTCCCACTCACATTGCCCACCTCATATTGAGCACCTCATATTGCCCACTCACACTGTCCCACTATATTACCCACTCACATTGCCCACTCATATTGTCTCACTCACAGTGCCCATCTCACACTGCCCCAATTATATTGTCCCACTCACATTGCCCACCTCACACTGCCCACCACACACTTGGCCACTCACATTGCCCACCTCATACTGTACCACCACATACTGTCCCACCACATACTGTCCCACCACATACTGTCCCACTCATCTTTTTATTTATATATGCCATTACTACCTCTTTAACACACTTCTTTTGAATATCAAGCCCTTAGACTCTTCTGAAACTGCCTGCAAGAGAAGTCTTGCAGCTTCTATCCTCTGTCATTAGATGTACTTTATTTCATAATATTATATCGATATATAGACTGTACCTTTCCAAGTGATCAGCAGAAAAGCCATGGACATTCTCCATTTTCATGAAAAGAGCATTGAGCTCTGACTGGAGGTATGACGATTTATCTGATCCCTTTAGGTTCAATATAATTTCTTTGATCTTGCTGAGCTGAGATGCTATTGCTTGCTGCTCTAGTTTTAAACTCTGTTAAACGAGTAAAGGATTTAAGTCTTGAGATGAGCAGTAAATAGATCTACACAACAAATGATTTAGATATTTAAATGTAAATGATTACAAATTGAAAATACAAGGACTTAATACTTAATTTACTGACAAAATATATTGTATAATTTGTATAAGATGATTATTTTATAGTCACAAATAATAATTATGGAATAAAACAATGGCAATTCCACTAGTGGGCCAGGCTTCATTCAAAAAGTTATTAATGATCAAACTAGACCACATAATGCATGACTATCTTTAGAGAACGGTACGGCAACATAGAAAAATAAAGCAACAGTACCATCCAGTGGTGACAAAAACTGAATTCTGATTTTACAGGGATTGTAATGCTTCAGTGAAAACTAAGCTACGATCTTTCATTATAGTGTATACTTGTGCTCCCTGATGCTTTTACCGCCCTATTTACTGTGAAATAATATTATAAAGTGTCCCCCTCCTGCCCCTTACACTTACATCATCTTCTTGCTACAGAGCTGAAAGCGGATAGCAATGAAGGACAATCTTCTCTCAATATAAGGAAAAACCTGCCCTCCTTCATCAAGGGGACAGGGTTTTCCTTATACTGACTGCAAGAAGATTGTCCCTCAATGTGATCTCTCTTACCCAATGACTGGATTTTAGATCTGAGGGAAGGAGGCTTACAATAAAGAAAAGCAACAGGAGGGGGACACTTTATAATACTATTTCAAAGAAAATAAGAAAAGATAATAGCTTAGGTTTCACCATCCCTTTAAAAAAATCAAACACTTTTCAGCTGTCATAACTTGTGAGCAAAGCATCCCCCAACAGCAACAGTAACCTTGTGTTACTCAATGGGAAGAGAATTACAATATATATACTTTTTTCCATAAAAAAAATACCATCAGATGAAGGAGATAGTAAACAATGTTGAACAATGAAAAAGTGGAAAACAGATTCAATGTGATAGAAATAATAGGACATTGAATAAACAGCTTACATAAACTGAGAGAGCGGGAGAGGTGGACATTTCTGAAATCACTCTGTATTCATTTATTTTTTTTATTATCCTGTTTGTACTAATATGTCCTTTGGTATCCTTATACTTTGAGACTGCTTTCCTATGATTTGCATTTTTTATTAACCCTTTGAGTGCCAGAGGGGTACGCAACGCATTGTGTACCCCTCTGGCACTCAAAGGGTTAATTCAATTTTGAGGGTAAGTTGATATGCTCCACAGAAGCAGCATTAAGCACTGCCATATTTATACATATTCAGAATGGGAAGATTAAGGCCTGCATTCTGCCACAGGTGTTCACTTTATCACAAATTCACCCATAGACTTCAATGTGAATCTGTGGGATAAAATATCACCTGCATTTGGATCGAGACCTAAATTGCCCAATAGGTTCTTATCTGTTGACGAAATCCATGGTACATATGACCCATGCAGAAATGCAGTTATTCTGGGAAAAAATGTGCCTGCTGTAACTAACAAATGCATTAAATGGGAATTTTAACCCTTTGAATGCTAAAGATATATCCAATTTATTGCAAAGCATTCATGAGGTTAAAAGCCAAATTTAAATCAGCGGGAATGTAGGAAATGTTTACTTGTTTCCTGTGGTGCAGCTGGATTGCGCCACTGTTTCTTGGTGAAGCTGGATTGCTGCACTGCTACTTGGTGCATATGAGCGTGTTTCCACACAAGCTTATTCATATTAAAATACAACACAGCCTGTAGGTTAAGATCATACCTCAATGTCGCTGATTCTGCGTGGGAAGTCTCTGTAGGTTTCTTGATCAATATTATAGATGTTTCGTTGCACCAGCCTAATCTCATGGCTTTCCAGTTGTTTGCGTATCTTCTGCAACTCAAGCAACAGCCAGTTCTCCTGTCTTTCCCTATCGCGATCTATGTTCTTGCTGCTGTCCACTTCCACGCTCGAAGAGGTGACGGACTGAATGACTTCTGTTTTTTTATTTTCACAATGATGCAAAAGCCAAAAAAATATAAAATAAATTAGAAGGGTCGCTTAACTGCATAAGACCCTATGCATAAAGAAAAAAATTAGAGCAATTCTTGGACAAACCAATGCACTTAAAGGGGAAGAATGTATTTATTTTGCAATTTTCTGTTGTGGCCACCAAGTGGCAAAGCCGTAGTCGGTCACTCAAGCTATCCCATAGAGTGCATTATATTTAAAAAAATTCCTTTTTTGACACCAATTAGAGTTACAGCTAACAGAATATAGGTTTACAGCTTCTTTAAACCTTTAAGGATTATAGAGGTGTGCAAAGAATTCCAAAGCAATATGTTACATATCTCTCTGGTGCGTAAAGTGTAACTAGCATATAAACAGTCCAATTACTTTAAATAGGGTACAATGTGGTGCATCTAAGGGGTGCATTTTACAAATAGAGTTCAGTTCCCTTTATCAGAACTGCTCCACATTTATCTCTCTCTCTTATTTTATAGTTAGATACACACACAAACACACAGACTAGTAATGAAGGCCCATGTACACGGGCCAAAGTGCCACCCAGCGGCCAAAGACTGGAGGCCGTCGCGTTCGTCTCTACTGCGCATGACTGCATAGTTCGGGCAGCCTCTACTGCGAATGTGAGGTTGCACACACAGGGAGCGACGCATTCTAGGGAATTATATATATAGTTATCTTGGAAGAATGGCTTCACTTAAAGGGCTTTGATGAAAAATTATAGTGTGCTCTTCATTAGCCAACATTTCGACCCTCACTGAGGTCTTTGTCAAGAACATCACTCAAACCTATCTTCCAGACCCTCAGCAGTGAGTCTTTTCAGAATATCCTCAATTAAACAAAAGGAATGTTGCGTCACCTCGTGAGGTGGTCTGGAAAACCAGCATTGTTGAGGAGGCCTGAAGACAGGTTGGAGTTGTCCCTGACTTAGAGGAAGCGTGATAACATAAAGCTTCAGAATGGCTGTCCAGCAGGGCACCATGGTACTTTAGTGCATTTTGGACACTAGCTTAGGCTGCCCTGTTTTTCTATGAATATTTTCATTATAATATGGATATTTTTTCAATTGTATATTTATGGAAATTGCTATGCACAATATGATAGTTTATGTTACTTGGATTGCGAGATCTTGGAATAATTATCTATTTATGTAGTTGCACCCTTCATTATGCCCTTGACAAATTATCTATAAAGATTAGGTGTGTCCTGAGCATTCCAGACTGCATGTTAGCGGTGCTTTGATCATAAAAGACAGAGAACCACTGAATCAGATGCAAAAAAACTTACAGATACTGAACAAAGTACACAATATTCAGACCTTTGGTTACTGGAGGGGGTCTCTGCTGCTGCTGATGAATGGTAGTTTCCGTAACTGTAGTTTGCCGGGCTGGGAGCTGCACCACCAAGGTCTGGTAGTGCTTCTGTGCTTCAGAGAACTGAGACTGCATTTTCCTTTTCTCATCATCACCAAACATGTTGGAGCCTTGACTGTGCCTCAAGAACTCCTGATAATGAATTTCCAGGTCTGTTACTACCTTTTGGTAGTCTTCCTGGCGCATGGTCTTAAGCTGTACAAACATAAATGAGTATTAGCCAATATAATAGAGACAATGAGCATACTGGGTATTGAAAAACCATTTAATTATTTAGTTTATCTTAATGCAAATAGTATATCATAATCATGTTAGATTTCTAAGATGAATGAGCAAATTTTGGGTACACAAATTGCACCATAGGGGTACACAAAAATCCCCACTGAGTCTTCAAACCCCTAGCATTCAAGAGGTTGAAGACTCCATTTAAATCAGTGAGAATTTGGAGACTTTTTATTTGTCCCCTGTGTTGCAATTGATTTACCCTAGAATTGCTCCTATTCTTCTTAGAAAGGCCTCTGTGTATTCTAATATTTCAGTACCTTGGCTAGTGTCATTGCCCTAATTTTCTCAATGTCAATCATGCAGTAGTGCCAGGATACCAAGCTCTTCATGTTGATATAAAGTTGATTCCAAAGGGTCAAAATGGCCTCATAGAACTGTTCAATCCTGATAAGAAAAGAAAAGAAAAAAAAAGAAAAAAAAAAAGATAAATTGTACGTTATACACATTGTGGTTCAACAGTTAAATATTCTCTGAATGGACTGTGCAAGGGATCACTGAGGTAGGTTTAAATGCCTGGTATAAGAGCCACAAACAAACCAGCGTTGAGGGATATCCCTTCCTGAGTACAGGTTGTCAATACAAATGAAGGAACAACTGTGTTTAATTAGAGATAAAATAAATCCTGGTACTGCTTGTTGTGGATAAATACCACTGGGAAAGCTATAATGAAGTTGGGGGAAGGGGTGCATATAATGTCACAAGTGGTGCAATTCTGGAGTAAACCAGCTGCATCATAGGGTGGAAATAAAAATGTCCATTGATAAAAATGGGGCTGAACAGGTGTCCGAGTCCAATACATTGACACGTAATTGTTCCATTTTGGATTTAAGCATATAACTCATTGTGAATTCCAATTGAAATGTGTTTAACTAATAGGAGATGTGTTCCTGTAACACAGGAGTGAGCAACCTGGTGATTGGACTTTGGCTCCCATCATTATGATGATAAGTATTGTAATCAAATAACAGTCAAACAACTGCCCACGCATTATGAACAGAAAAAGTTAACCGCTTGAAGACCAGTGGGTTGCATAATTCATTGCAAGGCAAAGCATTCCATACTCCTCTGATCCCCAAGAGGATAAGATATGTTTCAGCTAGCATCTTTTTCTAACACGAGATACCAGAAAATGATTAGACTACATGATATGTCATTTTATAGCAAATAAAATTAATATCTTAAACTGCAACTATAAATATCACAGGTATACATAAGAAGGCACCCAAGGAACAACATACTAGATGTGACAATGAAAGTGCATAGTGTGAGGACTGTAGCCCTGCCTGTGCATAAGAAGGCAATATATATTACAAATACTCTTCTACGTAGAGAACTCCCACATAGGAGTAGCACAGGGTATCACATGGAGTCATATGCACCTCCCACATACCTCAATGTATAGCAGGTCATGGCTGTCAAATACATTTCATTGACATATATAGGTGGGGGTGGGTGGGAATCCAAGACCACTTGCTCTGAGGTGGGCATATTCTGCAGATTATTCATAAGGAAACAGGTGGCTCTGAAAATACCGAAGTATATTCCCAACAGAAGCAGACTTACTCTATAGGTTAGATTTCTCCTTTAACTTTGCTTATGGAAAATAGCTGTACTGTATTTGCTGTACTATAAGACACAATGGTCTATAAGACAGAACAACTTGTACTCGCTTTACAGAGTTTGCTGCTTAGTAAATAAAGCTTCTATCAGCTTGTTTCATGTCTAAGCTCAATTAAAAGGTTTGCATATCCCTACCCATGATGCAAACAATTAGTCAGTGCATACTGGAAACGTACTTAGAGGATAGATCCACTGCTATAGGATTTGGGGGTGGGATAATCAAGCTGACAGAAGGTACCACCATGTCCAGGCCTCCAGGCCCAGTTACGCTCCACTTGCTGCGCTGAGAGTTGTTCTTCAGAATGCATTCATCTCCTTTGTGTATTACTTTCTGTATAAAATAAAGAATTACATATGTCAGAAATGGTGATAGCTTAGGAAATCAAGTTGTTATGCCCTTCCTTATTTTATTACTACTAATCAGTTTGTGCATTGAAGAAAATGTAAAATATGCACAACAAATGTGGAGCAATTCTGGGCAAACCATTCACAAAAGTCACACTGATTATAATGAGGCATCTAACCCCACTGAATTCTAGAGTGGAGTCCAACCCATTACGTCACACTGTTTTGGAGACTGCTATTATTTAAACCAGTGGGATTTTTTGTCCCTATGGTACATTTGGGTTGCTCCAATATGAAACACTTTGATTAAAGAAAAATGGTAAATAAAACTGCTCATAGATTAACTAGTTCAGCACAGTCTCTGAGTTGATACGGAGACTCTGTTAATTCGAGTAAGAACTTGATAGGGGCTAATAGGATTCAATTATAATCAGATGCAGGACTCACTATGATATGCATGGTTCATCATAAGTTTTATAACACAATCACTACTGATTAGCAGTGTTTTAAGAGTGTCTGTTAACAGATGTCGATTAAAGGGATAGTAACACTTCGTTTTAACTTTATTTTATTTTGTAGGCATTAAAAAAACATGAAGAATGATATAAGTCTTATCTCTCAAACCTTTATGGTTTATGAGATATTCACAAGCAAAGTTCCCCTCCCCGCCCCTTTTACCTAGTGTAAGCCATCTCTTCTCAGATGTGGATCAGGTTGTATGACAGTACAGATAACAGAAGGGGACAATTTTCTTTGTATGAAAACAATGAAAGCCCTTCCCCCCTTGACAAGTTTTTCAGCTTTTTCCATTATCTTAATTGAAGATTGTCCCTCTCTGCAGTCTACCTGGGCATCTCCCTTCTTATCTGGTTGAACAGGGGGGGGATACTTTGCTTGTGAATATCTCTTAAACCATAAAGGTTTCAGAGATAAGACTTATATCATTCTTCATGTTTTTTTAATGCCTACAAAATAAAATAAAGTTAAAATGAAGTATTACTATCCCTTTAACAACAGAATTTTCTGCTATAAGACAATAATTAAAACAATAAAGATATATTATCCAACAATTGATATAAAACAATAATAAATTATATAAGGTTAACCCCCTGTGTGCTAAAATTAAAGGTGCACAGTAAAGGTTTATTTTGAGTGGTTGTCTTTAAGATTTGATAAATAAATAAAACGATCAGACACATTTTTAAATGTGATAAATCTGTTTAGTGACAAAACTTGAGAAGTACTCTGTCTATTGAAATCCCCTATAAAGCATTCACTTTTCCACCCCTTAGCACACTTGACAAGTGAGGTTACATTTTAAGCCCAGAACCTTTAAGCTGGACGGGTGATATGTTTTTAAGTTTGACATTTTAGATATACTTTTGGGAATAAAATTTGACGGTTTTATGGGAATTGGGCAATATCTGATATATTGGTCCTATTGAATACAGTATTGAACTGGTCCTTTCGCTACCAGTGACGGTTGTCACATGGACATCTTTTCCATCTTCTGTCTTTTCATTTTGAATAATTGATTAATATTGGACCTGCAATACTTCATAAGAAACTGGCCATTATTTTAGTTATAGAAATAAACAACGGCCAGCAAAAATACGAGTGATTTTGAAACTTCAAATCACCAAAGTGGAATATCAAGGGTTAGTCCCATTTCATCTGGGAGCTTTCACTGCTAGATAGGTGTCTGACTAATTAAACTGGCAGTACCTGGTCTTGCTTGTAATCACAGAGAGCCTTCAGGACAATAGGCTTGTCTCTTCTGTAGTCAGGGTTACGTGGTTTGAGCTGTACAATTTTCTTGGATTTATTTACTAGGTTCTGCACCTGCCTTTTATATTCATTAATTTTATCTCGTTCTTTCTGCAAAAGAAAAACAGCAATGAATTCACAGATGATTTTACTCAAGGAAATGTTCTGACTTACTTATATATCTTGGTCAGTTTAGTGTTTTTGGACACATATTACTTTGATCTACACTTTTATTCAGAAAAAAGATGAAAAAAGGTGGTACCGTGTTAGCCAGTGGAGTAGATAGGATTCAGTGTAGCAAAAAAAATCACAAGAGTGATATAAAGGTGATACCTTTTAATGGCTAACTGAAGACATAAAAAGTGGATAACCCTTGTCTGAAGAAAGGACCTTAGTGTCCTGAAAGCTTGCTCTTGTTATGTCCTCAGTAAGCCATTAAAAGGTATCACCTTTATACCACTCTTGTGAGTTTTTTGCTACATTGAATCCTATCTACACTTTTATTCAGAAAGATAAGATCCATAAAAACTTAATAAAAGAAGAGGCCATTTGAGTTTTCAAGGATAATCCACCCACACATACAGTAACATTGGAATGCACCGCCAGTAACCTAACACTGAAATGTTAAAGAAACATGAGTGTTAAATCAGAAGTGGTTCTTAGTTGAAAAAGCAGTTTGCCCTCTTCACAGAGACATATAAATGGTATTGTCACCCTAAGGGAAGTTTAGCTTCTTTTACAGAGAATTACATTTTGCTTGTTATACCAAGCATATTCTGTGAAATCATTTTTGAGAAATTAACTTTTATATCTTGTTGTTTATCTTTGTTAATTCACTGCACATGCAAATAAGATTAGTTCTAAGCCAAACTTAACCCTTTGAGTGCCAGAGGGATACACAATGCATTGAGTACCCCTCTGGCACTCAGAGGGTTAATGGACTCTATACCATTAGACATGCCCCCAATGTGTGGGCTCCATCTATAATCATTCATAGCACATGGCCATAAAGGCCCAGTGTATTAAGTGGAACTGACATGTTAATAACATTGCCCCCCAATATATTTCTAACCTAGCGATATGCAAAGTCTTATGGTCTTTAAACTTAATAATTCCAGGTCATTGCTGAAAAAATACTTCTTCGGCAGGAACCAGAGGACAGACAGAGCAGACATCTTGGAGGAAATGTACCTCTGAGTCTGTGCCGTCTGTCCCATTCACTGCCAGCATTGGTGGTGACTTTCCTTGGTGCCTTAAGGCACCGGAAGGGACTAACCATTCAGGCGCACATAGCTTCTCTTGTAAACTCTGTGCAGCCCGATGCCTGAGAATGAAGTCTTTTTTCAGCAATAACCTGGACTTATTGCGCTTAAAAACAGTACGACTTTGCTTGTCCCTAGGTCAGAAATATATTGGGGGGCAATGTTACTAACATGAAAGTTCCAGTTTAACCAATTAGTATAGAGTGCCACCAACAAATAAAGATTATTTTCTCAAAAACTATTTATATATTACAAACAAATGGTTATTATAACATACAGGCAGTATTTAGTTATTGTTAAAATTATCTAACTGTATCTTTGGTGTGACAAGCCTACTTTAACTATTTGAGTGCAAAAAGTGGTATCCAATGCATTGGATACCACTTTGGCACTCAGAGGGTTAAGATAAAACTCTCTGTGCCATTTTCCAGCTAGCAGGAGGATCACAAAAAATAAAAATAAATAAAACAGCAAAGAATATTTAGGTATTCTAAAGCCAAAGATGCTTGAACTAGTTTTATGATGAAAACAGAAAGGGAACGGTTTTGTTCCTCCATGTTGCCATGATACTCAAATGATAGCCTGACTCCGGAAATGAAATACATTCCACAGCTACTCAAGTAGATAAAAACACTCCATATTTCTATTCAACACTTAAAATATGGTTGTCTAATCTATTTTATCACTGCACCTGTCTGCAGGAGGCAACATCTGAATTAAACACTCACTTCTGTGTCCAAGACACAGTAGACTGCAGCCTCCTGTCCTCTGGTTATCTATTAGCAGTTTTCACTGTACGATTTCTGACTTCAAAGCTACAAGTAAGAATAGAAGAGGCTATACGCTATCACATGCCATATCCAGTAAAAAGTGACAAGTCTATTGCTTCAGTCCAACCAGCTGAAAGACAGCACAGACCAGGAGTAAGCAAAAAAAAATTGCATATTTTGGAGCCAGGAATAAAAATTTTGCAGACAAGGCTTCTGGGAATTGTTCAACTCTGAGATGCAAATCCAGTCATGGACTTAGGAATGAAAGCACAAACCCAGCCAAAGTTGGTGTTGCTTCAATTTACTGGTTCAACATTGGGCACACACACACATGTCCTTTGTTATCTCAGCTCAGTTATCTCAACAGTACCTCTAGGTCTTTAATCATATCCAGGACACGTTGCAGGGACATGCTTTTGTCACAAGGGTACTTCTTTCTAATGGTGTCTTGAAGGTTCATCAAATAATTTTCTGTGCTCTGCGCCTCTTCAAAAAACTGAATATGGAGAAAGTAGAGAGAATCAGCATTTCATATGTCTCTAGTATACTACACATATCCTTATTAGCAGTAAAGGACACTAACTTAATAACCCACAAATCTCCAAAACATTACATTAAAATACATTTCTGTGGAGGTATGAGTCTTTTCCTGTATTTTTTCACCTATCTAGAAAGCTACTGGTGTATGTATATTGTTCTTTTTTTTTCTAATTCTAAAAATCCAGTTTCCTTGGAAAGGGGTGGGGGGTTAGTTTGCAAAATAAACAAATGCTGACAACTTATTAGTCATTTTATTGATATTGTTGTACAAAGAAGAACTGTGGTAGATGCATTAAGGGGCTATAAAAGAAGTGATAATATGGAGAGGACTTCTCCAGTGATATCAGTTTACCCGTTTCTATGTTATTCTTTTGAGCCAATGCACGAAGATCTCTCCCACTTGAGAAATCAGTGCATATGCTCCATTAGATAACATAGGACTTGGAGAAGAGAGATCTCTAGAGAAGTCATCTCTACTTTATCACCTCTTTATCTCCCCTTAGTGCATCTCCACCCTGGCGTAATTGCAGAACAAACTAACTGCACCATAGGGGACAAACAATGCTTCCCACAATTCCCAATTATTTAAATGGGTCTATTAAATTAAAACTGTCACTTTGAATTTTCTTTACATATTAGAAAACGCCATTCAAAATTGCATGTGTGTGACATTAACCAAAATTCCAGCAGATGAATTGTTTAGGAGATATTCACCCATTTATTTTTTTAGGGAAAGTGCAAATTTCCTGATACAGAGCATAGCTTCATTAGCATATGAAACATTACTGAAAGCCTTATTAGCATATGGAAATTCGTGAAAACTTTAATTAGCATATGGAATGTCACTGGTACCACAATTAGCATACGTTAGAATATGGTAACAAGTAGGACTATCTCCTTATCTGTACATTGCTGGTCTTTTGGCCAACATGACATATAGGCAGTTTATGCAAACTTGAATTAGGTTCAAAGTTCCACTTTAAGAAATAAATGCGGTATCCATACTTTAACCCCTTAACGACCCTTGAGGGACCTGGCACATCACGGGTAAATTTGTGTTAAGGACCCATGACGTGCCAGGACCAACATGGAATTCAGGGCTCCCCACGCAGCTGCACGCTGTTCAGGGAACCCTGAACCAGATGTGAAAGAAAAAAAAAAAAAAAAAAAAAAAGAAGGTCAGTGGTCCTTAAGTGACAGCCGCATGCTCGATCGGCCATCCTTAAGGGGTTAAGAAAAAAACAAACAAACAGGATACAATTGGTAAAAACTGACTGAAGTAATTTAAAACATCAATACATAATCAGTAAAAACTGAAAACATGATAGCATGGGGCCTATTTCTCATTGTAAATACAATTTTGAAGGTGTAGAGATTTGAAACAAAATCAGCTATTTTCCTACATTTATCAGTGTAGGTGCAGCTTCTTGAAAAATATTCTCCAAGTGACTCCTTGTGCAAAAAGATTGTCAGTACCTCTGAGGTAATCAAACCCTGCAGATCTCTGAGGTGGTAACCAAAGTCCTGCAGATCACTGAGGTGGTAATCACACTCTGTAGATTGCTGAAGTGGTAAGCATTCCCTACAGTTTGCCAAGTTGGTAATCATTCCCCTGCAAACCAGTGAGGTCGTAATCATGCCCCATAGATCACTGGTGGTGAAATTCACCTCAGTGATAAGTCAGTTTGCTTATAGACATCCTGCCACAGACTGATCACTTTTTACAACTGGACTGCAGGGACCACTTTTTTGCTTCAAAGTGCAGAGAGGCACTTCAGAAGTAAGGTTAAAAAGACCATTTTCTAAGACAGCAAAATGATGATAAATGTTTGTGTTATTTCACTGGTGTTATTTTGTGTGAACAAATACTCAATCGGGTGTTCCTATGCATCTTCAATACCAGGGCCCATATTTCCCAAATAGGTAATAACTTACTTGAAAGTATGCAGCGTTTTCTTTCAGATGGACATCAATGCATTTAGTAATCTGAAGAATCCAACTCCACTGGGTCTGTAGGGTGTCCATATATGCCTGGAAAAATTAAAATTAGTCTAGAGCTTATCACGTTCACCCAGTCACAACAAGCAAACAAGTTATAGTTAGGTTACTATTTAGAATTAACACAAATGTACCTAATAGACCCTTACATATTTAAAGTGGAATTGACCCTTTATAACAATTATGCGAGATTAAAAGAGCTTTCAAAATCACTTTGTTTTTATGTAGCCATTTCAATGTAAAACAATAGTTTGTAAGACATTTAATGCTAATAGCTGGGAACTCTCCAGAGGCTGATTCTCCTGATGTAGGGAGGTTCTAATGAAACGCTGTCCACTTCTGCTCCTTCCCAGTCTGTTCCTCCCAGTCCCCGCCCACTTCTCCTCCTTCCCCAGCCTATTCCTTAAACTTAACTAGTTTTAAAAGCTCCGCACCACTCTTGATTAAGCCATGGCCTTTTATGACACAAATCTCGTCATTTATCTCCCCCTGTGGTACTAAAAGGATTCCCCATCCGGGGAGCTCACAAGAAAAAGTTCCCAGGTATGCTAATGTTGTTTAACTGACAATGTATTTTCAGGCATGCCAGCCACATACTAACAATCCACACTGCTCCCTTTCCTGGCTGCCACTCCCTGTTAGCCAGTACTAGCCCACACCATAAACATAGGTGATTCTTAAAAGGCTTTCATCATCCCCAACCAGCAAAAGGCTGGTTGGGATGATGGGAGTTTCAATTTCTAACAGCATGAGGCCCAACAGTTGACTACCCCTGTTGTACATAATCATTCATGTAGTTTGAAGCTGTAACTCATACAGGTTTGTCACCGACAAAATCTAGAAATGTTACTCATACAAGTTCATTACTGACATAGACTACAGCTGCTAACA
Source organism: Rhinophrynus dorsalis (assembly GCA_037306005.1). Taxonomy (NCBI): domain Eukaryota; kingdom Metazoa; phylum Chordata; class Amphibia; order Anura; family Rhinophrynidae; genus Rhinophrynus; species Rhinophrynus dorsalis. Next base: position 208,613,780 of record CM074723.1, read on the forward strand.
TATACAAGAATCATAACACATAAAGGTTCATCAGGGAAATAACCTCACCTCAATCTTATCTGATGCAGGGTGCTGGTTCATTATGAGCTGGTCACTTTCCTGCTTCAACTTGTTGAGCTCCTTTTCTTTAACTTCCAACTGGCTCATGAGTTTCTAAAAAAAAAAAAAAAAAATTGTTCATAATTATCTTTGAGGCTTCTATGTGCTACCATGACTTATCCATTGTAAACATAAGACTGAAGAGGATTTTAGTACTGAAAATGAGTTTCGTTATGAGCTTTGTTCTCTTCAAATAATGATTATTACATATTATATTCAAATGTGATTATTATATAAAACTATGTTAAAGATCAATAAAAATAATTTCCTGGGAAATGTTAATCCCTTAAGTGGTGCAGATGACAAGGCCTTCCCAGGTTTTGTAGAAATTAGGCTTCGCCATCAGCAAATACATAGGTATAATTCCCCTTTACTTGTGATTGTGACTATGATGGCAGAGAGAGTAGAAATGTTGAAGACATATTTAGATAACTTTTTGCAATGCATAGATATCTCAATGAATGTGACAGTATGCTGATCTATGTAAAAACACAATAGTCAATGAAAAATGAATCCCATGCATCACAGAAACAAAACTGTAATTGCATCACTTGGGCTTTTCATTGTCATCCATTGCACCAACAGAGTAAAGATACAACTTGAAGGACTTGGGGTCATTCTATTTTTTAACTGTGCAATAGCAACCTATGTTTACATAGCTACATTTTGTATTAAGCCTTTAGGGTTGTATGCAGAAAGAGCAATTTTGGAGCAAAACAACTGCACCCATTGAATTAAATGTGACTTTTAACCCCAACACAATGTGAAGCAATTTAATATATGGGAGATCTAGTGTTCTGACCAAAGAGATGTCAGTCTTCATATAATCCATAGTTATCAGTTGATATCAATTAAGCTCAGTGCAATAAACTGAAGAGTCAAGAGCCGTACATGTAGAATAGGTACTTGATGGCATTGTTGTGACAGTTAAGTTATGGGTGTCATCAGGATTGTGTTTAATACTGAAACAATCAGGTTTTATGACTTAGTCACTGTATTTGTGGCTATAATTAGACAATTAGCCATACATATTATGAGGTGTGTCTGAGTACATTTTGTATACCAGTGAGTGATTATGTAGGTGCTTGCACAGATTAATATTGGAAGTCTGCACTCAAAAGTCCCCAATTCCATATGCTTGAATGTATCTGTGCTGGACCTTCCGTGGGTGGGATCAGACTGAAATGAATATGGAAATCTCTTCTCTGTAATGGCACAAGAGAGCAAAACATGTGATTGAGAAGTATCTATTGGGGCACCATACCCAAGAATGAACTACTAACTTTTATGTGTACTGGTCCCACCTCTTTGTTTTCTAGTCTCCCGAACTCAGGCGTGCTAAGTATGCAGCCCGTGGGCCACATGTGGCTTCCTAGATAAAAAAAAAAAAAAAGTGGCCCCCATCTGGCTATATCATTTTAACTCCCTGCTGTTAGAAATTCCATTTAGATCAGCTTGGTTTGCTGTTAGCTTCTAGAGCTGGGGGAGACAACCACTGGCTCTCCAGCTGTTGGCTTGTTGTGGATGATGGGAGGTGTAGTCTCCAAGAGCTTGAGAGTCAAAGGCTGCATACACCAGTTTTAAAGATAAACTAAAGGCTCATTATCAGAACAACCAGAGTAGAGAAACAAACTATTTACATTTCATGTCTCTCTTCGGACCACCCCAGCCCTCCTTATTTTAGGCCCTCCGTAGTGGGAATCAATAGATATGTAGCCCTCAACTATAACGGCATGACTGCTCTCAGTAGAAGTGAATCCCCTGCATTCCTCTCAAGGGCATTTCTGTCCTCTCCTTAACCCTTTAGTGACCGGCCTCGCGCATGCGGCCGGCACGTGACGACGGGGTTTTTTTTTTTGCCATTCTAGCGAACGGCTTCTGGGACGTACATGTATGTCCTCTGTCCTCCCGGGACATCCGGTGAGCACGTACATGTAAGTCTGCGGGTGGGATGGGGTTAAACAACTTAAGCCATCTCCTGGCTGCAATCATTTTCACTGGTTGCCCCTTGACTGTGGAATGCCCTCCCTATCACCATCCACCAATCATCCACACTCACCACTTTCAAGTTATTCTCCTTGTGCACACTAACAGTCACATCAAAATCATTCTGCACTTCCCTTACTGAAGCCTTGTACTTGCACTTCTCATCCTCCTCCTACTATCTCTAATTTGTAATAATTGCCAACTAGATTGAAAAAGCTCTTTGGTGCAAAATCCTCTTCCCAATGCATGATTCCCTTTTGCTGCAATCTTTCCCACTAATAATGCAATGATCACAATAATAAGCAGCCTGATGCTCTTAACCCTGACATATTTTATATTGTACTATTAATATTTCTGTAAAGCTCTGTGTAGATGTATGGCACTGTATAAATAAAGATACATGCATACAATCTAAGTTTTATTCATTCTCAGTGTGTACTTGACACACCTTTCAGTATTCTTGAACATGATTCGGAAATAGGAAACTTTGGGGAATATGGAACAACACATTGCAAAGCTATACTAGAGTTACATTTTGGGAATGTTCGCTCCAAGTTATTAACCCCTTAAGGACTCATGATGTGCCAGGACCATCACGGATGTCCTGCACTTAAGGACCAGCGATGGCCCTGGCAGGTCATGGAATTCAGGGGTCCCTGCGTAGCTGCACGCTGTTCAGGGAGCCCTGAATACATTAGTGAAAAAAAAAATGCTCCATTCTCCTTAACTGCTGGCAGCGATCCTTAAGGGGTTAAAGATAATAGCAAAGAAAGTTTGAAAATAGCTAGCAGTTTGAGTTTTAGAATGTGTTTAGAAAACTGGATTATTAACTTTTTGTGAGTTATTAATTAGCAAATATTTTGCAGCATTTTGTGATATTTTTAAAAGGACAAATATAAGTAACACACAAAGCTGAAGAGGATATAAAGTTCTAAGGTCCATGTTCAATAAGCTAAGGAGGTGTATTACCAACACAAACCAACTGCACCACAGAGAAGAAAGGAATACTATCAATAATTTGAATAGGACTCGTAACCCCTTGAGTACTAGTGAGGTCTTCAATACATTAATTCGCAATGCATTGGGAGACTTCTCTAGCACTCAAGAGGTTAAATGCCCCATCTAACTTACTGAGAGTCTGAGGAAGATTTACTTGTCCCCTATGGTGAAGCTTGTTTCATCCAATACTGCACATCTTTAGGTCACTGAATACGTCCCTAAGCACCAGTTCAGCTTTTACGAAGCTGTACTCTGGCTCTCAAAGGGTTAATCCTTGCCAAAAGTGGATACCTATAGATGTGACACATTTGCGAAGAACCGTTTAAGGAACAAACAAGTGAAAATTTAGCAGAACCTTACTATATGCCCCGTAGTTTTCCCATATACAGAAGTGGCTTTGCAGAATACATTATTCCTGTAACTGTGGACTTTTTCGTGACCTTCTTGCCAAAGATGGCTAATAAATGCAATGTTGTAAAGTTAACTCTTTGAGTGCCAGAGGGGTATGCACCCGTCTGGCACTCAAAGGGTTAAAGATTTGTTGGGGCAGCCCATTGGAGCATTCCTATAAATAGCTATGGGGCTGATGGAAGACCACTGAGGCTGTATATTACTTACAGAGAAAGCTTCCTGTTTCTTTGGGATGTCTGTGTTCCTGTCGCTCCAATCATAAACAAGTTCTTCTTCCTCCCGGTCATTGATCCACATGATCTCTCTGGAAGTAGCCTGTATGATGGTCTGCAACTGGCGTAGTTGATCCATTCGTTCAAATGAAGTTTTCTACAAAAACAAAAACAGTCAATACATTTTATTAGTGCAGCATGATATGTATTTAAAATGTATAGCAATTAAGAAGATTATTTTTGGATTGGCAAAAAAATGGGGTTACAACATGTACTTTAACTCTTCAAGGACCAGGGGTTAATATGAATAATGTAATACTTGATATAACTTTGTTAGCCCCTTTAAAAAAAAAAAAAAAAAAAAATCAGGAAATCCTAATGGTCACTATAAACCTTTGGTCAAGAGAGTCCTGAATGTCGTGTCAGTAGAGGCAGATATGACAGCTGTACAGGACTTCCAACTCTGCTAACTGCATTGATCATCTTAACCCTTTAAGGACCAGAGGGGTGTTCACTGTGACATCCAAGACTGACTGAAGATGTTATCTTTTAAATCAAGGAACAAGCAAAATTCCCAAAGGCTGACAGGGATTTACTGAGGTCGCCGGAAGGACAGATCAAGCTGTAGGGCTGGAATCACAAAGTACTTTATTGGAAAGATATACACAATCAGTACCGGGCTGGCCCGGGTTCAGTGAGTTAATTGGCCCCAGGCAACTCATAAGTCTGGGCTGTCAGGCCATTAGGAAGACTCAGGCACTGCAGCCAGTGCATTCCAAAAGAGGGGTGGTTCTCCAGCCAGTCCATGGACTGGCTGGGCTGTGTTTCCATCACTAGCCATCCAATGAAAGAGGAGTATTTTGATGTTCATCTCTTCTGTCATTGGCTGGCGAAGTTGCACTCACAAGACCTAAAAGCAGAGGAAGGAGTGAAATGGAAATGATGATTGAAGATAGGAATCAGCACCCCCCCAAACCTATGGAGCTGATACAAGACTCTCAAACTGATGGGTTTAGGAACCAGGGGAACAAGTCCCCCCCAGAATCTAAAGGTGTAGGATAGACTATTTTATTAATTTTAAAGTACTGTTATGCACATAATCATATGTTCTTAAGATAGGACACCTTGCACTCAATGCACGTGCATGAGGGAAGTGGCTGCAGCATGCAGAGAGCAATCAGCATTGGGTGTTGGCTCTCTGCAGGCCCATATTTACATATCTTGCATCCGTAGGCAAAGACACCAGTGATGCACCTAGCCCTACCCATTACTATCCATAGTTCCACTCACTAACAGGTAGCTCTTATCTGTATCTGTCTGTATCGGTGCTGAAGACAAAAAAAAAGGATAAAAAAGGGGGAGTCTAAGTAAGAGAAGAACGGAAAAGGTTGAGAAGTAGTAGGGAGAGGAAGGCAAAGGGTCATGGAGAAAAAATGAGAGCATGAAAAACTTTTGAGACTAGTAATGTCTGACCTCCCCGACCCCCTGTGTATTGCACGGCCTGTCACTGTTACTTTAACATCAAACACAAAACAGACTAATTGCTTCCTTTCAGTCTCCACTGGGGGTGAGGTGCATGACCTTTTAACCCTTTAGGTATTAGAGGACTCTGTTGGAAACCCTTCTGGCACTGAAAGGGGTAACTACTACTCTGCAGGCTGATGGTGCAGGTCTATTTACCATCGGTGTAAATAACAGAAGTGGAAAACTTAAACATGGTAGAAGGTACCAACTTTTTTCAGCTAAGGTTCTTATAATTTATTTACTTTATTTATGTGTTACCTATCTTGACCAGAACTCTAGCACTCTGCTCAGCTCTTGACCCTGTCAACCCTTATGTACTCCGTATGTCTCCCATTACCACTTTAGATTGTAAGCTTTTGGGCAGGAACCTCACTTCCAGTGCACAGCACTTGTAAACCTGTATTGTCTAAATCCTTAAACTGTAAAACCCTGCTAACACTTGTGGCGCTATATAAACATTCATTCATACTTTCACAGAGATCAGACAGACCATCATGAACAGGCTACAGAGTAGCAATTACCATTTTTACTAGAGATGTGTCCAGTGCAGCCCTCTAGTATCCTGTTCTTTTATGTTCCCCTCTATGCTAGTATCTCTTACTCAGATCCCGCATGCACACGTATTTAGCCCTGGCTAGTTGATCTAATAGGTCATCTAACCTGGGAATGGGCCACGCATTTGTAGTGGTCCAGTCATTCAGTTGTTTATAGTCTAAGCAGAACAAAATTGTGCCATTTTTTGTGGGATCACCAAAACTGGGGTTGCCCTGGGACTATTGGATCCTGATTGATCCCCAACTCCAACATCTTCTGAACCTCCTCCCACATGGCCAGTGTGAGACTGGGACTTGGTAGGGGGTCTCTGCATAAGGCAACTGTTCTGGAGTCTCAACTTAGTGTGTGTGGCCAAAGGGGGCCAGGTCGGGTCTTGGAGAAAAAAAACACCAATTCCATGCCCTGCTTCTGGTTTGGAAAGAGTAAAGAGCGGACTTCTGTATCTCTGTGCTTCTAACAAGTATCAGATTGCCTTGACCGAAGTCCTCCCTTCTTGGTATTCCTTCGTCTTATCTTGAAGGGTCTTCAGACCCTTCTGTTCAGAGGCAAACATCAACATATCTGGTGTTGGACAACTTCCTGACAACTTCAAATGGTCAATTCCAGGTGGCCTGGAACTTGTTTTGCAGCTCTGGTACCAACACCAACACCTGTTGCCCCTCTCAGTATTTCAGTCCAGTTGTACAATGCTAATTCTGTGTATGTTTAGACTATCTGTTGGCACGGGATCTAAAATAATCTATGGGTTAGCAAATCCAAGTTCAGTAATGTCCTAGGAGATGAATCTGTAATTTTCTAGGCAGAAAGTCCAGGACCAAGTACAGGAGAACCCCGGGGACCTAGGGCAGGGGTCAACAGGGCTGTAATTGGGACAAATAAAACCAAGGTGCCAGGCTTAACCTTTATTGTGACTAGCACCCTGGCTCTCCTGTAAAAACTATTGCACTAAATACACACACTGTATCAAACAAGTCCCATGTAATTATCCCACTGTCCAGTGTTTCTCCAAAGGGAATAACTCCAATGTTTTGTCCCACAAACATAAGTCTATGTCCATGTCCAAAAGGTAACATAAATAGTCACATCATATGGGCTATCAAGATTTTATGGCCATAGTAAGGAAAGTGGGGGTTATTATTTTGAAGTGTTATTTCTCCTTTAAAAAGAAATTACATTTATGACAAAAATCATATTTCTGTTACTATTAAAGGCAAATATCCAATTATTAGGAATAAATATCAATAAATGCTAAAATAATTTGCAGAAATAAAATGACAGAAAAGCATGCAATAATTAGGTCACTGCTATCAAATTTAGAGCAATTCTGCTTGATTACTTACCAATAAATTATCATATTCCTCTTCCAGCTGATAAATGGCTCCTTTTTCTCGCTAGAAAAACAAAAACAATATATAGAATATTGGTGAAGGCTTTTATAAACCATTAGACTAACAAGATGGAAGTCTAAAGCAATAATCTAGAAGCTTGTTGATAAACAGCTCAATATTATCTAACTGCACAGGTATAGACTGGCAGTTCTCTTTTGATATTCATCCATGGAAACTCTCCATATTTGCAACAGAGAATGTATTTTTGTCAGTTTTCAGTGCTGGTTTACTGGCAACTGAAACTCTTGTCATGGCTTGGAGTGTTACTGCATAGCCATGCCTACTTCCATGCCACTTTCCACTAACTTTGTGCCAAACCCCTCGTACTACCCCAACCCACTCATTAAAGACTCCTTCACACGGGCGACAAAACTGTAGTAGCCCACTGCTACAGTAATGTCAACCTTGTTGTAAAAACTCACATCAATGAGACATCACCTGTATGAAAGGAACCCAAGACACACTCCTTTAGACACTCCCACCCCAGCTCGTCTTCGTTCTCCTGGGCCACTAGACACAGATGTTCCCAGATATGATACTACTATATTTCCTATTCTAAACCTTTGAATTACAGAGAGTTGAATAGACAAGGTTTTCAGCTTGATTTAATTGCAAGAGGAATTTTGAGTTAAAATCCAGTGATAAGCGCTCCCCTTCAATTGAATCCAAACCCTTGAGCTGCACGGATTACTATAAAAAGCAGGACAAGAGTCCAAAGTTGGCATGTTCCATTGAGATAATTTTTTGGAGCTCTCAGCAATCATGTTTAAAGCTTATAAAAGTGATTATTTTTTTTAGAAGATTACCACATCGGCTTTTATTTTGTCCAGTTCCCATCGATAGTCAGCGATTGCGTTGTGAACCTTCCTGTGGCTGCTAATTTGCTGTTCTACAGATGACGCATCGCATCCCCAGTTTACACTGTCCAACTGGCGCTGCAGAAAAAAACGAAACATAAATAAAGATTGCAGATCAAACTCAGATTTCATGCTCATTGAAGGAAATCATACTGTCAAATGGTAAGGGATTACAATCATTCCATCCAGAATTAGAATCCAGTGTACGTACATGATTCTATGTCTCTGAATAACCAAATGCCCTTTTTCGAGAGCAAACAGTTTTCTGTTTAAACCCAAAGATGCATGAGAACTCTTCAATCAACTCTATCCTCAATGAAGTTAATGTCATGGAAACATTTTATATAAAAAAAAGTATTGTGGCATGTATGTTGAGTGAAATAAGGGTGCTTTTGCTGATGGGAAAAGCATAGTTTAAAGTTATTACAGACCACTGGCGTAACAATAGGGGTCACACCTGCGACCCCCTTGCCTGGCTCCTGAAGCAAGTAGGTCTGTGCCTTCTTTGGCACAGACCTCTAACAGCTGATCTCCTTCTCAGGTGCTCTAGTAATGCATCTCCCAGTGCTCTGCATTACGGAAAAGAACCGCTCGGGAGCTCCAGCTTATGAGGTCTGTGCAGAAGGAGGCACAGACCTCTCCTGTCATGTCGCTAGACCACCAGGGAGGTAGAAGATGGACACTGGGGGGTCAATAGGGGCAATGTGGAGATTGGGGGCAATGTGTTGGCAGTGTTGAGATGTGGTGGCAATGTGGAGATTGGGGGGCAATGTGGTGGAAATGTGGAGATTGGGGAGCAATGTGGAGATTGAGGGCAATAGGGGGAAATGTGAAGACTAGGGGCAATGTGGTCAGGGGAGGGCCCATGGCAATTTCTGCACCAGGGCCCAGTGGCTTCTAGTTACGCCTCTATTACAGACTAAAATTTGTCTGATCTTTTTGTTTTATTTTCAATCAAACTTTTGTTTTAAAAAATCCCCACTAGGTGGAGCTGTTTGTTCAAAAATAAAGCTAAAATCTGCATGTTTGCTTTGTTTTTAATTTTGGGATTTCCTTGCTGCACTTGATACATTTTGCATTGAGGTCACTTTTTCAGATGTTTTTTTTTTGCCTTCATAAATATTTTCTCCTCATTCTAGCAGTTTTTTCCATCATATATTTAAGTAAATCCACTGTTTGTAAATGACAGAGGTGGTATAAATAAATGTAATGCACTTTCATTTATTTTAAACATGCAGAGTTAGTGGCCACTTGGGTTTTTGAAGGTAAAATGCATGACATGGTTCTAATGAGCTTTTCCTGGCCATTTTAGCCTGTAATCACTTTAACTCATTTGCATAAATAAAAAACTCAATGCATATTGGAAAGTTGTATTATTCAGGGTCTATGCAGTTAATAGAAGTTGGAAGGGCAGATCTCTTCAATTATGGATTATGTTCCAAGAAAGTGGACACATTCCAGCTTTTGAAAGTCCCATCCCACTCAGTGCAAGTGTCCCCTAAGGGCAGGTCAAAGATAGCCTACAAAGGCACAGCTGGAGCTTTTAATATGAAATGGAAAAATGTATTCGTTAAGACTTGCCTAAATTGGAGAATCTTGCATGGCAGGCAATCTTGAAAATATATTTACCAAACTATGCAACCATAACCACAACTTCAAAAGAGATAGTTAACCTCTTAAAGACAGTGCGGTCTGGGGGTAGGGTGCTCTGGTGGGCCAATGACTTAATCCCTGATCACAGCTCGCCGTGAAGGCGCAATGCAATCACAGACTTCCATGACATGTCAGAACCAACACAGATTCTTAACGCCCAGACAGCAGTAACGGCCCTGGCACGTCATCTGTTGTTAAGGAGTTAATATATGGGTGTTATTGGCAGTAATATATGATATACAAATGTTCACATTTAAGCAATCTGTATGAAGTAGAGCAGGTTTGTCTGTATGCTTTGCTTTTACTTTGAGAATCCCCTCATTCTTAGCTGCACTTCATGCACTGTGCACTTAAGTCACTTTTTTGCACATGTATGTTATGCTTTTTTGGCACTATGAGTTTTTTTCTTTCCCCAGCAAATCTTTTATTTGAATGTACTTTTATGGTGCGGAAGTAGGGCGGTGTCCTATCACAGCAGTCTCAGAAACTGAGTTGGGTGGAGACACACTATAGCACTGTGTAATTTGGAGTTGTAATTGCTGCTGCAGTCATGCTGCACATTCTGAACTAAGACACACCTATACCTGGGGCTTTTGGAAGTGATTCAAGAAGTGAAGCCATTTTACAAACACAGCCACAGGGGACTTTGAGCTTTTTACAATTCACAAAGAAGCAGACTAGACAAGTCCCAATGAGTCAAAGGTTCTGGCTCAATTCCCAAATTGCTAACAATCAGCCTTGCTCCAAATTGCTATGGACAACCAGCCAGGAACACTACATCAATTTGAAGGGGCTTGTATTAAAATGGGAAACAATAGAGTAATGGCAGCTACATTTGCTTTTTACTTAAAGTGGAACTACCACCGTTAACAAACTTGCCACCCTATAATTCCCCATCTGGCGACTAGCTGCTCAGTAGAGTTAGTTGCCAGAATCATTACCGTGTTAACGAGAATTATCCATTGCTCCCGGGTTGACAGGCAGAAAGGAGCGCAGACATCTTTCCATAGTTACGTCTACGCGCCTGCACTGTCAATCCCAGCCTGCTCTAGGAGACGTTGCTAGGAGCCGTTTGGCTCCAAAAGGGACTGACAGCACAGGCGCGCAAACATCACTATGGAAAGATGTCTGCGCTCCTTCCTGCCTGTCAGCCCTGGAGCAAAGAATAATTTTTGTTAACGCGGTAATAATTCTGGCGACTACCGCTACTGAGCAGCTTGTCGCCAGATGGGGAATTATTTGGGGGCAGGTCTGTTAGCGGTGGTAGTTCCGCTTTAATATCATAGACTAAGGGTATTTTGTGACAGGGTCATATAAGAAGTGTGGGTATGGCCATGACAGAGTGGTGTGTAGTGCTGTGCCTACAGTAAAATACGGCCGCTTCCTCATAAATATCCCACACACCATATAGGGCCATAGTCAGGAAGGTGCTTCAATTCTGGAGCCAATCAGCTTCCACCATAGGGGACAAATGAAACTCCCATTGATTTCATTGGGGCTTTTAATCTCTTGAATGCTAAAAATATCTCCAGAGCATTGCAAAGCAGTTCACTGGTGGTGTCTTTTGAACCAAGGGGTTAAAATCCCCACTGAGCAATGGGAATTTTGAAAATGTATTTGTCCCCCTGTTGTTTTGCTCCACAGTAGCTCTTTTGCTTCCTCAATACAGGGTGTAATATTTTACTTGCAAATATGATGTAAAGCTATAGAGACCAAATGTTCCAACATAAAAAATGTTATATTTTAACCCTTTGAGTGTCAGTGGGGTATACAACGCGATACCCCTCTGGAACCCAAATGGTTAATAGCATTATCTTCTGTTAATATGGCTGTTACTTAACCTCTTTGTTTCAGATTTTTTTACACGTCCTTATTAAAATGAATATGTTTTTTCTTACAAGAATGGAATAAATGCAATCTTAATTTTCAGAATGTAACCATGTTATTTCCCCTTTCCTTTTTGATTTCCTAACTTTTTAACCCTTGAAGTGCCAGTTCTCTGATATGCACTGCACATCCCCATTACAAAAAAAAAACAGTAGTGACTACCAATATGGTCATGTATTTACTTTATATATGCAAATCGCTAGGAAATAAGCATTGCCAGGTTTGCTTATTTAACCTCTTTGGTACGGCAACAGTCTTCAGAGCATTGCACCTCTCTGGAACAATGGGTTCATGGAGAAAATACACTTGTAGGGTGTGTCTGGCCTTCTGTACAGCAACAAAAGGCAGTGAAGTGAATACTAATCTGTTTTAACCCTATGTATGTGAAGGACGTCTCAAACATGTTGTGAAGCATTGCACTGGAGTGGTAACTAGCCTACAGGGGAGGGCTGGCCTGGGGGCAACTGACCCCTGGACCCATGATTTGTCTGGGCTGGCGGGCCCCTGCCTCAATCCATCTCCTGCATGCTGCAGTAAATTTAGTTACACTAGTGAAACCACAGAGCTTACAATTGAAGTGGAGCTAAACAAATGATACCACAGAGCTACAATCCATATGGAGCTAGGCTTGTAGCATAACCAACTTCCATTGTAAGCTCTACAGTACCACTAGTGTTGTTTTACTCCTATTGTAAGCTCTGTAGTAGCACTAGTGTAGCCCCATTTCAGTTGTATGTTATGTGGTATCACTAGCCTTACTTCACAATATCAATGACCATTTTAATATTAACCATTTGAGTGCTAGAGGGGTGCCCAGTGCATTGCTTTGCAATGGTCAAAGGGTTAACAGTAGGTTGGAATAATAGTAGAAATTGGCTACTTGATTGCATTTGCCCACCAGGCCACAAGTTGCCAGTCCGCCCCTGCTAGCCTATATGGGGTTAAACATGTGTGTCAATAATGTATCTTACCCTCTGTTGACGTATCTGATTTAACGTCTCTGTGGTGATACGTTTGGTTTGATCGTCCCATCCGGATCCGCTCTGGGAGGAAAATCCGCCACCTCCTTTGGATCCTTTACGCATTCGTGGTCCATGAATGGCTTTATAGAGAGCGCGCATTTGATCCTGAAGTTGAAGTAGTCTAGAAAAATAAACCAAAACAGGATTAGATATATGACTAAAGAAAAGATATCAGGTGATATTTAAAGGAACACCTAAAATTATCAGGTGTTATATAGACTCAAATACCCTTTTACCTACACTATATTTTACCTACACTTAGCCGCCTCCCCTCAGGTGCGGAATCCGGTCGTGGGATCGGACAGTGCGTAGCGAGGGACATTTTCAAATGACCATTTAGTAATTGAACGCCTAATGAATTTAGTGGGGTTTTTATTTTTATATTTTATTATTTACTTGACATTATTTGCAAATGAAACAATGATTATATTTATTATCATCATCATCATAGTTAGTGTGGGAAGTACCAGTGCTTTAGTAACCTTTTTCTTAAAAAAAAAAAAAATTGTAACATACTTCCTAAAATTGAAGTCGGTGAGATAGCTCAGTGGTAAATTCCCTGACTATGGAGCCTATTCAACCTCAAGGTAGCAGGTTCGAATCCTGGCAGGGTCAACTCAGCCCTTCATCCTTCCGAGGTCGATAAATGAGTACCATTGATTTGGTAATAATAACACCTATTATTTCAGCTGCCAATATGGCTCATTCCGAGAGAATGCGCTGAAAGCGCTTTGAGTCCCACTGGGAGAAAGGCGCTATATAAATACTAGTTATTATTATTCAGTCTTCCATATAGAAATACTTTCCACCTGCTAAATCCTCCATTGTAACTTTCTGATACATGATTGGCTGACCTGAGGCCCTCCAGCTATTCATGACCAAAACTCTCCCTATCCTGATCGGAATTGTAGTACTGAACAGCTGAAGGGGGTTAGGTTGTCTACTCATCACATTTCATTTATGTGCGTGTACATAATACAATACCTTCTATGATAGGAATCACACGGTTGACCCATGGCCCTCATTTCCCTAAGCAAGCCTTCAACCATTTCCATTTGTTCATTGGCCGATCCCAGGCAATCATCCAATTCCCTGTTCCGAACCAGCTGACTTCCATCTCCATATTTCAGTTCCTGAAATCATAACATACGTGCAGTGCAAAGTTACTTTATTATTCAATTGAAAACCTCGGTAGGCATCTAAACAAATGTGATAAATGGTCATATCTTCCACCTGATAAACAATTATATAAGGATTTTCATTGTGGCCACTAATTGAAGCAATCAAAAAATCTATTATGAAACTATACAAACAATGTGGTTCCTACAAAACAGTGAACTGAGTACATTTTATTTGTCCATTTTATTCTCATTTAGTGAACATCAGCATTTGTTTCAGTGCTGAAAATGGATTCTAGAAACTGTAAAATAGCTACAGATGCAGCACATACACCTAGTGACTATTTCCTGCGTCTGCTATTACCAGTCATTAGTTATGTCTTACTATTCATTTCTTATGCACTATTCATGCACCAATTATTTTAGTGCCTATAGAATGATTCATTTCAATTGCACTGAAGAACATTCAGTGCTATCACTTATTTCCCCTTACATTTTTCAGGTGCAGTTTTATTAAAGGAACACTGACACCTCTTAATAGACTCACAGTTACCTTAAAGGGACAGTAATACTTCGTTTTAACTTTATTTTCTTTTGTAGGCATTAAAAAAACATGAAGAATGATAAAAGTCTTATCTCTCAAACCTTTATGGTTTAAGAGATATTCACAAGCAAAGTTTTCCCCTCCCGCCCCTTTTACCTAGTGTAAGCCATCTCTTCTCAGATGTGCATCTGGTTGTAAGACCAGACAGATAACAGCAGGGGACAATCTTCTTTGTATGAAAACAATGAAAGCCCTTCCCCCCTTGACAAGCTTTTCAGCTTTTTCCCTTATCTTAATTGAAGATTGTCCCTCTCTGCAGTCTACCTGGGCACCTCCCTTCTGCTCTGGCTGAAGGGGGGGATACTTTGCTTGTGAATATCTCTTAAACCATAAAGGTTTGAGAGATAAGACTTATATCATTCTTCATGTTTTTTAATGCCTACAAAATAAAATAAAGATAAAACAAAGTATTACTATCCCTTTAATCTGGGCAGAGATTTGTAATGGCCATTAAGAATTGGTTCACACTGGACTGGTTCCCTAATATGACTCTTCTACCTCCTGAAGATCAGACGAGGTGCAGTGCATTGCTTTGTAATAGGTTGCCCATCTGGTCATCAAAGAGATTAATTAGTAATGGGTATCATGTCTACAGTGGAGTACATAATTCTCTGTAGCCAGACACATCTGGACTCCTAAACTCTTAACAGTGTTCAGTGTTCACCCTTTGAGTGTCAGAGGGGTACGCAATGCAATGCGTGCGCCTCTGGCACGCAAAGGGTTAACATTGAATTTTTCTATGATTTCAAAGGGAGGATTTTTGAAGGAACTGGAGTCCAGCAAAAAAGAATCATGTCTGCCTCTACGGACAACATATCTAGTACTTATTAAAGATTAATTTGGGGGAACCATTAGGAATGTATACATAGATACATATAAGGGAGCGAGGGGCTATTATGAGGTGTTAGCATTCCTTTATTAGTACAATGTAATTCTTTTAGTACAAATATGCATTGGACGCTACTCTAGTACTCAATGTGTTAATGGGAGTGCCCTGGGCCCATAAACCTAATAAGGCCTCAATCTGCTACAAGACTCCCTTTAATCCAGGACCTATTGCAATCATCTCCTAAGCATCTGATTTAAATGTGGGAGAAATGGAGTGGGTAAGAGGAATGTGACACTTTGCTAACATAAAGTGCTAGTCCACAATCTC
Source organism: Rhinophrynus dorsalis (assembly GCA_037306005.1). Classification (NCBI taxonomy): domain Eukaryota; kingdom Metazoa; phylum Chordata; class Amphibia; order Anura; family Rhinophrynidae; genus Rhinophrynus; species Rhinophrynus dorsalis. The sequence goes on from CM074723.1 coordinate 208,629,251, forward strand.
ATACCCAGAAAACGAAAAAAACAAAAGATAAACACAAGTTATTATCTAGAGTAAATGTTTTGTGAGAAAACTCTTAATCATGTCTTTGATTACTCAATATCTATATATTTTAACTGTTTCCACAAGTCTGGGGATATATTTGCACATAGGAAAAGTTTGCCAGGTGTCATCATTTCCCCAGACTTAGAGGGACACAGATATTTTGATACAAATAGGTTTCAACTTCAAGAACCCAGTAACTACTGTTTTCTTGTTCAATCCAATTATTGAACATTGAACGTTTGGAAACCACTGCTTAACCCTTCACAATGCATTGGATACCCCTCTGGCACACAAAAGGTTAAAGATATGCACTCAGTAGATTCTACCACACTGACAATTTGTCTCTTATGTAAAGTGATAGTAATACCTGTATTAAAGTTAATCTTCAAGTCTCCGTTATGTTTTTTAACAACACATAGCGCTATATTTCAATACTTACAGTTACGTAGTTCAAGCGCTATTCAATCGTAAAGAATTCCCCTCCAGTCCCTCCTAGCCTCCTCCCCTTAGATATGGAAACAGGTTGTGGGACCGGTCAGAGGCAGCGAGGGACAATCTTCATTCAGTAAGTATAAGGAAAACCCTGTTCCCTTTGGCGAAGGAGGGAAGGATTTTCCTTTTGCTTACTGAAGATTGTCCCTCGCCTCTCTCCATCCACACCAGCAGGAGAAAGGTGTGGAAGGGGGATCCTTTGGGCTTCAATAGTGCTGGAAGTACAAATATGCAAATAATGAAATATAGAGCTGTGTGTTATAAAAAATGTAAAGAAGACTTGAAGATTAACTTTCATACAGGTATTACTAGCACTTTAATTCCTAGTCATCAAGTTACCAATACACGTCAGGCAAAAATACATCAGTGATATTGATTGCAGTGATTTTTCCAATTATCTTTGAACACTCAGTTTTGGAATGAAAGGAAAAGCACTCCCAACCTTCTTATAATAACCTTCCACTTACCTTAATGTGCACAGAAAATCCTAATGGCTACTATATATCAATACAATGATTCCCATAATTAAACTTTAGTTAGTACTGGATATTGTGTCCATAGAGAAGGACATGATTGTTTGTTGCTGAATTCCTGAAGCCCAAGCCTCCATTCTAACTATAGATTTGTTTTGTACAATATGCAACAATTATAATGCAGCACATAACTTTATATAAAATGTTATATGTTTTTAATGGAAATATTGTGGCAATAAAGTCATCCCAATCCAGTTGTACAGTCCTTTAGATATTGTAGTATGCTAGTATTTCTGTAGTGCAATTGTATCTTTTTTTTTTTTTGTTCTTTTCTCTAAAAAGCTAATTTCCTTTTCTCTTTTCAGATCCATTTCTTTTAGAGGAGTATTTTAAAGGGATTTTAAAGGGATAGTAATACTTTGTTTTAACTTTATTTTATTTTGTAGGCATTAAAAAAACATTAAGAATGATATAAGTCTTATTTCTCCCACCTTTATGGTTTGAGAGATATTCACAAGCAAAGTTTCCCCTCCCACCCCTTTTACCTAAGCAATCTCTTCTCAGATGTGGAATGCAGTCCATAGACCAGACAGATAACAGAAGGGGGCACTCTTATTCCTATGAAAACAATGAAAGTCCTGCCCCCTTGACAAGCTTTTCAGGTTTTTCCCTTATCTTAATGGAAGACTGTCCCTCTCTGCAATCTACCTGGGCACCTCCCTTCTGATCTGGCTGAGCAGTGTTACATCAGTAAAAGGAGCGGGAGGGGGATACTTTGTCATTGAACTACATCTCTGACAGAATTGAAATAACACTCTCCAAAGTCCAAATACTATGATGATTAACCCCTTAGTGACGGCCGAGTGCAGACGCGGCCGTCACTTAACGTCCGTCTAACATTTTTTTTTTTTTTTTAAAAACAATCCGGAGTCCCCGAACGGCGCGCAGCCGCGCAGGGAGCCGGATTTCCGGGACGTACATGTACGTCCTCTGTCACTAAGTGACAGCCACACAGGACGTACATGTACGTCCTGTGTCGGGAAGGGGTTAATTAGAGCTGCTTTTATTATGAAACATTACTATGCCTTTAAGAGTTTTTACACACTACTCTTTTTGATTACATGTACAACACTGTTGCACTGTTTGAAAGGTGCATTTTCTCACATTGGTAAAGCACTCTACTTTTTTGCACCAGAACAAAACCTTTTATCAGGCACATAGCAGTTTCTTCACAAGGGATAGCATATTGCAATTTATGTAGAAAATGTAATTGTGATTTTGTAGTGTATGTCTTATGTAACCTAGATTTTTTCTTTTCACATGGATATATTTTTGCACTGAAGGGGGGTCCCCAACAATAGTCTTACACAGGATCTATCCATTGACTTGTTCTGCTACTGAACTATAGAGTTTGCTTTAGTCTATAGCTGATCACTTTCAGTTCACATTCAGATAAAGACACCAGCTCTGCAAAATAAACGGTAGGACATCCCTCTGTGGCTTATATCTGCTAGGCTAGACTGTTATAGCTTATTGACTATTGTAAGGAAATATGAATTAAAGGCAAACTGTAATGGAGATTATTAAATACAGTATAAAGCAGATATTATGCAAAACAAAATCTTAAGAGATATCTGGGACTGCTGTATGAAAAAAAATTATACTAAAATAAGCATTTCTCTTAAAGGGGAACTACCACCCCGCAAAAACTTTACATTAATTAAGTCTTTATCTGGCGACTAGCTGCTTAGTAGCGCCAGTCACCAGAAATATTACCTGGTTTCAAAGATTTTCGAGTTTTTCGGAGGCTCACAGTAGCAGGAAGCACGGACATCTCGTCATAGTGACATCCGTGCGCCTGCGCTGTCAGTCCCTTTTGGAGCGCTACTAAGCAGCTAGTCACCAGATGAAGACTTAATTAATGTAAAGTTTTTATGGGGTGGTAGTTCCCCTATAAGCAAATTAAGGGTCACTTATTTCTGTTGTCTTTGTACAGTACTGCCTTTCAGTCATCCTTCCATTGAATGTCTATGTTTTTTTTTCTATTGCTCTGCAACACAGTAACCAGTTTATTATGTTTTTTTCTTGAAACATGAATTGCAGAGTCACAGTGTTCATGAAGACATTCAAGAAAGCTCTCTCTATGTTTAGTGAATATAGCCATATTTTCTAAAGTTGCAATGTATCAAATACAAATACATAAAAACATACCTAACACCCTCATTACCATCTCGCAAACCGTTAAGGTTTGAGAGATAGAGGAAAAAAAAGACCTCCGCTCCCTCCTCTTTCTGCCTGATGAGCTGTAAAGCTGTCAGAGGCAGAATCCGGTCACCCAACTGTAGGCGGCTCTTCAGGAGTGCTGTAATTGGGATATCTAACTACAATTACTTCATCGGTATGGTCTACAACGTGTGCCTGGCTTGCAAGCACACGATGTAGACCATTCCGATGAAGTAATTATACTTAGCTATCTCCTGAAGAGCCACCGTCTGGTCCCGGAAGCAGGATCTCATGACGTCCACTATACAGCGGACGCATGTGAAGGGGGAGGGAGTGGAGACCTTTATTTTCTTACATCTCTCAAACCATTACAGTTTGAGAGATGGGAATGAGGGTGTTAAGTATGTTTTTATTATTCCTATCATTTGGCTTAAAGTTTTTCGGGGGGGGGGTTTACTATCCCTTTAAGTGTACCCAGTAAAAGCTGGCATAAGTGAGACCTTTCTAGGGTAGAAAAAAAATAAACATCAAATAAAATGAAAATATGGTTTAAATAAAATGAAACGAGTAGAAATTACTTCAATTATTAGAGTTACTATGCAAAAACTACAGCGCCACACCACAGTCAATAAATTAGTTTTCCAAACAACAATGGGCAGTGCATTGCTGAGCAGTATCAGTGAGTTGGAGAGGGGATAAAGCGCTAAGACAGGAGGCATCTGAACTTAATTAGAATAACATGTAAAGCTTAATAAATCAAAAGGCTAATTTTATCAACAAAAAAAAATCTTATGTAACATATAGGCAATTTTGAAATCTTTTTCAAAATCTCCACAGTTGTGAAAAAATCCCTTAAAGGATAGTAATGTTTCATAATAAAAGCAGCTCTAATTAATCATCATAGTATTTGGACTTTGGAGAGTGTTATTTCAATTCTTTCAGAGTTGTAGTTCCAGAGAAATTCAATGACAAAGTATCCCCTCCCGCCCCTTTTACTGATGTAACACTGTTCAGCCACAGCAGAAGGGAGGTGCCCAGGTAGACTGCAGAGAGGGACAATCTTCAATTAAGATAAGGGAAAAACTTGAAAAGCTTGTCAAGGGGGGCAGGGATTTCATTGTTTTCATAGGAATAAGAGTGTCCCCTTCTGTTATCTGTCTGGTCTATGGACTTCATTCCACATCTGAGAAGAGATTGTTTACACTAGGTAAAAGGGGCGGGAGGGGGAAACTTTGCTTGTGAATATCTCTCAAACCATAAAGGTTTGAGAGATAAGACTTATATCATTCTTAATGTTTTTTTAATGCCTACAAAATAAAATAAAGTTAAAATGAAGTATTACTATCCCTTTAAAGCGGAACTTTCAGCAGAATGACATAGCACGGCAATTGATAATTACATTAGCAATATGCACACACTTAGTTTTATTTTCAAGTATAATTGCTGCATTAACAAAAAATAGAACCGTTTAAGCAGACAGGCAGAGGGTAACAGAGCAGACATCTTGCAGAGACGGCATCTCCGAGTCTGTGCTGTCCGTCCGCTTCAACTCCACGATTGGTGAGATCAATGCCTTTGTGCCGAAAGGCACTGGAAGGAACTGTCAGCGCAGGCAGGGCCTACAGCAAGATACCAGCCAGTGCCTGCCTGCATAAAAGGTTCTATTTTACATTAATGCAGCAATTATACTTGAAAATAAAACTAGGTGTGTGCATATCACTAATGTAATTATCATTTGCTGCGCTATGTCATTCTGCTGAAGGTTCTGATTTAAACCTCTGTGTGCCAGAGGGGTATCCATCCCATTCCGAACTCAATGGTTAAATTCTTTTTTTACTACTTCCAAAAAAGGAGTGTGTCTGTAAACGACAAAGCATTCCATTAAAGTGTGCTGCACAGCTGAAAGTTCAAGCCCCAGGGGGATTCTGCAGATAGTAAACAATCCTTTACCTGTGAATCAGAAGACCAACTCCTGAACCCCAGGAAGGCTACAGAGGTTTCCGTCACATTGCTTCAAAATGCACTGGAAAACTCTCTAGCATTCAAGGGGATAAGAAGATTGCCAGGGCTATGTGGGATTATTATTTTGTTTGCTTTAGTTTAAGGCATCCAGTGCCCCCCTTTGATACAGTGCTCTGTATTAATTTCACTGGACTGCATAATTATCAGTACAGCCCTGCAGCTTTCTGTATTAAGTGGGAAGTTTGGTCACCATACCAGAGGACTCTATAGAGCTGCCCCTGAGTCACACAATATGGTTAAGGATTCTAAATACGAGTATAAGAAACGAAGAGTGGTAATCCCTTGGATGCCAGCAAGGTCTCCTATGCATTGGTTAACAATGCATGGGAGGCCACTCTAGAAACCAAGGGGTTAATGTGGAACTGTGTAAGTCAGTGGTTCTCAATCTATGTTCCGTGGAACCCCAGAGTATTCCTTTAGAAGAGGAAGGGTTTTTTTTGCAGTAAATTAAATTATTGAATTCCTTGACCAAGGAGGTGGTTATGGCAGATACCATGGATACATTTAAGAGAAGATTAATTTCTTTCAAAAGGGAACATACAGGGTTATACTGTGTATTAGTAGGCAGAATAGGAAGGTTTGATAAAGACTAACTTATTTGTCAGCAGGAAGGATATAAAATTCTTATTTCTCTGGGTTACGAGGCATAGGCTGAACCTAATGGACTTGTGTCTTTTTTTCAACCTAATTTACTATGTTACTATATTTTGGGGTTGCACAGTGCAGCCTTGGCTTTTTTACCAAGTCTGATGATGTATGAGCAGACAGTAAACATGACAAGCACTCTCTCTTGCTCCCCTTATATCCTGCAGTGTTTTACACAAGCATGCAACCTCCTTAACAGGACAGAAATAGTAGTGCATGGGAAATCCTCTCCACTGGCTTCATGCATCCAATACATGAAGTATCCTGTAACAACACAGGGCCTTGTGCAAAAAGAAAAATATGACTAATTCTGGAGCATATCAAATGTAGTGAATGGGGAAATTAAACATTTTCAAAATTCCCACAGATTTAAAAAAGCCAGACTTAAATCAATGGGGATTTTATTTTCCACATGGTACAGTTGCTTTGCTCCAGAACTGCCATTCCTGGGAACCTTCTTGCCCCAAGCCCCTGGAGATACACATAGGATTGGGCATGTCCAAATGAAGCAATGTGTGTCATAATGTGGGTGGGACTTACTTTTAGTGGGCAGGGATGGAAGGTTTAAAAGGTAGACGTTGCCCTGAAATGGGCAAGAGAGGGCAAAACAGGTGGGAAGTGAGCAGATTAGTAGTAACACCGTCTTGTGTCCTTCCAGCCTGTATACAGCATACAGTGTAATTAATTCTACCATGATTAGTAAAACACTTGGGTAGTTCCACAATACAAAACAGGATTACAAAAATATGCAAGATTAAAAAAATTTATTAAAATAAAAATAAACCAATTCAACAATATTCACTCTTTGCATTTCTGGGCACGAGCCCTTTCATCAGAAGCGATTTTGGCCCCCAATCTCTCCTAATGAAAGGGCTGTGCTCAGAAACGCATTGAGAGAAGTGGGAATATTGTTGAATTTGTTTGCTTTTATTTTAATAAATTCTATTAATATTATACATTTTTCACATCCTGTTTTACACAGTGGAACTACCCAAGTGTTTACCAAGCAGGGTGGGATTAAATACCCTGTATGAAGTATACCGGCTGGATGGACAGGAGTGGTGTTATTACTTGTGTGAGTATTTATGACATAGATCTAATATTGGGACTACGCCTTTGTTGTTCTTTCTTTGTTCACTAAGGATTCTGGAGGTTGATTCCTTGGTTCTGAAGCAACATCCACACCTTAAGAGAACTGGGTGGGGGAAGTTCTGAATCCCTCATCTGCCTTTCTGACCGCTGAAAGTGGTTATCATTATTGTGAGTATAGTGGTGTAAGTTGTGGAGGTTCTTTTTTGCCTGTACTTGTGGCCCTAGGAGTGCCACTCTTTTTTTTGTGCTTTGGCAAGTGAATGGGGTAACTATTGAATCCACAGAGCTGAAAAATCAAACTCTGTTACCAGGGAACTAGATAACTCAATCTCAAAATCAGAGTTTCTGGGTCAGATCTGAAGAGTTCCAAGGAATAATAATTGCTCCTCTTCTGCTTTCTGCATAAGGCCCATAGATACAGAGAATTCTACAGTAGGTAAGCATCCCTGGGAACTCTCAGGGTTTAACCCTGTGACTTGGGATTTTGACCCATATCATTGGGTCTCAATGTGAAGGGCCAAATTCTCAAAGCAAGGGAGTCCATTATTACCTACTAAATAACATGTATATACTTTCTGATCCTTTAGACAATAAATTAGTAACATTTTTAGTGAAAGTATTTTACCAGGAAGGATACGTTGAGATTGTCTCTAATTTTCAAGTATCTACTGGGTATTCATTTATCTACCCAAGTACGGTGAAAGTCTGACTTGACCTTGCCGAGACTAGAACCTGTAACCCTGAGGTCTGAATAGTTTCTACAACTTCATTTCTACCAGAAAGGGAGTGGAAGAAATTCTCCTGCTCTGTCTTGTGATTGTGAAAACTCATAAATTGTAGCATGTTGACGTTCCTTGAGGATTGGCGGGAGCACCACCACTAGTTTAGAGCAGCCAAGAATATATCATTGAGAATCTATGTTAGGGGAACAATAAGAGCTAATATTTTAAGGTCTCATGGTCAGCTCATTATATATGTTTTGTTTAATTCTATTAGGGAAACTGTTACATATATACATCTGTGAAAGTTATAAAGTTTATTTAATATTTATGTAACTAATAGCTAGTGAAAATAAATATTATGGATTACTTACAGGCTGTGCAATAAGTTCAGCTTGCATCAAGTTTGCATAAATGTTCTGAAGCATATCCTGAACGGTGTTTGGACGTCGTGACATGGTACCACCTTGCCTGTAAAGAAAAAATGAAAAAAAAAAAATCAGTGCATAATTAGAAACGTTTTTCCTAAAATACTTTCTGAATGTTGTTTCATTAAAATCATTATGAGTAAAGGGACAATATTGTTTATTATGAAAAAATATATGCGGGATAGGAAGCAGGTATAAGGGAATCAAATGGTTTCAATATAGTGCTGATTTTGTCTATAGGCTGTGTATTTTGCTACTGCTCCAAATGAGATAATTTAACAGTAATTTAAAAATGGAAAGGCACAGTTCTAAATTAGTGGGGGGAAGAGGTATGTTGTTCCAAAGTTAAAAGGAGATAAATGAAAAAGCTTTGAGATGGGAGAGGGCAGTGGGTGTGAATGAGGTAACAAGAAGGGCGATGTGTGCAGAGTGGAAAAAGAGACCCGGAACATAAGTGGAGATGAGGGAAGAAATGTATGGGGTGGGGGTGGTCAGCTGAGTTGAAGGCTTTACTGGCAAAAAGGATGTTAATTTGTCCCTAATGATGTTGTTGGTTTGCTCCATAATAAAGAGTGTGCATGTGGCCATGGGAGGAGCTGGGGACCTTGCCTAGAAGCCCCAGACATGCATTCTGACCACCAGCCACAATCAGTCTGATTATCTCCAGGACCAATATGGTAATCAGTACTTTGTACTACTTATCTCAGAAGAAGAATTTTCCTTTGAATTAACAAGCACTGATAAACTATAAGGATGCAGCCTCCTTCCCCAAACACTATGGCACGATCTTTGTACCTACATGTTGCATTAAACTACATGTTGTTGTCATAATACTGAATGACATGGACTTTGAATACATCAATAGAACTGTAATGAGAAACAAAAGATCCTTTAATTCACCAGATATTGTACTACAGATGTGTTTTATATCAGGAAGATGAAATGATGAATGGTAAAGGTGAACTACCACAAACAATACACATTTTGGTTTTATTAAATTCTGATGTGTCAATCCTAGGTTATTTTTGCAATCAGCAAGTTCCATTTGAACTTTTTTTAAAAATGTTTCAGAATGACTACTTTAGGGTGACCACATTTCCTTTCTGCCAATCAGGGACACTGCTGACACGAAAGCTACAGAGTTCTTCTCGGCTCTAATGTGACTTTGTGCACGAGGTCACATAACATCACGTGATCCCTCACTGACATCACTGAACGTCAGACTGCAAATTGAGCTTTCCTAGGAGCATCACTAAGGTTGCAACCTCATCCCTTTAAAGCTGAAAACATAAGAAAAATGTCCTCTGCAGTGCTGCCAATTCTTACATTAGGCGTGCAATGGCCTCCATGCATCCCTGTAGAGTACATTCTCCATATGTGTTTGGTTTTAAAGAGATGAGGTGTCTCTTAAGCACCACAGAGTTATAAACTTTAGAGGAATGTAAATGCTCTTATAGAGTGTGTTCTCAGCACAGTATTACACTGCCTGTCATAGACTCAGGGGAGTAACTAAAAGGGGTGCACAAGGTACAGTTCCCCAAGAGACCCCAGGTTCCAATAGGTTCTAATTATGTCTCTGCGATGGGGGGCTCTAAAATGTTTGCACTGTGGCCCTCCAATGACTAGTTACTCCACTCAACAGACTGTATACTACACAGTGGTTCTCAACTGCCTTCAGACACACAGTCCAGTCAAGTTTCCAGGATCCCCTCACATGAGCGCAGGTGGATTAACCACTTAAAGACTCCCTGATCTGGTAGGGGGTGGCAGTTAAAGACCACAGTATTTGAATTTTTTTTCTAGCTGAATGCATTCTGGGATCACCGTGGGATGTGCAGCCATGTGACGACCCTGGAATTCCGTGACATGACAGGACCATCACTAGTTCTTAATGTCTGTACAAGCATGACAGTCCTGGCACGTCAAGCATCCTTAAGGGGTTAATGAATTAATGAGTCACTGTGACATCACCTGCCCTATTCTCTTATGAGGAGACCTGAAAAACTGCACTGTTGATGGAGTTGAAAACCACTGAACTCCATAGTGGGCCACCAGAACAGAGGCTAAACCAGAGAGATTCTGGGGCAAATCAACAGCACTTTAGATACAAATCATGCCAATTTAACCTCATGAATTCTAGAGACATTACCTCATTGTGGAGAAATACAGGGCAGACTGATCAGAGTAAGACTGAGTAGAGCATAATTAACGTATAATACAGGAATTAATACAAGAATATAAAACTGTCCTGCTCTGTAAATATGTATCAACTATGGCTCTGATACCTACTGCCACTGTTTAACTCTTTGGATGCCAGACTGATCAACAGTGAATTGCAAAGCAGTGCATTGGAGACCTCTCTGGCATCCAAGGGGTTAAATAAAAGGTGCAAGGACAAACTATTACATTGTGAGGACTGATCACAGCACATACAGGAGAGATGGAAACAATAACACTGTAGCTCTTACTGGTATCTCAGTCCTAGCTTGATCCCTATTCACACTGTCTGTAAGCACCTCCTTTTGCCACATTAAACTTCCCATTCTTAGTAATTATTTGTGGGTTAAGTGTGTGCACTAGGAGTTACTAGTACTTTAGTGTTAGTTTACTGTTTTTACCTTGCTAGTTCAGTTCAATGAGCCATGGAAGACTGCCTTCCAGAAAAGATGTGTTCTGCTCCCACTCCTCTACATACATGTGGGTTCCTGGTCTGACTCTGCACACAGCCAGCCAATGAGAATCATGACAGTAATCTCTTCTCTCATTGGCTGTGGTGCATTTCAGGAAGGTACACAAGAGTGAGTACAGACATTGTCAGACTTTGACTCCGATGTGATGGCAGACAAGTAAGTCTCTGGTGCCAGTGACTGTTAATGTGGGGCAGCAAACAATTGCTTACATTAACAGTTATTACTAGCACAGCCATAGGGGAGTGGCTGCCTGACCTCTTGTGTGTCTGTGTTAAAAAGTGAGGATGGAGGCTCTATGTCTTCTTATTAATATACTGAAACTAAAATTTATCTTTATTGAAAATAAAAATGAACAGCAGTTACAGCCCCTTATCAATATATGAGATCAGTATAAATGTGAATTTGTAAATATGGGTGAGTGCTTATGTTTAATGAAAGGTTATCAAAAACACATACAAACCTCCCAGTTACTCAGTTTCTGTCAGTCTCAGAACAGGAATCAGTGTCTGCGGGACTCAGTCTCACTGCCTGGAGTGGAGAGGGAGGTTGTTTGTGCTGCTGTTCCCCAATCCTCCTACAACTCTGTTCTGTCTTCAGGGCACCCAAATCAGACACTCACAAAGATGGCATTTAATGCCATAAGTACGCTCCGACTCTCTCACTCCCACATGCACCAGCCAGCCAATGAGGAGAGAGGACCATTGTGCAAATACTCTCCAGTCCTCTCATTGGCTGTTGGTGGTGCCTGCAGCTGCGTGTTGCTTGCTGTATAAGCTGGCTGTGATTGGGCTGGCACGGACAAGTGAGTGACAGGAAGAGGGTGACTTTGCTTTTCTTTCATTCCGGGACTCTTTGTTGTCCCGGTTGAGGATGATTCGGGACGCGGGACACAGAACATAATTAAGGGACAGTCCCGGGCATTCCGGGACACGTGGTCACCCTAGACTACTTATCCACTGACACTCCAAGGGTTAATGAGTTCTTATCCACTGATACGCCAAACAGCTGTTACCCTCTTCACCAAGTCTGATACTGGCTGTTTTCTTCACTGAAGGTAACTTTCCTTGGACCAAGGTGAAAGACAGGGTTTGACAGCTGGGAAAATCTCCATCCTTTTTAAAAATATTTAGTTGTAGGTTTGTATTTTGTTGGTGTTTTGTTGGTTTTAACCCTCTGCGTGCCAGAGAGGTATCCCACACATTGTAATGCAATGCATGGGATATGCCTCTGGAACTCAAAGGGTTAATGCAGAAGCGTGTAGATCTTAGTTAGGTTTATATATTTTCCCTGTAGGCTGGCTCACTCAGCTTCCTGAATTTGTGCCTGCTGCCTCACAGGTACATTTATTTAGTTATTTCCTAACTGTTCTTTTCTTTTATTTTTTATCTCTTTGTCACTGCAATCTTTGAAGGTCTGTTGTGGCAGTATTGGTCCTCGCCAGTGGATGATGAACTGTTATCTTACCCTTATGAGCTTTGGAGAGTGAAGTCTCTCACCCTCTGTCTAAAGGCTTGGGTAAGGTCAGAGACGCTTGGATATGTTGTGTGCTATTGTGCCATGGTGTATATGGCAGGAAGAAGGCATATCATTTAGTTTTTTAACTGTCAATAAATGCTGTGGCCTTTTTTTACCCAAGCAGGATGTCAGTGGAAAACTGGATTCTGTGTGTTATCACAAAGCAAATGCCATCCAACAGACATGACATATTACTCATAACAAAATTCTGTCCATATATTCATTGTGCCTTGACTCACAACTGGACTGAGAAGCTAATTTTTCATTTACCCTTAAAGGACCCATGACGGTCCAGGACCATCATGGCTTGTTTTCAGTTAAGGACCGATGATGGTCCTGGACCGCCATGGAATTCCGGGCTCCCTCCGCGTCTGCATGCCATTCGGGGAGTCCGGAATCGGATAGAGAAGTGACTGCACTGTGCATGTACGGCCGGTCTTTAAGGGGTTAATGGAGATTAGGATAGGCACTGTCCCATTAACAGAAGAAGGTATAGCAACTAGCAATTAAATCACATACTCTCGAACAAACCCTTTTAACTCTAGACTGTAAGCTCTCACGAGCAGGGCCCTCTGATCCTTCTGCTCTGCACATTGGATTTGTGCTATTTAATACCTCTGTATGTGTATTCCCTATTGTACAGCGCTGTGGAATTAGTTGGCGTTATAAAAATAAAGAATAATAATAACTCATGAATTATCACACATTTAAAGACCTCCATTTCTATTGAGAAACTGACAGATTTTTAAGTTGAGAGAATATATTAAAGGGATAGTAATGTTTCACAATAAAAGAGCTCCAATTAATCTTCATAGTATTTGAGCCATGGAGAGTATTATTTCAAAACTGTCATAGTTGTAGTTCAAGATTAATTGAATGATAAAGTACCCCCATCCCGCCCCTTTTACTGATGTAACATTGCTCGCCTCAGAGCAGCAAGACTGTCCGGACTGATTGCAGAAAGCGACAATCTTCAGTGAGCATAAGGAAGAACCTGAAAAACCTGTCAAGGGGGGCAAGGTTTTCCTTATGCTCACAGTAAGAAGATTGTCCCTTTCTGTGACCTGTCTGGTCACAGGACCAGATTCCACATCTGAGGGGATGTGGCTTACACTAGGTAAAAGGGGTGGGAGGGGGATACTTTATTATTCAATTACTCTTGAACTACAACTCTGACAGTATTGAAATAACCCTCTCCATGGCCCAAATACTATGAAGATTAATTGGAGCGGCTGTTTTTGTGAAACATTACTATCCCTTTAACACTGTATTCACATAACAACTTTCTTGTGATCAGTATGATGGGTGCTATATAATACAAGTCCCCCTTCCCTTTATGCAGGGGAGTTGTTAGGTTCCCAAAAGGCAGAGGGCATGGGCCAGTGTAACCCTTTAATGACAAGAGGTATGTACAACACATTCCTATGCAATGTTGCACACCTCTCTGCATGGCAGTGGCATAATGAAGGCTTAGTCTCCACAAAAGTGACACTAACATCAGCCTTCTTATTAATTATTTTATATATATAATAGACACACACACTCTAATAAAAGAGGAACAGGTCATGTGACCAAAATACTGATGCCCTGGCACACACACGGGGTGGCAGTAAGGAGGAGTTATCCAAATCTCCCCTATACTGCCTGTCCCATTGGTCCAAAACCATGGGGACGTACTGCAGAGGCTACAATGAACACATGCATACACACAATACACATACGCACTATAAACACACACAACACGCACGCATAACACACTGCGCACAATAATATGCAAAACAACATACTCCAAGTGCAATACACCATACGTCAAAAGCAATTAGGTAAAATGCTATATGCAAAACAATACGCAATTCGCAAAATGCTACACGCAATAGGCAAAACGCTATGTGCAACATGCTGTACACAATATGCAAAACGCTATGTGCAATACTCTATATCCAATACATGCAAAATGCAATACACACACTACACTATAAAGAGATTGCTTGGAGGAGGGTGATCTGTATTACTATGGGATCATCTAATGGATAAATGAGGTGGGTAAATCTTAGGGAATAGTGAGATGAGTATACCTTAGGGGATAGTTAGAGATACAGAAGGCAAAGGACAGCTACAGAAGTCTGTATAGCAGCTTTTACCAGCCTAGGTGGTTAGCTTCTCTGAACGGGTGGGTTTACAGAAACTGTTCAACTTTAAACAGTCTCTACAACCCACAGGCTTATTAGCCTCCCCAAATACAAAATATACACCTACCCTTAAGTTGCTGTGGTCCTTATAGGGGTAATGCAGTATTAGTGTACCATGCAATGCAGCCCAGCTGTGCCATTACTAGTAGGGAGATTAGCCCAAACAGGCAACAAGGACCAGCGCTGTAGCCCTTCAAAAAGGATCTGCCTTTAAGAGAAAGATTCCTGTTCAAGCTTATTTCACATGAGACAGAAAGTAAACACAGGAGGAACAAAATTCCCCCAGACAGTTGATGATTAACATTGATGATTCATTTACAGCAAGTTGTCGAATTTGTTCTTTCAAACACAAGAGAAGAAATCACATAGGTGACATACCCATATAGAAATACCTAATGTTTTAAACTTTTCAGTGCCAGAGGGGTGTTCAACGTATTCCAAGTCAGTGTTGCTAATCCCTCTGCTACCCAAAGGGTTAAAATGGAATTTTCTTTGGTAATAAACATGTATAAATTCACAAACACCAACTCTGAAATGCATACATTAACCCCATGAGGACCAGAGGGGTGTACAATGCAGTGGGATGCATGACTCCATGCAGCATGTATTTTTCATGTGTCCTTTTTTAACCCACTGAGTGCCATAGGAGTACGCAATGCACCGCTTCACAATGCGTTGCGTACCTCTCTGGCACTCACAGGGTTAAATGAATGGTCTGGCAACCCCGTTTAGGATTCTAAAATAAGTGCACGATTAGCCCATTACCATGGTGTTGCAGACCTCTCGAGGTGCAATTCTGGAGGAAACCAACTGCATCATGAGGAATAAATACAAATTCTCCCAATCTCCATTGATTTAGATGGGGTTTATAACCACATGAATGGTAGAGAGGACTCCAGTGGAGTGTGAAGCTTTGAAGGGGTTAAAAGCCCTAATGAAATAAAAGGGAATTTTCAATTCTCCCATATGGTGCAGTTGGATTGCTCCAGAATTACACCTTTTCAGCTTATAAAATTGTATCTTTGGTCATTTACAGTTTATGCTTTACTGCACCTGTGTGGTTTTACACTGTAGCCCTTAGTTGTAAGCATGCTGTGTAATATAAAGCAGTAGAAACCCAGAAGTCCAGGAACAAACAGGTGTTCCTGGTGAGGCTTGTGACTCTGCAGTACAAATGAACACACCTAGGAATTCTCCAAAACTGCCCCGAGACTCCAGTTTTTAGAGTTGATTACAGGGTCACTGGGAGCAGAGGCTTATTTTCCAGTGGTGGAAAGTTTCTTCTGAAACTCTGCTCACTTCTGCCCCTTCCCACCCTGTTGTGCCCACTTCCCTCCCATTTCTCCTCCTTCCCACCCTCTGACACAAAGATGATAATCCCCACCCACCCAATTAAGCCCCACCCCTTTATGAAGCAAAACTCGTAATTTACATTACCTGGTCTGCAGTTCATGAGCCCTCTCTGGGATCTCAAGAGGAAGTTCCCAGGAATACAAATGTCATACATTCTAAGAACTAATATTGTTGTGAATTACATTACACTATGTCAAAAGATGCTAACCAGCAGCAAAAGGGATAAGTTACCACAGAAACTTGCTCCAAACACCTCACAGACATACAGATAAACCCAATGAGTGTTTGAGTATATAATAGAAACTCAAAATGAGACCCCTGTGCAGAGGGGAAGAGTGGGATATGTGGACCTCAGCACTCAAAGGGTGCTCACCTTTTTCAGCAGATCTTCTATCTTCAGATTACCATATATCAAGAAGAAGCCTCAGTGGGCAACTCCTGGGGAAAGAACTTGCAGCCAAGATTTTCCCACCAGGGGTCAGGTCCACAAAAGCACCTGGTAAACGGAGCTATCCACATTTGGGTGATGGGAATTGTCAGTGATGGTAATCCGCCTAATGGTGGTAACCCATATCTAACAGAAAAATAATAAAAAAGCTAAAAGTATAGCAGAACTGTTCTCTTGCCTTGTGTCTTTACCAAGGAACAAATCTTACTGGATGGGGATTGGCTAGCTGCAAGCTAAGGAGAGGAGGTAGGCTCCACCCAACAGTCAGTTCTCAGAATTGTTCCTGCCTACTTAAAGGAGCTGATCGCTTGCCAAAAATTACCAGTAACCTGTATTGGATGACAGAAAATAATATATACCCGATTGCTGTACAATGGACTCCTGCAAAGCAAATGCTTTTATTAAAATGTTAAGAATTATTTACTTCTACAGCTATGGTTCCCCTTTAGTTAATTAGTCTTCATTTAGCAAATTACCACCACCCTTATTAATCCAAAATAGCAGGTAACCTGTTTTAGATTATTATTATTATTCTTTATTTATATAGTGCTAACTAATTCCGCAGCGCTGTACAATATTTTAGATCATTTCCATAACTAGCCAACACTGGTTTGGGATGGGTGACGAGGAGTAATTTAGTTTGTGCAATGTCCAAACCTGTAGGAGAGTTTTCTTCTTTTTTCAGTTATTATTATGAATTGCTAGAAAAGCACATAAATAAACTATCTAGTAAGTATGGGCATCTGCATACATTTATTGGGGGGGGGCAGAGCCACAATAGGTCTTACGACCCCCTATGTCTACTATCGGAGAAGGGGGTGCCCACTCTTACCCCTGACCCCCCCACACACAGATGCCCACAGTAGTGAGAATGTGAAAGTTTAATTTTGCTTATGGATATAATGTTAAGATAGAGAAAATAAAGTAACTAATCCTATATAATAATTTGCTAAGTGTGTGTTTGTCAGAAGCCGTAATGCTCAGCAGAGAAGGCTGTACGCATTGCAGTCATGCGCAGTACAGACTGCCGGCGTTGCAGCTGATAACGGAGCAGGGCTCCGAATTCAGACCATAGTCTTCGGTGCGCAGAAAGGACTACGGTCTGAATTCAGAGCCCCCCGCTCCATATCAGCCGAGTCGCAGGAAGTCTCTACTATGCCTGACTGCACCATGGCCGTTGCTGGGCGGCACTGTGGCCCGTGTACACAGGCGCTTCAACTAGTTTGTTAATACTGCAATATCTTCCAAAATTTAAGTTAACAACAAAAGCACATTTTAATATAAAATGGGACTACAAGGTAAAATTAAGTACTCTTTAATGGAGCAGACCTGAAGATGTGAAATGCTCTGAACTCTGTCTGGTATCTACCTATGGCTTTGAGGCTCAAAAACAGTCCTTTATAATCATCTTCTCAGGACTTGTAGTATAGAGCCTTAACTGTGGTTGCAGAAGCATAGAAAAACAGGGGTCATACACTAAGGTGTGATGAAAGGCAAACAAGGCAAAATCAAAACCAAAAACATTTGAAACAAGTACATCCACAATGGTAAAATATATGCTTTCTACGGGGTTCTCATTTGGTTATTTTGTATGGAAGCGCACAGGATTGTTTTTTGGGTTTTTTTTTTTTTATTTGATTTTACTTTGGGTGTATTCCTTTGGGGACAGAGGAAAACCCCATCAATCATCACTGCTCTCCAGTACCTATGCACAAAGATCTCAGCAACACAAGAATAACGAAGGAATGGAAGTTCATCACACCATTATCTCAATGTACTGCTTAACCATTTCAGTGCCAGAGTGCCTCTCCGGCACTCAGTGGGTTAACCATTAGAGTGCCAGAGGGGTGTGCAATGCATTGCTTTGCAATGCTTTGCGTACCCATTTGGAACTCAAAGGGTTAAAGGGCTCCAATATGATCACATTCTACCAGAGACTTTGTTCCCCAAATATTTAAACGGGTCATTTAATCCTCTGAGGTTTCCAGTGTTTCCTCTTTCAGTTCAGATTTGACAAGTTGTTTAGTTGCCATTTTAAAGGGATAGTAATGTTTCATAATAAAAGCAGCTCTAATTAATCATCATAGTATTTGGACTTTGGAGAGTGTTATTTCAATTCTGTCAGAGTTGTAGTTCAAGAGTAATTCAATAATAAAGTATTCCCCTCCTGCCCCTTTTACTGATGTAACACTGCTCAGGCAGAGCAGAAGGGAGGTGCCCAGGTAGATTGCAGAGAGGGACAATCTTCAATTAACATAAGGGAAAAACCTGAAAAACTTGTCAAGGGGGGCAGGGCTTTCATTGTTCTCATAGGAAGAAGATTGTCCCCTGCTGTTATCTGTCTGGTCTATGGACTGCAGTCCACATCTGAGAAGAGATGGCTTACACTAGGTAAAAGGGGCGGGAGGGGAAACTTTGCTTGTGAATATCTCTCAAACCATAAAGGTTTGAGAGATAAGACTTATATCGTTCTTCATGATTTTTTAATGCCTACAAAATAAAATAAAGAAAAAACGAACTATTACTATCCCTTTAAACATCTGGGACACATTGGGAAATTGTGAATTCAGACAATCAACATTCTCCTGATAGTTTACACAGCAGAGTTAGAATGTCACATCCAGAATTAGTATCAGCCTTCAATATCTTGCACGACTGGTTGACAAATCATTTATTTTGAAAGCACCAGATGAGTACAATAGTATACAGATACAGCAGGTGTTATTACATGTTTTTTCCAAATTTAGTTTACAATATTGTGTTATATAGGTCCCACTTTAAAGGAACAGTAAACTGCCAAAACTTAAGTATATAAAAGATTGGCTATGTGTTCCTAACTACCGCTAACTTGCACTGGTAGCTCAGAAGTTAACCCTTTGAGTGCCAGAGGGGTATGCAATGCATTGCGTACCCCCTCTGACACTCAATGGGTTAATATTTACCAGTCACATGGTGATCCAGAGCTGTCTAATGAAGAGCAGTGAGAAGAGGTACTTCCAGCACTGATCAGCTACTGGTGCTATGTGAGCTGAGAGTAACATCTCCAACCCTTTTAGAGACAGTGAGCTTGCTCAGAGCAGAAATCCCATTAAGTGCCTAGTTCCTGCATTTTGAGCTTTTGCCCCTGGTTCCGTAATTGAATTGGAACCCCATAATATAGGTGTTTGTCATTAAAACGTTGTTAGATTGTAAGGAACTTTTCCTTGAAATCTGTAACATTTGGCTGGTATAGTACAGTAAAGTTCCCATGGGTAGGGTGACCACGTGTCCCGGAATGCCCGGGACTGTCCCTTAATTATGTTCTGTGTCCCGCGTCCCGAATCATCCTCAACCGGGACAACAAAGAGTCCCGGAATGAAAGAAAAGCAAATTCACCCTCTTCCTGTCACTCACTTGTCCGTGCCAGCCCAATCACAGCCAGCTTATACAGCAAGCAACACGCAGCTGCAGGCACCACCAACAGCCAATGAGAGGACTGGAGAGTATTTGCACAATGGTCCTCTCTCCTCATTGGCTGGCTGGTGCATGTGGGAGTGAGAGAGTCGGAGCGTACTTATGGCATTAAATGCCATCTTTGTGAGTGTCTGATTTGGGTGCCCTGAAGACAGAACAGAGTTGTAGGAGGATTGGGGAACAGCAGCACAAACAACCTCCCTCTCCACTCCAGGCAGTGAGACTGAGTCCCGCAGACACTGATTCCTGTTCTGAGACTGACAGAAACTGAGTAACTGGGAGGTTTGTATGTGTTTTTGATAACCTTTCATTAAACATAAGCACTCACCCATATTTACAAATTCACATTTATACTGATCTCATATATTGATAAGGGGCTGTAACTGCTGTTCATTTTTATTTTCAATAAAGATAAATTTTAGTTTCAGTATATTAATAAGAAGACATAGAGCCTCCATCCTCACTTTTTAACACAGACACACAAGAGGTCAGGCAGCCACTCCCCTATGGCTGTGCTAGTAATAACTGTTAATGTAAGCAATTGTTTGCTGCCCCACATTAACAGTCACTGGCACCAGAGACTTACTTGTCTGCCATCACATCGGAGTCAAAGTCTGACAATGTCTGTACTCACTCTTGTGTACGTTCCTGAAATGCACCACAGCCAATGAGAGAAGAGATTACTGTCATGATTCTCATTGGCTGGCTGTGTGCAGAGTCAGACCAGGAACCCACATGTATGTAGAGGAGTGGGAGCAGAACACATCTTTTCTGGAAGGCAGTCTTCCATGGCTCACTGAACTGAACTAGCAAGGTAAAAACAGTAAACTAACACTAAAGTACTAGTAACTCCTAGTGCACACACTTAACCCACAAATAATTACTAAGAATGGGAAGTTTAATGTGGCAAAAGGAGGTGCTTACAGACAGTGTGAATAGGGATCAAGCTAGGACTGAGATACCAGTAAGAGCTACAGTGTTATTGTTTCCATCTCTCCTGTATGTGCTGTGATCAGTCCTCACAATGTAATAGTTTGTCCTTGCACCTTTTATTTAACCCCTTGGATGCCAGAGAGGTCTCCAATGCACTGCTTTGCAATTCACTGTTGATCAGTCTGGCATCCAAAGAGTTAAACAGTGGCAGTAGGTATCAGAGCCATAGTTGATACATATTTACAGAGCAGGACAGTTTTATATTCTTGTATTAATTCCTGTATTATACGTTAATTATGCTCTACTCAGTCTTACTCTGATCAGTCTGCCCTGTATTTCTCCACAATGAGGTAATGTCTCTAGAATTCATGAGGTTAAATTGGCATGATTTGTATCTAAAGTGCTGTTGATTTGCCCCAGAATCTCTCTGGTTTAGCCTCTGTTCTGGTGGCCCACTATGGAGTTCAGTGGTTTTCAACTCCATCAACAGTGCAGTTTTTCAGGTCTCCTCATAAGAGAATAGGGCAGGTGATGTCACAGTGACTCATTAATTCATTAACCCCTTAAGGATGCTTGACGTGCCAGGACTGTCATGCTTGTACAGACATTAAGAACTAGTGATGGTCCTGTCATGTCACGGAATTCCAGGGTCGTCACATGGCTGCACATCCCACGGTGATCCCAGAATGCATTCAGCTAGAAAAAAAATTCAAATACTGTGGTCTTTAACTGCCACCCCCTACCAGATCAGGGAGTCTTTAAGTGGTTAATCCACCTGCGCTCATGTGAGGGGATCCTGGAAACTTGACTGGACTGTGTGTCTGAAGGCAGTTGAGAACCACTGTGTAGTATACAGTCTGTTGAGTGGAGTAACTAGTCATTGGAGGGCCACAGTGCAAACATTTTAGAGCCCCCCATCGCAGAGACATAATTAGAACCTATTGGAACCTGGGGTCTCTTGGGGAACTGTACCTTGTGCACCCCTTTTAGTTACTCCCCTGAGTCTATGACAGGCAGTGTAATACTGTGCTGAGAACACACTCTATAAGAGCATTTACATTCCTCTAAAGTTTATAACTCTGTGGTGCTTAAGAGACACCTCATCTCTTTAAAACCAAACACATATGGAGAATGTACTCTACAGGGATGCATGGAGGCCATTGCACGCCTAATGTAAGAATTGGCAGCACTGCAGAGGACATTTTTCTTATGTTTTCAGCTTTAAAGGGATGAGGTTGCAACCTTAGTGATGCTCCTAGGAAAGCTCAATTTGCAGTCTGACGTTCAGTGATGTCAGTGAGGGATCACGTGATGTTATGTGACCTCGTGCACAAAGTCACATTAGAGCCGAGAAGAACTCTGTAGCTTTCGTGTCAGCAGTGTCCCTGATTGGCAGAAAGGAAATGTGGTCACCCTACCCATGGGTGACTTTACCTGTTGGACACTACATACTGTACACTACAGAATAAGCCAAAGGAGCTACAACAGACTATATGATTATGTTCACACAGGAAACATCTGCACATGGCTGATGTCTGCACAATGTCGCCCATACAAAATGTTGAATGGGACAAGAATCAGGCTGTTTACCGGCAACTACTGATTTAAGTGAATGCAGCCTGTTGCAGCTTCCATGCGTTCAATGTAGAATACAGGCAAGATTCAGTAGACTGGTCAAACAAGAAATATTGGAGTTTGCAATGCTCATTGCAGTGCCCAATAACTAGTGGCCAAACCATGTGAGTATTACCCAAAGACAGAAAAATAAAGATTGAATAGGAGTTCCATGATGAAGCAATTAGAAAATAAACTGAACATCTCTATTTCTAATATATAGCCCAATTCAGGGTTAAACCCAGGATTTCTAGAGATCTGTTTCCAAAAATTAAATATGTAATCATTTATTTTATTCAATTCTGAGTTCAAAAGCCATTGCATCCGCCTGGACACTGATCAAGGGTGCGTAATCTGCAGCCCTTTCAGCTTTTGTTGTACTGCAATCCCCATCATACCCAGCCAGCCAATGGCTGGATGTCCACAATAACTGATCCCCACTTCAAAGACGTATGTATAACTGCAGCAAAATTTTTTCCTTACTGGGGATCTAAAGCTTTGTATGACCGAATAGGGTCAAAACAGAGCAAGAAAGGGTTTTTGAGAACTGGAACCCCCTCTCTCTGCTTGCCCTTACAATTTTCTATAAGCTCAAACTCAAATGAACTCTTTGAGTGCCAAAGAGATATAGTGCATTGTAGCGCAATGCATTGGATGACCTTCCAGCACTCAAAGCATTAAGGACTTACAGCTACTAATCAATGAGGATGAACAGCTGTAATCTCTGTACCTAGAATCACAAAAATAATTTGCAAACAAAATAATCACCTCACGGAGTACAAATGTTCGTGGAATCAAGCACTGCAGTCAAGAGCTGGAGAATGTACAATCCTATATGCACTGAAATTTCCACAAGCATTACTGATATGCACATTACCATATGTAGAAGATGAAGTGAGAAATGCTCAGACACATTACCATAAACAAGAAAACATCATTAAAAGAATACCCCAGTCCCATTTTTATGCATATTGAAGTTCATCTTGCATGGACTCAAATGCATTTTTTGCATGCATATTAACACATTTAATGTTTTTCTCTGTGTTGCAAAGTTGGATCCTCCCCCTGCCTATCGCTTGTAAAAAGCTACATTATATACTTGTTATAGGGCAATGCACGCATTAAGATTGGTTAAATTCTCACAAGCCATTCTTAATGCACAGGAGGAGCGTTTTGCTACTGATTTGTTTACCTTTAACTCTTTGTGTTCCCTAAGATTTGGTAATGTTCGATGGGAATTGTAGTCCTGAACTACTGGAGGGACTCAGATTGCTGACCAGGGATGATGGGAATTGTAGTCCTGTAATACTCAGCTGGAGGACCTCAGCTTGCTGGCTGGGGATGATGAACTGTAGACCTAAATAGCTGGAGAGTGTTAGGTTGCTGGCTGGGGATGATGGGAAGTATAGTCCTGAACAACTTGACTGCCCATGAGCTAGGCTTGTGACTTTCTTGTCCAATTTGCAAAATGTTTTCATTGGGAACACTAGGATTAATCCTGACTGGGCAAAAGCTAGCCAACTGCAAAACACAAGTAGCAGAGTTGAAGTGGTTATCCTGTTTATGGTAGGAAAGCCTGCAATGCTGTATTTTGGAAATACAAAGATTCAATAATCAAAAATACAAGCAGATTAGGAGTGGGCAAAAAATGTGGAACAAAAGCAAAATGTAAAAAAAATAAATAAATAAATAAAACAACCAAACAAGAAAAAAACAGCATTTTCTGCCTTCTCTGGGAATTTCAGTGAAAATTGCAGTTTTTGTTTAATTGAAACCAATAACATAGTTTCCCTCTACCTAAATAGTGTTTCCTGTGTATTCCTACTGTGCTGACTTAGCAGTATAAAAGGGGGTTCAGTTTTCAGTCTGTGCGAGTGAGATTGAAATTTTGACTCTAGCTGGTATGGGCAGATAGGCAAATAGAGGGAGTTGGAGTTGCTTGATTTAAGTAGCATTTGTGGCAGCCAGTTATTCTCTGGACAAGTGGGGTGAAGTCAGTGTGGGTGTGTAAGAAGAAGGAAGATTTCTGTTTTTTACAGTGTTACACAGATTGATTTCTTGTAGCTACAGAAAACAGACAGAAATTACAACGTTATCATGGGAATGTCATTACTGGTATAGATAATTTCCCATAAAAAGATAACAAGACTTTTTGCTAACAAAACTGTAAATATATGTAATTGACTGCTGCATGAAGAATACCAACCTAAAAGAGAAACAAATTAAGATACACTTATTCCTAGTAAATAATTCCTTTTTAAGCTATTCATATAGCACAGAGCTTTTAAATTCAGGCATGCACCCAATGAATGGAGTTTGATAGCTTTGTCCTAAATCTTTAAGTTAATATGAATCAGTCATGGGTAAAAAGGAGCATTATTAAAAGGTATACTGCATACCAGACTCCTTTGGCAAGGTACCTTGGCTCATATTTATGAAGGCAATCTAGAGTTATTCTGCAGTAAACCAACACCACCATAGGGGACAAATAAATATTCCTAAATCCCCATGCACTTGTATAGAGTTTTTAACCCCTTAAATGCCATAGATGTATCCAATTACCTCTCTAGCATTCAAGGTGTTAAAAGCCCAATTTAATTTAACAGGAATTTTAATTTGACACCTATGGTGCTGTTGGTGAACTCCAAAATAACTCCAGTTTGCTTTTATTAATATGAGCCCTTGAGACCTACTGAGCGGGAAGCAGGTAGACAGTCTGCACAACACTTCCAAACAGTGTCAATATGTTACAGTTCTTTATAGATCTGATTATCTCAGTCTTACAACCTACTGAGAAAGCCTGAAAGAATTTGCAATATTCTGTTGCGAGCATGCATACTCCCTATAGCCACACATCCAGGGGCGGCAGTAATGAGGAGATATTCATTTCTCCTCCCTACTGCCAGCCTTGGAGATACAGGGGCGTGTGATTTTGACAGGAGTGGGAAGGGTCTCCTGCCCACTCCTGTCAAAATCTCTGTAAGGATTTAACCCACCCTCAAATTCATTCAGAACAGAAAAAAAAACAAGTCTGAGGCACACACGCATATCTCTCTCACACACAATAACTCCCTCTCATCTCACACAGACCTCTCCTAGGGCCACCACTTGGATTTTGTCTCTGCAAATGTATAATCTTCAATTAACCCCTTCAGTGTCCCTTCAGTGCCCTCCTGTGAGGTCCAAATGGTATATAAAATGCAGGGGTATTCATTGCATTGGTGTATTTGTACATAGCATAAATATGCATGTAGGTGTGTATGTATTTGAATACATATGCGCTACATCTACCTGAATATTTATTCCATGTACATATACTCCAATGCGATGAATACCCCTGAAGCATTAATCTGGGCAATAGCGGCATTCATCCATACTAATGCCTAATACCAGTTTATGCAGTAAAAGAAAAATGTATTATACATAATCTCCAAAAACAAGATAGTTAGGTTGCTGTGACTCATCACAGGTCACAGAAGCTAGCCATGCCATCTAACACGTCTCATGCAGATCCCCACTGTTAATCATAGGCTCTTCTCAGTGTCTAGCACAGTTCCTGAAGTCTCAGCGAACCATGGAAAGTACATGCATTTTACTGAAGCTTACCATATGATCTATGCAAAGGATCTAGCCACATTGTTTTTGTCAAAGAACATCCCTATTTTAGGCCAAAATAAACCAGATTTATATACAAAAGGAAATGGGTGTGATTACACATGTTACTAGAACAGATATTGATGTTGGCCTGATAGTAGATATATTTAAACTTACATTAATCGTCTCTCGAAATATTCGGCAAGCGGATAACATGTAAAGTGAAATCCCCTATACTTTGTCCCTGTCAGGAACATAAAAGTGTAAGAAAAAAAAATAGGTGAAGATGAGAAAAAAGTATAGGCAACTTCCCTTTACATATTATGTGCTTGCAGAGTATGTTATATCAAAAAGGAGGTTGACTATAATGGAAACTAATATTTTTGCCAAGAACAACTAATGAGATTACAAAGACGCTGACATAACAGAAACAATACAAAGTTAAAGGGATAGTAATGCTTCATAATAAAAGCAGCTCTAATTAATCATCATAGTATTTGGACTTTGGAGAGTGTTATTTCAATTCTGTCAGAGTTGTAGTACAAGAGTAATTCAATGACAAAGTATCCCCCTCCTGCCCCTTTTACTGATGTAACACTGTTCAGCCAGAGCAGAAGGGAGGTGCCCAGGTAGATTGCAGAGAGGGACAATCTTCAATTAAGATAAGGGAAAAACCTTAAACGTTTGTCAAGGGGGGTAGGGCTTTCATTGTTCTCATAGGAAGAAGATTGTTCCCTGCTGTTATCTGTCTGCAGTCCACATTTGAGAAGAGATGGCTTACACTAGGTAAAAGGGGCGGGAGGGGAAACTTTGCTTGTGAATATCTCATAAACCATAAAGGTTTGAGACTTAAGACTTATATCGTTCTTCATGTTTTTTTAATGCCTACAAAATAAAGATAAAACAAAGTATTACTATCCTTTTAAAGAGTACTTTTTTATGATGACTATATAAATCTTGTACCTCTTTTATTATTTTATATTTGAATATAATTTCTGATACAATTCTGTATAATCAGGGAGGTAGCTTATCTCCAGTTCTGACAACACATGGATTCCAGAGTGTTGTAAAAGGTGTTGCTTTGCAGTCCTTTCTCCTTGACAACTGGGGGGCCCCTTGCACCATTGGGTCTTTTACCTTATTGTTTAAGTGTCCTGTCTTGTGGATGTTTTTGTATTACATGCAAACTCATCATGCCATGGTCACCCCAAGACACATTTACTTTGCTATAAAGATAATTAAAATCTGTCTCTCTGTTTTACTAAAAAAAAATTCTGTAAAGTATTTACTTAACATTTATAGTTTAGAGGTAAAGATTGGTACAGTGTGTGTTAATGTTTGTCCAGCTTATAAACTAAATTACCATACTGGCCACACTGTGCCGCCAACAAATAAAGGTTTAATTTCTCAAAAAATGACTATTTAGGCATGTTTTAATTATCTTTAACAATAACTAAAGATATCTTACCGTGACAGGTTCACTTTATCTGATACAGACGTTTTCCTGATTCTATCAGTTAACAAATATGTGTGTTGAAAATGGTATTCAAAAACACTATTATGGTATTTGCAAAGAAGGACAGAACACATTTCTTGCTCTGTGCAGCAGACATGGATGTGATACAAGTCACCATTAGATCACAACATGATATTAACATTTATAATTCGACCAATCATGACAGTCTGTGCAAGAGTTCAGACAGAGGGAGTCTGAAATATCATTACTTAAGATAAAAGTAGCTAGATATCCCAAATAATTTATTTTCAAAGCCATATTTTAATATATAGTAACATGTCCCCATCCACAAAACAAAATGTAAACTAAACTGCATAACAGAAACAAGAAAAAAACCAAAAACATTATATTTTATTTTAGGTATTATTATTTGTATTATGAAAGGCTACGTGTGCGGGAAGTACATTTGAAGATCTTACAAACTCACTGCCCAACCCTATCCCCAGGATCTTCAAGACCTTCAGATTCTAACATGCCTGGGTTGCTATTTTTTATCTAGTTAAATCAGTTCCAATATATATTTTATATTTCTGTGCCGACATCAAAATGCTTTCATAATTGTAATGCAACCACTGCAATACAATCATTTTATTATTCATCTCTACCAAACTAATGCTAGACAATACCAATCCCAGAATGGAGGGAAAGGCCCTAGTAGAGAAGAGAAAATTTTTAGGCAAATTTTCATTTTAAAGGGATAGTAATACTTCGTTTTAAAGGGATAGTAATACTTCGTTTTAACTGTATTTTATTTTGTAGGCATTAAAAAAACACGAAGAATGATATAAGTCTTATCTCTCAAACCTTTATGGTTTAAGAGATATTCACAAGCAAAGTTTCCCCTCCCCGCCCCTTTTACCTAGTGTAAGCAATCTCTTCTCAGATGTGGAATGCAGTCTATAGACCAGACAGATAACAGAAGGGGACATTCTTACTCTTTTGTAGGCATTAAAAAAAACATGAAGAACAATATAAGTCTTATCTCTCAAACCTTTATGGTTTAAGAGATATTCACAAGCAAAGATTCCCCTCCCTGCCCCTTTTACCTAGTGTAAGCCATCTCTTCTCAGATGTGGAATCTAGTCCATAGACCAGACAGATAAAAGCAGGGGACAGTCTCCTGCCTATGAGAACAATGAAAGCCCTGCCCCCCTTGGCAAGTTTTTCAGGTTTTTTCCCTTATCTTAATTGAAGATTGTCCCTCTCTGCAGTCTACCTGGGCACCTCCCTTCTGATCTGGCTGAACAGTGTTACATCAGTAAAAGGGGCGGGAGGGGGACACTTTGTCATTGAATTACTCCTGAACTACAACTCTGATAGAACTGAAATAACACTCTCCAAAGTCCAAATACTATGATGATTAATTAGAGCTGTTTTTATTCTGAAACATTACTATCCCTTTAACCTAGCAGAATAAGTTATGTAATGCTCTTCTGTGTAGCAAAGGGATGGCCAAAATAACAAAAGCTTTGGAGCCATACAGAATGATTTAAGAGCCAAGTGGGCATTTATATAAAATATTCTCAATTGTAGGCACCAAAACTAAAATGTTATGAGCCCTGATGTAGCAGTGCTCAAAAACACTAATTTATACCTAATTAGGCTTGGATTTCATTGCAGATAATAACTATTATTTATTTTCATAATGTTTTACCAGGAAGAATACATTGCAAGCAATTATTTTTGCTACAAATTTCCCTATAGATTCAGTGGGAATCTGTTATACAAATCAGGGAAAACGCATCATTGCAATCTAGGTCTAGCTTTTCTAGGTCTACCTTTTCAGGGATAGGTCCTTATGTTCAAAAGAAAAGTGAACCAATATTAGGGCAAACCCAAATACTGCATATAATAAATAATACATACAAATTACCAAAATTTCTTGTGACTTAATGGTGCTTTTAAATCCTTGAAAAGGATAGTAATACTTCAATTTATTTTTAATATTGTAGAGATTAAAATATGCATACGATGAGGTATGTCCCATCTCTCAAACTTTTATAGATTGAGAGATCGAAGCATGTAAAGATCCTGTTTTACAGAAGTCTGTCATCTAGCTGAGAAAAGCAGATTCCGGTCCTGAGATACCGAAATATAAAAAGTAATACTGCATTGGAATGGTCCACAACGTGTGCCTGGTTTGCAAGCACACTTGGTAGACTGTTCCAATTAAGTATTTCATTTTAGATTTCGGTATCTCAGCTCTGCTGAAGAGCCGCAGGACGGTCCTGGGACTGGAATCTGCTTTTCTCAGCTATAAAACAGGATCTTTACATGCTTCGATCTCTCAAACTATAAAAGTTTGAGAGATGGGACATACCTCATCGTATTCATATTTTTAATCTCTACAATATTAAAAACTAATTGAACAGCCTGTGTACATGGGCCACAGTGCCAGGCAGCAATGGCTACGGTGCAGTCATGCAAAGTAGAGACTGCCCGCGCCAGGGCTGATAACGGAGCGCTCTGAATTCAGACCATAGTCCACTCACTGCTCAGAGAGCGGACTGAATTCACAGTGCCCCACTCCGTTATCAGCCGCGGCACGGGCAGTCTCTACTGCGCATGACTGCAGCACACGCAGCTGTCTGTACTGTGCATGACAGCTTCTGACAAACATACATTAGCAAAATTATTATATAGGATAGTTAAATTGAAGTATTACTAGCCCTTTAATGCTAACGAAGTCCTCATCAAACTGCTTTGCAATGCGTTGGAGACATAGCTAGCATTCAAGGGGTTAACCCTTTGAGTGCCAGATGGGTATAGAATGCATTGCTCTGAAATGCGCTGCATACCCCTTTGGCACTCAAAGAGTTAAAGTCCACCTTTAAAACAATTAGATTATTTTTTTATAAATATATATATATTTCGCCCCTGTGGCGCAGTTGGTTTGTTTGAAAATTACTCTGGTTTTATAATGAGCAAAGCCTGAAAATAATGTCCAAATACAACTGGGGGAGATGAACTATGGAGTGATAAAGTGGCGATAACTTCTCCAATGATATTACTTCTCCAAGTCCTATGATATTCCATGGAGCCTATGCACTAAGATTTCTCATTTGGGAGAGATCTTAGTGCATAGGCTCTGCAGAATAACATAGGAACTACAGAAGTGACATCACAGGGTTTCCTCCTTTTTATCACCCCATAGCGCATCTCCACCGCTCTAGACACCTTAGCGCATCTCCACCGCTCTAGACACCATAGCGCATCTCCACCGCTCTAGACAACATAGCGCATCTCCACTGCTCTAGACACCATAGCGCATCTCCACCGCTCTAGACACCATAGCGCATCTCCACTGCTCTAGACACCTTAACGCATCTCCCTGCTCTACACCTCACAAAAATGGGAATTAATAAATGAATGAATGAATGAATACGGTTAGTACTAAAGCAAAGACTCTACCAGTCGTACCAGAAATTCCAAAGAGAGAGACAGAGAATGTGGCCATGTATTGAACTAACCGATACATGTACTACTATAGTTCTTTGAGTTGCAATTACTTTTCATGCCTGTCTTAATTATCAATCTGGATAAACAGAGGCATAACTAGAAGCCACCGGGCCCTGGTGCAAGAATTGCCATGGGGCCCTCCTGCCCACATTGGCCCCCTCATCCACATTGCCCCTTCCACAATGCCCCCTTCATCTCCACATTGCCCCCTTCATCTCATCTCCACAATGCCCCCTTCCACAATGTCCCCTTCATCTCCACAATGTCCCTTCCACAATGTCCCCTTCATCTCATCTCCACAATGCCCCCTTCCATCTCATCTCCACAATGCCCCCTTCCATCTTCACAATACCCCCTTCCATCTTCACAGTGCCCCGTTCCATCTCCACATTTCCCCTACCTCCAGTCCCTGGTGGTCCAGCGGAGTGTCTTTACAGATCTGTGTCTCCTTCGGCACAGATCTCTGCAACCGGAGCTCCCGCGCGCCGCTGTAGTAATGCAGAGGCTGGGAGATGATGTAATCTCCCAGAGCTATGTATTACTACAGCGGCGCGCCGAGTGGGAGATCAGGTAAGTGACTGCTGCGGGTGAGGGGGTCGCAGGCGGTGGCCGGGCCCCTGGAGTGACGGGCCCGGTCTCAGGTGCGACCGCTGCGACCCCTATTGTTACGCCACTGTGGATAAATTACCTGTGTTCTTCTATAGCTGATTACTTGCATATGACAAAACATCAGCACCATTTGTAACACTTTGTAGTATGTTATAGATATTACTGTAGAACAATTAGTTTGTAATATATTTACAGCCAGCAAATGCAAACCACATGTAACATCCCTAAAATATAATCCTAAACTTGCTTTTTAACCCATGTGTAAACTTTTCTATTCACAGTGCATTTCTTTAGTTTTGTTTGTTTGTGCTGTATATAATGCTATTTATAATGAGACACAATCATTTAATTTATCGTGATTAATTCCCACTGCAACTGTATTCAGAAAGGCTTTTATGTTTAGATCAGCCCATATACATACAATCCTGGACAATCATTTCAGATCACTTGCAATTGCTGTTATCCGAGAAGCCAAGGAAAAGGCAGGAATAACTGCTTCCTCAAAGCATATACAAGACTAGATTTTACGCCTAGAGATGTTTTCCAGATACTGTCATGAAGTACATGACTGATTATTTGACATTACTATCCCTTTAAAGGAGCAACACAATTTTAAATGAATATACATATGTTATAGGGATTTTCTAGAAGAGCACAAAAAGCTTATTTTAAGTAATTACAGTTCAAAGTTATTTGAGCCGTAGTAACTTTTGGATGGAAACTCTCCAGGCAGTAAATATATACTTGTTTTACTCTTACTTTTCTTAAAACAACTGAGATTTTTATGTCCCCCATGGTGCAGCTGTTTTTCTCCAGATTTACTCTAGTTCTTCACAGTACAGCAGTAAGAAGAGTTTGTAAGAATATATTCCTTTTAGGAAAGAATGTTGAAAGGCAAAATGTCAGAGGTCTCAGATTTAAAGTGCATCTTTTGTCTTGAAACCTCTGACTGGGAGCTGCCCTGGAATGTGAGGTTTCACAAACAGCCTAATAGCAGCATACAGCTCATCCACACAGAAAGGCCAGATAACGTTTATCACAAAGTGAAGGTTTTATTCACATTACAAAATAAACTTTATGACCCAGCAACAGCCAGTCACTGTGCATGAGAAACATACACGCAGAAAGCAAATTGAATTCCTTCACAAATCCAGCATAAAGCTGCAGAAACAACCTGAATCTTTATAATGGGAGGGGCACAGTAAAAGCGGACACTTTAGAGAAACTTACAGGCTCACTGCCCAACCCTACCCCCGAGCTCAACTTTAAATTCCTAAGTGCGTGTGTGTGTTCCTTTTTGTTTCCAAAATATTTTAAAACAGACATATCACATTTCTCTGTAAATACAAATTATACATCAAAACATTTCATTAAAATGAAATGTTTGCATGTTGATGAACATCCCCGATGAACAAAACATCTACTTTAGCAAACATTTACATTAGTTATTCAATGCAACAACTGCATTTATATTTTCACCTTTCACCTTAAAATACCAACACACAGCAATCAGAGAATAGTAGCTCAGTGCCCACATGTGTCTGTTCCCTTCAGATAAAGCCAGTGAGACTGATGTACTTAGGGTTGCCACCCAGCCGGTATTTTACCGGGAGGCCGGTAAAAAATTGGCTTCTGTCCAATGTTAAGTCTATGGAGGGAATGCCATGGCCTGTATTTTTTTGAAGAAAAGGTGGCAACCCTTGATGTACTAATGAAAACCGGGTTAATTCTGTGCCAAACCACCTGTACCATAAGGATGAAATAAACAATTATTGAATTTCCCTGAGATTTATCTAGCTTGAACACCAGGCAAACGTTTTAGACCATTCCAATGATGGGATTCCTTGTAAGTAACGAGATCAAGCGCCACCATGTCGACCGACACTAATCTCCTGCTGACAGCTTTACAGGTGTCAGTAGGAGACAGCGAACTTTAAACGCCCGTATCTCTTAAACCATAGCGGTTTGAGAGATACTTTTTTTTGCATATAGCTCAGCTTTTTAAGCTCTTCTATATGCAAAAAAAACTTTTTTTTGGCCATTACTAACACTTTAAAATATTCCCCTAACACTGAAAATGGCCAGAGAGGGCCACCAGTGGGACAGCGTATAGGAAGAAGACTGTGTTCATGGTTCTGGGCCTACCAATGGGACAGTGTATGTGTGATCTGTGATTACAAGTGCATATTAAAACAAGGCATGAGAAACGGACAGTGAATGTGTACCAGAGGGGTGTCCAACACATGGCAAAGCAATGTGTTGTACACTCCTCTGGCACACATGGTGGTCTGTATTTTTTTTTATACAATCAGACTTTGTTGGAGGAGGACATCATGACCCATCCTGATACTTCCACTGGTATTGCTCACCTACATGTCATGTAAGCCAACGATACTCATCACCTGGAAGGCACTCTATGCCTCCCTTCCTTCTTTCTCCCTCAACCTAAAGTTCTCCCAGCTCTGGGGTTGAGCTGGAGGATTAGAAGGATGAACAGTGCATCTGTTCTTTAAAGGGTTACAATTACCATGTGCAATGAGCAGGGTTTGGAGTCTTGAGGTCCTGCTAGCAACTGTCATGTCTGCCTCCATGTACAAGACATCCAAGACAGATTAAAAAGGCCCTATTTCTAGAGTAAAGGGATAAGGGCACAATTTGTAGGAACCATTAGGATTTTATGGCCATAGTAAGACAATGGTTATTACTAGGAGGTGTTAGTTATCTTTTATGTACAGTACTTTGTGCATCCTGAGCCCTATACAACTACAAGCACTCAAATACTAATAAACACACCTTACACCTTATTGAAAAAAAGATGACTATATAATAAAATGTACTTGTTCCTTCATGTTTCAAAAGCAGCAGTGAGTCATAAAGAATGCCTGCACAGGCAAGCGAGGGAGTGCTTCCTATCTTGTGGGAAAGAGAGATTACACCCAAACCTGCCAGTGCATTTACATATTATCTTCCCAGGAACAAAAAAAAAGAATGTCTGCATAGCAACTTCTACAGACAGTGATCTATGGGAAAGGCCAGAACCTAGAACTTCCAAAATGATTGCGGGGGAAGGTAGAGCTCCTGGTATGTGGCTGGAAATCCCATTATAAAAGAGGGCTATTTATCAATATCTGACAGATGAAAAAAACAAAAGTATATTTTTGTATTTATATATAATACACAAAATGCACAGACTAACCTGTCCTATATAATTGTATATATGCTCATGATGGAACACCATACTTGGGAACGTTCAGGGTTTGACCCCAAACTCAGGTTCCCTGGTTGAAGAGCCAGATCCTCATGGTGAAAGAGTCCAGTGCTATCCAGTATCTAAATTGGTCCAATTAACGGCTTATTTAGTCCCTAAATTGGCACCACTTATAGTAGGAAGGCAGAGGTATAAGTCCTGGTTATCTTGTGTGAGTTCAAGCAGTGATACAAATCCAAGTTGTTGTATAACAATGGTTCCTAGAGGACCAACTGAAGCAAGCGATTGGGTGCATTTCACTGAACCTATAATCTACAGAATCACAGAGTCATCTGGCTTGGAAAGTTCCCAGGTATGTGCACCACTTATTCATACCTTCCAACATTTCAAATTGCCAAAGAGGGACACATGTGTTTTAGGGGGTGTTTCTGGAGGCGTGGCTGGTGGGCGGGGCATTACCAGGAATTTTTAAGCTATTTCATGACCTATTGTCACCTCCTTGTGTAACCTAATAAATGATTTAGAACAAGACCAAAGTATTTTATTTACACAGACTAATTTATAAACACATCCTATATAATAATTCGCTAAGTTGTGTGTAACGCCCGACATGCGCAGTAGACACTGCTGCGCGTGCGGCAGTCATGCGCAGTACAGACTGCCTGCGCCGCGGCTGATACAGAGCTGGGCACTCCGAAGGAGCGTCCAGCTCTGTATCAGCAGCGGCGCGGCCAGTCTCTGCTGCGCGTGACTGCCCCACGACCGGCTGCCAGAGGCACTGTGGCCCGTGTAACGGGCTGTTCAACTAGTATACTGATATTTAAACAAACAATAATGTGAGTTCTATTGCTGTAGAGCAATATTAAACACTTATATACACACACCACAAGAGGGACATCAGGGTGGGAAAGAGGGACAGAGGAATTTAGGTCTAAAAGAGGGACACTTGGGAGGTATGCTTATTACAGTGGAATCCTATTAGCATACGCAGTGGGCTAAAATACAAGATGAAAGTTATATCCAGCTCTGGATAACCCATTGAGGACCAGAAATATGATTCAAAATGCATTGTGCATACCTCCTGGTCCTCAAGTTAACTAAGGGAAAAAACAGGATTACTACCAGATTTTTTTTTTTTTTTTTTTTTAAACAAAGAAAGATTGAGACTTCAAAAAAGTGCTGAAAAAACCCAAAGCAAAGGCATGAATGCATTTTGCATTCATAACATCTTATTGTTTTTAGTACAAATTAGTGCAGGGCTGTTCAAGTTCAGTCCTCAAGGGACACCAATAGTACAGGATTTAAGGATTTCCCTGATTAAGCACAGCTCAGCCAATCAAAATGAATGAGCCACTGAATAACTCACCTGTGCTTAATCAGGGAAATCCTTACATCCTGGCCTGCTGTGGCCCTTGAAGACTGAACTGGGACAGCCCTTTATTAGTGGAATGAAGTGTAATTTGAGTATTTCATTTGTTTCTGCAGAATTTCAGTTCTAATTTTCAACACTGGAAATAATTGCATTATATCCGTGGAACTGCAGACAGCATAATATGACTGTTCATGGTAAAATGGCAGTTAAAAGTATAGCAGTCTGTACACTTCTCAAGAGTTGCAAATCTTGGAAACAAATAAAAGCACAGAGATGGAAGGATTTATGGGATAAATAATAAAAATAGAAACTTGTGAATTTCTCTACTTCGTCTATGAAGCCCTCCAGGTGTTAAGGACTCCAATTCCCATCATTCCTGGCCAATCAGCAGCTGGCCGGGGATTATGGGTTTTGTAGTCCTCAACAGCTAGAGGGTGTTCATTTCTCCATTCCTGGTCCATGATCTATAACTAACTCTTACAGCCTTCCACTAAAAGGTGTCACTAACTACAATTAACCCTTTGAGTGTCATTGAGTTCTGCAATGCACAGCACCCCTTTGTCATTTAGGCAGTTAACTGAAGCTGAATGGTAATTCCACAATGTTGCAACACTTAATAGGTCTCAAGGAACCAAATTAGGGCATCAGTCTTCCTAAATACATTAATTGGGCCATGATCACAGAGATTCTAAGCACACCTACTGTTTCATAATTCATATTGAACACAATATTGGTTAATTTATATGATTATTAACCCCTTGAATGCTAGATAGGTTTTAAATCCATTGCAAGACCTCACATTCTTGAGGGTTTAACCCTTTGAGTGCCAGGGAGGTACACAATGCATTGCAATGCTTTGGTTACCTCCCTGGCACTCAAAGGGTTAAAAACTCATTTAAATCAGTGGGCATGTTTATTTATCCCTATAATGCAGTTGGATTGTCCCAGACTTACTTGCACATTTTACAGCTATATGTCATAGCTTAACCTCAAAGCTGATAGAGACATTCCAATGCACTGCGAAGCACAATGTTGGTGACATCACTAGCAGTCATGGGGTTAAACATACTGGTAGTCAATACTGTAGAGAATATATACCACCGTTAATATAATATAAAATATATGAACAATATGTACCAATGGGGAAAAATAGATATGATTGCTTTGTTTCTTTAGTGAATATAGTGTAATCTTTGGCCACAATATTGTAAACATGTTATCTAAATACCTATGCCCCATGAGTGTGTAAAAACTCTCCCTGCCAAAGAGGCTCAGTAGAATAATAAATGAGTTGGAAATCTTTCTTTCTATTGAGAGATTTAGTACTGCTTAATGTCACACCCCCTAAAGGTCACACACACACCAAGTGCACAGGGGGAACTCCTCCCACCGGTTCAGCCTGTTTGAATGCTAACAAAGCCTTCCTCACTGTAAATAAACACTGCACAGCAGCAGTCATACAAGAGAAAGAGCAAAAAATGTCAGCCTGGATAAAAATATTTGTATTTAACACCAAAGGTAATTAATAGAATTATTTAAATCATCTTAATAAACCAGTTGAATACCAGAGGGAAGTCCAAGGTATTGCTGTACAAACTCACTCCCAGTTTTGCCAATAAACTCAGTGGATACATTCTGTTTCTACCCTCAGGGCTCCCATGGTTAATACCACCATATAAGTGAGGTGACCCTTCAGTACATACTTAGTCGTCATGCATTCATTAAACGCATGGCGACTAGCTTTGAAATAGATGTTTTACCTTGAAAAAATAGCCCAATGTAATGGAATCGTTCCTGTTTGGAGAATGACGGATAAGTTAGCGCTGTGCGCGCACCTGAGTCGTCAGTCCCTTCCGGTAACCATATGGTGCACTGCTACTCAATGGACACTGGGACTGACAGCGCAGGCGTGCAGAAAAGATGTCTGCTCTGTAGCCTGGGTTCCAGTCTCCAAACGGGAACGATTCATTTACACTGGGCTATTTTTTGAAGGTACAACATCTATTTCAAAGCCAGTCGCCATACATTTAATGAATGCATGGCGACTAAGTATGTACTGAAAGTTCTGTTTTAAAAGTAAGCCACTTATAAACGTTTAATTCTGCAAGACTGCACAAGAATCAGTACACCTCTGCAGGGTGTGTCTTTCATAAGTGTCTTGCATTTTAAGGCATATCTGGTCAAATGACTTAGAAGTACCAGAAGGCTGTGCAATGTATTGTACGGATATGCAGTGCACAACCCATTTGGAGCTCAGAAGGTTAATTGACGGTTCAGCCATGTAGTTCATATACAGTAGCATACCTCCCAATTGTACCTCTTTAGGAAGGACATTCCCTCTTTAAGACTAAAATCCCTCTGTCCCTCTTCCCCACCTTGGTGTCCATCTTTTTTTAGGATATACGTGTGTGTATATACATATCACATTGCTCCACAGCAATAAAACTCCTATTAATGTTCATTTAGCCCTCT
This sequence comes from Rhinophrynus dorsalis, assembly GCA_037306005.1. NCBI lineage: Eukaryota > Metazoa > Chordata > Amphibia > Anura > Rhinophrynidae > Rhinophrynus > Rhinophrynus dorsalis. The sequence goes on from CM074723.1 coordinate 208,667,812, forward strand.
GAGTGCCAGAGATGTATCCAATGCACTCCGCCACCTGCAGTGGTTTAGCTACCTCTAGTACTCAGAGTTTATACATGTTTATAAATTATTCTGTGTAAGTACAATAATTTGACTCACTTCTAAATCATTTATTCAGTTGCATACAGAGTTGTTAATAGGTCATGATGTAATTCTTCTCCCACCAGCCACGCGCCCAGCAGCACCACCTAAACCAAAAGTGTCCCTCTTTGGCAATTTGAAATGTTGGGGAGGTATGCAGTAGCATGAAATGCCATAGCTTCAATATTTTCACAGCTCCCTGTTCTCTAAAGGGTTATTCCCTTGAATGCATTAAAAAAGTAGCACTCAACACATTCCATAATTAGCAGTGATTTATAGTTCCTCGTTAGGTTGCCAGTGTAAATGTTCCTTAGTGAACGTTCAAAAGAGGAGGTCAGTGTGAAGCCATAAGAGTAAAGGTGACCAGAGTTTCCCTTTAAAGGGATAGTAACACTTCGTTTTAACTTTATTTTATTTTGTAGGCATTAAAAAAACATGAAGAATGATATAAGTCTTATCGCTCAAACCTTTATGGTTTATGAGATATTCACAAGCAAAGTTCCCCTCCCCGCCCCTTTTACCTAGTGTAAACAATCTCTTCTCAGATGTGAGTCTGGTTGTATGACAGTACAGATAACAGAAGGGGACAATTTTCTTTGTATGAAAACAATGAAAGCCCTTCCCCCCTTGATAAGTTTTTCAGCTTTTTCCATTATCTTAATTGAAGATTGTCCCTCTCTGCAGTCTACCTGGGCATCTCCCTTCTGATTTGGTTGAACAGGGGGGGGATACTTTGTTTGTGAATATCTCTTAAACCATAAAGGTTTCAGAGATAAGACTTATATCATTCTTCATGTTTTTTTAATGCCTACAAAATAAAATAAAATTAAAATGAAGTATTACTATCCCTTTAAAGGGATAGTAATGTCTGTAATAAAGTTTATCTCCGAGTCTTCTCTATTGTAAACATAACACTTTGCACTATGTTTAAACTTACTGTTGAGTAGTTCAAAAGACATTCAATGTAAAATGATCCCCCTCCCGCCCCTTCTGGCTGCCTCCCCTTAGAGCTGCAATCTGGTCGTGGGACAAGCTTAATCAGTACGTATAAGGAACCCCCTATCCTTGATGAAGGAGGACAGGATTTTCCTTTGTTTACTGAAGTTTGTCCCTCGCCACTCTACATCCAGACCACTGTAAGAGGAAGTGTGACATGGCCAGAAGGGGCAGGAGGAAGAGAGACCAGTAAACTAGTAACCATATCGCAAAGTGTTATGTTTCCAATAGAGAAGACTCAAGAGATAACCTTTATTGTAGACATTACGATCCCTTTAATTCTGGACATGGAAATCACATGTTACAGGGGTGCACAGATTCGTACACAGTCCTACAGTGCAATCTTTTTATAAGTGCCTTACATTAAAGATAATATAATATATATTCAAGACTCATCTCATTTGGAGTTAGTGCAATATTAATGAAAAACACCTATTAACTGTGTATTAACTTATTTGTAAGAATTACAAACCATGGTGTGATAACATGATAACTGGCTTTTTTTGCATCTTGTTACACCTTGGGCCATGTACAGAAATAAACACTGTAGCAACCCCCTTGAATGCTACTACGGGGGTATCCACACAGGATACTTGTATCATTCAAGGAAATGGAATTGAAAGACTCATTTAAATCAATAGGAATTTGAAGAATTGTTATTTCTAACATATGATACAGTTCATATTAACATGTTACATATGAACAATACATATGCAGTACAGTTTTGAGCACCAGTTCTGAAAAAGGGTACACTAGAACTGGAGAGGGTACAATGAAGAGCAACAAAATTAATTAAAGGAACAGAGGACTTGAAGTAGGAGGAATGACTAGACAAACTTGGTTTATTTACTGTAGAGTAAAGACAACTGAGAGGAGATCTTATCACATTGTACAAGTATATGAGAGGTCAGTACAAGGATCTCTGTGGTGAGCTATTCATTCCAAGCCCTGCTCAGGTAACCAGAGGACACCCCTTCAGATTATTGGAAATGAGGAAGGGATTTTTTACAGAAAGGTCTGTTAAATTGTGGAATTCCTTGCCCAAGGAGGTGGTTATGGCAGATACAATAGATACATTTAAGAGAAGATTAGATACATTTCTTTCAGATGGGAACACACAGGGTTATTCTGAATATTAGTAGGCAAATCAGGAAGGTCTGATAAATGACTAACTTTTTTGGTAGCCGGATAGCTATACAATTCTCATGTCACTAGGGTATAAGGCAATGGTTGAACTTGATGGACATTTTTATTCAACCTAATTTACAATGTTACTATAATTTTAGCACCTCATATAAGACCAGCATTGGTATATACCCTTTTAAATGGATAAATAAATTGCAACAATTATAGAGCAATTATGAGCAACCTGCCAATCTACCACAATTATTTACTAAAATGCATCAGCTCTACCAAAGTCTTATTTCATGGGAAACTGTTATGCAACGATGGGACTTATACCAAAACAAAAACAAATCTACATTATAAATAAAAGAGGTAAAATTCTGGAGCAAACCAACTTCATCGTAGGGGAAAAATACAAATGTATTTGCTCCCTATTCTCCACATGCAGACCCAAACAATTATGGCAAGAATAAGTGTAACTTATTTTTCCTCAGTAAATATGTGCTAGAATTAACCCCCTTGGCAGCTACAGTGATTGGACACCTCTATGGCAGCTAAGAATAAGGTGACAACAGTATGTTCCTTTAAGTGCAGGACACTTATGAAAAACACACATTACACGGGTGCACTGATTACTGTGCTGAAACATTACATTTAACCATTTGCGTGCCAGAGAGGTAGCAATGCGCTGGATACCTCTCTGGCATGCAAAGGATTAATAAGTATCCTTTAGTCAAAGGGATATCAGGCCACTTTAGCTAAGTAGTGATGACACTGTTAAGTCAAGATAAGAGGTATAAATTAATGCAGTACAAATAAGGATCAGTTTAACCCCTTGGATGCTGGAAGCATTGCAAAGAGTATACTCTAGTAGCCGGGGCATCATATGAAAGGAACATTGGTGTTTATGCATGGATGTGCCAGTGTAGCGGCATGGCACTAGTCTAATATCAGAGGCCAGACTGACAGGTACTGATCGCTTTAGTCTATACCAGTGGACACACTCTGCCAGCCTTATACTTTAATACCAGCGGGTTCTGTACACCTATCCATTTGCACACACAGGGAAACTGACAAGCAACGGTGCCAAGTTAACTATCCCATGTTAATACATGGACTAGACATTGGCGCTGCCAAGTAGAACGCCTTCAAATGCCCACAAACTGCCTTCTTGTCCTTGGCTCAATCAGCTTTAAGGGAAGGCTCTATGGAGTATGTAGCTTAGAAAACTACCATTTGGCAGGTTTAGGGACACAGACGCATTTCCAGTGTCTGATTTTGTTCTGAACTGCCTATTTACATTAACCCCATAAATGCCAAATATGAAATAGGTTGCTATAACTTTAAATATCACATACTTACAGAGAGCATATGAAAACATATTCATGTTACATCCCTAAACTATAGTCTTAAACTTGTTTTTCAATACATGTGTAAATTATCCCGCTCAGACAACCCTGTATTACTGTTGCTATTGTGGTTTCTATTGAGAGATAAGTGCTATTTCAGTTTGGGCCCACGGCTCTTGCATTTAGAAAGGTTGTTATCTTATCCCATTTACAGATAATCCCGGACAGTTAATGGCAGCCTTGTAAACAGCAGGAATGGTTGCTCGCTCAGAGCATATGTAAGACTAGATTTTAGCCTCAAAAAACAAAGAGAATTTTTGTACAGAAACTAGCAAGGAAGCACTATTTGACTGCCAGAGGGGGAGAGCAACACATTGCTTTGCTCTGGCACTCAAAGGGTTAAGTGGATATAACCTGGATGTATTTGTGTTCCTTTTAATGACAGGGTTTTTTTTTCCCATTATAGCGAATGACTTCCTGGACTTACCAGGTAAGTCGTCTGTCACTAAGGGGTTAAGTTCACTCCATACTTGCTGTCTTGGAGTTCCAACTTGCAAAGAAAATGTTGAGATTACACCAATGAAGTGACTGATTCCTCGCGTGCATGTTTTGGTCTTAAAAAGTGGAGCACATATTGTCTTATTTAATACAATGGGGCAGCAAAGTGCAAAACAGGTCTATACTTTGTGATGACATAACAGATCCCCTTAATCATTTGAGTGTTAAGGAGGTATTCAACTAATTGTAATGCACTAAATCCTCAATGGCACTCAAAGGGCTGAAGTAGAGACGATGCTGTAAAATTGCTCGCAATTAATAATAGACGTGGAACTATCAATAGTTAAGAGTTAATGCCACCCTAGCAACACTTCATTTGTGCCCGATGGTCTCACGTTTCCCTTGATGAATTTGTCAGCCCAGCAGTAATCTTATCAACACTCCTTTACAGTGCGCCAACCTATACTATAGTGCTGTACAGTGGTGATAGAAAATAATAAAAGCGAAACTAATGTACTAATAAGTACTGGGGCAAATCAACTAACCATAGATGACAAATAAATATTTGCATTTATTTAAATAAACTCAGCTTTTAACCCATTGAATACTAGAGATCCCTTACTTACTGAGGAGCAACGCGTTGGAGACCTCTCTAGCATTCAATGAGATAAAAGTCCTGTTTAAATCTATTAGAATTCGGGAGATTTTTCACTGTCCCATTTAATGCATCTGGTTTATGCCAAAGTAGCTGCAGTTCTTCAAATAACAAGAGAAGGCAACATATGGCTCTCTAACTGCTGATGACTACAACTCCCACAATACCCCAATTTAGGGATGATGGGAGTTGTAGTGCCCAACAGCTGGAGGGCTACAGTTTCAGCCTTACTGAGGTCCAAGTTGTCCATCGCCACCCTGTGCCACATCTTACCCATAGCCATCTCCAGGAAGTTCACTGCTGTAGGTGGTCTGCTGCTGGACGTAGTACGTCTGCTGCTGGAGCCCGGGTCCTCCTACCATCTTGTGGTGGCTGTTCATGTCATACCTGCCACTTATATCCTGACCAGACTCTGCTCGGGTAAGTCTGCCCAGGGTATTGATCCGGGTGTGGGACCCTCCGTTCATACTCATTTTGGTTTCAGATTAAAACCTTCTCTGCATTCGACAAGCAGAACAAAGTGCAATCTGCAGTATGTGTGCAAGTGAGAAGGGTGAAGGAGAGAGGTGCGTATGCACTGGCAGGTGGGGATCCCAGGTTGGACAGGATAAAGTACAGCCAAGGGAACGAGAAATAAAAAACCCCAGATGGAATCTGCAGTCCTGTTGGTAATTGTGCCCAGTGAACTGGGAACAGAGCTGGCTACACACTCTCTCACTACTAGCTGTGTGTACAAAAGGGTGAGTCTGTAGGCAGAGGCTGGGGGAGGAGACGGAGGTGCAGGATGACCCAGCCCTCCTATGAGGCAGCCAAAGGCACACCTTTGTTTTTTACTCTCTTACAGTGCACTGTGATTAACCCCTTAAGGACCGAGAAAATCGGAGGTGGATTTCACTTAAGGTCCGGAGCAATTCTGACCTTTTTGACTATGTCTTTGTTCAACAGTGTTTTCCCTCTAAGTCTTTAATTCCATCCACATAAATTATATACTGTTTTTTAAGCACAAATAGGGCTTTCATTAGATACCCTACTTATATGGATAACCCACCATTTACTTTATTAAAATTAAAAAAAAGGTAAAAAAAAAAACACAACTTTTTGTTTTTTCTCTTGGGATCAATTGGGCACAAAGGGTTAAATTTTTATGGAGACTGCATGAAAGGTCAGTCATACCTACAAAATACGCAGTTTAAAGTGGCCACTGTCCCCCCTGGGTGAAAATCCCCATGTCCCTTTTTCTCACCCTATTTTGACACTTTTTTTATCCCTGGCATTTGGTGGTGTATATAAGTGTATTACATGGCTCCACAACAATCACACTTCCACTTTTGTTTAATTAGATTATTTTTTTTAAATAAAATATTTTTGTTAAAAAAAAAAAGTGTGTTGTGTTTAAAAAAAAAAAAAAAAAGAAAAAAAAAAAAAGTATTATTGCAGGTCAGAAATTGACCTGCATTTTGCAAGCCTTTGGCACCAGCAGTGAAGGGGTTAATACCCCTAGCTGCTATATTTTCTTTCACCACTAGGTGTCTCACCTCTACTTCTGTCTCCCTTACTTTCATAGCAATGGAGACAGAGGCAGATGTGACAGGCACAGACAGCATGCTTTCTCTGCTGCCTCTGACTGTCACTATGCCGGTACATGTGATCGCTGCTACGGTGATCACATGAACTGGTAAGGGCTGAGACCGAACGCCCCAGTCTCGGAGCGCTCAGTCTCAGCCTGGCATTAATGATAGCAGCGTGCACAGAGGCACGCTGCTATCATTTTAGCCATGACGGTCCTGGTACATCATTGGTCCTTAACTCAAATCCAGGCATGACGTGCCAGGACCGTCAAGGGTCCTTAAGGGGTTAATGGTGACACCCTGTGCTAGTGTTTTTCAACTAGGGTGCTGTGACACTTTGATGTACTGTTGACATTCAAAAATGTATACCTCCCAAGTGTCCCTCTTTAGGAAGGACAGTCACTCTTTGAGACCCAAGTCCCTTGGTTCCTCTTTCTCAGCCTGGTGTGTACCTCTTTTTATGAGATCAGAGTGTGTTGTGTGTGTATATGTCCATCAAATTTCTCCAGCGCAATAAAACCCACTTATTTGTTTAACTGTCAGTACATGAGTGTTTCTAAATTAGTCTGTGTAAGTAAAATACTTTGGTATACTCTAAATCATTTATGCAGGTATACAAAAATGTGTAATTTAGACCATGAAATAACATAAATATTTATGTAATGCCCTGCCCACCAGTCACAGCCCCAGCAACACCACCTAAAACAAAAGTGTCCCTCTTTGGGCATTTGAAATGTTGGGAGGTATGAAAATGTAAATATTAGTCACAATGGTATATTTTTGGAAATTGTTTTGCACAGTATGTTTGATTTAGTTATTCTGGTTATGACAGCAAGACATTATTTATTTGTAACCTTCATTACACCTTTGATGAATTACATAAAATGATAGGGGTGACCAGAAAATTCCAACTGTGTGTTGGGTGTGCCTTGGGCAAAGTAAGATGGAGGAGAACTACTGCCCCAAGCTATTTGCTGTGTCTAACAGCCCTACCTATCACTTTGTAAACTTCACAGTTTGGGTCACCTTTAGCACAGCAAATGACCTAGATACAAAAAAGAGGAGAAGGTTTGGAGTAAACCAATTGCCCTGTAGAGGACAAATTCCTGTTGATGTTGAATGCTAGAGACCAGTATGGTATCTTTACATTGCTTGCAAATCAGCTATGCTGATTAAGCTTGTGACATGACAATCCTGTTCCTTTTGATGCAGGCAAGATTGTCATGTTGCCCTTTTCCTGCTGGCGACATTTTTAATGCATCGTTTATGTGGGTGACATTTGAAAAGGATGCACCAGTAGGGCATTATGCACTAACGAGAATTTTGGAGAAAACCAGGTACATCATAGAGGACAACAAAAAATTCCCCCAGTTCCTACTTATTTCAAATAGGGCTTTTAACACTTTAAATGTTAGAGAGGTCTCCAGGACATTGCTTTGCAATGCAATGAGACCTCCCCAGGGGAGGACTGACAGGACACAAGACCCCTGGGCCAAAAAGAGGTCTGGGCACCGCCCATGACATCTTAAGCCCTGCCCCCATGACATCATTGGCCCACCCTACATCATCATAAGCCCCACCCTGTGACATCATCAGACCCACCCCATGACATTCTAAGCCCCACCTCCAACTACATCCTCAGATTTATGGAGAAGCAGATATTAAAAAATAACTTAAAAAAATGAAAAAGACTCTAACCTTTCACTGCTGGCTAGCTTCTTGCCAGCTGGCTGGATAGCCTGGCTTGCTTGATGGCTGGCTGTTTGGTTGAGGCTTGGCTATCCTGAGGACTGGTTAACTGGGCATGTGGTTTTTGCTATGCCTGGAGGGCAGGGTGAGTGGCCTCAGGAATACTTGGTTTGTATGGGGGAAACTTGGCTGGCCTGGGGGTTGGGCAGTTCCTGACATGGGGGGAGGGAGTTCCTGGCCTGGGGGTACTTTGCTGCCCTGGTGAGGGGTATTTTGGTGGCCTGGGGGTAGTTTCTGGCTGGCCTGGGGTAATTGTTGGCCTGGGTGGTAGTTGCTAGGCTGGGGAGGTACTTGGTTTACCTGAGGGGTAGTGGCTGGCCTGGGAGTATGGCTGGCCTGGGGATTAGTTTCTGGCCTTGTGGTGTAGTTGCTGTCCAGAGGGTGGGGTATTTGGCTAGTCTGTGCGGTAGTTTTGGGCCTGGGGGATACTTGGATGGCCTGGGGGGTAGTTGCTGTCTTGGGGGGGGTACTTAGCTTGTTGGAAAGGGGTATTTGGCTAGCCTGGGAGGTAGTTGCTGGCCTGGGGGATACTGGATGGCCTGGGGGTACTGGCCTAGGGTGGATGGCCTGGGCAGGGGGTACTCACTGGCCTGTTGGGGGTATTACTACTATATAGTAAAACAGAAGAAAGGGGAGGGAGGGCAAACAAAGGAACAACTAAGTATAGTATTTAAAAATGATTAAGAGGCAAATGACCTACAGTCAGGGGTGGATTGTCCTATCGGGGGATTGGGCATCCCCCGGTGGGCCGCCCCAGTTGTGGGCCGGTAGGGAGATCATATGATCTCACCTCTCCAGTCCACAATCCTGTGAATGTGAGGCACAACTCACCAGAGTTTTTTTTATTTTAAAGGTTAGTATTAGAAAGTAAAGTATAACAGTACAATGATATTGATACACAAATCATTGAGGTATAAGCAAGGAAGAGGTTATACAGTGGATATTAGATACAAAATAGCATCAAACATAAAGCTAATCACTGTCACATACATGTTCTGAAAAAATTTAACAAGTTTAGAAAACCTCATTTATCTCGTTGTGTGAGCCAGTGAAGGGAGAAATACAGCACACCGTTGAAAGTTAAATAGAGGGGGAGGAAGAAACTGAAAAGAAAGAAAAGGTAAGATAAGGGAAAAAGAAGGGGATAGGAGGAATGTTGGGAATAAATCCATTAAATCCGGAGTAAATGTAGCAAAAAGGAAGCTGCATGGTAAGGGACTGCAAATTAGGAAAGGGACATACATCATGAGTGGGTTATGCAGAGCTAAGATGGAACTTTGTTAGAGATCCTAGGGGGATGGGCTCACTGGAGGGACCATGGAAGGATTGTTGTAGTCGCATGAAGCCAAGGATCCCAAATCTTGAAGAAGGACACCATGGTCCCCAATTTCAAGTGAGTAAGGTTCTCACAAAGCACTATATCGTGGACTTTGGAATGCCACATTTGAACAGATGGAGGTGCTGTACTCCTCCAGCAAAGCGGGATGCACATCCAAGCTGCATTGAGTAAGTGGGTCAACAGCGGTCTCTTGTTCTTAGACCGTACCACAGAGCGAAGTCCTATGGAAAGCAAGAGAAGGGAAGGGTCCAAGGGCAGGTCCGTCGAGACAGCATGATTCATTTCAGAAATAACAGGTCTCCAGTAGGTCCGGAGGACTAGGCACGACCACCAAATATGTAGCATATGTTCCCTCCCAAGTGTCTGGAATAGTCGGGTAGTACGAATGAATCATCTCTGGAGTCCTGTACCAGCGTAAGAGTATCTTATAATCCAATTTAACGGTTAGCAAATTACGAGAAGAGTACAAAGACCCCCTCACAGTCTGGGTCCAGGACTCCTCCGGGATAGGGCAACCAGCTCTTCTTCCCACCTAAGGCGAGAGGCAGAAAAGGAGAAATTAGGCTCCCAAGCAATGAGTAAAGGTTAGAAATCAGATGGGAAGGGGGAGCAGAAACTGATGCCTCAGGTCGGCAAATCCGCTCAAAGGGGGTAAGATTTCTAAGAAGAAGGTGTTTAGAAGGGTGAGAAGAGATAAAATGAGATATTTGCAAATAGCTCCAGTATTCTTTGGTTTGAAGGTGTAGGGTGTCTTGGAGAGAAGGGAAGTCCCTAATGGATCCACCTTGTACTAAAACAGAGACAAGCAAACGACCGCCAGTACGCCAATTCAGAAGTGCTGAGGCGGATCTACCAGGCTGAAAATCTGGATGCGAGAGAATAGATAAAAGAGGAGAAGGGATACTTGACAAGGAGGGGGAGACTGAGTCCCATGTTTTAAAAATTTGGCGCAAGATGGGAGAACGAAGAGGGGAGGGGGGTCTCAAAGGAGCAGGAAAGAAGAGCCAGTTGGAAAGAGATGCCAAGGGTGAGAAGGTCTGAAGAAGGGGAATCCATGGTTTGTCTGCTGAGGAATGGAACCAGTGGAGGAAAGATGGACATCCTGATAATATCGGAGGATACACGGGGCTCCCAAACCCCCCAACCTGCTGGGCAGAGTAAGAATAGAAAACTTAATTCTGGCTGGTTTGTATTTCCATGAGAAGGATGTAAATATGCTTTGAAGTGACTTAAGGTAAGATTTAGAAAGAGAAATGGGAACAGTCTGTAATAGATAAAGGACCTTGGGTAGGAAAATGGACTTCAAGACATTTATCCGTCCAAACCATGAGAGGTAGAGAGAATTCAAATGTTTAAGATCCAAAGACAGCTTGGAAAGAAGAGGTAGATAGCTCGAAAGAGGGAGGACACAGAAGAGGTGAAGCGAATTCCTAGGTAAGGGATAGAGGGACCTGCCCAGTGGAAGGGTACCAACCGGGACAAAGAGGATACCAAATGGTGCGGGACAGTAAGGTTGAGGATTTCTGTCTTCTGTAAGTTAACTTTAAAGTTGCTGACCAAGCCAAATAGGTTCAACTCCGACAGAACAGCTGGCAATGAAGTAGAGGTGTCAGAAAGTAAAAAGATAAGGTCATCGGCGAAAAGTTTATTTTCCCTATCGGCCATTGGAATACCATGCACTTGTGACGCAGAACGTATCTTGTTAGCAAGTGATTCCATGACCATGATAAAGATGATCAGAGAAAGGGGGCATCCTTGACGTGTGCCATTGTATAGGGAAAAAGAGGATGATAACGTCCTGTTAACCCTTACCCGCGCGGAAGGATTGGTATAGAGGGTCTGTACAAATTCAATAAACCTAACCCCCAAACCAAAGCTCCGTAACACTAGTGTACTAAAACCCCAATGCACCCTGTTGAATGCTTTCTCTGCATCCACAGAGAGTAAAAGAGATGAGTCCGACAGGGTGTGGGCATGGTCAATCAAAGTGATAAGTCAGATAGTATTGTCTGTAACCTCCCTCCCAGGGACAAACCCAGCCTGATCTGGGACAATCAGGTTAGCGAGATGGGGACGTAACCTGTTGGCAAGGACCTTAGCATATATCTTCAAATCCTCATTGAGGAGGCATATAGGACGGTAGCTGACGCAAAGAGACAAGTCTTTCCCCACTTTAGGGAGGACAGTGATATGAGCTTCAGAGGAATGAGGATGGGATAGAATGGAGTCAGGTAGGGAATTAAAGGCTCGGGTGAGGAAAGGGACAAGAAGATCCGCAAACACACGGTAAAAACGGACAGAGAAACCATCTGGTCCTGGACATTTCCCTGTTGGCATCTGCTTTATCGCTAAATAAACCTCCGATTCTGTAATGTCTACGTCTAGTTTGGTAGATTGGGCAGGTGATAGCGTGGGAAGGTGAGAGTCCCTCACATTTTGAGCTTGGAGATCTTTAAGACTGGGGACAGATGGATCAGGTAGGTTATATAGGACCACATAGTACTCCCTGAAGGAGTCCGCAATTGCAGGTAAATCCTGCACCAAGCCTCCCGAGGCAGATTTGATGGAGTGTATCCGAACTGGGGGGTAGATGGAAAGAGTAGAGTAGAAAGCCACTTGCCACATTTGTTGCCATGTCCATAATTAAAGTGTTTCATCCTCGTAAAAGATTTAGAGACAAAAGAGTGTGGAAGAGATCTGACCTGTTGTCACGGTTTGTTATGACTCTCAGACACAAGTTTTAGGTAAAAACTCAATTTTATTGAAATAATAAAAATGCACACAGAATGGCAATCACATACATATATATATATCATGAGTAAATAGCAAAGACAGTATGCAGACTCTACCGGTCCTGTCAATATACCGGACAGGACAGTCTGATATAATGGAATAATAGGCTCTACCGGCCTTGCCAATACCGGGTAAGGCAACCTGCAGATGGAATAGCGTCAAGGTTCTACCGGCCTTACCTAAATACCGGGCAAGGTAGCCCCAATAAGTACACAGTGTAGGCTCTACCGGCCCTGCCAATACTGGGTAAGGCAACCTCAGATGGAATGTGGCAACAGGTTCTACCGGCCTTACCAATACCGAGCAAGGCAGCCCAACAACCCTCGATATAGGCTCTATCGGCCTTGCCAATACCGGGTAAGGCAACCTCAAGAGCAACGCGAAGCAAGGTTCTGCCGGCCTTACCAATACCGGGCAAGGCAGCCCAGAGGTATCAATAGCTGTCGAATGATAATGACAGAGTGACAGGATCGTAAGCAACCCAGTGTCCGCACACTGAGACCAACAGAGGAATCGTATAGCCGCAAGGCTTAGGAGCAAACCAGTGTCCTCACACTGGACTAACAATTGAATCGGATAGCCGCAAGGCTTTGGAGCAAACCAGCGTCCGCACGCTGGGACCAGCTACTGAATCGTATAGCCGATAGGCTTTGGAGCAAACCAGTGTCCGCACACTGGAGTAACAAGTGAATCGTATAGCCGCAAGGCTTTGGAGCAAACCAGCGTCCGCACGCTGGGACCAACCACTGAATAGTGTAGCCGATAGGCTTAGGAGCAAACCAGTGTCCGCACACTGGACTAACAACTGAATCGTGTAGCCGCAAGGCTCTGGAGCAAACCAGCGACCGCACGCTGGGACTAACAAGCAATGTCGCCGACGCGACCAAGCAGAAGGTCGCCAGGATCACAGGAGGCAGGCGAGGAGATGACAGGAACCAGCAGCGATCAGTCAGGTCAGGAAACAGCAGAGAAGAAGGTCAGCAGGAACTGCAACCCCAGAGTACTAGGCCGGAACCAGGACTGGAACAACTCAGCATGCAGGAGACACTGGAACAGTTGTAATCAGGAACTCAGGAACACAGGAACAGAGGCCCAACCATCACTGGACATAGTGATAGCAAACAGGTCAGAAACAACACGAAAGGGCACTCAAAGGGTGCCCAATCCAGGTTTAAATAGGCAATATGAGGCGGGCTAAATGCAGACAGCCAATAGAAGCCCCCTACTGGTGACAGACAGGGAAATGCATCAATCACGGGCACCGTGATACCTGTTTCCGCTGGGAAAGAAGCTCCTGCAGTACCGAGTCTGAGCCGGAGGTCTGGTGACTCTGCTCCAGTTCCGAGATCTTCCCAAGAAGTAGATCTAATTCTTGCCATGCCTTTTTCTTCCGAGCGGAGCGTAAACTAATGCAATCTCCCCGGATAACACACTTAAATGCTTCCCAGACTGTGAGAGGTGGAGTGGAAGGGTCAGCCTTAAGGCGAAAATATTCTGTTATCGCCCACTGGAGGCGAGAAACAGAAATACCATCCAACAGGAGGGAGTCATCCATCCTCCAACTACCGGACGGAGAGAGATGCAGAGGCAAGGAGATCTCTACTTCTACAGGAGCGTGGTCCGTCCACGTAATCGAGTAAGTTGTGGCGGAGGAGATATAGTGAAGTGAAGATTGGGGTGTAAGAAAAAAGTCAATACGAGAGTAGTTAGAATGGGGGTGGAAAAGAAAGTATAGGAGCGAAATGCCCCATTTAAAAGGCGCCAGACGTCTAAGAGTGAGTAACGAAACAAAAGGGAGTGTAACCGAGTAAAGTACGTCACCGGAAGGGAAGAAGAGCCCAATGAGCAATCCAAGGAGGGATTCAAAACCATATTAAAATCACTTCCCAGTAACAAAAAACCCTCTTGGAATGCATGAAGAGAGGCTAAGACTGTGTCAAGAAATGGGAGCTGAGAGGAGTTGGGGACATATATGGTGGAAAAAGTGCAGAGAAGAGAACCGACCCTGCCTTTCACGAATAAAAACCTGCCCTCAGGATCCCTCAGAGTATCCAAGGGTTCGAAATGAAAAAATTTTTGTGTAGCAAGATGGCAACCCCACAATGCTTGTTAGGAGCAGAGCTATGAAATTTGAGTGGGTACATGCGACTAGAAAGGGAGGATAATTTAGAGGCAGCATAGTGATTCTCCTGCACGAAACAAACCTTGCCTCCCAACCTAGAACATTCGCGGTATAGCAGAGACCTATTTTGTGGAGTATTTAGCCCTTTGGCATTTATGGAAATGGCCTTAAAAGCATACAACATAGGTAGGATTTATGAGTTGTCACATGCAGAGAGCAGCTCAACGCAGTATATAGCCAAGATGTGAGCAGTAAAGCCCCACAAAAGGTCTAAAGTCCTCTTAGCAGAAGCAGCGTCCCTTAGAGTAGATTTAGAAATATCCCAACGAATAGGAGAAGGAAGAATATAGGAAAAAAGAAAGAGGGAGGAAGCCCAGAAGGGGGAAGAGGAAAATGAGAAAGGGTAAACTAGAGCAGACCAGACAGACCTGCTCTGCATTGTAGAGAAGGCATAAAACCAAGACATGAAAACTGCACTACTTGTCAGGTTAATAAACACAGAGTACATCGAATGGCAGTCAGGGGGGTAAATGACACTGGGTGGTGGACAGAGCCCATGATAATTACCAGAAGTGAGCGGGAGAGGCAGAGGAAAGTACAGGAAGCAAGAAAGTATGGGGAACAATCCAAAATCTGGAATGGCAGTACAAAAGCAATGCGAAGTCACCAAGAATTATATACACAAACACCCTTGGGCCTAATGAAAGTTTAAGCGAGGAGCGGCACGTGACCCCCACTATGTAAGGGTCCAGAACCGCTCCCAGAACACCAAAGTGACGGTCCCCACACCCACCGGTCGTCAGTCGACCCACAAATCCAAAGAAATCGAGTAGTCATGGCAGTCGCCTGCAGAGCGGTAGAAGAGCCCTCTAATATAGTAGCACCAAAGGGACGTTAACAATGAAAAGGGGTATAGACTAAGGGGACGATGGAAACAACATTACACAAAAAGGGAAAATAAGCATTGGCGCAAACCTTAGCATGTTATGATCAATAGATACATTACAGTAAGCAGGCCATCATCGGGGAGACCCATGAAGTGATCAGTGCAGCTTCAGGGCTACTCGAGACAATTTTAGCCCGTTTGCTCTGGACTAGGATCCATCTGTCCCATTGTGCCATAGCGCCGTGGCTCGGCGGGGCCCTCCCTGGAAGGTCATTCAAGTCCGGCACCGGAGAGAAGTCTATCAGCTTACAGAAAACCTGTACCTCCATAGGCCTCCTGATGAAATGTGAACGGCCGTCCAACGTGGCAATCAGGGCAAAATGAAACCCCCAGCGGTAGGGAATGTTCCGGTTGCGGAGCTCATCTGTCAGGGGCTTCAGTTGTCGGCGCTGTTGCAAAGTGCATGGGGATAAGTCCTGGAACAAGGTGATATGGGCATCTCCAAACAGCAGTGGGCTAGAGGCTCTAGCAAGTGTCATAATGCGATCCTTCTGTGCATAGGGGTGTAGGCAGCAAACTATATCCCTAGAGTGGTCATCCAGCTGATTGCGGGGTCTCAGGGTACGATGAGCCCACTCAAGCTTGACCGAATCGCCAGGAACCTCCAAAAGTTTGCCAAATAGATCCTGTAGTACTTGGGCAAATGAGGCGGGGGACACCGTTTTGGATAACCCCCGGACACGAATATTGGACCTCCGGCTCTGATTTTCAAGATCATCCAGTTGGAACTTAAGAAAGTCAATAGCCTCCTCCTGATAATCCAAACGACGCTGGACATTGTCCTGCACATCAAGGATAGAATCCTGCTTTTCTTCCAGATCCTTCACCCTCATGCCCAAATTAGCCTTGTGTGTATTTAAGCAGAGATAACTATAAGTAATATCATGTTATAGCTTTACTGATGACTAACTGGAGTACCTACGGATTACAGTAAGAGGGGACATAACACTTATAATATATGTTATGCAGAGTACTAATGGTTAACATTGTAAAGATCTCAGGGTTAGTTCATTTTAAAAGTTCCCAGATATGTTTATCATCGTTAACCCTTTAACCCCCTGTATGCTATAGAGTGGTATAAATAATCAGTTATTAACTCTTTGCATGCCAGAGAGGATTACAGCAATGTTTTATCCTGTTATTAACCTACTGAATTCCTCATAGGTGCAGTACCTCACTGTTTAACCCCTTTTATACTCAAGAGGCATAATTAATGAGTAACTGACCCCTTGTATACCAGAAAGGTGAATAAAGATGTTAATTACTGATGAATTATGCCTCTTTAGCACACAAGGGGTTAATCATTGAGGTACACATTCCTGTGCAATGTGTTGTACACTTATGAGACACTTATGAGACAATCAATGGGTTAATCGCAGAACACATTGCTGTACACCTCTCTGGCATGCAAGATAACTGATAATGTATTGCATACAGTAGGTTAAGGAGTTAATAGATAAGCATTTATACCTCTTTAGCAATGCACTATGTACCCCCCACCCCCACCCCGGCACTTGAATACCATCTATTGGGCCAGTTAAATAAAAAAATCCCCCAGGCTGGTATTGTACCACAATTCGCCCCTGCCTACAGTATATATGTTTAATTTGTTTAAAATAAAATTAACATAGGTTAATAAGGCCAAAATATAGAAGGACCATAAAAGGTAAAAAGAAATCACTGATAATATAAATATATATATATAACAAAAAAATAGAGAGTGCTACAATCCACTGTGTAATAATGTAAAAATATATATTTATTAAAGAAATAATAATATATATAACCATTAAAAAAACGCTAATGTATACAATATGGAATTGGAACAGTACATAGATAAATCAATATATAAGCTCCGGAGCAAATAATACTGTGCACAGTACTTCTATTAATATAGACAGAACATTCCTCTTCCAATTAAAATCAGTTCCAATAAAAATTGGTTGGATGTCTATAACTCTCCTCCAAAGAAGGTAATATATGAGTAATAGTTATAGTCCATATCCTAGTAAATGCCTTCAGTAGAAGATATCCAGTAACGCTGTAGTAGATTAGCGGGCAGGTAAACTCTGTGACTATACAAATTGGAGATACAAACTGTTTATTGTATCTCCTAATTCTCCCCCGTCTATAAGTTCTTAGCCCCTTGTATAGGTCAGCAGCTGGCCAGGAATTATGGGTTTTGTTGTCCTCAACAGCTAGAGGGCGTTAGTTTGTCCATTCCTGGTCTATGATCTATAACTAACTCTTACAGCTGTCCACTAAAAGGTGTCACTAACTACAATTAACCCTTTGAGTGCCATCGATTTCTGCAATGCACAGCACCCCTTTGGCATTTAGGCAGTTAACTGAAGCTGAATGGTAATTCCACAATGTTGCAACACTTAATAGGTCTCAAGGAACCAAATTAGGGCATTAGTCTTCCTAAATACATTAACTGGGCCATGATCACAGATATTCTAAGCACACCTACTGTTTCATAATTCATATTGAAGACAATATTGGTTAATTTATATGATTTTTAACCCCGTGAATGCTAGATAGGTCTTAAATGCATTGCAAGACCTCACATTCTTGAGGATTTAACCCTTTGAGTGCCATGGAGGTACACAATGCATTGCACCCTGGCACTCAAAGGTTTAAAGACTCATTTAAATCAGTGGGCATCTTTATTTATACCTATAATGCAGTTGGATTGTCCCAGACTTAGTTGCATGTTTTCATTTTACAGCTATATGTCATAGCTTAACCCCAAAGCTGCTAGAGACATTCCAATGAATTGGGAAGCACAATGTTGGTGACATCACTAGCAGTCATGGGGTTAAAAATACTGGGAGTCTATACTGTAGAGAATATGTACCCATACCTCCCAAGTGTCCCGCTTTAGGAGGGACAGTCCCTCTTTTAGACCCAAATCCCACTGTCCCTCTTTCCCACCCTAATGTCCCTCTTTTTAGGAAATCAGATTGTGTGGTGTGTATATAAGTGTATCACATTGCTCCACAGCAATAAAACTCACATTATTGTTTCTTTAAACGTCAGTATATGTGTTTATAAATTAGTGTGCTTAAATAAAATACTTTGGTCTTGTTATAAGTCATTTATTAGGTAACACAAGGAGGTGTCAATAGGTCATGAAACAGCCTAAAAATTCTTGTCAATGCCCCGCCCACTAGCCACACCCCCTAAAACACAGTTGTCCCTCTTTGGCAGTTTGAAATGTTGGGAGGTATGTGTACCACTGTTAATATAATATAAAATATATGAACAATATGTACCAATGGGGAAAAAACAGATAGGATTGGTTTGTTTCTTTAGTGCATATAGTGTAATCTTTGGCCACAATATAGCTAAAATTTTATCTAAATACCTATGCCCCATGAGTGTCTAAAACCTCTTCCGCCTGCCAAAGAGGCTCAGTAGAATAATAAATGAGTTGGAAAGCTTTCTTTCTATTGAGAGATTTAGTACTGCTTAATGTCACACCCCCTAAAGGTCACACACACACCAAATGCACAGGGGGAACTCCTCCCACCGGTTCAGCCTGTTTGAATCCTAACAAAGCCTTCCTCACTGTAAATAAACACTGCACAGCAGCAGTCATACAAGAGAAAGAGCAAAAAAGTCAGCCTGGATAAAAATATTTGTATTTAACACCAAAGGTAATTAATAGAATTATTTAAATCATCTTGATAAACCAGTTGAATGCCAGAGGGGAGTCCAAGGCATTGCTGTACAAACTCACTCCCAGTTTTGCCAATAAACTCAGTGGATACATTCTGTTTCTACCCTCAGGGCTGCCATGGTTAAAGGGATAGTAATGTTTCATAATAAAAGCAGCTCAAATTAATCATTATAGTATTGGGACTTTGGAGAGTGTTATTTCAGTTCTGTCAGAGTTATAGTTCAAGAGTAATTCAATGACAAAGTATCCCCCTCCTGCCCCTTTTACTGATGTAACACTGCTCAGCCAGAGCAGAAGGGAGGTGACCAGGTAGACTGCAGAGAGGGACAATCTTCAATTAAGATAAGGGAAAAACCTGAAAAACTTGTCAAGGGGGGGAAGGGTTTTCATAGAAAGAATATTGTCCCCTGCTGTTATCTGTCTGGTCTATAGACTGCATTCCACATCTGAGAAGAGATGGCTTACACTAGGTAAAAGGGGCGGGAGGGGAAACTTTGCTTGTGAATATCTCATAAACCATAAAGGTTTGAGAGATAAGACTTATATCGTTCTTCATGTTTTTCTAATGCCTACAAAATAAAGTAAAGGTAAAAGGAAGTATTACTATCCCTTTAATACCACCATATAAGTGAGGTGACCATAAAACACTTTAAAGCAGACCCTTCAGTACATACTTAGTTGTCATGCATTCATTAAAAGCATGGCGACTAGCTTTGAAATAGATGTTTTACCTTGAAAAAATAGCCCAGTGTAATGGAATTGTTCCCGTTTGGAGAATGACGGCAGGTTAACGCGATGCACGCACCTGCGCCGACAGTGCAGGCATGCGGACAAGATGTCTGCGCTGTAGCCTGGGTTTCGGTCTCCAAATGGGAACGATTCCTTTACACTGGACTATTTTTTCAAGGTACAACATCTATTTCAAATCCAGTCGCCATGCATTTAATGAATGCATGGCGACTAAGTATGTACTGAAAGTTCTGTTTTAAAAGTAAGCCACTTATAAACGTTTCATTCTGCAAGACTGCACAAGAATCAGTACTCCTCTGCAAGGTGTGTCTTTCATAAGTGTCTTGCATTTTAAGGCATATCTGGTCACATGACTTAGAAGTACCAGAAGGCTGTGCAATGTATTGTACGGATATACAGTTCACAACCCATTTGGAGCTCAGAAGGTTAATTGACGGTTCAGCCATGTAGTTCATATACAATAGCATACCTCCCAATTGTACCTCTTTAGGAAGGACATTCCCTCTTTAAGACAAAAATCCCTCTGTCCCTCTTCCCCACCTTGGTGTCCCTCTTTTTTTAGGATATACATGTGTATATACGTATCACATTGCTCCACAGCAATAAAACTCCTATTAATGTTTAGCCCTCTGAGTGCCAGAGATGTATCCAATGCACTGCGCCACCTGCAGGGGTTTAGCTACTTCTAGTACTCAGAGTTTATACATGTTTATAAATTATTCTGTGTAACTACAATAATTTGACTCACTTCTAAATCATTTATTCAGTTGCATACAGAGTTGTTAATAGGTCATGATGTAATTCTCCTCCCACCAGCCACATCCCCAGCAGCACCACCTAAACCAAAAGTGTCCCTCTTTGGCAATTTGAAATGTTGGGGAGGTATGCAGTAGCATGAAATGCCATAGCTTCAATATTTTCACAGCTCCCTGTTCTCTAAAGGGTTATTCCCTTGAACGCATTAAAAAAAGTAGCACTCAACACATTCCATAATTAGCAGTGATTTATAGTTCCTCGTTAGGTTGCCAGTGTAAATGTTCCTTAACCCCTTAAGGACCAGTGGTCCCGGGGTGCGCCGTCCCTTAAGGACCACATAGGAAACTTGGAGCGATCAACTTCAGTGCCTGATATTACTCACCGCGCTCCTACAAGAGCGCGGTGAGTAAAAGTATATGACGTGCCAGGACCGTCACTGGTCCTTAAGTGCCGGACCAGCGTGACGGTCCTGCCACGTCAATGGTCCTTAAGGACTTGAAGCACGAGGAATGACTAGACAAACTTGGTTTATTTACTCTAGAGAAAAGACGACTGAGAGGAGATCTTATCACATTGTACAAGTATATGAGAGGTCAATACAAGGATCTCTGAGGTGAGCTATTCATTCCAAGGCCTGATCAGGTAACCAGAGGACACCCCTTCAGATTATTGGAAATGAGGAAGGGGTTTTTTACAGAAAGGTCTGTTAAATTGTGGAATTACTTGCCCAAGGAGGTGGTTATGGCAGATACAATAGATATATTTAAGAGAAGATTAGATACATTTCTTTCAAATGGGAACACACAGGGTTATTCTGAATATTAGTAGGCAAATCAGGAAGGTCTGATAAATGACTAACTTTTTTGGTAGCCGGATAGCTATACAATTCTCATGTCACTAGGGTATGAGGCAATGGTTGAACTTGATGGACATGTGTCTTTATTCAACCTAATTTACAATGTTACTATAATTTTAGCACCTCATATAAGACCAGCATTGGTATATACCCTTTTAAATGGATAAATAAATTGCAACAATTATAGAGCAATTATGAAGCAACCTGCCAATCTACCACAATTATTTACCAAAATGCATCAGCTCTACCAAAGTCTTATCTTATGGGAAACTGTTATGCAACGATGGGACTTATACCAAAACAAAAACAAATCTACATTATAAAAAGGTAAAAAGGTAAAATTCTGGAGCAAACCAACTTCATCGTAGGGGAAAAATACAAATGTATTTGCTCCCTATTCTCCACATGTAGACCCAAACAATTATGGCAAGAATAAGTGTAACTTATTTTTCCTCAGTAAATATGCTAGAATTAACCCCCTTGGCAGCTACAGTGATTGGACACCTCTACGGCAGCTAAGAATAAGGTGACAACAGTATATTCCTTTAAGTGCAGGACACTTATGAAAAACACACATTACACGGGTGCACTGATTACTGTGCTGAAAAATTACATTTAACCATTTGCGTGCCAGAGAGGTAGCAATGCGCTGGATACCTCTCTGGCATGCAAAGGATTAATAAGTATCCTTTAGTCAAAGGGATATCAGGCCACTTTAGCTAAGTAGTGATGACACTGTTAAGTCAAGATAAGAAGTATAAATGAATGCCAGTACAAATAAGGATCAGTTTAACCCCTTTAGTCTATACCAGTGGACACACTCTGCCAGCCTTATACTTTAATACCAGCGGGTTCTGTACACCTATCCATTTGCACACACAGGGAAACTGACAAGCAACAGTGCCAAGTTAACTATCCCATGTTAATACATGGACTAGACATTGGCGCTGCCAAGTAGAATGCCTTCAAATGCCCACAAACTGCCATCTTGTACTTGGCTCAATCAACTTTAAGGGAAGGCTCTATGGAGTATGTAGCTTAGAAAACTACCATTTGGCAGGTTTAGGGACACAGACGCATTTCCAGTGTCTGATTTTGTTCTGAACTGCCTTTTTAAATTAACCCCATAAATGCCAAATATGAAATAGGTTGCTATAACTTTAAATATCACATACTTACAGATAGCATATGAAAACATATTCATGTTACATCCCTAAACTATAGTCTTAAACTTGTTTTTCAATATATGTGTAAATTATCCCGCTCAGACACCCCTGTATTACTGCTGCTATTGTGGTTTCTATTGACAGATAAGTACTATTTCAGTTTGGGCCCACGGCTCTTGCATTTAGAAAGGTTGTTATCTTATCCCATTTACAGATAATCCCGGACAGTTAATGGCAGCCTTGTAAACAGCAGGAATGGTTGCTCGCTCAGAGCATATGTAAGACTAGATTTTAGCCTCAAAAAACAAAGGGAATTTTTGTACAGAAACTAACAAGGAAGCACTATTTGACTGCCAGAGGGGGTGAGCAACACATTGCTTTGCTCTGGCACTCAAAGGGTTAAGTGGATATAACCTGGATGTATTTGTGTTCCTTTTAATGACAGGGTTTTTTTTTTCCATTATAGCGAATGACTTCCTGGACTTACCAGGTAAGTCGTCTGTCACTAAGGGGTTAAGTTCACTCCATACCTGCTGTCTTGGAGTTCCAGCTTGAAAAGAAAATGTTGAGATTACACCAATGAAGTGACTGATTCCTCACGTGCATGTTTTGGTCTTAAAAAGTGGAGCACATATTGTCTTATTTAATACAATGGGGCAGCAAGTGCAAAACAGGTCTACACTTTGTGATGACATAACAGATCCCCTTAATCATTTGAGTGTTAAGGAGGTATTCAACTAATTGTAATGCACTAAATCCTCAATGGCACTCAAAGGGTTGAAGTAGAGACGATGCTGCAAAATTGCTCGCAATTAATAATAGACGTGGAACTATCAATAGCTAAGAGTTAATGCCACCCTAGCAACACTTCATTTGTGCCCGATGGTCTCACGTTTCCCTTGATGAATTTGTCAGCCCAGCAGTAATCTTATCAACACTCCTTTACAGTGCGCTAACCTATACTATAGTGCTGTACAGTGGTGATAGAAAATAATAAAAGCGAAACTAATGTACTAATAAGTACTGGGGCAAATCAACTAACCATAGACGACAAATAAATATTTGCATTTATTTAAATAAACTCAGCTTTTAACCCATTGAATACTAGAGATCCCCTACTTACTGAGGAGCAACGCGTTGGAGACCTCTCTAGCATTCAATGGGTTAAAAGTCCTGTTTAAATCTATTAGAATTCGGGAGATTTTTCACTGTCCCATTTAATGCGTCTAGTTTACGCCAAAGTAGCTGCAATTCTTCAAATAACAAGAGAAGGCAACATATGGCTTTCTAACTGCTGATGACTACAACTCCCACAATACCCCAATTTAGGGATGATGGGAGTTGTAGTGCCCAACAGCTGGAGGGCTACAGTTTCAGCCTTACTGAGGTCCAAGTTGTCCACCGCCACCCTGTGCCACATCTTACCCATAGCCATCTCCAGGAAGTTCACTGCTGTAGGTGGTCTGCTGCTGGACGTAGTACGTCTGCTGCTGGAGCCCGGGTCCTCCTACCATCTTGTGGTGGCTGTTCATGTCATACCTGCCACTTATATCCTGACCAGACTCTGCTCGGGTAAGTCTGCCCAGGGTATTGATCCGGGTGTGGGACCCTCCGTTCATACTCATTTTGGTTTCAGATTAAAACCTTCTCTGCATTCGACAAGTAGAACAAAGTGCAATCTGCAGTACGTGTGCAAGTGAGAAGGGTGAAGGAGAGAGGTGCGTATGCACTGGCAGGTGGGGATCCCAGGTTGGACAGGATAAAGTACAGCCAAGGGAACGAGAAATAGAAAACTCCCAGATGAAATCTGCAGTCCTGTTGGTAATTGTGCCCAGCGAACTGGGCACAGAGCTGGTTACACACACTCTCTCACTACTAGCTGTGTGTACAAAAGGGTGAGTCTGTAGGCAGAGGCTGGGGGAGGAGACGGAGGTGCAGGATGACCCAGCCCTCCTATGAGGCAGCCAAAGGCACACCTTTGTTTCTTACTCTCTTCCAGTGCACTGTGATTAATGGTGGCACCCTGTGCTAGTGTTTCTCAACTAGGGTGCTGTGACACTTTGATGTGCTGTTGACGTTCAAAAATGTATACCTCCCAAGTGTCCCTCTTTAGGAAGGACAGTCACTCTTTGAGACCCAAGTCCCTTGGTTCCTCTTTCTCAGTCTGGTGTGTACCTCTTTTTATAAGATCAGAGTGTGTTGTGTGTATATGTCCATCACATTTCTCCAGCGCAATAAAACCCACTTATTTGTTTAACTGTCAGTACATGAGTGTTTCTAAATTAGATGTGTAAGTAAAATACTTTGGTATACTCTAAATCATTTATGCAGATATACAAAAATGTGTCATTTAAACCATGAAATAACATAAATATTTATGTAATGCCCTGCCCACCAGTCACACCACCAGCAACACCACCTAAAACAAAAGTGTACCTCTTTGGGCATTTGAAATGTTGGGAGGTATGAAAATGTAAATATTAGTTACAATGGTATATTTTTGGAAATTGTTTTGCACAGTATGTTTGATTTCGTTATTCTGGTTATGACAGCAAGACATTATTTATTTGTAACCTTCATTACACCTTTGATGAATTACATAAAGCGATAGGGGTGACCAGAAAATTCCAACTGTGTGTTGGGTGTGCCTTGGGCAAAGTAAGATGGAGGAGAACTACTGCCCCAAGCTATTTGCTGTGTCTAACAGCCCGACCTATCACTTTGTAAACTTCACAGTTTGGGTCACCTTTAGCGCAGCAAAGGACCTAGATACAAAAAAGAGGAGAAGTTTTGGAGTAAACCAATTGCCCTGTATAGGACAAATTCCTGTTGATGTTGAATGCTAGAGACCAGTATGGTATCTTTACATTGCTTGCAAATCAGCTATGCTGATTAAGCTTGTGACATGACAATCCTCTTCCTTTTGATGCAGGCAAGATTGTCATGTTGCCCTTTTCCTGCTGGCGACATTTTTAATGCATCGTTTAGGTGGGTGACATTTGAAAAGGATGCACCAGTGGGGCATTATGCACTAACGAGAATTTTGGAGAAAAACAGGTACATCATAGAGGACAACTAAAAATTCCCCCAGTTCCTACTTATTTCAAATAGGGCTTTTAACACTTTAAATGTTAGAGAGGTCTCCAGGACATTGCTTTGCAATGCAATGAGACCTCCCCAGGGGAGGACTGACAGGACACAGGACCACTGGGCCAAATAGAGGTCTGGGCACCCCCCATGACATCTTAAGCCCTGCCCCCATGACATCATTGGCCCACCCTACATCATCATAAGCCCCACCCTGTGACATCATCAGACCCACCCCATGACATTCTAAGCCCCACCTCCAACTACATCCTCAGATTTATGGAGAAGCAGATATTAAAAAATAACTTAAAAGAATGAAAAATACTCTAACCTTTCACTGCTGGCTAGCTTCTTGCCAGCTGGCTGGATAGCCTGATGGCTTGATGGCTGGCTGTTTGGTTGAGGCTTGGCAATCCTGAGAACTGGTTAACTGGGCATGTGGTTTTTGCTATGCCTGGAGGGCAGGGTGAGTGGCCTCAGGGATATTTGGTTTGTATGGGGGATACTTGGCTGGCCTGGGGGTTGGGCAGTTCCTGACATGGGGGGAGGGAGTTCCTGGCCTGGGGGTACTTTGCAGCCCTGGTGAGGGGTATTTTGGTGGACTGGGGGTAGTTTCTGGCTGGCCTGGAGTAATTGTTGGCCTGGGTGGTAGTTGCTAGCCTGGGGAGGTACTTGGTTTACCTGAGGGGTAGTGGCTGGCCTGGGAATATTTGACTGAGTAGGTGATGGCCGGGGGGGGGGGTTAATGGCTGGCCTGGGGATTAGTTTCTGGCCTTGTGGTGTAGTTGCTGTCCAGGGGGTGGGGTACTTGGCTAGTCTGTGCGGTAGTTTTGGGCCTGGGGGATACTTGGATGGCCTGGGGGGTAGTTGCTGTCTTCGGGTGGGGGGTACTTGGCTTGTTGGAAAGGGGTATTTGGCTAGCCTGGGAGGTAGTTGCTGGCCTGGGGGATACTGGATGGCCTGGGGGTACTGGCCTAGGGTGGATGGCCTGGGCAGGGGGTACTCACTGGCCTGTTGGGGGTATTACTACTATATAGTAAAACAGAAGAAAGGGGAGGGAGGGCAAACAAAGGAACAACTAAGTATAGTATTTAAAAATGATTAAGAGGCAAATGACCTACAGTCAGGGGTGGATTGTCCTATCGGGGGATTGGGCATCCCCCGGTGGGCCACCCCAGTTGTGGGCCAGTAGGGAGATCATATGATCTCACCTCTCCAGTCCACAATCCTGTGAATGTGAGGCACAACTCACCAGAGTTTTTTTTTATTTTAAAGGTTAGTATTAGAAAGTAAAGTAGAACAGTGCAATGATATTGATACACAAATCATTGAGGTGTAAGCAAGGAAGAGGTTATACAGTGGATATTAGATACAAAATAGCATCAAACATAAAGCTAATCAGTGTCACATACATGTTCTGAAAAAATGTAACAAGTTTAGAAAACCTAATTTATCTCGTTGTGTGAGCCAGTGAAGGGCGAAATATAGCACACCGTTGAAAGTTAAGTAGAGGGGGAGGAAGAAACTGAAAAGAAAGAAAAGGTAAGATAAGGGAAAAAGAAGGGGATAGGAGCAATGTTGGGAATAAATCCATTAAATCCGGAGTAAATGTAGCAAAAAGGAAGCTGCATGGTAAGGGACTGCAAATTAGGAAAGGGACATACATCATGAGTGGGTTATGCAAAGCTAAGATGGAACTTTGTTAGAGATCCTAGGGGGCTGGGCTCACTGGAGGGACCATGGAAGGACTGTTGTAGTCGCATGAAGCCAAGGATCCCAAATCTTGAAGAAGGACACCATGGTCCCCGATTTCAAGTGAGTAAGGTTCTCACAAAGCAGTATATCGTGGACTTTGGAATGCCACATTTGAACAGATGGAGGTGCTGTACTCCTCCAGCAAAGCGGGATGCACATCCAAGCTGCATTGAGTAAGTGGGTCAACAGCGCTCTCATGTTCTTAGACCGTACCACAGAGCGAAGTCCTATGGAAATAAAGAGAAGGGAAGGGTCCAAGGGCAGGTCCATCGAGACAGCGTGATTCATTTCAGAAATAACAGTTCTCCAGTAGGTCCGGAGGACTGGGCACGACCACCAAATATGTAGCATATGTTCCCTCCCAGCTCCTCTCCAGCAAGTGTCTGGAATAGTCGGGTAGTACGAATGAATCACCTCTGGAGTCCTCTACCAGCGTAAGAGTAACTTATAATCCAATTCAACCATTAGCAAATTACGAGAAGAGTACAAAGACCCCCTCACAGTCTGGGTCCAGGACTCCTCCGGGATAGGGCAACCTAGCTCTTCTTCCCACCTAAAGCGAAAGGCAGAAAAGGAGAAATCAGACTCCCCAAGCAATGAGTAAAGTTTAGAAATCAGATGGGAAGGGGGAGCAGAAACTGATGCCTCAGGTCGGCAAAGCTGCTCAAAGGGGGTAAGATTTCTAAGAAGAAGGTGTTTAGAAGGGTGAGAAGAGATAAAATGAGATATTTGCAGATAGCTCCAGTATTCTTGGGATTGAAGGTGTAGGGCGTCTTGGAGAGAAGGGAAGTCCCTAATGGATCCACCTTGTACTAAAACCGAGACAAGCAAACGACCGCCAGTACGCCAATTCAGAAGTGCTGAGGCGGATCTACCAGGCTGAAAATCCGGATGCGAGAGAATAGATAAAAGAGGAGAAAGGATACTTGACAAGGAGGGGGAGACTGAGTCCCATGTTTAAAAAATTTGGTGGAAGATGGGAGAACGAAGAGGGGAGGGGGGTGTCAAAGGAGCAGGAAAGAAGAGCCAGTTGGAAAGAGATACCAAGGGTGAGAAGGTCTGAAGAAGGGTAATCCATGGTTTGTCTGCTGATGAATGGAACCAGTGGAGGAAAGATGGACATCCTGATAATATCGGAGGATACACGGGGCTCCCAAACCCCCCAACCTGCTGGGCAGAGTAAGAATAGAAAACTTAATCTGGCTGGTTTGTATTTCCAGGAGAAGGATGTAAATATGCTTTGAAGTGACTTAAGGTAAGATTTAGAAAGAGAAATGGGAACAGTCTGTAATAGATAAAGGACCTTGGGTAGGAAAATGGACTTCAAGACATTTATCCGTCCAAATCATGAGAGGTAGAGAGAATTCAAACGTTTAAGATCCGAGGACAGCTTGGAAAGAAGAGGTAGATAGCTCGAAAGAGGGAGGACACAGAGGAAGTGAAGCGAATTCCTAGGTAAGGGATAGAGGGACCTGCCCAGTGGAACGGTACCAAGTGGGACAAAGGGGATACCAAATGGTGCGGGACAGTAAGGTTGAGGATTTCTGTCTTCTGTAAGTTAACTTTAAAGTTGTTGACCAAGCCAAAGAGGTTCAACTCCGACAGAACAGCTGGCAATGAAGTAGAGGGGTCAGAAAGTAAAAAGATAAGGTCATCGGCGAAAAGTGCAATTTTATTTTCCCTATCGGCCATTGGAATACCATGCACTTGTGGCGCAGAACGTATCTTGTTAGCAAGTGATTCCATGACCATGATAAAGATGATCAGAGAAAGGGGGCATCCTTGACGTGTGCCATTGTGTAGGGAAAAAGAGGATGATAACGTCCTGTTAACCCGTACCCGAGCGGAAGGATTGGTATAGAGGGTCTGTACAAATTCAACAAACCTAACCCCCAAACCAAAGCTACGTAACACTAGTGTACTAAAACCCCAATGCACCCTGTTGAATGCTTTCTCTGCATCCACAGAGAGGAAAAGAGATGAGTCCGACAGGGTGTGGGCATGGTCAATGAAAGTGATAAGTCAGATAGTATTGTCTGTAACCTCCCTCCCAGGGACAAACCCAGCCTGATCCGGGACAATCAGGTTAGCGAGATGGGGACGTAACCTGTTGGCAAGGACCTTAGCATATATCTTCAAGTCCACATTGAGGAGGCATATAGGACGGTAGCTGGAACAAAGAGACAAGTCTTTCCCCACTTTAGGGAGGACAGTGATATGAGCTTCAGAGAAATGAGGATGGAATAGAATGGAGTCAGGTAGGGAATTAAAGGCTCAGGTAAGGAAAGGGACAAGAAGATCCGCAAACACACGGTAAAACAAACAGAGAAACCATCTGGTCCCGGACATTTCCCCGTTGGCATCTGCTTTATCGCTAAATAAACCTCCGATTCTGTAATGTCTACGTCTAGTTTGGTAGATTGGGCAGGTGATAGCGTGGGAAGGTGAGAGTCCCTCACATATTGAGCTTGGAAATCTTTAAGACTAGGGACAGATGGATCAGGTAGGTTATATAGGACCACATAGTACTCCCTGAAGGAGTCTGCAATCGCAGGTACATCCTGCACCAAGCCTCCCGCGGCAGATTTGATGGAGTGTATCCGAACCGGGGGGGTAGATGAAGAGAGTAGAGTAGAAAGCCACTTGCCACATTTGTTGCCATGTTCATAATTAAAGTGTTTCATCCTAGATAGATAGATCATAGATCCTGTAGTACTTGGGCAAATGAGGCGGGGGGCACCGTTTTGGGGAAACCCCCGGACACGAATATTGGACCTCCGGCTCTGATTTTCAAGATCATCCAGTTGGAACGTAAGAAAGTCAATAGCCTCCTCCTGATAATCCAAACGACGCTGGACATTGTCCTGCACATCAAGGATAGAATCCTGCTTTTCTTCCAGATCCTTCACCCTCATGGCCAAATTAGCCTTGTGTGTATTTAAGCAGAGATAACTATAAGTAATAGCATGTTATAGCTTTACTGATGACTAACTGGAGTACCTACGTATTACAGCAAGAGGGGACATAACACTTATAATCTATGTTATGCAGAGTACTAATGGTTAACATTGTAAAGATCTCAGGGTTAGTTCATTTTAAAAGTTCCCAGATATGTTTATCATCTGTTAACCCTTTAACCCCCTGTATGCTATAGAGTGGTATAAATAATCAGTTATTAACTCTTTGAATGCCAGAGAGGATTACAGCAATGTTTTATCCTGTTATTAACCTACTGAATTCCTCATAGGTGCAGTACCTCACTGTTTAACCCCTTTTATACTCAAGAGGCATAATTCATGAGTAACTGACCCCTTGTATACCAGAAAGGTGAATAAAGATGTTAATTACTGATGAATTACGCCTCTTTAGCACACAAGGGGCTAATCATTGAGGTACACATTCCTGTGCAATGTGTTGTACACTTATGAGACAATCAATGGGTTAATCGCAGAACAAATTGCTGTACACCTCTCTGGCATGCAAGAAGTTAATAACTCATAATGTATTGCATACAGTAGGTTAAGGAGTTAATAGATAAGCATTTATACCTCTTTAGCAATGCACTATGTACCCCCCCACCCCGGCACTTGAATACCATCTATTGGGCCAGTTAAATAAAAAAATCCCCCAGGCTGGTATTGTACCACAATTCGCCCCTGCCTACAGTATATATGTTTAATTTCTTTAAAATAAAATTAACATAGGTTAATAAGGCCAAAATATAGAAGGACCATAAAAGGTAAAAAGAAATCACTGATAATATAAATATATATATATAACAAAAAAATGGAGAGCGCTACAATCCACTGTTTAATAATGTAAAAATATATATTTATTAAAGAAATAATATATAACCATTAAAAAAACGCTAATGTATACAATATGGAATTGGAACAGTACATATATAAATCAATATATAAGCTCCGGAGCAAATAATACT
Source organism: Rhinophrynus dorsalis (assembly GCA_037306005.1). Taxonomy (NCBI): domain Eukaryota; kingdom Metazoa; phylum Chordata; class Amphibia; order Anura; family Rhinophrynidae; genus Rhinophrynus; species Rhinophrynus dorsalis. The sequence continues at coordinate 208,699,046 of CM074723.1, forward strand.
GTGCACAGTACTTCTATTAATATAGACAGAACATTCCTCTTCCAATAAAAATCAGTTCCAATAAAAATTGGTTGGATGTCTATAACTCTGCTCCAAAGAAGTTAATATATGAGTAATAGTTATAGTCCATATCCTAGTAAATGCCTTCAGTAGAAGATATCCAGTAACGCTGTAGTAGATTAGCGGGCAGGTAAACTCTGTGACTATACAAATTGGAGATACAAACTGTATATTGTATCTCCTAATTCTCCCCCGTCTATAAGTTCTTAGCCCCTTGTATAGGTCTTATAACAGATGGTAAAATTACCAGGGGCTGAGGTGGTCTATTTGAACTTTTCTTGAAACACAGCCTTACTGTAGGGACAGGAAAAATATGTGTCTCTCCAGCTGTTGAAGTACTTCAAATCCCTTTACACTCAGCCTTTTCTTATGCAAATACAGCTGGAAAGTCATCCCTGGTCTGTTTAATCCATAGAAGGATGTCAGCAAAGACACTGAAGTACATGTCTGTTCTTAATCAAAAAACAGGTGGAGAGCCATTTGTTGCCCATCTCTGCATTAGACTTTAGTCCAAAACATCTGAAGAGCCACATGTTGCTAATTTTGCATTTGCCTTTCATGCTTTCCAACATTGCACATTATATGGTCACATTATAGGGATAACATCATCTAAAACTACTTTGGTGATTTTGAAAGAACATTTTTTATTTAGAAAAGTCGTTTTTGAGTTATTTAGATTTAAATCTAAATAACCATGTAACCAATTCAATGTGTTTTTTCAGCTCATAAAGCTGAAAATTCCCCTTTTGCGTAATTAAGGGTCTGTCCATGTGTGTAGGTAAAATTGTACATATTTGGTATTTTTGAACTTGGAGGATTCAGGGATTTTTCAAATAATTTAAACTTTTACAATCAACATAAATGTTTCTAATTTATACTGTGTGATTTCAGAAAAATCAGTTAATTTTCAGTTTTTTGTATGACATCGTAGCTTGTTGAACAATGCAAAATGTACTTCACATGATGTGCCATGCAAAAGCTCGTTATTTTATTTTGATAAAAACAATATAGAGTTTTCCATAACTAGAACGTTACTTACTGGAATAACGCTTAAATAGATGGATAGCATAAATGCTGAAAATATGTCTGGCCTCTAAGGGTCTAAGGAATGACCCAAACCCCTAGCACTCAAAGGGTTAAAACTGCGGGTCTTATTGGCAGTTTGGGGGATGCAATCATGCCAATCTCCCCCTCAAAGTAATGGTGAAATAGGGCTTCGTAGTGCACAAGTAATGCATTATGTTGGCCCAATCCCTGGGACTTTTCAGGAAAAGGCCCTGGTGGTTTAGGAACCTAGCATCTCCCCTGGTAACAATCATTGTGACACATGCTTTTTTTAATTCCGGGCATACCCTCTGTACGCAGGGGCCTCAGGCTTAGGGGGGTACAGGGGCTGTGCCAAAAGGGTATAGTGGCTCTTTGCCATTTTCACCTGCCCCAACCCTGATCCCCTCCAGTAGAATGCACCTCCCTAGGCACCTGCCACTGCTGTTGGCCTCCCAGTGTACTCCAGGCCGGTCTGTGGTGCTGTTCCCCTGCCCTTGTGCACTGAGCAGGTCTGTGCTCCCATCCTGACTGCTGCTCCAAATGCACCCAGCTGAAGGGGTAAGAATGCAGGTTTTATATTGCTGTTTTGCCATGGGTCATCACTGCTACCCTCAGCCGGGCTCTGAGCTCCATCAGCAGGCTCTGCTGCAGTAGATGGATGCATGTGGCAAGTGGAGGGACATGGAGTATGCGAACATTCAGGAGTGGAGAGCAGGTAGGAGGACATGGACACAAAGTGATGGTTAATGAAGGCATTAATTCATTGAGTGCCATAGGGGAGCTCCAAGGTGGGAGCAATGCCTTGCTCTGAGAATCACTCTCACCCTCCCTGGCATCTGAAAACTGTTAGAGTATGTGAGGCTTTGGTGGGCAGTGGTAATAAGTCCTCCAGAGCCCTGTTTGTACCCTCCCCCTGCTGCTGCATTCCCAAGATTTCCTCAGTCTGTGTGTCTTTGACTGGAAGCAGCTTATTTACTGATAAAACGCTCAGACTGAGAGACATGTATGTTAAAGGGATAGTAATACTTCATTTTAACTTTATTTTATTTTGTAGGCATTAAAAAAACATGAAGAATGATATAAGTCTTATCTCTGAAACCTTTATGGTTTAAGAGATATTCACAAACAAAGTATCCCCCCCTGTTCAACCAGATCAGAAGGGAGATGCCCAGGTAGACTGCAGAGAGGGACAATCTTCAGATAAGATAATGGAAAAAGCTGAAAAACTTGTCAAGTGGGGAAGGGCTTTCATTGTTTTCATACAAAGAAAACTGTCCCCTTCTGTTATCTGTCCTGTCATACAACCAGACTCACATCTGAGAAGAGATGGCTTACACTAGGAAAAAGGGGCGGGGAGGGGAACTTTGCTTGTGAATATCTCATAAACCATAAAGGTTTGAGAGATAAGACTTATATCATTCTTCATGTTTTTTTAATGCCTACAAAATAAAATAAAGTTAAAACAAAGTATTACTATCCCTTTAAGCAGTGGCAGGAGGAAAGCAGTGAGCAGCTCTGGAGGATTTATGACCACTGTCCAAAAATACCTCACATCCTTGGACTGTGTTTACACATGTAACTTGTTTAGTGCCAGAGTGGTGAGAACACATTGCAGAGCAATGTGTTGTTTGCTTCTGCTGCACAGAAAAGGTTCATATCAGCCCTCAGCTTCCTACCCAGACTTAGGGGAGGTAAGTAGGGGACAGAAGTGCCAGACAGTGTGTGTGCAGTTCTTTGGCTACCAGTTGAATATGAATTGGATGTCAGATGTGTGTGATTCTGTTACTACAAATGACAGTAGAACAAGGCTGAGGTACCAGAGAGTGTATATATGATTCTCTAAATACCAATGTAGAGTGGAACAAATACTGATGTGTAATTTTGTTTCTGTCACCACCAGTGGACAGTACAAAAAGGCTGAAAATCAAATTGTGTATGGGTGGTTCTGTGGAAAAACTTGGGGTGTCAACATTGCACACAAAATACAAAAATATTACTATAGAGGTTGTCTCCTTTTACAAATTCACCAGGGGTCTCAGAGAGTTATAAAATGGCAACATTGTGACATTCAGAAAACTAGATGTACTGACCTGCCCAGAAGAGCTTCCAATCTACACATACAGAACCGTGACTAACAAAGAAACATGGGGGGGAGCTGCCATGAATAGAAAAATGGTCAAAGCAGTTCTCTCCTCTATTAGTGCAAGGACCCTAGGCGCTAGTTATGAACCTCTTGCATAACTTCCAAGTGTCCCGCTTTAGGAGGGTCAGTCCCTCTTTGAGACCCAAATCCCTCTGTCCCTCTTTCCCACCCTGGTGTCCCTCTTTTTTTGGAGATCAGACTATGTGGTGTGCATATAAGTGTATAACATTGTTCCCCAGCAATAAAACTCACATTAATGTTTGGTTAAACGTCAGTATATGTGTTTATAGATTACCCTGTGTAAATAAAATACTATGGACTTCCTCTAAATAATTTATTCAGTTACACAAAAAGGTGTCAGTAAGTCATGAAATGACTGAAAAATTCTCAGTAATGCTCCGCCCACCAGACACACCCCCAGAAACACCATCTAAAACACAAGTGTCCCTCTTTGGCCATTTGAAATGTTGGGAGGTATGATCTTGCACCTTAAAAACTGTTGTAAACAAATATAAGAACATGTTCTGCATGTACATTTACTAAACAGGATAATGTAACATATCATCTACTGTTTGTACTGCTAATTGATAAAAGTCTTTGTATATTTATCAAAGTTCAAGCTCGTTTAACTGTGTATTGTAAAGGAACACTAACACCTAAAATGAAATTGGTTTTATATTATTTTAAATATAATGTATTTCCAGCAAGCATCTGGAAAACATTGCTTATGTTGTATCTCTAATATCTAATCCTAACCTTGCAATTTGGATGCATTTGTAGACAGTCCTATACGGATATCATTTTGTTAATCATGGTTGTGCTCTTTCTAATGAGAGATTAGAGCCAATTCAGTAAATGTATTGAGATTAGTACCCACTGCTTTTGTGTTCATAAAAGCTTTGTGTTTTCTTATGTTGGTCTGCTTACAGACAATAAAACACTATCACTTCTCAGACACCTATAAAGATTTTTATGTTACTGTGAGCCCTGGAAAAGGCAAAAACTGGAGCCCCCAGAGATCACATGTAAGACTACATTTTAGGTCCCAGAAAATAGAGATTTTTTACTGATACTAACATAGAGTGCAGGGTATTTAAAGGGATAGTATTGTCAACTTTAAAAAAAAAACTAATATTGTAGCTATTTAAAAATTAAGCTAAATGCCCCCCAGTCCCATCTCTCAAACCTTTAAATGTGAACTACACTACATTTTTTGGGTGTTAGCGTCTCTTTAAACTTGTGCATGATGCTCAGGAAAGTACTCTATGTACCAAGGCTGATGTATTAATAAGTACTGAGGTGATTAGGGTGCAAAACAACTGCACCATTCACTGTTTCGTATATAAAACCCCTGGACTCCAACTAATCTTGGTACCAGAAGTAACAGTTCATTTTGAGGCAATTCCAGGCATCCACCAGCCCTTTACTGTACCTTGTTTGTTTGATGAAGATGCCACGTGTTAATATTATAATTATATTAAAATATAAGGAAAATATTGCCAAATCTCTATCAGACTATTTTGTTTGTTTAACCCTTTGAGTGTCAGAGGGGTACACACTGCTTTGCATACCCCTCTGGCACTCAAAGGGTTAATAAAATACTGTCTGTACCAAACTTTTTGTGCCAAGTATGTGGAAACACTACATATGGCTTTTGGCAGGCATATTGAGCCCATATTAAAACATCATGACAAATGCATATGTGTTTATTAACCCTTTGAGTGGCAGATGAGTACGCAAGTGCTTTGCATACCCCTCTGGAACTCAAAGGATTGATCCTTTAAGGACTCTGTAACTTGTTGGACACAACCCTAGCACATAAATGGCCAGATTAATAAAAATACACCTGAAAATTGCAGTCGTCAATTGCGCTTAATTTATTTATGAATGTAACTCCAGCTGTGTTTATGGTAATGAATTCATTGCGCATTATGTTCATAAGAAAAGTCTTTTAACCCCTTGTTAGCTAGAGTGGTCTCAGAGACCTCTCTAGCATTCAAGAGGTTAAAAGTCTCATTTATTTCACCTATTTTCTATGGAATTTTTATTTCTCTTCCATGGTGCGTTGTTTTGTTCCCAGAATAATTATACTTTTTTTGGAATAGAAAGGGTAGTTTTAATGCATCTAAAAAGTGGCCAATAGAAATACATGAATATTTTGATGCCTAGATACATTTTGACTTAGAATACATTTCAATAGACAAGTGTTTTATCCAATGAAGTCTACAGATAAATTTGTAGATAAAACCTTTTATAAATGTGTCAATCTCAATGAAATCCTGTCTTTTATTAGCAATGCTATTTGTTTTGGGAGACTATGGAGTGAATATGATACCTTTATTGGCTAACTGAGTGGCTCTAGGATGTAAGCTTTCAGACAACTAGGGGCTGGATATTGCAGGAGATAAATGTTAACTTCCGTTTTATCAAACATTTTCCTATTGAAGTCTATGGGGAAACCGGGAGATAAAAGCAGAGATAAAATTAGCACCTGCAATAGAATCCAGCCCTAGGTCTCTTCTTCAGGCATAATCAGAATGAAGGCTGAATACACAGTACCTGACAGGATAAATACTCATGCAATTTATTTTAACACTTAAATTCCAGTGAATATTCTTATCAGTATGGTCTATAATTCATTTCCTAGGCTCCAGTATAGTCTCTTTGTAGTAGACTAGAAAATAAATACAAGATTTATTACCTTTTTGATGCTTCAGTGAAATTTAGTCTTTAGCCAGAGATGGTTAAGGCTATACAATGTATGGGTTAACCCTCCAAGCACCAGAAGGGGTACCATGCTTTACCCACGCTTTACCCATCTTCCTTTTTTTCTACAATGTACAGTTTCTATTTCTGTAAAACATAGCATTTTAATGCATTCGTACTTATGTAAAGTATAAGGTGGTTTTAAAGTAGATAATAATATATACACTCTGTTTTTAGAGACAGGATCACTTTAATCCAGAGCTGGGCAACATGAGGTGCTCCAGCTGGTGTCAGACTACAGCTCCCATCATTCCCTGCTGGAATGAGGGGAGTTATAGTCTAGCAGCTGCTGAAGTGCCTCACATTACTTACCACTTCTGTGGAGCGAGAGGGGAAGATTACTATACTCTGATAATTATATATATTATTGGGGGAGAGCTAATAAATAGTAGGTTCAACTATAATGAGGTCTCAGATACTTATACAGGGAAAGGGTTAAACTTCCACACATGCCATAATAAGCATTAAATTCATATAACCAAAGGTGACTTAACGGACATATTTTGTAACATAATAAAGATTTTAATATCAAATGCTTCTATGCACTATTTAAAAATGGAAAGATGTAAAACAATACAGTATGTTAGTCTATAATTATAGATTCTTTTCTATGCAGTCCACTATTTCTGCACAAGAAACTAGTAGGTTAAAGGGATAGTAATACTTTGTTGTATCTTTATTTTATTTTGTAGGCATTAAAAAAACATGAAGAACGATATAAGTCTTATCTCTCAAACCTTTATGGTTTGAGAGATATTCACAAGCAAAGTTTCCCCTCCCGCCCTTTTTACCTAGTGTAAGCCATCTCTTCTCAGATATGGAATGCAGTCCATAGACCAGACAGATAACAGCAGGGAACAATCTTCTTCCTATGAGAACAATGAATGCCCTGTCCCCCTTGACAAGTTTTTCATGTTTTCCCCTTATCTTAATTGAAGATTGTCCCTCTCTGCAGTCTACCTGGGCACCTCCCTTCTGCTCTGGCTGAGCAGTGTTACATTAGTAAAAGGGGAGGAAGCGGGATACTTTGTCATTTAATTACTCTTAACTACAACTCTGACAGATTTGAAATAACACTCTCCATGGCCCAAATACTATGATGATTAACTAGAGCTGCTTTTATTATGAAACATTACTATCCCTTTAAGAGTCCACTTAGCACTGGTAGTTGTAATGTTACCTCTCCCAACAATTGTGTTATGCACTTTAGAGTGCAGTCGTACCTCTCCCGGCAAGTAACCAGTTCCTTTATGTGCTTTTGTGCCTATGGCTGCCAAGGAAAGATGGGAGTTGTAGTCTAGCAGCTGCTGAAGTGCCTCACATTGCTTACTACTTCTGTGGAGGGTAGCTTACTAGATTCTGATAATTGCCTGGTGGAGTGTATGGCACCCTTTTGGATCTAGAAGCTACAGGTTAGACATAGCTGCATATTTCTGTGAACCACAGTGTGTAACTGGATTTATTGATTTGATTGTTCATTTTTTTAGTCCTAATCAATGATACTGATGTAGAGTTAGAGTCATTTTAGAACCAGCTGTAGCATAGAGCACAGATGATAATAGCCAAGATTCTAACTGAATTAAATGGGACTTTTAGAGGAACAATAGGGGTGCTAGTTGGACTATGTACCCCCGACTACCACTATCTAGCTCAGGGGTTTATATTTACCTATTCTCTATGAATTTCAGCTCTGTACAAGAGCTTTGGCTCTGAGTGCTAGGATGTCAGTCTCAACTACTGTGCAGTCAGTTGTTAATTGTGAACCAGAAGTAGAGTCTTAAGGGAGGACTGCAGAATCAGTCATCAGACTGAGTTAGTATTAACTACTGAGCTACCGGAGCAAATTAGTGGTAGTCAGGGGTATATAGCCAACATTTTAGTTACTTTTAATTAGATAAGTTTACTGTTCCTGTAACCCCGAGAATGCTAGAGAGGCTTCCAACACTTTCAGGGAGTATAACCCATTTTAAATCAATGGGAATTTGAATTGGTACCTTGTTGTTTTAACTGATCTACTGCAGGTGCTAAATGGTAACACCCGTTCGATCAAACATTGTTCTACAGAAGTCTATGGGGAAATCTGGAGATAAAAGCAGTGATAAAATTAGCACCTGCAATAGAATCCCACCCTTGATGTCATTCTACCATCTTCAAGATGAAAACTGACAAATGACATCTCCATAAATCCCAACATTTCAAATGACCAAAGATGGACACTTTTGTTTTCAGTGGTGTTGCTGGAGGGTATGGTTGGTGAGCGGGGCATTACAGAGAATTTTTGGGTTATCAAGAAAAGTATTCAGTGCAGTAATATATTTGAATACCTATTGACACCTCTTTGTGGAAATGAATAAAGGATTTAGAACAAGACTAATTTATAAACACACGTACTGATGTTTAAACAATCACGAATGTGAGTTTTATTGCTGTAGAGCAAAGTAATACACACCACACAGTCTGATCACCTGAAGAGGGACACCAAGGTGAGAAGAAGAACAGATGATCTTGGGTCTCAAAGAGGGGCTGTCCCTTCTAAAGACGGATGCTTGGGATGTATGCATATTATTCTAAGGCACTGGTTCCAAACCTTTATATGTCATTACTTATCCATTTTTATGTCATGACAGCTGCAAAAAATTTCTGTGCCACGAGTATGTGAAAACTATGTGTCAATTAATATATTTGATAAAATGTAGCACATTAAGCTGATTGCTCTGACAAAAAATGTACCACAGCACTTATGTTGGGAACCACTGTTCTAAGGGGTAATTTCTTGATGTGTGAATCAGTCAGTCAGCCCCTTCATACTGTATCTGGTGCTTGATTCTGTATATAAAACCTATCAGTAATATAGACAGGGAGAAAACTGAGCCTGGCACTTCCATCTGATATCCAGTGTAAGTGAAAACTGCCATCAGTTTGATAATAAAGTGCAAAATCAATTTGGGAAGAAAATGCAAACTCTTAAGAATTTAACCCATTACTTTTAGTTGCATTGATATTTTTTTTTCACATAATATATATGTGTATATTTTATATTATTACATCACTGCACTGATTAGCATTTATTCACTTAGGGCCGTACGTTCAAAGAAAGTAGAGGAATTCTGGAGCAAACCAAATTCCCATCAAATTATATTAGAATTTAAACCCCATAATGTGAAAGAGGTCTCCAATGTATTGCAAAGCAATGCACTGGAGACCTCACTATCATTCAAAGGGCTAGAATACCTATTTAAATCAATGGGTGTTTGGGGAATTTATTAGCTCTCCACTATAGTGCCAATGGTTTGACCCAGAATTCCTCCACTTGTCTTTTGAACATACAACCCTTAGTAATTTTTGCACATACCTGACCCTCTCCTTTAAAGATAATGCATTGTATGCTGGCAGAACACAAACTTGGATGAAGAGTGACTTACAAGAAACAGCTGTATTGGCTTCCTAATGGACTATAATTGCCTCTGTGTCTGCTCTATAAGCGACTGTGAGTGATTAGTGGGTTTATGACCTATTTCAATCCTCTCTCCTGGTATGTTTTTGTATTTCCTGAACTGATGGTGTATGCATTCTTACACATTTTGTATTTATTTAGAAAATGTTTTACCAGGAAAAATACATTGAGCTTTCTCTCCTTTTCAAGTATATTACTGTGCTGAATACTTTTCTTGATTTCAAATAAATTGCTCAGAAATCAATGATAAATCAAGGATGTGCGTGCCTTCCCTTCTTTCTTTGTATAGACGTTTTTGATGGAGGATCACATATGATCTTTCTTAATGATTTGCAGTCTAATATTATGCAGTAAAAATTAAATTTGAACACCTGTCAGTTAAGGATCTGAGTAAACCTACAGTTTTGCTAATGTTGTGTCAGAACCGCTTTGTAATAACAATATATTTCTGGCTTCAAGTAATAGAGTTTATGTGTTTTCTGTCTCATTAACTTGTCGACATGGGATTGCAAAAGTGAAAGGTCACATTCCTGTAAATGGCTATTACCCGAGGTCATAACTACCACTCTACATTCTGTTATTTGGCTACCACTCCAGTATATGGATCAGATTCCTGTACATGTGTGTCACTCTAAAACAAGGCTACAACTCCAATTTAAAGGGGAACTCTCACTTCTATAAAAGTTCTCCTCATCATAATGTTCCTTTAGATTTAACCTGTAATCTGTTTTCTTTTTTTAAATTTAATACAGGATATGCCGAGATTTAACATTTTAAAAATGAGCAGGTGACGTCGGTTCAGGAAAGACTGAGGTACAACTCTGTCCTGCATCCTGTCAAACTTTGTCTCTTCCCCTCCCCAAGTAGTGTCTCGTTCCCACATCCTCCGATGACAGTGGATTTCTCCATGTGAGCTGGATTGCTCTCTTGCCAATGAAAGTGATCCAGCTCACATGGAGGAAGCCTCCATCAGAGTAGGAGGTGAAAACGAGGCACTAATGGGGAGGGGAAGAGCGAAGATTGACAGGCTGCGTGACAGAGTTGTACCTCAGCCTGTCCTGAAGTGATGCCTCCGGCACATTTTTAAAATGTTTAATCTTGGCATAACCTGCATTAAATAAAAAAAAAATAAATTAAAAAAAAATGATTACTCTAAAGGAACATTACGATGAGGAGAAGTATTATAAAGGTGAGAGTTCCCCTTTAACCCCTAGAGTGCCAGGTGGGTACATTGTACGAGTTTGGACAGCTGTACCCGCTGTGCCAAGCTCATACAATGTACCCACTAAAATGCGGTCACTGCATAAGCTGGTATAACCGGCATGCAGTGGCCGCATTTTAAAAGAAAAGTAGCCTGTCACTTGTGGGGGGACATGAGGATCACTCCTCATGTCCCCCCTGTTATTGATCTCCCAGCCGATCGCGCTGGGAGATCAATAACGCAAGAGGAGAAGCGCAGCTTCTCCTCTCCCGTCTCTCCTACCTGAACTTCCGGGTAGGAGTGGGCAGGACCGGGGGAAGCCTCCCAACGTCATCGGTGACATGGTCACCGATAACGTTGGGGAAGTTTCCCCGGTCCCGTTCACTCCTACCGGTGGTAGGAGAGAAGGGCAGGAGAGCTTTTGCTCTTCTGTGGTCGCCTTATTGATCTCCCAGCCGATCGGCTGGGAGATCAATAACTGGGGGGACACCAGGAGGGGTCCTGATGTCCCCCACGAGGTCTGAAATAAAAAAATAAAATAAAATAAAAATAAAAAAAAAGGCTAAGTAACCCTGTGAGTGCCGCAGGGGTCCCCTGCACATTGCTTTGCAATGTGCTGGAGACCCCTGTGGCACTCACAGGGTCACTTATTTTGGGGGGATTTTTTTTTTCCAAGACCTCATTGGGGGGTCCTGATGACCCTCAATGAGGTCTATGATAAAAAAAAAAATTTATCCCTGTGTGTGCCACAGGGAGGTCCAATGCACACCCCCCCCCCCTCCTGTGGCACTCACAGGGCTTTCATAATTCCTTTGTTAACAGAGATTGTTGGGGGGGGCATCAGGATTGGATTACAAAGTAATAATAAAAAAAAAAATAACCCTGTGAGTGCCACAAGGGTCCAATGCATTGCTTTGCAATGTGCTGGAGACCCCTGTGGCACTCACAGGGACATGTATTTTTATTCCTTTTTTTTTTTTTGTAAGACCTCATTGGGGGGGATCAGAGGGGTCCTGATACCCCCCAATGAGGTCTATAATAAAAAAGTAAATTAAAAAAAAATTAAATCCTGTGTGTGCCACAGGGGGGCCAATGCAGCACCCCTTCTGTGGCACACACAGGGCTTTTATCATTACTTTGTTACCAGAGCTTGTTGGGGTGCCATCAGGATTGGTCCTGATGGCCCCCCAACAAGCTCTGATTACAAAGTAATGAAAAAAAAAACCCTTTGCTTTGCAATGCGCTGGAGACCCCTGTGGCACCCCTGTGGCACTCACAGGGTCACTCCGTTTGTGGCCATATATTTTTTTTTTTTTTACTAAGACCTCACTGGGGAGGGATCAGGGGGTCCTGATGCCCCTCAATGAGGTATATAATTAAAAAAAAAAAAAAAAAAAAAAAAAAAAAATTAACCCTGTGTTTACCACTGGGAGCTGGGGTTCAATGCAGACCTCCTTCCTGTGGCACACACAGGACATTTTATCATTACTTTGTGATCAGAGCTTGTTTGGTGGCCATCTGAATACAAAGTATTGATACAAAAAAAATTAACCCTTTGTGTGCCACAGGGGCCCAAATGCATTGCTTTGCAATCCACTGGACACCCCTGTGGCACACAAAGGATTTTTTTCCCCCTTTATTTTTTATTTAGACCTCATTGTATGGGTTCTGATGCCCCCAACGAGGTCTACACAAAAATATTGTGGGAAAAAGCCCCAAAAAATGCACGTGCCACAGGAGGGGGGGTCCAACGCAGTGCTTCGTATGAGGGGACATACAGTGCACACTGGTAGTCACAGATCTCCCATACACACTATCAGACATTGCCCCACCATCACCACCATCCTTGCACCTTTGCTCATACCCACACACACTGCTTAATCCCTCACCCTCCCACACACTTTGTTACACTTGTAGTCACAGGTCCGCACGTACACCGGCTGACGCCCTAGTTTCTTTCATCTGTTAGCCATAAAATCACACATACACTGTTTGCTTTCCCATTCCTGTTTCACTGGTAGCTACGCTCCTGTAGTGTAAATTGGTATGTCAACCCACAGCAGTAGGGTACCATTTTTCTTAGGCTGGCAAGAAGTCCTCCTAGGAAATCCCACGCCGTTGAACCATTTTAGTATCTTTGAAGTGACTGATGTGTAAAACAAATGTTTGGTTTTTTTTCCTGTAGCACCACATTCTGGAAATAGTTGTGCCAACTAACTTAGGGGTAAAAAGGCAAGTGACCCCTTATTAGATGCGGCAGGTTGTCTTCTTTCCAAAATAGTATGGTTTATCTACCTTTTCTTCAATTCTGAAGGTGTTATAGCCATTTTTGTACAGGCAAGTCAGGTTTGAGAAAATGTTAGAAACATCAGAGTTTGTAGTAGGTGTAGTTTTCGACTTCTAGCACCCCCTAAGGTAGTTCAACTCATACCAATGGGGTGTCATTTTTCTCCTAAGAGCACTAGCTAATGTACCCTTTCTTCACTTCTGTAATTGTTATAACCATTTGTGTACAGACAAGTAATGTTTGACAAAATGTTAGAAAAATTAGAGGTTGCAATAGGTGTAGTTTTGTACTTGTAGCGCCCCCTGAGGTAGGTGAACTCATACCAATGGGGTGTCATTTTTCTCCTAAGAGCACTAGCTAATGAATACAGTTGGAAATTACATGGTTTTCACACATTTTAGTACATTTGAAGGGGCAGAAATGTAAGAAAATGCCTTTTTTTCATTAGCGCCATATTCTGGAAGCATTTGTGCACACCAGGCTTGGGGTAACAAGGCATGTCACTCCTCATTAGATGCAGCAGGTTGTCTACTTTCCAGAAATATATAGTTTTATATAGTTATTCCACTGTTTTAGGGTAGATTTACCACAAAAACACTAGAACGCACATATTAGCTCATAAAGTTGAAAATGTAATTTTGCGCTGCTGGTGATTAGGGCTCTACGCTAGCCATGGATGTAGGTAAAACTATACAAATTTGGTATTTTTTTACTTGGGGGACTCAAGGCTTTTTCAAATAATTGAAACTTTTTCAATCGAGGTAAATATTTTTGATACATAGTATGTGATTTTAGCAAAATGAGTAAATTTTCACTTTTTTTGTCATTATGACATCATAGCTTTTTGCACAATGTAAAATTCTCTTCATGTAAGGTACCACGAGAAAGCTCAATTCGTTCTGAAAAAAACAATATATAGTTTTCCATATGTAACTAAAAATCCCCAGAGGAAATCAAGCCTAAACGGCTTGAAAAAGTGTCTGGCCTGCAGGATTCAGGAAATGGCCTTCTGGCGCTGAAGGGGTTAAAACTAACACTCTACATTTTAGTAGGAATACGACTCTAGTACCTGTACTTCTGTTGCTCTTGTACATGCCTTTCAAGTAGTTCCTAGTTCTGACTCTCTATAGGCTATTTAACGTTTGCTTATTATGGACTGGGTTAAAAGAACTTAACACCAAAAATTAAATAAGCTGACACAGCTTTAAATGTTTTAAACTTCAGATAGGATATGTTCAGATTAGTTATTCATATGTTACATTCTTAAAATATAATCCTAAACTTGCTTTTTAACACATGCATATTATTTGTTCATAGAATGTTTATTTAATCCTTTGGGTGCCAGAAGGGTATGCAATGCATTGATTTGCAATGTGTTGTGGAACCCTCTGGCATTCAAAGGTTTAATATTGCTTTATGCTGTTTGCATTGAGAGATTAGACCAAAGTCCGTTAATCGATTGGGATCACTACTCTCGTATTCATAAATACTGTTATTTCAGTCCGTTAACAAACAATCCTGGACAATGAATTGGAGCCCTGGAAAAGGAAAGACTGTCTGCTTTCTCTGATCATATATAAGATTATATTTTAGGCTTCATAAAAAGTAGAATTTTTGCAGATGTTAGCATGAACTGTAGTGTGTATTTTTTAGCTTTATTCTTATAGAGTGCTGTACTACCAGTTTGTACACAGAAATGTACTAGGAATTATTCAGGTACAACGAGTTCCTGCTGCGTAGTGCTTACATTGTAGGTTTTGGTGCTTGAGGCATAGGAAGATAAAGTGACATGCCAAAGGTCGCAAGGAGTCAACACTCAGAGATGGATCATCAATTATGTCAACCTAGGCTACTGCCTAGGACCCATGGCAATATGAGGAGTCCTGGTTGCAAGTGATGAGCATACCTGGGAACTTCTGATTATAGATTACCCGGAGAGGGGAGTCTTGTGGTGCCAGTGATGGAGATGAAAGATGCAAATCGTGACAAAAAGGGGTGTGGCTTAATTGAGAGTTGGGGCGGGACCAAGAACAACAACAAAAAATGTAGTAATTAGCTAGGACAGAAGGAGATGTGTCTGGGGAGTGGGAGGAACACACCAGAAATGTGCAGATCTCCCATCATCCAGAGGATCAGCATCTGCCCCGGAGACCCGGTAATTAGCTCACAAACTGGAGTCTCCGGGGCAAACAGAGGCCCTGCTGTTGCTGTTGCTAACATGCCAGTTGCATTTTTTGATGAAAGAGACCAGCATTATCCAGATGCTCCCACTTTCATTAGTGCCACAATGCCAGTACCTGCTACCAGAACTCTGTATCAAAAGCACTGAATGAAGAGATGTGGGGCCCAAAATTGGTCACTTGCCTAGGGCCCTGTGGAGCTTTAATCCATCTTTGTCAACAATGGGAATTGAACCAGATTTTCACAGCCAGTGTCTTAGCTTCAGGGTCAATCAATTAACTAACTATTTAAATGAGCATTGACAACTAAACATGATCTGGGGTTAAACACCTTGTACTCCATTACACCTATACACCTTGTACTCCATTCTAGTCTCTGTAAAAAAAAAAGTCTCAATTTGTTTTCTAAGGACTAAAATGTATACTTATATATGAGTTGTGAGGGGGCTACAATTTATTTTTTATACACACTTACATAACTTATACTCCATGGTACCATATTTAACATGTCTCTATTTGTTTCAGGGGGCTTAACATTTACCCTTATACTCCATTACCATAGCTATATTGATAAGGTGTCTAAGAAGTGATTATTCTGCATTGTATTTAAATGGACTGAGAGATCTAACAACTATTCTGAAAAGATCAATGGATGCTAATCTCAGTCCATTAACAATGTTATTTCAGAACAAATAAACCAAAAAATGTCTATATAAGATGTCTACACATGCACTAAAAATGCAAGTTTAGGATTAGATTTTAAGGATCTAAGAAAAAGTAACTATATTACAGATGCTATTTGAAAGTACATGACATTTAAAATTGTATCACCCAATTTCACTATTAGGTGTACAAAAAGACAAGGGGGGAGGTTCAGTAAGGAGTTATAAAGAGGTGATAAAGGGGAGATAACTTCTCCAGTTTATCACTTCTCCAGTGATATCACATCTCCAGTTCATATGTTATTCTATGGAGCCTATGCACTAAGATCTCCAAAGCTGAAGAAGTCTTAGTGCATAGGTTCCACAGAATAATATAAGAACTGGATAAGTGATAAACTGGAGAAATCATCTGCACTTTATGATCTCTTTATCTCCACTTAATGAATCTTCCCTGTTGTGTAATCAACGTAGGCTTCCAGTACTGGTAAACCAATAAGAGTGTAGGAAATTAACCATGAATGGGAGATGAGGTGAGAAGCACAGAGAACATATTAATATTTAATGTAAATAAGAAAATATATTTATTATTGATGTAAAATTATTAATCACATACCCTGCATTCATGAGTACAGTACTCAAAAAAGGTAACTTTTCATTCATAACATGCTCATTCATAATTATTATATAGTAAAACGCTGTACAGAGATACAAGAGACACATGAAAAACAGAACAGCATTAAAACTGGCCAGACTATAAGCAAACCCCACAGGAAAATAGGAGTTTTGTAAAATAGAAGAAAAGAGCCAAAGGCAATACACTATTGTGTCAGTTACAGCCATGGACTTTGACATGGAGGGGGCGGAGTGTTTTTGATAGTAAAGCAACTAAACAGTGTAACCTAATGTATGGATGTAGCGTATCCTATATAATAAAAGACCAGAAAGTTTGTCACGATGCAGTCATGTGTAGTAGAGGCTGCTCGCATTCAGCCAGTCTCTACTGCGCTTGATTGCATAGCGTGAATGAGGCGGCGCAATTGCATGGAGCAGTGAGGTAATGGCAGTATGCAGAGCAGGTCCAGGTAATGTTAACCTTTTGAGTGCCAGAGGGGTATGCAACACATTGCTTTGCAATGAGTTCTGTACCCCTCTGGCACTCAAATGGTTAAGAGGCCGGTCCTGCTGTGTGTACTGCCGTTACCTCACTGCTCCATGGCCCGTGCACACAGGCTTTTACACTAGTATTATTTTATAATGACAAAAGGAGTCTAGTCTAAATAAATAAGTACACAGTTTTTGTTTTTAAAGTGGATGTGTCACCTATGGACAACATCCCATAAATAGTTAGGTGACACAGCCAATACAATGAAAACATTATTTATTTTTTATTTAAAGTTTTGATTTTGCTTAAATTTAACTTACAAAGTTTGTGCTGCAGCCACTTCCATGTTGACTGCGGTTCTCTGCGGTTACAGAGCTCTGCCTCTGCTCTCCTCCGATGACAGAGGCTTCTGTCTGTAAGCTGGAGCGGTCTCATAGGTCCCAATAAGACCGCTCCTGCTTACAGACAGAAGCCTCCATCATCGGAGGAAGCAGGAGAGCAGAGGCAGAGCGTTGGGCTGCAGTCTGTGCGGAAGTGGCTGCAGCCCAGATATTTGTAAGTTAAATTTAAGCTAAATCAAAACTTTAAATAAAAAATAAATAACGTTTTCATCGTATTGGCTATGTCACCTAACTATTTATGGGATGTTGTCCATAGGTGACACATCCACTTTAAGAAAGTAAAATTATTACAGATAATTATATATATGTTTTATGATTTGGAGGGCATATTATAAAACATAAAGCAAACCTTGAGCTGAAAGTGTATTTTCAAGATAACCTGGGACAACTATTCCTTTGGTTGGTGTATGCTCACACTCTCCTATAAGATTATACACTTTAAGTCCCATATTCCCTACATAAGCAGGATCATCATCAACCAGAGCTTTGGTAAATGGTTGTTGCTTGTAATTTATTTGTAACTACATTGTAAGGTGTTGTGCTAAACAATTATTATATAAATATAACTGACAGAGCCAGACTGACAGTTTAGTGATCATAGACAAGAAACCCTAGGTGACTCTAGGCCCACCCTCATCCCTTGCACTGGTGCCTGCCACTAATGGGGAAATACGGGTGGCTGTGTCTAATAACAGAACCCTCCCAAATAAAATGTAAATATATATGTTTATTTTTATTTATATAGTGCCAACCTGTGTACTTGGCATTTTATAGTTTATGTTTAGTATAGAAGGGGTACAATAAGTGCAGTGATTAAGTGTTTATATAGACAATCATAACGGGACTGCCAGGGGAGTATATATTAGGATATAAGATCCCTGCCCCGTAGAGCTTGCAATCTAAGTATAGGACAGGTGACATACAGATACAATCAGGTAAAGGAGATAGAGCAATTTTTGACATATGAGATAATGTTTCCCTATTACACTAGTGCTACATTTAAAGGGGAACTATCACCTTTAAATAAGCTGCTCCCATGTGAAAATGGAAGCAAAGTTAATGCCAAAAAGTCATGTCTTTTTTTTAGTTTGCTTTGCAGATAATAAAAATATTATTGATATAGCCTCCTTACAACGTTGGCTTCGGCACTCCAACACTGCTCTTTTCCTCCAGCAGTCTGTTTAAACAGCTGCCTGCAGGCAGCATGGACTTGAATGAGCAAAATGGGCAATGCATACACAAAAAACAGCAATGTCCTGCACTGTTAAGAGCAGCAAGTTGATTTTTACAGGGTATTTGTTGCCCATTGTGCTCCTTCACATTGATGCTGCCTGCAGGCAGCTGATTAGACAGACTGCTGGAGATAAAAGGAAGATTAATGACAGAGAGAGCACAGCACATCATTGTAGATGCAGGAAAGATGGCTGTGCTCTCCCTCGGCACCGATCAAGATTGCCTCACAGTTTCACCAAAAGTGAAAAAATATAGTAGGTGAAACTAGGCTCTTTATTAAATTCAATAGATAACCCGTTGATTCGGGGGGGGGGGGGTGTTAATATTTGGTGAAAGTTCTGCTTTAAAAGGTGCTATTTTAAGTTGTTGAGGGTCGAGGCTTGGCGAATGTTGGGTGGTAGGGAGATCCAGAGGTAGGGAGCAGCACAGAAGAAAGTCTTCAGTCGTGAAACAGCAATAGTGGTTAAAGGGGCAGAGAGATGCAGAAGAGGTGGTGTGGGTTAGATCTGTGAGTATTGATTAGTGAGTAGTAGTAGTGTTGTTTGGCAGAGGAGAAAGCAGCATTGAAGCAGGATAGGAGGAATTTGTATTGGATAAAGTCTGCATGAGAATGAGACTTCCTCCACAAGTTTTCAGCAGTTCAGGTAGAGGGGCAAAGAAAGCATGTTTGTGCATTCAGCTTAGTGAGTGGGTTTGAGGGGCATTTGTGATGGGCATGGAGGGGGGCATACAGATTAACCCTTTGCATTGCGTACCCCTGTTGTCATTGCAGTACCAGCATTGCACTAGTACTCTATATGTCAGAGGTGAAGTGGACAGTCCTTTTAGTAGCTTTGCACATCTCATCCTTCAGCATTAGCAAACATGAGTGGTAAAGTGATGGCACTATATTCTTCTGATGGTGGTGTGTGACAGGAGGCAGCAGTATTTAATTTTGTATTTTTACTGTACTATTTTAAAATGAGCACAGCCAGAAATAACAGCATTTTTGTCTGGCGACAGCAGATTCAACTTTTTTTTATTATTAGTTAAATTAACACAGCCATGAATATCAGGCTTTTTGTCTGTTCACACCAGCAGACTCTGGATGGAGCAACGTGCATGCACACTGCCTGCCTATTTGTGTGCACAGTTATGCACGGAACTTTGAACAGTAATAAACAGAAATAACAACAGGCTTTTTGGCTGGACACAGCAGTGGAGTCTGGACACTTAAGTTTGAATAGTAAATAAATGATTAGACATTTTAAAAATTAAATTAACACTCCCAAGAATAACAGGGTTTTTTGCTGGTCCCTGTATGGAACAATATGCATGCATACTGACTCCCTATTTGTTTTTTCAGTTGTGCACTGAATCTTGAACAATAAATAGATTATTAGATTTTTTTCAAAATAAATTTAATACAGCCAAGAATAACAGCATTTTTGGCTGGAGACTACAGTGGACTCAGAATAGAATAATGCACTTGCACACTACCTGCCTTTTTGTGTGTGCAGTTCTGCTCCTGCAGGTTGCTAGTGTCCGCCTCCGTTACTGCTCCGGCAGTGCGCCTTTGGCCTAGTCCTCCGTTACCATTCATACCGGTTGCAGGGGCTGCCTTCGTTATTGCTCCGGTAGTCGCCATTGGCTTGTCCTTAGTTACTGCGCCTGCTGGTTGCCAGTGTTTGCCTCCGTTACTGCTCCGGCAGTGCGCCTTTGGCCTAGTTCTCCGTTACCATCCATACCGGTTGCAAGTGCTGCCTCCGTTATTTCTCTGGTAGTGTGCCATTGGCTTGTCCTCCGTTTACTGCTCCTGCCGGCTGCAAGTGTCTGTCTCCATTACTGCTCCGGCAGTGCTCATTACTCTATATCTGTGGTACTCTGGCAGTTCACGTTGTTCTGCTAGCCTTGGGTGACCTGAAGCTCTCTATAAAGTGCTATCTCAGCACCTTCACACATGGGACTGTCTACACTCATTGATGAATTTTAACTCCTGCAGTACCAGAGTCCTGGGAAACTTACTCCTCTTGCCTGACCTGTGTCAGTACATACTGCTTGTACCTTTATTTGTACTGGACCTGTGTGGGCAATTGTAAGATTAACCTGCCGTGTGTCTGTATTATACTGCCTGTATACTACAGGACCTGTGAGGGTTCTTATTGTATTGTAAATTCAATAAAACTGTGTTTTTATCCTAAACCATTGTGTCTGTGAGTCGAACAAACCGTTACATGGAGAGACTAGATGGAACAATGTGCATGCACACTGCCTATCTATTTGTGTGTGCAGTTGTTCAATGAAGTTTGAACAGTAAATAAATAGACTTTTTTAAAATTAAAGTAACACAGCCAAGAATAGCAGGCTTTTTGACTGGAGACAGCAGTGGAATCTGGATGGAACACCAAGTTCTTCAGTGCACACCCAGTCTCTGCCAATTTGTATGCAGGTATGCACTTACGTTTGAACAACAGTACTGCTTTGCCTGCTTATTTGTGATCAGGTATGCAGTGCAGTTAATTTTGAACAGGTAATTGTAATGTTTTAAATTGTTTTAACACATAGTCAGGAATAACAGGTGTAATTGCTGGAATTGTATACAATAACCTACCTACTTATATTTTCTAGCTAATCTAGCTATCCATTCTATGTTAACTAACCTACCTAATTAATTACTAGCTAACTTAGTTCTATGCCAACCTACCTACTTAATTAGCTAATCTAACTCTAGTACTACACCCAGCCTAAAATAATCAGCAGAAATAAATTGTGTGGGTTTTATTTCTTCCAACAATGCACTGAACTGTAGACAGATGAGATACTGAGTAAAAGCCACACTGCTCCTTTTCTGGCTGATGTTGCAAGTAAGGAAAACATGGTCCATCCAGATTATATTACTTTGAGAGGGATATCCCTTGGCCAGAATAATGAACACATCACAGATAAAGTAGAGATTCACAGGCTGTAGCAAAGTCCTTCTACTTCCTGCAGGAATGTATTGGCTATTCTGTACGTCAGTCACTTGGTATCTCTACTCTCCATACAGTCCCTTCCCACTTTTCCCATTGAAAGGACATGAATGAATGAATGAATTGATTTCACCAAAAATATTAAAATTGTCTATCATTATTCTGACACTTTTTACACCTTTCTCTTAGTTAGGGTGACCACGGGTCCCGGAACGTCCGGGACTGTCCCTTATTTCAGGGCTATGTCCAGCGTCCCGGGTCCCCTTCAACCGGGACAATGAAGTGTCCCGGAATGAAGCCAAGCCGCCCTGGATGTCAGCCTGCAAGTGGTGTGTCACATCATGGACGCCGCTCGCGGCGTCCATGATATGACACACCGCTTGCAGGCTGACATCCAGGGCGGCAATGCAGCTTACCTGGAGGCAAGCGCTCTAGTAATACAGAGCGCTGGGAGATGACATCATCTCCCAGCGCTCTGCATTACTGAGCACAGCGCGCGGGAGCTTCAGCTCTGTGCCGGAGGAGGCACAGAGCACTTTCCACGCCGCTAGACCACCAGGGACTTAAGGTATGACGGGGCAACTAGGGTGACCACGTCCCGGAATGGCAGAAGGGAAATGTGGTCACCCTACTCTTAGTATGTTGTTTTAATTCAGGTGCTTATTTAGGGATATTCTGAAAACATGAGCTGTAGCTATGCCCAGAGAATTACTGCCATAGAGAAACCTAGGAAGTGAAGAGCTTTTTTGCACTGGATTGAATTCTCTAATCTTTATTTTAGTGCAACCCCCCATTTTGCATGACAGAGTTCATCTCAGTTTTACACCTCAGTGTATGAGTAGACAACAATGACACTTGTGATGCTAAGTGTAAGTTCACACAGGAGATGTGATGTTTGCATACTGGGCAGATGTCAGCATCTTCTTATTTCATTTATCTGCCATGTTTAGAAACCTACATGGATTAAGGGAAGGACTATTCGATCATAATCTGTGTAAATATGTTTTCTCAACTGTATCCCTGTTCTTAAAGCTATCACTAATTCCTATTAATCTTATTTTTTAAATATTTGTTTTATAACTTTAATGGTTAATCAAGTGATACAAACAAGACATTTTAAATAAAACATATGATCCTACAAATCAGTGCACAAGCTACAGCAGGGTAGTAAAGGTCAAGTTACGCAGGGTTTGCTTATCTTTTCTTGTCATTCCTGCTGATTACAAAAGGGAAAGATTTAGGAGTGTATAATTAACTGCCTCTGTTTGATAGGCTTTATCTCACATATGCAAGTAGGAGAAAGGAAGAGGGGTGGGGTGGGGTTAAAAAGAAAGACACAGTCAGTTGTACTAAGTAAGACTGAAAGCAATTCTAGGGCAAACCAAATTCACCATAGTGGACAAATAGATATTCAAATTTATTTAAAGAGATAGTAATGTTTCACAAAAGCAGCAGCTCCAATGAATCTTCATAGTATTTGGGCCACGAAGAGTGTTATTTCTCCTTACTGTGAGCATAAGGAAAACCCTGCCCCCCTTGACAGGTTTTTCAAATTCCCATGTACACTGTCTGACCCCCAGCCTTGTTCCCTTGTTACCAATGGGCAAGGGAACAAGGCTGGGGCAGCTGATAGCTACAAATCCCCATGGACCCAAAGCCTTGTTCCCTTGGGAGTGCACAACATGTATGATACAGAGCTGTGTGGATGATTGTGTACTGCTTGGTGTACCTTTTTTTAACCTTTTAAGTGCCACAGGGGTGTGCAATGCAAATCCCTATGGCATGCAAAGGGTTAAGGGAGTTATTCTATTCGCAGTGATGAAAGGATCCTCTATACCCCCCCGCTTCAGGATTGTTGTACTGCTGGTGATGTGCAAGGGAGGGCATCCCTTCCACGTTGACAGCAGTTCGACATCCTTATATGCTAATGGGGACCTTCTCCTCCCCTCCCCTTGCATCCCTAAATTTTAGCGCATATGGCAATGTGTGTCTACATCGAAAAATCAAAGTACTTTGAACACATCAACAAAATCATATCATCACACTGCATCAACCTTTAGTGCATCTCCCTATTGTGACATCCACCTATGTACATGTAAATCTTTCCATAACTTAATAGAATTTTTAAGATATGTATGGGCTGCTTTCACACAATTCAGGGGAAACAATTTTTCTTCCTGCTTCTTCTCCTGTTTAGAAATTTGTGATATAATGTGTAATATACATTAGGAAATGATGAGTGCAAGGAAAATTGCTGTCCCCCAGCCTGAGTTAAAACAGCATATGCAGCAGGGGTAGCCAACCCTGGTTTGCAAGAACTACTAATCGTACATCTTTTCAGGCTATCATTGCTTAAAGAAACACTATCACTAAAAAATGATCTGGGGTTATATACTCTTCAATATCCTAAACTTCATGCTAGCAACTAACACTTTATAATGACTTGGGTGAGAGCTTTCACAATCACCTATATTTATGTCGCCATTCTTTATTTAAAACTATAATTTAAGAAAGACTTAGCTTTGTTTATTTGCCATTTCATGAAAATTACGAAGTACTGACTGACACATTCTGGCATTCCAGATACTAACATTCCACTCTCCCTTCCAACTACCACTTCCTTCCAGGAAGCACCAGCTCATTTTCCTAAAGTGACCAATAAATAAAACTAAATATCTAATTCATACTAGTCATTATAAAGTGTTAATTCCACTTTAAAGATTCTCAAATTGTTATCAGAGGCATAAAATCTAGTGTTACATGTGCCTTATGGTTGCTTCCATTCATTCATTCATTCATTCATTCATTCATTCATTCATTCATTCATATAATACTCCTCCTACTGTCTCTGTCAATATGAATTCAGCCTAGATTGTAAGCTTCTTGGGGCAGGGTCCCTTTCTTAGTGTATGATTCCCTTGCTGCACTTTTCCTCACAAATAAGGTAATGATTGTACTTAACCTTAATGCTCTTAACCCCCGTTCTGTCGTTTTTTGTATTGTATTATCTCAACTTCTGTTAAGCGCTGTGTACATGTATGGCGCTATATAAATAAAGATACATACATACATTTTCTGGGCTTCCTGCCTCCTATTACCATGTGATTGGTGTCTCTGAACCAGTAGCAAGACTCTGTATTGAGTGTTGTATCATCTATAAATGGCATGAGATTAGGTAACAGCCTTTCTGAATAAAAGAGAAGTGGTTACTAATCACAATAATATAACTGCATTAGCTCTTGTTTCTCTTTACATACTGCACAAAGACAATTAACCAAATGGTGCCTATACACATTTATTAAAAATGCAAGTTTAGCATTAACACATAAAATAACTAATCTTTACAGATACAAGTTGAAAGTACATGATTTTTCAAATTATATAACTGAATTTCATGTTTAGGTGTTAGTGTTCATTTGATTACAGGTGAGTTAATTGGAGTGAATGGGCCACTGACTCATTCCTCTAGCCGATTTATTCTGAATATATGGACTGCTGGTACCCCTTGAAGCCCAGGCCTGGCTACCCATGACAACGTTAATTAAATTTTACATATAAATATATGATTTACAAAATTATTTTTCCGTAGTATTAATAGCTCTGGAAAATGTGAGGGTATTTCTTTAGATGATAAGTCGATGTATCAGAATTGAGATTAATTTGCCTCAAGACTGACATCACAAGATGAGCTTTAGTCATTCTAGAGCAAACAAGCCACACCACAGGGGAAATAAAAAGTTAATTTCTCCTATATTTAAAGAGTTAAAAGATCAATTTAATTCAATAGGAATTTCTAGAATTTGTATGTGTCCCCTATGGTGCAGTTGGTTTGATCTAGTATTATGCCACTTTTTCGAGAAAAAGGCCTTTTGATCATATTATACCTTTGTTTATGTGCACCTTCTAGTGTCCATATTTTATATGTAGAAATCAACCACTTGTGAGCCAACTCTGTACAAGTCACTGGTTTGGTCAGGTGTACCTGTATGAGCCAAGCCCATGCTGGACACGTGCTTGCAATCTCTTCTCTGTAACTTTCACTCCATTATTTTTATTCAGACCTTTTTGGGGGGGCTTAAGGACCCTTCTGATGGCCCCTGATATTGATTGTTAATACAGTGGTGACCAGAAGACACTCACTGCCATGCTCCTTCTTGATCTGGCATTCCTTGAACTTTAGGTCAGATGGGGGGAGCAGAAAGGCCTACTTGTGGCACTGACACAAGGAGGTCCCACTCAACACAGAACTAAGGGGAATTCTGGGTAGAGGAGGAATGAGGTAAGGAGGGCAGTGAGTACTTTCTGGACACTGTTACTGATAACAAACATGATCATGTATGTGATCAATACCGAGGGGGTGGGGCAGCAGGAGGGATACTGATGCCCCTCCAATACAATATAAACAAAAGAAGAAAGAAAAACAATTTAAATTTGTGTATGCCACAGTGATGTCAAAGCAATGCAAATGAACACCCTTATAACATCAAAAACATGCTGCCTGCTTCCTCATCCCTGTTTCACTGGCCACTGATTGTCATAGATCCCCATATACACTATATGACCCACCCAGCCCAATTCCACTGCCCACTGGTAGTCAAAAATACCCTCATACACCGTCTGACCCCCCCCCAGCCTGGTTCCACTGGATGTCACAGATTCCGACATGCACTGGCTCTGGCTGACCCCACAGCTTTGTTTCATTGCCCACTTGTAGCTACAGAACCCCACATATACACTGTCTGACATCCCTAGCCTTGTTCTTCTGTCCACTTCTAACCACAGAATCATACATATCCTATCTACTTCCACAAATCTGCTCCACTGTCAATTAGTTTCCATATAACCACACATATACTCTACTTCCTCTTCCAGCTATTGCCAATTTAAATTAATAAACTTAATTACACTTACTTTAGTTAGGCACACTTGGATAATATCCACAGCTTGTTATTTCTCTACAGAATTCTGCCTGCTACAGAGGCATGCTGTAGAAAAAAGTGGTTGAATTCCAGCAATCCCTCGACAGAAAAAAAATACCAATAAAATAAGGACTATGTTAAAACGGCACCTTTTGCTTTGCCCTGACACTGTCTCTGAACTTGTATTTCTCTGTAGCTGCTCTCCCTGTCATCTCTTCTGTGCAGGTAAAGGTAAGGTAGTTCTGTAAATTAGCTGTAGGGCTACTGGTGGGGCATTTCTGAAATTTAGAGACTGTAAACATGAGAAATATGTCTGTGATTACAATGCTATTGTTTGTAGGAAAAGATGATGATTTCTGCATTTTGTATATATGAGCACAGTGACAGTGGCTACAGTTGTTATAACATACCATAAAGATAAGTAAAATGGCCTAGGCAAATCTCCCATTTAAAGGGAGACATTATTTGTGTAGGTTTATCATGTATTTAACAATTATGGAGTAAATGTACAAGGCATACCTTACATTTTGCTAAATAGGCAACAGCTTTATTTGTATTTTTTATGCATTACTCTTCTTTCACTTAATTTTTTTAAGGGTATGGGCTGTCAGCAAAAGCCTGCCCCATCAATCTGGGGCATGCAAAGCAATGCTTTGGGCACCACCTGGTACTCTGAGAGATAAGGTGAACTCTGTGACTGCTAGGTCAATAAATGCATTGTATTTCCTGGAAATGGTTAATTTTATTCCCAGCAATAAGAAGGGAGCAAGCTCTCACTAGTGATGGTGTAATATGTACCTCCTCATTATGATCAGAATGAGTTAACCTCTTTAACAAAACTGTAGGGAGTGAATCAGAACAGCTCATTGCACTGACTGGAAATGGATTGTCACCGAGAGCCTACTCTACTTTATGGCAGACAGACTGGAGTACTGATATAATTTACTACTTGTATTAAGGTGATTACCCCCTACTGACACTCCTCACACAACTCAAACCATTTCATTAAATACTCAACACCAATAACATATGGCAAAATAAGTAACTTTATTACCTGAGCTTACAGACTAAGACCCTTGGGAGCTCACCCCCCACCCCAATGCAGAAAGAGATGGCTGAGCCACTTATGCACTAAGCCCCTGTCACGGTTCCCCAGAGATGTTTGGGAGTCAGTACGGTATAGTAAAATGCAATGTATTAAATAACAATAAAGATAGCATACACTGGTAATAAGGCAGGAACAAGCAGATGGTCACAGTCAGCAAGCGCTACTATCAGGAATAGTAGACTGCCAAGATTGACCACACTGCTGAAGTCTAGGCCGAAGCCACTGGTAGTCTCAGTTGGAACCAGGAGCTGGAACAGGAGCAGGAACCGGAACACGAAGTCTTGATCCGATGAGCAAGGAACGCTCCTGACTCACACCTGTAGTCAGTATAGCGAAAGAGGATACTTGACTCACGCCTGCAGTCAGTATAGCTAAAGCGGATACTTGACTCACGCCTGCAGTCAGTATAGCAAATGCAGATACTTGACTCATGCCTGCAGTCAGTATAGCTAGTCCACCAGAGTCCCAGGTCCGCACCAAATTGGGTGTCTGCTAAATAAGGGGAACAATCAATAGAATAGTCAGACAGAGCCACAGGTCAGCACCAGAGAGGGTAGTCAAACAAGCCAGGTCATACACAGTTCAGGTAGTCAGCCAGAGCCACAGGTCTGCGCCAGATTGGTTGTCCACTATAAAGGATAAGGCAGAAGAATAGTCAGACAGAGGCACAGGTCAGCACCAGATTGGATGGTCAGACAAGCCAGGTCATACACAGAGCCCAAAGACACAGAAATGCTTTGTACAACAATTCAAGGGCAACTGAGTCAGGACTCAGTCTGCCCTTTAAACCCCTTCTCAGGAAGTAGGTAGGAGGAGCAGCTCAGAGGGAGGAATAGGTAGGAGGAGGCTACAGGAAGCAAACACATAAAACAGAGGCCTGCTTCATTCAGAAGCCTTGCACCTGCAGATGACTCATCTTGCTCTGATGTGTCCAACCACAGCAATACTCCTGCATCAATCCGTGCAGCATGGACGGCCGCTGATGCCGAAGCATAATTTCGAGCGTCACCTGAAGCGGCGTGCTGGAACCAAGGTAAGCTGTAACAGCCACCATTTAGAAACCAGACCAAGTCTGCCTCTGGCCACCATCCTGGGTGGAGCCCTCCTTACTCCACCCCCACCAAGTAATAAGTGGCAGGTTGGATGTCTCCAAACCTTTCACCCCACCCACACCTGATAGCAGCTGAGCCATCCCACTCAGCTGCTATCACGAGAGGATTGCCAGGGTATTAACCAAGAAGTCCCTTGGCCCCCAGTGCCCCTCCCCTCCTGCCCCAGCACATTCCCTGATGACAACCCCCTTTTCTAGCCCAATTAGCAGGCCTGACCATGCAGTCAGTACCAGCTGATGCAAGCCTTCCCCAAAACTGGCGGGCAAGGCCTGCACCCACCTGCCATTGCTAAGTCTAAACACAAAGTCAGTGTTTAGAGAGGCTGACACGACCGGGACCTTCCATTAAGTAATTAAAGCAGTTTATCTAGCTTTTTGTATTACTATTGTTCTTTCTATAAATCTCCCTTCCCCTGATGATGTCAGCTGCTGAACTCTCACCCAAATGTCTTAGCTCATGCTGCTCCTTCACATTTCCTGACTGCTAAGGGGCCCAGCTGCCACCCCTTCGAACCCACAAACGACAGGACAACCAGCTTGGGTAAGAAGAGGCCACATTGTTTATTATTAACTTTAACATAACCAAACTATATGCCAGCTACTCTGCACAATATGAACACATATCAAGCCAGAGTCTCTGCTCCCCCCCAAGCCGTTAGCCAGTGGGGAGGTGCTAATTCTCCAAAGCCATAAGGGGCAATTAACAGTTGCTTATCCACTGGCGAGGACCAAACCGCACACGACATGACCTGCTATGACACTAAAAGAGAAAAATATAGGGGAGGGAGCCTGTATTCAGTAAAAATAATGCGCCAGGAGCACCCAAGGGATTTCTATAAATAATGCGGAAGCCCCGCATTGAACCCCTCCCCCATGTTCATGTTAACAGTTTGAGTGCCACAGGGATGCGCAAAGCATTGCTTTGAAATGTGGTGTGTGCCTCATCTGGCACTTAAAGGGTTAAAGGCAGTAGCATAACAATAGGGGTTGCACCTGCGACCGGGCCTGTCACTCCAAGGGCCCGACTGCCCCCTGCGACCCGACCGCCCGGTGCCACGGACCTCTACCGGCTGAGCTCTCCCTCATCAGCACTCTAGTAATGCAGAGCGCTGGGAGATGACATCATCTCCCAGCACTCTGCATTACCGGAGAGAGGACCGAGTGGGAGCTCCAGCTCTTAACAGAGGTCTGTGCCGAAGGATTCACAGACCTCTTCTGCCACACCGCTGGACCACCATGGAGGTAGGAGAGTTGGGGGCAATGTGGAGAGTTGGACATTGGGGGCAATGTGGAGATTCCCAGTGGGGGTGCTGTGGTCAGGGGGATGGGCCATGGAAATTTCTGCACCAGGGCCCAATGACTTCTAGTTACGCCTCTGGTCAAAGGGTCAGTAATACTCTTAGATGAAAGTATATATTGTAACATTCACAGATTTAGATGTAAAATTATCATACTATGATAGAACTTAAGATGTGGGAAAATCTCTAGGCTGTTTCATCAGGCTGGGGGAACAATTTTGGGCAAGATTCTATTGCCGGTCCTAATTTTATCACTGCTTTTATCTCCATGTTTCCCCATAAACTTCAATAGGAAAATGTTTGCTAAAACGGGTGTTAACATTTATCTCCTGCAATAGAATCTAGCCCTTTATCTTCTTCCATTGACACAGTCATGAAACAACAGCGTTCCTGTAAACAATTATATGCTAGAAACATATCCAAATATGGGGAGGCAATAGAGACGTCTCTTGCATATATAATTATTATAGATTTCCAGGAGGAAACTATACATTTACGACACATATAATATACATATATACCTTTATTAAGACACCATTCTAGGGGAGAAAAAAGGGAGTTTACATAACATCAGTCATGATGGAAATGATGTGCGAAAGTTAGGCAGTTAGAAGAAACTTATGCTTAGAATACCTTGCATTTGATAAAGGTTATCACTGGTTTTATCTAACAGAATCCCATTGAAGTTTATGGAGAAATTTGTAGATAAACCCCTGATAAAGTTATTAACTGTAATGGAATTCAGGCTATTCTTACCTCCCTACCTGACAGAGGTTCAACAGACTCCACACATATTAGTGTATGATCACTCTTGCTAGAGTGCTATCCATTGTATACAGGAATAAAAATTACTATGTGCACATGGAAGGAGAGATCAATAACGATGCTGATTCAAAAAATGGTAAATGGGGAAAAATTTGGTTGCGAAAAGAGCGAGCCATTGCAGGTGCATCTGGAGAAGAAGGTTCTTATTCACCTCTCCATACACTAAAATCATGGGTGTGGGATTGTGTACTGTGCACAATGTGCAAGAAGGTAGTGAAGGGAAGAGGTAGGGACACACCTTGGCACATGTACCCTAATTAAGCACATGAAATTCAACCACCCTGTATGGAAAGGGTATGAAATCATAACCCCAAACAAAGGAAATCAATTGCTGCTCTTACTGTGCCCCTTGTTTCTCCCCAAGAGTGAAAAGAACATGAGCAAAAATCCCACAGAAAGGTAAGTGAAACCCCTGCCCCTCACCAGACTGAAATGTCAACAGCTACAATAACACTTGTGTTGTTGTCTTTTTGTGCTATAGTCTGGGTCCAGGTTAAAATCCCGATTTTCCCCTCAGGGTCCCCCATCTCCTCTCTCCTCGCCACTGTCGCCACTACCAACTGACAGTGAGTCTGCAGATGTGAGTGTCCTATATAATAATTCGCTAAAATGTGTGTAACGCCACAGTCATGCGCAGTAGAGACTGCTGTGCGTACTGCAGTCATGTGCAGTAGAGACTGCCCGCGCCTCGGCTAATACAGAGCTGGGCGGTCTGAAGGAGTGCATTATTTTTATTTATTTAATAACTTGTAAGACATGGAGGGAAGCGTCAGTCTCCCACCACCACCACCACACAGTGATTAGTAAAATGTCCTAATGACTGACACAGCAGTACCTGATTTATTGGGGGTTGATTTAATATTGTCAACATGAACGTCAAGGTGTTTGTTATAGTTGTGTGTATAGTTATATATAGTTGTGCAAATGTGCCATTGCATTTGATGATAATAACTCCACAGTTCCTTTCTGCTGTCAAGGGAAAATATTCCAACACCCATGATTTTAGAGGAGTTGCAGGAGGAGAAGAAAGCTATACTACAGTTGAAGATGAAAGTATATAGACAAATCAGATAAGTCTGACAGTTTCAGTGGAAATGTAAGCACATAGTGCCAACTTAGGTATCCAGTTTATGTTATGATTATATAAGCATTTGTTAGCAACTCATGTACCCGTCAATTACTTTATCAGAAGGCACAGCAGCACCTGCCTTTATACATTGAAACATTAATATACAGCTTATCTTGCATGGGTCATGGTCACCACCCTTCTGTATGAAAGACATTTTAAATGGAAAATATCATTAATCGTTTGGGACAGAAATTCCTAATGTCTCCTATGAATTTTGCCCTGTGCCTTTTTTCAAGAGATGACATCTTCAGCGAGTCCTGGAAGAACTGATGTTGTTTGGAAGGCAAAGGGTGGTCACAACAAATATTGATTTGATTTAGATGTGTCTTCTGTTCACTCACTATGCATTTTATTAATTGATAAATATAAACTATTAGCATGTTTATTTTTTGAAAGCATTCTTACTTTACAGCATTTTTTCTCTCCTTCATAAAACTTTTGCACAGTACTGTATATCGCCTGAAATCTACATTTTGCTAAACTTTATCGGTTAATATTTCAATGATCTCAGGGTTGGTTGATTTTAATACCTTTGAACTCTTCAGATATGCCCTGGAAACTTCGGTTTTGACGGTGCATTATGGGTCTCCGGGGACAGAGGCTGATTCGCCCGATGTGGGAGGTCCTCTGAAACTCTACCCATTTCTGCTCCTTCCCACCATGTTTTTCCCACACCCCTCCTACTTATCCCTCCTTCCCCGCCATGTTTCTCACACATCCCACCTGCTGTTGTGATGCATCTGTTAAGCCCCACCCCCACTCTTGAGTAAGCCCCACACTTTTTTCTACAATTTGCATCAATTATATCCCCCAACGGCACCCTCCAGAAGAGAAAATTCCCAGGTATGTTCATTTTGAAAGTTCCCAGCTATGACCATAGGGGACAAATAAAAATTCCTTAATTCACATGAACTTGAAAATATTTTTTTAACCCCTTGAATGTTAGATAGGTGTATAATATACTGCAAAGCAATGCATTGGAGACCTATCTAGCATTCAAGGGGTTAAAAGCCCGATTTCATTTAACGGGACATTTTTATTTGTTACCTATGATGCAGTTTATTTACTCTAGAATAACTCCAGTTGGCTTTTATAAATATAGGCCATTGTGTTGAGCAACAATCCTTTGAGACATGATTTGGCATTCAACCTATTGACTACATAAAGATACACCCTCAGACCTCTCATTAACCCCTGGATAATAAGGAGGTCTCCAAAATTGCATTGCGTTGAGGACCTCTCTAGCAAAGAGGCTCAACTGCATTTAAAATGTAAATCATTTTGACTCAATTGACAAGGACACACTGACTTACAGAAGGTAAATTGAATATATATAAATATAACAGGTTACACCCTGAAATTTTGCTTTGAATTGTCAGGTTTTGAAGATATATAATATTACTGCCGGAAGGCACATTCCATGCAATTGTTTTTTTTTATGTTGCTTTCCAGAGAATCGCATCTTAAGATTTTATTGAGGGGGGGATAGGTATTATTATAGTCCCCCAGTGGATGAGGGGAGTAAGGGGAAGACATGGTAGTGTTGCCTATATAAGCCAGTATGAGCAAACTACTTTGCTCCTGAAAAAGTAGCCATTTTCAGTACCTACTTTGTGCTTTATTTGGCCATTCACACACACAGAGGACAGCAGGGTGAAATTTGTTTTTGGGCAGGTTATGACCACTTCTACTATAAACTATTGCTTTTGGTGAGGTTAAGTACAAATAACCCCTCTTTGCTTGGCTTGTGCTCTGAGAGATTGATACTAATCTTTTGTTCTGCTCCTATCGTTGGTTCATTTAAATGCCCTGCCCTTTGTCTTAGACTGTGTAGTTTCTTGGTTTTATTTTTATAAGAAATATGTGTAGTTTTGTGTAGTATAGATGCAGCATATTTTCCTTGTCTTTTCTCATACCTGCATTAAGGGTCAAGAGCTCTGCTTTTACTTTTCTCTTATTGTAAAAGATTATTACTCAACATCAAGGGCAAATTCTCCTGCAGCTCATCTAATGTTGTTTACCTTATCATGTGTGTGTCCTAATACAGGACAATCCCTAAGAAAACATATGAATTCTCATAAGTCCAGTGTGAACAACAAAATAGACACTCCAATGTTTTTTTCAAAACTGATAATAGCACTAAAGATCTCAAGAT
Organism: Rhinophrynus dorsalis; assembly: GCA_037306005.1. Taxonomy (NCBI): domain Eukaryota; kingdom Metazoa; phylum Chordata; class Amphibia; order Anura; family Rhinophrynidae; genus Rhinophrynus; species Rhinophrynus dorsalis. The sequence goes on from CM074723.1 coordinate 208,733,075, forward strand.
CTCAAGGTGACTGTACCAATGGGAAATTTTAGGACACAGAGAGACAGAAAGATCTGGGAGAATAAATTGATAACCACATTTAACACTCAGAACTGTGGCCTGAACCGTGACAAGGAATATATGTCACATTATCCCACATAATAAACATATTTGGGCCCTTTGCGTACCAGGGGACTGAACAATTCTTTGCAGTCAATGGGTTGTACACCCTTCTGGTGCTCAGAGGGTTAACCCATTTATTCTATAGACTTAGCGATCTTTGGATGAAGACTAAAACTCACTAGAGCATCAAAAAGACAATAAATATTGTACATCTTTGACAACTACAAGAACACTCTACTGGAGCATAGGGAATGAACTATATATACTATACTGCATAGAAAATTCCCTGCCAGTAGAATTTAAATGTTAAAACAATTTGCATGAGTCTGTAACCTATCATGTATTGTGTATTCAGTTTTAATTATTCCTGAAGAAGAGACCTTGGGCTCGAGTTGCTGTTTTTAAAGTCAGATTTGAGTGTCCTTTTACCCAAGTTGCAAAAACAAAACTTGCGGTATTTATATGCACAGCCAGTAAAAAAAAAAAAAAAAAAAAAAAAAAAGTCCACAAGAATCAACTAAAAACAAGGCACAAGTAGTATACTATTACATACAGTTCTACCACGTGTTTTGTGGTTACATTTTCTGCAGGTAATCCTGCAACTCAAAGTTGAGGCGTAGAAGCCACAAAGATGGTTTTAAAGCTTCGTTGATTCAATGAAAGCAGTGCAGAATACATACACACATCTTCTCTAAGGACAAAACAAATGAAGAACTGGCAAGTTAGCCCCTGAAAGCACCCAAACTAATGGAGAAGTGTCATCTTGCATAATATTGTTGTGGACACCAGGTTATTAGCTGATCTCTACCCTGGTCCCCTTGATGAGGTACCATTGCCACAGCCATTGGATGGTGATACCCTCAGAGGTGGAGAGACTTGGAGCAAGGTCATCAGGGAATACTTTGCCTGTGAGTATCATGCATACACCCACCTCAAGCCAGCAACACCAGTTCACGAACATGGCTTCATATTTTCAAAATTTCAAACATGTTTTGTCTCCAATCCCAGGATGCTGATCTGCTGGACCCCTGCCACTGCACCTGAGTGTTGTGGAAGTGGCTGTTCCTCCTGGACTTCCTCTTCAGAGCTGACACCAACTCCAACAACATCCTGGAACATGCAGCCTGTTACATTCCTCTCCTCTTTCTCTACAGAGTTTTACATGTCACCAATCTGCAGAGGACCCTGTGGCTCATGGATGCAGAAGAGATGTGTGTGTGTGTGTGTGTGTGTAATTCAATTCCCCTTCTTCCTGTAATTGTATGTTCCTACTTCTGACACCATTAAAACATACACTGTGTTCATGAACATGTCATGTTGTGTCATGCTTAAAGGGATAATGTTGGATAATTTTTACAAAATGTAATATTGTAGATATTAAAAAAAATAAATAAACTTGTATAGTTTGAGAGATATAAGGTTCTAAAGTTACCCCCTCCTGCAACTTTCCTAGATGTCAGCCTCTAGCTGACAGAAGCAGATCCTGGTTCAGGCACTAGTTCAGTCATTGTAACCTGTCACATATTGCACATGTGTCAGTCACTACGTGATAGGTTTGACTGTCACTATAGTGCATAGAAAGATAACCCTGCTGCACTAGCGCTCTGCTCAAGAACAGGCTTGCCTGTGGAGACAAGGACTATTACGTAATGCAAAAAGATAAAACTTAACTTTTAATAAAACACTTATAAAAAGCAAAGAAGCCTAAAATAGATTTGAGTCTCCTATGCTGTACTGCCTGGGCACAATTCGGCTTGACAAGAAGGTGAAAGAACGTGTTCGGTATATATATTGGGGTTGAAGAGTTGTGCACAAAAACAAATAGCAGTATGTCCATACACAACACTAAAATCATGATCCATAAAAGTGGTAATTAAGTATCACTCCATCTAAGAGTTATGAACGCTATTCCTGACGTACCTGTCTAAAGTAAATTCAATATCTCAACTCGGACACCTCACTGTTGCTATTCCTTAGAAATTGAGAAAAGAAATAGACCCTGGCAATATCAGGCTTGCCAATATATGATTGATAATGGATCTTAACTAGATAGCCTCAAATGGAAGCACTGTTAGCGGTCTTTTGAAAAAAAACAACCTATGCCTAGTTGCAGTGCTATTGATAATATGGGAGAAGCAACTCTGAATATAAAAATTCCATAGAGCTATTAACTAGAAGATCATTATCCTAAACATTCTTAGTACATATCAGTCTAGTGGGTCTATCACCACTTTACAAGTTATGTTCCTTAGGTAGCTTACTTAGCGAATAATTTTAAAACATTGTTATTATTATTTGTTTTAATTGTTATTTACGCCAAAATTATATTTGAAAGTGTACCTTGCATCCTACTTCCGGGTAAACTGCTCTTGCCGCAGTTTGCTGCTCAGCCTCTGCTCCTGTTACTCTACCCAGCATCCTCCGATGACGGAGGCGTTCTGTTAGTAAGCTGGAGTGATCTCATTGGCTAGATATCGATCTTTGCCAATGAGATCACTCCAGCTTACAACAGAACACCTCCGTCATCGGAGGATGCTGGGTAGAGTGACAGGAGCAGAGGCTGAGCAGCAAACTGCAGCAAGAGCAGTTTACCCAGAAGTAGGATGCAGGGCACACTTTCAACCTTAATTTTAGCACAAATAAAGATTTAAAAAAATAAGTAATAAAGTTTTAAATTTATCCACTAAGTAAGCTACCTAAGGAACATAACTTGTAAAGTGGTGATAGATCCATTTTAAGCAATGCTCCAAGGAATGGAATACCAAGAAATGCCCAGAAAATTCTCACACTACCTTCCCCTTGTTGCAGAGCTCTATGGCATTAATAGCTTAGTATATAGGCAACAGATAGAAGAAGCACCAATAAGTCATTTCTAGCTCCTAATCTGACACAGAATCATATTAGTACTCCCCATCCAGTGTCTGCAATAAGCATTTTATTTAAATTAGTTCGCTTTTTATTTAAGAATTGAAAATGGGTTTTCATTTACAATGACTAGTATAGTTATCCAGACTGAGACCAGAAAGGCATATGCCATTATAGTAATAGATTGTTGGTGTACACACACAGACACACATTTGTAATAATGCAGTGTGGTCAACAAATACATAGAATGGGAAGTAACACGTTTTGACAGCCACAAATGAAGTGACCCGGCATCTTTCATTTTAGAAAATCATTCCTTCTGGTTCATAGAGATTCCTGCAAATAATTACTTTGACCCTTTTCATATGGTCAACTCTAACACAGACTGAATTATGAAAATAAATTTAAGAAACCAATGTATTATTTAATTATTAATAATTTGTACTATACCAGTATATTGATTTTGTTACTTCTGTTCCACCTACATATAGTATATTTCTAATTACCTTCCTGCGTGCACATAGTGTATATTTTACAAAGCATTGAATGACATTAGTCAAGTGAATACGTCAGCACCACTGTAATACTAAGGTTCCTTTATAATGACTGTTCCTGACAATGGCTGCTGAAACATGTTGCTAAGCATTTTATGTCATTTCAGGTGTTACCTGATCATTTTAAGTCAATATTCAGTGGAAATGCTACACTGAAATATGAGTTGTGTGCTGGTGTATTAAGGAAATCTGGAAATGATGAATAACAAAAACAAATCATACTTTGTTCATTTTGTATTGGACTATAACTTTTTCAAAGTAATGTTACATATAAAACCACATGCAGCAAAATAAGAAAAACTATATTCAAACAATTTAACTCCAAGAATCAGAGATTAAACTGAATACTATCAAACTACAATCCATGTTAGTGCCCATATACTCTGGTGTACTGCCACATCAAACCAGTTAAAACTGTAAATAAATGTAGGCACACTAATTTATTTAGAATAAATGATAGCATTTATATGGTTGTTGCTACATAGAATGACTGAGTCCTTCAGGCAGCGTCAGGGCCAGATTTATATGTCAGGAGCAGAAACGTAACACAAAATGCAGGGGCACCCCTGCAAACTCTAATAAGGGGCCCCCGCGTCCCACCTCAATTAAGCCGCACCCCAATTAAGCCCCGCCCAATCAAATTTCCCCACACATATCAATAAATAGACTGGCGTATCAGCAGGGCTGGATTTACATCTCAGGAGCCTGTAGGCATAGAAATCTGGAGTGCTCCCCCACCATGGGCCATCTGCACTGGATACCTCCACAATGCTCCTAATCTCCACGTTGCCCTCACATTGCCCCCATCATTGCCACATTGTCCCCCATTAGCTCCAGTTTGCCACCATCATCTCATATATCCCCCTCACATTGCCCCCGTCATCTTCATATACCATATTGTCCTCACATTTCCCCCATCAGCTCCATACTGCCCCCATCATCTCCATATACCATATTGCCTCCACATTGCCCTCACAATGCCCCCATCAGCTCCATATTGCCCCCATCAGCTCCATATTGCCCCCATCAACTCCACATTGCCCTCACAATGCCCCATCAGCTCCATATTGCCCCCATCAGCTTCACATTGCCCTCACATTGCCCCCCATCAGCTCCACATTGCCCTCACAATGCCCCCCATCAGCTCCATATTGCCCCCATCAGCTCCACATTGCCCTCACAATGCCCCCATCAGCTCCACATTGCCCTCACCATCTCCATGTTGCCCACAGATTGCCCCCCTTCGGCTCCAACTTGCCCCCACCATCTCCATGTTGCCCTCACATTGCCTCCCCCCCTTGTCTGCTTCCTACCTCCCCCCGTTGTCCGTTTCCTACCTCCCTGGTAGGAGATCTGTCATCTGTGCCTCCTTTGGCACAGTCTTGTACCCGTGTGGTCTCTTATTCAGGAATGCAGAGCGCTGGGAGATGATGTCATCTCACAGCGCTCTGCATTCTTAAAGAGGCGACGAGAGAGTTCAGCACCTACAGGACTGTGCCAAAGGAGGCACAGACCTGTCCTGCCGGGGAGGTAGGAAATAGACAACGGGGGGGGGGGGGCGGACATGTGAGTGGGTTCCGCTGGCGCAGCCAGCGATGTAGCTAGTTTTTAAAAAAATAATAATAATAATTTAAAAAAAAAAAAAAAAAGAATCTTAAAAAAAAATCCAAATGGCAGACGTCCCTCGGTGGTGTGCCGGCCCAAGACATTGTGGTACCTACCTGGTGCTGCACCCCCAACACACACTACATCCATATTTAGCCTAAATATTGGTTTTGCTCTTATACATGGTTGGTGTCTACAGACATATTGTAAATCAGAGTGCATATTCACAGCCCCTGGTGACTTAGGGCTCGATCCAAATGTTGGCGTTAAAACCAACGTGAAGAAAAAAACTGCCTTCGCTCGTTAAGCAAGACCAGGTAACGTGAGATTCAAATCTTCCTTACCCAGAAAGCCTAACGAGCGATAACCAACAAAATACACGTTAACCTTAAACCTGCGTCGCATAGAAAATCTTACCTAAAAACACACGATAAAAATGTTACCTACAGGGCCGGTGCAAGGATTTTTGTATACACAGGCGAAGGTGCATTTTGATGCCCCCCCCCCCGACCTTGCCACAATCCCCTGCCCCCGCCCACATATTTACCTCCACACTCTCCCCACCACCACAATGCCCCTTCCACAATGCTCCCTTCATCTCCACAATGCCCCTTCCACATTGCCCCTTCATCTCCACAATGCCCCCTTCATCTCCACAATGCCCCTTCCACAATGCTCCCCTCATCTCCACAATGCCTCTTCCACAATGCCCTCTCAACTCCACATTGCCCCTTCCACAATGCCCCCTCAACTCCATAATTCCCCTTCCACAATGCCCCCTCATCTCCATAATTCCCCTTCCACAATGCCCCCTCATCTCCATAATTCCCCTTCCACAATGCCCCCTCAACTCCATAATTCCCCTTCCACAATGCCTCTTCATCTCCATAATTCCCCTTCCACAATGCCCCCTCATCTCCATAATTCCCCTTCCACAATGCCCCCTCAACTCCATAATTCCCCTTCCACAATGCCTCTTCATCTCCATAATTCCCCTTCCACAATGCCCCTTCATCTCCATAATTCCCCTTCCACAATACCTCTTCATCTCCATAATTCCCCTTCATCTCCCCACCTTGAGTCCCTGGTGGTCTAGCGGCGTGCCACTGCTTAGAGCTCTGTGCCTCCTTCGGCACAGAGCTGAGGCTCCCGCGCGCTGCTCTCAGTAATGCAGAGCGCTGGGAGATGATGTCATCTCTCAGCGCTCTGTATTACTACAGAGCCTGGGTCTCTCTGCGGTGTGTAACATAGACGCTACGAGGGAGCGCTGATTTACACTACCAAGCGCTCCCTCGCGGCGTCTATGTGACACACTGCAGAAAAACAAACAAACCACAACTTCCCTCTTTTCGGCGCCCCTCCATGGCGGCGCCCTAAGGCAGCTGCCTGTTCTGCCTTAATGGCAGCGCCGGCCCTGGTTACCTAGCACCACAGCCAATCACAGCACTGCAAAGTATCAAGTTCAGTCAGAAAATCCAAAACCCACGTCTCTAGTTCTGAACAGCTTTCTCTGTGCTTCCCTACCCAGCCACTAGGGGAACACAGAGAAGGCTTTCAGCACCATGGACAGCTTTGAATGCCATAGGGATGTGCACTGCTCACCCCTGTGGCATTCAAAGGGTTAAAATCAATAAAACTAGTACACCAAGCACTACACAATGCCCCTTCCACATCCCCCCCCTTAGTATGTCACATATATTGCATATATGTGACATACTAACCCCATCCACATCCACCTCATGGACTTCCATGTAGTGGACAAATCTGTCTTTTATTCCACAATTAACCCTTTGAGTACCAGAGAGGTAGGAAAGCATTGCTTAGCATGTTTCCTACCCCTCTGGTACCCAAAGGGTTAATAGGCAAGGTATGGACTACATACCTTGCCTATATATATATATGTGTGTGTTTGTGTTTGTTTTACAACATTGTACAATGCCTTGTGAAAAGGGACGCATTGCACAAGGCGACCAGGCAGCCGGGCACAAAACCAACGCGTGAGGAGAGGTATTGGTGGAAGCGGGCAGCAAATACAAGCCTACCACCCGCTTCCTCCAATGTCTCTGTCCCTCCTCCCGCTTTCTCCAATACCTCACTAGTCACCAGGGTTTTCTTATGCTGCGGGCTTCACAGCCGCCCGCAGCAATGGTATAAAGAATAAATACAGAATTTATAAATAAAGATGAGGGAAGCGCTGCAGTCACAGCGCAGCCTGCTCCCTCAGTTGCATTTTAACCCTTTGAGTGCCAGAGTGGTACGCAACGCATTGCTTTGCAATGCGTTGCGTACCACTCTGGCACTCAAAGGGTTAACTTAGATCTCAACCATTCATGATGCCCTACTTACTGTGTCCCTTTGCTTTTAGTACTTTTGTCCACTCTCAGTTTGAAGAAGAGTGGAGCAAAAGTACTAATAGCAATGGGACACAGGAGGTAGGGGGTTAAAAATGAATGAGCTCTAAGTTAAACTGTCTAATAATACTATTTTAATAAAAAAAAAGTTTAAAACACAAACAAGCACACACATATATATATAGGCAAGGTATGTAGTCCATACCTTGCCTATTAACCCTTTGGGTACCAGAGGGGTAGGAAACATGCTAAGCAATGCTTTCCTACCTCTCTGGTACTCAAAAGGTTAATTGTGGAATAAAAGACAGATTTGTCCACTACATGGAAGTCCATGAGGTGGATGTGGATGGGGTTAGTATGTCACATATATGCAATATATGTGACATACTAAGGGGGGGATGTGGAAGGGGCATTGTGTAGTGCTTGGTGTACTAGTTTTATTGATTTTAACCCTTTGAATGCCATAGGGGTGAGCAGTGCACATCCCTATGGCATTCAAAACTGTCCATGGTGCTGAAAGCCTTCTCTGTGTTCCCCTAGTGGCTGGGTAGGGAAAAGCACAGAGAAAGCTGTTCAGAACTGGAGACGTTGGTTTTCTACTCTTACTTGTGTGCTGTTCTCCAAAAACAATAGGTGTTAGATTTCTGGAGAGAAATGTTGCAATTCAACGCGAGTTAGCCCTAACTCCAACATTTGAATAGCTTTTGGCGTCGCTTGTACATTATCCTCTATGGGTGAGATCTTGCTGTTCTGGCGACCGGCGAAGTGTGTTTCAGAACTGGCGTCGCTTGTTACTAGTGGAACATTTGCATTGCTCAGTTGACGTTAAAACCAGCGTCTCCAGTTTTTTCTGGCAACGCCAACATTTGGATCGAGCCCTTAATCTGTCTGGACACAAGACCCCAACATCGTCTTTACTGGCTGAAATTATTTCAGACATTAAAGATGATGTTTGGGTCTTGTGTCCATAAACAGCTTGTTACCAGGGCTGTAAATGCGCACTCTGATTTATATTATGTCTGTAGATACCAACCAAGTGTAAGAGCATAACTGATATTTAGACTAAATATCAGTTATGCTCTTACACTTGGTTGCACTTGGTGTCTATAGGCATATTGTAAATCAGAGAGCCCATTTACAGCCCCTGGTGACTTGGGAAGGCAGAAAATAGGAAGATGAGGGAAATAATAACCAGCTCATTATCCATCTCTCACCCCTGGGCCCTGGGTGAACTCAACAATAATAAAAAGAATAGCAGCTCCATCAAAGAATAACCTCACACAAGTATATCTAAAGACTCAGCCCATCTACTGGAGAAGAAAAAAAGTGTACTGTGTAACATTAGGTTAACCCTTTGAGTGCCAGAGGGGTACAGCATGCACTGCAAAGCAATGTGTGCCATACCCCTCTGGCACTCAAAGGGTTAAGTATTGGTGTGCGGGTCTAGATGCTCTCTTATAATCCATCAAAATGCAATAAACACAAAAAGTGTGACGCGCACCACCATAACTTCATATCCTACAACGTCACACGAGAAAATCTTGTGAAACATATCTTCTTTAATGATATACATATAAAAATAAATGAAACCGTTGTGTGAACATGTACAGAAGGCCAGCGAATGTTAACGTGTCTGATCAACGCGTTTCGTACGAGCGCAGTACTTAGTCATGATCAAAGGCAACGGCCGGCAAACACACCCTTCTTTTAAACAATGGTTAACCAATTAAAATCCGTGCCATTCAGACTCCAGCCTATCAGAGAGATAATTCTCTGTCTGTACGTATGACCGCTCGCTTTCAGGTGAAACTCCATGTTCTTAAAGGCAATGTTCATCAAGATATGTAAAATATATATCTTAAAATAGACCCCAACATCAAAACAATGAATCCGGTGGTAGAAAATGGGATCTTAAAATCTATCTCACATTCCTCATAGCTTTGAGGATTCATTATTCTCCATATGGATTGTGTCTAAAATAATCACTATTTCAATCCGCTACTGAGAGTGGAGAAAGACTGAAGATTCCCCTTACCCACACACACTCCATTCATTTAACTCTCAGATGAATGATTGTTACATGGAAGTTCCATCTGAACATTAACCCTCCGGGCGCCGGAGGGGCGCACGCCGCGGCGCATTCACCCAGCACCCAGAGTATCGGACTCCTTAGGTCAATATTATATCAAAGACTTTTAATGACTATATCAAACTATTGACTATTTTAATGTTATCAAATGGCCAATGTCCTGAACAATGGTGGATTCCCAATATGGCTCTGATCAATGGTAATCACATCATGGGTTTTGTGCCCCTGTGCCTGAATCATTCAAAACCTAACATACAAAATTAAAATATGCTAAGTTTTAAAATCAATTAGAACTGAGAAAAAAGAGAAAAGACAGAACACGTTTTTAGAAAAATATCAAAATATGGTAACAAAAGATAAGATGAGGCTCAGCCAAAGCACCATGTCTATACTATTTTGTATTGTTATCCCAACATTCTCATCGGTTACCTCCTTCGTCCCTATAACATTTCCCTGGGTGAACTCACTCAGTTCCAGACAGCCACTGCCACAGATCATGCACACAAACACAGTGCATTGCGGTGATTTTCCCCACTGTCTCACAACACCACACTCATGGTATGCACTCCAACCAGCCAATGAGGATGGACCGCAGTGAGTGAGCAAATATGCTCCTGTATAAATGGGTACACAAAATAAACATGCCTTGGGGCAGAAAACTGCCTCCCCTGACAAAGTGCCGCCTGGGTCCATGGACCCAACGGGACCCATGTAAGGGCTGGCCCTGACTTAATCCCTTGAGTGCCAGAGGGGCAAGCCATGCACTGGACACTAGTATACACGTAATCAAACAGCATCACAACTAGCCATAAACACATATAACCTCAGCATCACAACCCATGTATATAACATCACAACTTTAACACAATGTCAAACAGCATCACAACACGATACAGATATATAACAGAGCATCAAAGCTCGACCTAATATATATATTTATATAAAAACTAGTATGAAAGCTGGTATACACGGGCTAAAGTGAACCCAGTGGCCCAGGCTGCTACCCCGGAGCCAGGAGCAGAGACAGGAGGTGAGCCCTCTGGTGCTCCCCTCTCAGCGCATTTGGCGAGTTTTTACTGCACATGACTGCATCGTTCCAGTCCACAGTGAGATTCGCAGGCTAGTGTTTTATATTAGTTAGATACACGAACACCAGCCATTATGAGCCTTATACTGGATGGCTGTCAATGTGAGAAGCAGCCAGCAAATAAACTTGGATGGCGCTGAGATGGGCCAGGTGGGAGTTAGGCATCTACGCTGGCCAGTGGGGAAGGGGAATGCAGAGTGTGCACAGGAGCAGCAGGCAGAGAAGTGAGTCACTGGACTCACATGCTCCTGCATCTCACATTTCTATTTATGGGTGCACGGAGGAGCTTCCTAACCAGATTTCATTGGGTAAAATGAAAAATTGCCCCGTCCGCATTAACCCCTTGAGTGCCAGAGGCAAACGCAAATCATTGCAAAACAATGCATTATGTACCTCTCTGGCACTCAAAGGGATAACAATTATGAGGAAGGATCAGTGTACCTGTTTTTGAAGAGCCACATGAGAAGAGGCCATGCAGTACATGCTGGTTTTCTCAGAGCAAGTTTGAAAGAGGCCACCCGAAAGATTAAGAAAACCAGCATTGTACTGCTTGGCCTCTTCTTACGTAGCTCTTCACATACAGGTTCAGGAACAATGTGCTTTGCAATAGTTTAGCTAATCCCCAGCACAGTCTACACACTTAGGGCTTCAGCCCCCTTAACACCCCTCTCCAGTCCTTTACACTTACGCAGGCAGCACCAACATCCAGGGCTGGTGCAAGGATTTTTTGCCACCCTAGGTAAAACCTCATTTTGCTGCCCCCTTGGCTCCACCCCTTGTTTCCCGCCCCTTTATACCCCACCCACTTATACCCCCACCTCTTATAATGATTGTTAGAGAGGCGTTCAACACATTGTAAATCAATAGAAATTTTATTTTTCCCTATGTTATAACTGGTATGCCCTATAATTCACCTATAATTCACCCATTTTTCTGAACACATCAGTATCACACTAACGTTTCTCCATCCATTCTTGGGCAGACTCAGACTTTACATACTTTATTTTTTAAGTATCTTTTTATTGATTTATTTATGTATTTATGCATTGATGTATTGTGGGTGTGTAACGTGGAGGGGCATGTAATACATTGGCGGTATTACTCCTTGGAAAACAACTGAATTTATTTAGCCTCATTTGGCAATTGTGTCGGCTGAAGAATCATATTTCTTAATGTAACCCCTTGAGTGACAAAGGGAGTGTCAACCCTTTGGCATTCAGAGTCAAAGTTAATCATGAAACATGTTGTTACATTTCTCAGTAATCCTTTCAGTGCAGGGATTCTGCACAGTGGATCCTCTGGCACTTAACCCCCTTCCCGACAATGGACGTACATGTACGTCCCACAAAAACTGTCACTTAGTAACAGAGGACGTACATGTACATCCCGGAAGTCCGGGTCCCAGTGTGGCTGCACGCCATTTGGGAACTCTGGAATAATTTAAAAAAATGAATAAAATTCTTAGCCGGGCGTTAAGTGACAGCTGCGTGTACACGCAGCCAGTCACTAAGGGGTTAAAAGGTTACATTTACCTTATGAGCCGCACTGTTGCTTTCCTCATTAACCGATTGAGGGCCAAGGGCTGTTATAGAGTATTACACACTCTCTGATACCCCAGAAGCCATCGATCACAGATTGTTAAGATCTTGGATTTCATTATGGAAAAAAATAAAAAAAACACAAAAAATAAAAAAAGTGGTTCAGGAGGATTAGTTCTGGATTAGAGTGTTTTAACTTTAATATTAGAGATGTAACATTGTCCCAATACACATCCTATATAATAATTCGCTAAGGATGTTTGTCAGAAGCCATCATGCGCAGTAGAGACGGCTGCGCGCGCTGCAATCATGCACAGTAGAGACTGCCCGTGGTTTGAAAGCATACATTGTAGACCATTCCAGTTAAGTAATTATTTTTAAAAAACGCAATTGTAGCTCTGCTGCAGAGCCTCCGTGTCAGCCGACACGTCTCTCGCTGCCAGCTTTACAGCTGACAGCAGGAAACATCAAACTTTGAATGCAGAAATCTCTCAAACCATAGCAGTTTGAGAGATACGTTTTTTTGCATTCAATTAAACTTTTTAATCTCTACAAAATGCAAAATATTTTGGGGGGGACATTACTATTCCTTTACATAGTAGCCTGTAAAGGGGTATAAAACTGGGGCAGGAATTCTGAAATTATTTGTGCCACACACACAGTTCAGCACAGCTGATGCATCCCTCACAATCTGGAGCTCTGGGCAATTGCCTGCTCTGCCTACTGGAAACTCCTGTCTTGGTCAAATTCCTTCATTACCTGGAACCATTGTGCCTGATCAAGGGGCTTGATTCTATCAGTGCTATTACATCCTTTGTTAGGACCAAAATGAGTTCCTGATAATACACAAATTGTTGTGCCATTGGATTCCTTGGCCAACATCCTCCGCAATGAGGTTGGTCGCAAGACCTCATCCTAAGGCCTAACGCTCATTGCAGCTTTGTGTTCTTACAATTCATATTAAATTCACATACAATTCACATTAAAAAGGATGAGTACTGTAAACATCAAAGGAAACTAGCCAAAGCTTAATGTTTGGCATAGGGTCAAACATCGACTAGTTACTCAGTCACTCTCCCCAACACTAACCCTAAGGTTTTCCCCTGGCCCTCCACTACACCTTACATTACCATTAACATAAAATAAAATCCTAGTCCTAACACTAACCTATGGCACATTCCCACTCAAAAGAGTTGACCAGGGTGAAGAAGATATCATTGGACCAACCTATTTAAGGGTCAGTGGTTATTGTTGAAGGTGTGAGGAGTGGGATTGGGCCATAGGTTAGTGTTAGGACTAAGAGGATTAATACTTTGAGTGCCAGAGGGGTATGCAATGCTTTTAAAATGAGTTGCAATAGCTATGCACGTTGGATCTATGGTATTGTCCTGCGAGGACCTTGTACTCATAAGACATTACCATTGGCAAGGCAGAAGAGGTCCTGACAAGGCAATGCCAGAAGCGGGTGGCAGATGGAAGCATCCCGCATGCTGGGCAACCTTGCCAGGCTGCCAAAATTGCACAACAGAGGAGGAGGATATGGGTAAGCGGGGGGGAGGGAAGCAATGCTCAGTGGAAATTTTTTTGTGTGTGTGACAGGGGAAAACAAGGGTGTGTATTATACATTGGCACCCTTGTTTTCCCCTAAAATCTTGGGTATAATGTACACCTGTGTATTATACACAGGTGCGTATTATACCTGAGATTATACGGTACCATTGTACCTGATGCCTCATTAAATGAGAGTAAAAGTTGACCTCTACTTTGATAAATCTGTGAAGTGTAAATATGTCAGAATGCTGGAGTAGTTTGTGCAGTAATTCCATATACCCCTTTAGTGAATTAATTGACCCCATTGTCCAACGAACTATGGATGCTACAGGGAAGATTCTTCATGCATACTTGTACATAGTGATATGCTTAGGGCCTTTATGGGGTGCATGAGTGCAGTTTTCAAAATCCACAAAGCCCCTGGTAAAATTGTGACTGGAGGCCCCCAAATATAGAAAAACTGCAGAAGCCTTTAAAGTTCAGTTGTAGCGTTCCTCTTGTATGGGAAAGGCAGAAACAAAAAGTGCACCCAGAAAAGTCTCACAGCTCCCTTATCATCCTACTGCAGGATTAAATGGTCCTTTTCCCTGAAATAGACCCTATTTGAAACCCAAGGTGAGACCCCCTAAGACTCAAGGCCACTGGTGAATGCCAGGTATGCCCCAACATTAAAATACCCATGGTGGAAATTAGTGTAGGCAATCAAAAGAAGACACAAGTACTGATAAGATCATGTGACAGAACTGACAAGACACTCTGGCTATCAGAACCAGCACACTTGAGACGCCTGTACACAGACATGGATTCCTATCACATGCAGATTGCTCTCACTTCTGAATTTGCTCCCCATCTGTTTTAGGGTGACCATGTTTACTTTCTGCTATTCAGGGACACACACTTTATGAAAAAGTCACGGTAAAGTCAAGACCCATACAAGGGGTTATACAAATGCAATTCCTCTCTCTAAAATAGGAGCTAAAATCAATATAATGGTGCTGCACCTGTCTTTCGTCTATATATTAAGCTGCCTATGCTGAGACCCCCCCCCATGGAAATGCTACATGTAAATAATGCAGATTTGAGCTGCAATACGTTTTTAATAAAACAGCTCTCAGCAGTAGGAGAGAGTATCATTTTTTTTTTCTCAGCAGAAAAAAAAATAATGTGCAAATCGGCTACTGGGTTTAATTAATGCATTATTTCCTTGTAATGTAGGTACTAAGTCATACATTATAAGGAAATAACGCATCAGTTAAAACCAAAAGCCGATTTGCCTACTGTGGTATATTACAGCAGTGATCTATCATTTTGTTTGTTTTTTTGTTTTTTATTGGGTGGTTGATGATGCATCAGACTCAGTCTGTTTCAGTGAATGCAAACAGGTTAAGATCCATGTATAAATGACTATAAGCAGGGGACATAGGACTTTCTAGCTGTTGAGACAACAAACCTCCAGCCAGCTGCTGAACTAGAATGATAGAAGTTTTAGTCTCCAACAGAATTCAGAGCCAGAAATCCTACCCCTGCTCTGTGGAACAGCACCAGTTGACTGTGACCTTCCTGAAGGCGCTTCCTGGGCACACTGTAAGCAAGCTCTCAGGTTCAATTATTCTGTAATTTAAAAGTGAGCAATGGTGTCAAGCATTGTGAACTTACAACCAGAGCTGCAAATTTAAATTCAGCTCTAGTATTTGAATTTGTAATTTTTAAGTTGGTCAACCACTTGTGTCTCTCCAGCAGTTAAGTCTAACTCTCAGTAATATTGCCTATTGTTACTGAAATATACCAGCGTGCAGTGAGCTATTGGTTCTAACTGATGCATTATTTCCTTGTAATGTCTAAGTACCAACATTAGAAGGAAATAATGCATCTGTAAAGCGGTAGCCCATTGCACAATGTGGTATAGTTCAGCAGCAGTGGGCTATATCACCTGAGGCATCTCATTTAGTATTGTAATGTTTTTACCTGGTGGCTTAGGGATGCTAAGTGTCTTACACAGTTGCTGAACGGTCCCAGTCAGTGAAGACCAGAAGTCATTCACAGTTCAACCCAGTAGCCACTCAGCTGGTCCTGTCCAGTTCATGTCCTGTGACTGCCTGTGCGACTGCTACAATCCCCACTCCCAGACTCCACCGCTGTCTCTCAGTCATGCACCAGTCAGCAAAAGAGAGAGGAGCATCAACATTACGCATCTCTCAATGGCTAACTTGGCGGTGCAGTTTGTGCAGTTTCCACAGTTCAGGGACCAGTGCCTCCTGGAGTCTGCTACCTCAGTGCCTGTGCGACTCTGAACAGAATGAGGTCACAGCCAGCATTGCATTTGCAGCACAGACATATGTTCAGAATGTCAGCTTTGTGTTACTCAGAATGGCAAGCTGCTGCGGATTTATTCCGGGACTATTAATTGTCCCGGTGGAGGGTGGGCCAGGACGCAGGACAGAGGCATAAATTAAGGGACTTTCCCAGGCATTCTGGGACATGTGGTCACCCTAATCTGTTTAAAGGGCCTATGCTATATATAAACGACCTTGGGCTGGATTATATTGCTGGTGCTAAATGTTAACACCCGTTTTATCAAACGCTAGTTTTGAAGGCCTCGGCTGCTGCCGCAGAGACAGGCACTGGGCTGTTCGGAGTGCCCTCCTCCGGATCAGCCGGCGCATTCGGCTAGTCTCTACTGTGCATGACTGCATCGTTGCGGCATTCTTTACTGCGAAAATGTGTGTTGAGCACTGAGGGAGCGATGCATTCTAACAAATTATGTATGTTGATTTTCCTATTGAAGTCTATGGGGAACCTGGAGATAAAAGCAGTTATAAAATTAGCACCTGCAATAGAATCTAGCCCCATGTGTGTTATGACAAATAAAGAAAGGCCATTTAGTTACAGCGTATTCATAATGGCATTAATGACTGAAGTCAGAAATAATCCTATTTGACAAAGAATATGTTGTGTGCCACAAAATCTATTCTGTTTGTGAGATAAAAAATATACAAAAATATAAATTCAGTTATTTTGTTTAAACATTTAAGGACTAGAGGGTTGTGTAGTGCATTGAGAAGCAATTTGTTGTGAACATCTCTAGCCTTTAAAGCAGTGGTTCTCAACTCCTGTCCTCAGGACCCACTAACAGGCCAGGATTTGATGATTTCCCTGTTGGAGCACAGGTGAGTTAATCAATGTGAATGAGCCTCTGATCACCACACCTGTGCTCTAGCAGAGAAATCCCTAAGTCCTGGTCTGTTAGTGGGTCCTGAGGGCAGAAGTTGAGAACCACTGCCTTAACCCCTTAAGGACCGGGAAAATCTGAGTTTGATTTGACTTAAGGACCGGAGCAATTTTGACTTTTTTGACTATGTCTTTGTTCAACCATATTTTCTCTTTAATTCCTTTTGTGCACCCACATAAATTATATACTGTTTTTTTAAGCACAAGTAGGGCTTTCTTTTGATACCACAATTATATGAATACCTCATTGTTTAATTTGATTAAAATAGAAAAAAAGAGGAAAAAAATTGAAAAAAAACAACATTTTTCTTATATTTTCGTGTCAGGATTTGCATACAATTAGTTTATGACAAAAAAATACCCCTAAATATATTCATTTGCTTCTCCTGAATATAAGAATACCCCATATGCCTAGTATTTCAATCACTTCCTCACATTTACAAGGTAAATATTACAAGATGGATGCCATTATTTCCAACTTGTAATTTCTCAACAATTGGCATGTGAGCATCATAGCTTAGCTGACGGTGCCAGAACCAAAAATGTCCCACAAAGGTATATGTTTCTGAAAACTACACAACATAAGGTAAATAATCAGGAGAATTTTGGAGTTTTTCATGCAGCTATTTTTCCAGAAAAAAATTTAAAAATTGTGTTAATATTTTGTTTTTTTGCAGTTTTCACACTTACATTTCAATACTACTGTTGATATCAAGCACATGATAGGTGAAGATTTTTAAAAATGCATTGTTTAGTGTTCAGCTCCTTCTTCTGAGTACAGCAATACCCCATATGCATAGGTTTCTCAAGGTTTGGGAGAGCTACGGGGCCCAAATTGGAACATGCGCGTTTCCAGTTTCACACTTTGAATTTTCACAGCTTGCATCACTGGTGCCATGTCTCATTTGGAGCTGTGTAACAATGCTCCACTCTAAGATTTCCCCCCAAAAGTATATATTTTTGGAAAGTAGACACCCCAGGCTTTCATTTTATGTATGTTTTCAATTTTTTTACGCAGCCATTTTACCACCAATCACTCGTAAATCTTGACGTAAGTTAAAAAAACAGCGTTTTTCACACTTGCACTTCAATGTTGATGTGAATTTCAAGCACATGATAGGTGAAGATTTTTAAAAATGCATTGTTTAGTGTTCAGCTCCTTCTTCTGAGTACGGAAATACCCCATATGCATAGGTTTCTCAAGGTTTGGGAGAGCTACGGGGCCCAAATTGGAACATGCGCGTTTCCAGTTTCACACTTTGAATTTTCACAGCTTGCATCACTGGTGCCATGTCTCATTTGGGGCTGTGTAACAGTGCTCCACTCTAAGATTTCCCCCCAAAAGTATATATTTTTGGAAAGTAGACACCCCAGGCTTTCATTTTATGTATGTTTTAAATTTTTTTACGCAGCCATTTTACCACCAATCGCTCGTAAATCTTGATGTAAGTTAAAAAAACAGCGTTTTTCACACTTGCACTTCAATGTTGATGTGAATTTCAAGCACATGATAGGTGAAGATTTTTAAAAATGCATTGTTTAGTGTTCAGCTCCTTCTTCTGAGTACGACAATACCCCATATGCATAGGTTTCTCAAGGTTTGGGAGAGCTACGGGGCCCAAATTGGAACATGCGCGTTTCCAGTTTCACACTTTGAATTTTCACAGCTTGCATCACTGGTGCCATGTCTCATTTGGGGCTGTGTAACAGTGCTCCACTCTAAGATTTCCCCCCAAAAGTATATATTTTTGGAAAGTAGACACCCCAGGCTTTCATTTTATGTATGTTTTCAATTTTTTTATGCAGCCATTTTACCACCAATCGCTCGTAAATCTTGACGTAAGTTAAAAAAACAGCGTTTTTCACACTTGCACTTCAATGTTGATGTGAATTTCAAGCACATGATAGGTGAAGATTTTTAAAAATGCATTGTTTAGTGTTCAGCTCCTTCTTCTGAGTACGGCAATACCCCATATGCATAGGTTTCTCAAGGTTTGGGAGAGCTACGGGGCCCAATTTTGAACAAATATTGAATTTTCACATCTTGGTTAACTGATGCCATTACTCATTTTGGGCTATGTTCCAGTGCTGCACTTTAGAATTCCCCCCAAAAGTGTATATTTTTGGAATGTAGACACCCCCAGCTTTCATTTTAGGTGTGTTTTCAAATTTTTTACACGGCCATTTTACCACCACTTTCTCATAAACTTGACGTAAGTAAAAAAACAGCGTTTTTCACACTTTGCCTTCAATGTTGATGTGAATTTCAAGCACAGAATAGGTGAAGATTTTATAAACTGAATTGAATAGTGTTCAGCTCCTTCTTCTGAGTACGGCAATACCCCATATGCATAGCTTTCTCATGGTTTGGGGGAGCTACGGGGGCCAAATTGGAACATGCGCGTTTCCAGGTTCACACTTTGAATCTTCACAGCTTGCGTTACTGGTGCCATGTCTCATTTGGGGCTGTGTAACAGTGCTCTTTTTTAAGATTTCCCCCCAAAAGTGTATATTTTTGGAAAGTAGACACCCCAGGCTCTCGTTTTAGGTGTGTTTTCCAATTTTATACACTGCCATTTTACCACCAATCCTGTGAAAATTTGACGTAAGTAAAAAAAATTCAGCATTTTTCACACTTTGCCTTCAATTTTGATGTGAATTTAAAGCACAGAATAGGTGAAGATTTTATAAACTGAATTGATTAGTGTTCAGCTCCTTCTTCTGAGTACGGCAATACCCCATATGCATAGCTTTCTCATGGTTTGGGGGAGCTACGGGGGCCAAACTGAAACATGCGCGTTTCCAGGTTCACACTTTGAATCTTCACAGCTTGCGTTACTGGTGCCATGTCTCATTTGGGGCTGTGTAACAGTGCTCTTTTTTTAATATTTCCCCCCAAAAGTGTATATTTTTGGAAAGTAGACACCCCAGGCTCTCGTTTTAGGTGTGTTTTCCAATTTTATACACTGCCATTTTACCACCAATCCTGTGAAAATTTGACGTAAGTAAAAAAAATTCAGCATTTTTCACACTTTGCCTTCAATGTTGATGTGAATTTCAAGCACAGAATAGGTGAAGATTTTATAAACTGAATTGATTAGTGTTCAGCTCCTTCTTCTGAGTACGGCAATACCCCATATGCATAGCTTTCTCATGGTTTGGGGGAGCTACGGGGGCCAAATTGGAACATGCGCGTTTCCAGGTTCACACTTTGAATCTTCACAGCTTGCGTTACTGGTGCCATGTCTCATTTGGGGCTGTGTAACAGTGCTCTTTTTTTAAGATTTCCCCCCAAAAGTGTATATTTTTGGAAAGTAGACACCCCAGGCTTTCGTTTTAGGTGTGTTTTCCAATTTTATACACTGCCATTTTACCACCAATCCTGTGAAAATTTTACGTAAGTAAAAAAAATTCTGCATTTTTCACACTTTGCCTTCAATTTTGATGTGAATTTCAAGCACAGAATAGGTGAAGATTTTATAAACTGAATTGATTAGTGTTCAGCTCCTTCTTCTGAGTACGGCAATACCCCATATGCGTAGCTTTCTCATGGTTTGGGGGAGCTACGGGGGCCAAATTGGAACATGCGCGTTTCCAGGTTCACACTTTGAATCTTCACAGCTTGCGTTACTGGTGCCATGTCTCATTTGGGGCTGTGTTACAGTGCTCTTTTTTTAAGATTTCCCCCCAAAAGTGTATATTTTTGGAAAGTAGACACCCCAGGCTCTCGTTTTAGGTGTGTTTTCCAATTTTATACACAGCCATTTTACCACCAATCCCTCGTAAACCATGACGTAAGTAAAAAAAAAAAAAAACAGCGTTTTTCACACTTAGGGTTGGCGGCAGTATACTGGGCTGCATACAAATTGGTTTGGGAAACAATTTCACCTAAAATGTCTTCCCCCAAAAACAAATCAAAAAAATGATCATGGATAAATCCTTCCACATCAATTTGAATCCCTGGGTTGCCTGTGAATTCTGAGATTTGTGGGCATAAATTGATACCCATTCATTAGGATCCGGAGTGGCAGGTGTTGGGGCATTTCTTTGGGCAGGTCTTTTGGCAGGTCTTTGGGCAGATCTTTTGGCAGGTGCTGGGGCAGTTGCCAGGGCAGCTCTTGGGGCAGCACTTGGGGCATTTCTTTGGTAGGTCTTTGGGCAGATCTTTTGGCAGGTGCTGGGGCAGTTGCCAGGGCAGCTCTTGGGGCAGCACTTGGGGCATTTCTTTGGGTAGGTATTTTGGTAGGTCTTTGGGCAGTTCTTTTGGCAGGTGCTGGGGCAGATGCCAGAGCAGCTTTTGGGGCAGTGCGTCTTTTCTTGACAGAAGGCCCAGCGTCATCACTAGAGCTGCTCTCACTTTCTGAAAACTGCGCTATGTCAAAATCTGACGCAGTGTCTGTTGCCTCAGAGTCAGACGCCAAAAAGGCATATGCCTCTTCAACGCTGTACCTGCGCTGCATTTTGCCCACTAAAAAAGCTTTTTTTTTTCTTACGCTATCCCTAAACCTAAATCTAACCCTAAAACTTACCCTAGCCTACGTATATCCTGAACCTACCTAACCCAAGTGAACTACCTATCTAAACTGCACTTATTATATATATTTTTTTTTGGGGGGGGGTTTGGGGTTTTTTGGGTTTTTTTTTTTTCTTACGCTATCCCTAAACCTAAATCTAACCCTAAAACTTACCCTAACCTACGTATATCCTGAACCTACCTAACCCAAGTGAACTACCTATCTAAACTGCACTTATTATATATATATATATATTTTTTTTGGGGGGGGGTTTTGGGGTATTTTGGGTTTTTTATTTTTCTTACGCTATCCCTAAACCTAAATCTAACCCTAAAACCTACCCTAACCTACGTATATCCTGAACCTACCTAACCCAATTGAACTACCTATCTAAACTGCGCTTATTATATATTTTTTTTTTTTGGGGGGGGGGGTTTGGTTTTTTTTTTTTTTTTTTCCCCTAAACCTAAATCTATCCCTAAAACTTTCCCTAACACACGTCTACACTAAACCTACCCAACTACCTACCAAAATACCTGAACTATATTTATTATAAAAAAAAAAAAAAAAAAAAAATTAAAAAAAATTTTAATTTTTTTTTAAAAATTTTTAAAAAATCTAAAAAAATTCAAGGGGGATGGGGGGTGTCCCACAGATCAGAAAACACTGATCTGCAGCAAATTGATCACTCCAAGAGTGATCAGATGGGGGGGCACTTATTGATCACTGCAGAACAGTGATCAAAGGGTTAATTTTCTTTATTTAAACTTTTTTTTTTACTTTTTTTTTTACAGGCACACTGGAACACCATCTCCCTCTGTCTCTCTCCACCTTAGCAGTATGCAAGGTGGAGGGAGGCAGAGAGATCTGACAGGGACAGTATTTACAAATACTGTCCCTGTCATTCAGGTTTTGCAACATGTGATTTGCTTTTGAAGCGAATCGCATGTTGCAACAATGTTTCAGCCGCTTGTTACTAAGTGTCCCGATACCGGGACACTTAGTAACAAGCGGCTTGAACTCTTCCATCGCTCCGTGCGGCCGCGATGGAAGAGTTTAACCCTTGACGTACCAGGACCGTCAAGGGTCGTTCGGTCACATTTACCCTTGACGGTCCTGGTACGTCAAGGGTCGCTAAGGGGTTAAAGGGTTTGTAAATTATGGAAAAACTATTAGGCTGACAAAAGGCACCCAATAAATCTTAAACCAGAATTATCAGTGTTAAATGAAGACAAATGAAAGCTCAAACCTTTGAGTTTCAGAAGGGTGCACAATGCATTTCAACCTCTAGTATTCTAGGAGTTAAATAAACTGTAAAATGCCCACTTATCGAAATGAATAAACATTCTCTGTGCAACTCGTTATGAAAATAAATAATGTTTATTTATTAATGAAACCAGTTGTTTTGGCAACACTATAGTCATTTTCAACATCTGTTCTTTTAGAGTGGCAAGTAATATTGCTAAATCCACATGCATTGTCTTTCTGGCTTTCATTTGTTTGCCCAAGGCTTCAACTGGGTCTTTTATACAGACAAGATAATATATTGCTACAGTAATTTATTTATAATATGACAGCACACCTCACAGCACGCTACACAGAAGAAACTAGCCAAACAATTAAATGTGACTGAAAAATTTAACTTAGAAGCAAGTCCCTGGTACAAATATTTTTTTGGCCTATAAGGGGCATTACTAGAACTTAGAGAGCCTTGGGGCTGGTGGGCCCATCATAGCTTTACCCTCTACACCCTATTGGTTACACCCTTGCTAGCTTTCTCTTATTTTCAAGATGAGGTTAAAGAAACAGTGACATAATAATAATCTCCCAGTTACCTTATTATGGACAGAAGATCCTAATGGCTCCTCCTGACTTTACCCTTGTGACTTTGTTCAAGAGTTAACATTATGAATTAATTCTGAATATCATGGCCTTGAAGGTAAACATGACAATTGCTAACAGGACCACAGGACACTCACTCCACCGACAGCACATGATAATCTTCTATGTCTCATGCACTGAAAACTGTTGAAAACCCCCCCAGAAAACTGTCATGTCTACCTCCAAGGACATGACATGCAGGACTGATTAAAGATCTCTTGAACAAAGACACAAGAACAACAGCAGAGGAAAGGAACTTTGGAGCAGTTATATCTGATGATTTAAAGGTAGGAAAGCAATGCAGCAAAGTCATTGGGAAAGCCAGTAGAATAGTATGTGGTTCAGGAGCACTTAGCATTAGAAAAGGAAAGGTCTAACTTTACAGATCACTAGTTCAACCTCACCTAGAGTATGGCGTACAGTTCTGGAAGCCATATCTCTAAAAGGACATCAATGAAGAAGTATAATTTTCAAGGCGAAGGGTTAAAATGTTGAATGTGAACTATTTTTGTCGAATTTAAATGGTGAAAGAAAGTCATGGGAGCACTGTAGTCGAATTTTCAAGGGGAAGGGGTTAAAATGTTGCATGTTAATATCTGTCGAATTTAAATGGTGAAAGAAAGTCATGGGAGAACTGTAGTCGAATTTTCAAGGGGAAGGGTTAAAATGTTGAATGTATAATATTTGTCGAATTAATGTGGTGAAAGAAAGCACCGTAAGTTGAATATTGAAGGGGAAGGGTTAAAATGTGGAATGTGAACAATATTCATTGAATTAAAGTGGTGAAAGAAAGCACTGTAAGTCGAATTTTAAAAGGGAAGGTTAATATGTTGAAGGGGGGCACTTTATCTTGGATTTCTATACTGTATACTGTATTCTGCTCTGCTTTTGTTAGAACAACGATGGTTTTGAAACTGTCGTTATGGCTTCTACTCTTCATCTTCTGAGGAGCAGAATTCCTGGCTTAAATGTATCCACAAAAGAGGCGCTAATGCTGAGCATAGGTAATAAGACACTACTTGCACGTTGTTTTTAGTTGTTTCCTATGGGCTTTTTTGGACTGGCAGTATGTATGATTACTGTTGATTTTGTTTTCACAAGTCGGGTAATGGGATAGCAAAAACTGACTTAAAAAAAGACAACGCCTGTTTTATTTTTAGCATCTGGTAATAGAATCGAGCCCTAAAATGCTAACAGTTTTGAAGCATACTTAACTGATGTTAACCAACTGCACCACAGGGGACAAATAGAAATTTCCAAAACTCCCCATTGATTTAAATGGGGCTTTTAATCCCTTGATTGCTAGAGATGTCTCCAACACACTGGGGGAGATAAAGCAGAGATGACTTCTCCAGTGATGTCACTTCTCCAGTCCATATGTTATTCTATAGAGCCTAAGCACTAAGATCTCCAAGGTTGGAGATATCTTAGTGAATTGGCTCCATAGAATAAAATAGGAACTGGAGAAGTGACATCACTGGAGGCGTCATCTCCCCTTTATCACCTCTTTTCACGCCTTAGTACATAACCCCCATTGTGAAACTATGGGGATTTTTTCCCCACAGTACAGTTTGTTGCCCTAAATTTCTCTAGTTTTCATTTGGGCAAATCATCTCAGGTCTCCAGACTGTCCTTTATGTGGTAGTAGAAAGTGTAGAGCTGACTAGATGGCTATCTAATACATCCTACTTACGTTACAGCTGAATGGACTGACTAGCACATTTATGCTAAGAAACAGGAAGCATGCATCCTACACACAAACCAGCTGATGTGGACTTTTCACACAGGCCTTTCATAGCAACTCATTAAACTCTGTGAGGCTGATGTACTATGAAGAATCAGATAATTCTGGAGCAAACCAACTGCACCACAGGATACAAATAAAAAGACCCAAATCCCTGTTGATTTAAATTAGACTTTTAACCCCCTTGAATGCTGATGAGGACTCCAAAGAATAACTCAATGGGACATTTCATTTGTCCGGTGTGGTGCAGGCTTGTGGAATTATAGGTGAGTGCTGAAGGAGAAGCAGCAACAGAAGAAGAACATAGCAATTTAGAAACCATATATTTAATTGCCAAGTATAGAGGTAACATTATACCTTAACTATAAAGCCAACATTACAATTTTCAGTCAAAGGATCAAAATGATGGAAATGCCTGAAACTGACCTCTCTTTGCCTTTTGGTTTATTTATTATGTATCGATTAGAGCAAATCTCAGGACATACTTTTAATCACTTGAGTGATAACTTTAACCCCTTAATGACCCCCCAATCCAGACAAAGCATTTTTTTTCTTGCTCATTGAATTCTTAGATTGGCGTGTGGTGCTCAGCCGCATAGCAACATCGGAATTCCATGACGTGACAGGATCATCACCAGTCCTTAACTGCTGGACAGCCGTGACAGTCCTGCAATGTCATTAGTCCCTAACGTGTTAATGTTGGCTGTAATGTGTTTTTTTATTGCATACATTTTTTTTAGTTAGAACTAGCATGTTTTCTGTGCATGATCAACATTTTTTTTCATCTAATGCTTTTTCCATAAAGCATTCCTCATGCACGTGATTAACATTTGTTTCCTTATAATATTTTGTTTGATTAAGTGAGCTTCACACATACACAATCAAAATTTGTTGTTTCATATATTGTTCGATCAAGTACTCATCATGATAACAATCAACACCTTTTATCTAATCTTTTATTCCATCCAGTTCGGTTTATGAGCAAGATCAACCTGTTTCTTCCTGCAATATTTTGATAGTTGAGTATGCTTCCCATGTACATTCAACTATTTTTTCTTTCAGATGTTTTGTTTGATCAAACATTTTGTTGTCAAATGTTTTGCACAACTGGACATGGTTTGTGTATGAACAACAGTAACAGTAATGTTTGGTGAAATCAAGCTCACTTTGAGCGCCCTAACAACAAATGCTTTATTCTCCAATGTATAATTTTTAACGTATTTCCTTAATCAATCAATCAAACTTTATTTGAACCTGATGTGTGTCTCCACAAGTTTCTACTAGCAACTACACAAAAATACTATCCACTTTTGCAAAAACATATTGCTTATGGATGGATTGGTAATTCAAACCCCAATATCTTTGCAATATGATCACTGATCAACAAGCAGTAGGTGAAAGGAAATAGTCCTACATAAAACCTATTTCAGTGTCAAATTTGAAAGCTACAGCTACTTGTTTTCTTTTTTGAAATGGCTTCCTGTACTAAAATTAGCATTACTATTAGAGATATGAAGGAAAGTTACATGCTGTTCTGGAAAGCAGACATTCACCCACATCAAATTGTGTTGTATGTCTTTCTACTCCTAGGCTGGTGTGCCCAAATATTTCTATAATGTGGCGCTATAGGAACAAATATATAGGGAGACCTAGAAACAACCCATTGAGAACAAACACAATAAAGTGTCTTATTCTAAGGCATGGTTGCCCCTTCACTGGTGCTACAAGTCACATTTTTCACTCCCATGTGCCATTGCAGAGAGAAAATTTTCATATCTACATCAGACTGGTCCTGCCCTCAGACAGTCCAGCTCCGTAAAGTCAGGCAAATGCTCTCTGTACGAGAGAATCAGCAAAACCACAGACGTACATTTTGGCCTATGTGGACCTCAGCAATGTGGTGTAGCTGATTCCCTCTAGGCACATGGAGAGCAAGGGCCCATGTCAGGGATACCCTCCTACTTAGGGAGACCTAGAAACAAATATTCTGATGAACACCTAAAGAGAATGTACAAGATAAAGTGTCTTGTCCTGAGGCATGGTGGCCCCTCAGTGGTACTACAAGTCTCATTTTTCATTCCCATGTGCCAGTGCAGAGAGGAAATTTTCATATCCATATCAGCCTGGTTCTGCCCTCAGATAGTCCAGCTCCAAAATGTAAGGCAAAACCACAGATGTATGTGACTTGAGCAGCACCTGAGAGGCTACCATGCCTTGAACAAAACATTTAATTTTTCTTTCTCAGTGTGCGTTTGTCACATTTTTGGTTTTGTTGTGGAAGGGTATGGGCATGTGCCCTTGGTTCCATGTGCCTTGAGGGAATCAGCTGCACCCCACTGACGAGGCCCACATAGGCTAAAACGTACGTGTGGAGTTGTGCTGTTTCTCTTGTGCAGAGAGGATTTGCCTAAGATTTTGGAGCTGGACTGTCTGAAGGCAGGACCATACTGATATGAATATGGAAATGTCCTCTCTGCTTTGGAACATGGGTGTGAAAAATGTGACTTGAGCAGCACCTAAGAGGCTACCATGCCTTGAACATAACATTTAATTTTGTTCTTTCTCAGTGTGCATATGTCACACTTTTTGGTTTTGTAGGAACAACTATATGGCATTTTATTTTACATTTCCACCACTTCAAAGACACTAAAATCTTTGAAAAACATGGAATTTTGTATTGTACTGAGTACCTGCTACTAGCCTGAGAAAAATGGCACCTCACTTGTGTGTGTTAACATACCATATGGGGGTTCCAGGAACACTAATACCCGCCACTTTTATTTTTTTAAATTAATTGTCTGCACTAAAATGTTCATAACCATTACATATATGTAAAAATGTTAAGTGAGGTATACAAGTTTTGTTGGAAAACATTCACCCACATGAAGTGAGGGGCCATCTGTCTTTCTACTCCTAGGCTAGTGTACACAGATTTGTGCAGAATGTGCTGCTATAGGAAAAAATTTAGCTATTTTACATTTCTACCCTTTCAAAGATATAGATAGCTTGGAAAAACATGGTATTTCCAAATGCAGTCATTAAATACTGCTTCCCAAGAAAAATGACACTCTGTTGGTATGAGCTGACATATTGCAGGAGTGATAGAAGCACAAAATTACACCAACTACAATCTCTCTTTTTCTTACATTTTTTTCAAACATGACTTGCATGCACTAAAATAGTTGTAACACTACAGAATTTAAGAAAATATAGACAGAGCATTTTGGAAAGTAGGCAATAAGCTGCACCCCTAGGTTAGTGTTCACATCTATTTCCATAAGGTGGCACTATAGGAAAAAACACATCATATTTTTACACGACAATCACTTCAAAGATACTAAAATGGTTTAACACCATGGGATTTCCTAGTGTATTCAGTACCTACTGCCAGCCTAAGAAAAATTGTAGCCCATTGGCTTGGCATACAATAGTAGGTGCTAGAAGCTTGGCTACCAGTGAAACAACGATGGGGAAGCAAACAGTATATTTGGAATTCTGTGGCTACCAGCTGAAGAAGGCTGTGGGGGGGGGGGGTCAGACAGTGTATGTGTGTGGGATCTGAGACCACCTGTTTGCAGGTAAATCAGGCTGGGAGACAAACAATGTTTGTGGGTGGTTTATGATTAACAGTAGACAGCAGAACAATGCTGGGATTCAAAATAGGCGTGTGAGAATGTGTAAGATCCTGTGGCAAATGGATGCAGCCTGGCAGAGTGGGGTCAGACTGTGTATGTGGGGATTTGTGACTAAAAGAGAGCAGTAGAAACAGGCTAGGGGGTCAGGCAGTGCATTTGGGGATTTTTTACTACCATTGGGCAGTGGAAACAGGCTGGTGGGGTCAGCCAGTGTATGTGCGGGTCTGTAACTTCCAGTGGAACCAGGCTGGGGGGAGTCAGACTGTGTAAGTGGTAATCCCAATTTGCAGTGAAACAGGACTGAGGGGGATCAGACAGTGAATTAATGGGAGATCTGTGATTTTCTGTACACAGTGGAATCATGCTGTGAGTCAAGTAGTTTAGGTGTGGCATCTGTGACTACCACTGGGCAGTGAAACTAGGCTTGATGGGGTCAGACACCATGTGGCTGTGACTGCCAGTGGGCAGTGAAACCAGGCTGTGGAGATGTAGGGTATGGGGCATCTGTGCATCCAGGCTGGGAAAGCAGAAAGACATACCTCCCAATATTTTAAATGGCCAAAGTGGGAGACTGCTGTCTTATGTGAGTTTGCAAGGTGCATGTGGTGGGTGAGGCATTAGTAAGACCAATATTTCAAATGGCTAAAGTGGGAGACTGTTGTCTTATGTGGGTCTGCAGGGTGTATGTATGGTGGGGGAGGCATTAGTGAGACCAATATTTTTTCTCTGTATAACTGAATTAATGATTTAGAGCAAGACCATAGCATTTTATTTAAAGTCTAAATGATAGACACATTTACTGACGTTTAAAAAAAATAATGTGAATTTTATTAGCAGTATTCAGACCTCACCGGGGGTATCTGGACCCCAACTGTTCCCTCCCCCAGCTATTGAACTCCTACCAGAAATTCCAGGTAGGAGTGGGCAGTAGGGCGACCACATTTCCATTTTCCCGTTCCAGAATACTGAAATCATCTGAACTGATGTAAAACTATGTAAAAACTGTAAAAATGTTCTTGAAGACTTACTGACAGCAGAGTCACTCTCTTACTGATAGACTCAGCCTCAGGAGCGCCGGCAGGACTCAGTCTCGCGTGCCTGGAGAGCACAGGAGGAGATAAGTTTTGTGCTGCCAATCTGCCACTGCTGCTGCATCAAGTGCTGTGCGGCTGCCTTGTGCCTGTTCCGTTCCAACCGACAGCGTCTCGACTCGCTCACTGCTGCACATGGTCATCACAGATACTCACTCAAAACTTTTTTTGGGCATGCACCACCGGTTTATATGCTGAGTCATGCACTCACCATCCAGCCAATGAAGAGAGGACTATTGTAATACTCTTCTCTTTCATTGGCTGGTAGCGTACAGCCTTGCTGTAAGCAAGTAGGCTGTGAGACTGGGCTGGCAGTGGCACTGGCAGGCAGGCAGAATAGGACCCGGCTGAGTAGGGCAGACTAAGTGGACAGACAGAACTCGGGTGTCTTTGCTAATTGCTACCTTCATAGAAACATAGAAACATAGAAGATTGACGGCAGAAAAAGACCACCTGGTCCATCTAGTCTGCCCTTTAGTATTCCTTTATTGTTATCTTAGGATAGATACATGTTTATCCCAGGCATGTTTAAACTGTGTTACTGTGGATTTATTAACCACCTCTGCTGGAAGTTTGTTCCAAGTTTTTTTTTTTTTTTTTTTTTTTTTTTTTTAAGTTTTTTGTCTACAATAGAAAAGAAGAGAGAAGTAAGAGTGAAGTAATAGTAATAGCCTGAGCTTACCTCAAGCTTGACTTAAGTACTGCAGTTTTTGAAACTACACACTTCTGTCTGTCTGCTGCACTTGTGTCTGGCTGCAAACTCATTCATTCCGGGACTCTTTATTGTCCCGGAAGGGGATGATTCGGGACGCGGGACACAGGGCAATATTAAGGGACAGTCCCGGGTATTCTGGGACACGTAGTCACCCTAGTGGGCAGGATTAGGGAAAGCCTCTCAAAGACACTGGTGAGTGATGTAGAGAGGCTTTCCCCAATCCCACCCACTCCTACCCAGAAATTCGGTTAGGAGTGGAAGCAGGGGAGCATGTTGTCCACCTGATGTCCTGATGTCCACCATTGAGGTCTGGATAAAAAAGCATTTTAAAAAGTAATGGGAAAGGGTGGAGAGAATCCAGCCAAGTGTTGGACACAGGCTTGCCATGCAGTTACATGTGACCAAGTCCGAGTTCCCCGTGTTGCTGCTACTGTAGGGGTTACAAAGAATTTCCTTTTTTAGGCTGGAATGTTCAAAAGCATAACTTATCTTTTGAAAAATGATGATGATAACACTGTTTTGTCAGAAAATGGAGGAAGGAAATTTTCTTTATACAGACATTTTAGGCCTTATGTATATCAAAAAAATAGTAGTCTTTCAGGTGAAAATCAGTTGCACAATTTTATGAGACTTTTAACTCCTAGAATGCTAAATAGGTCTCAAACACACTGCTTTGCTATGAGTGGAGACCACTATAGCATTCAGAAGGTTACAAGACACATTTAAATAAGTGGACATTTAGGGAATATTTATTTGACTCTTCAGATTCCCCTATGATCTAATTCGGTAAACCGGCACATGTGATTGATCACGAGTGCTGCTCTCTGAATGGGGGTCTGATAGTGACCGCTCCAGTCTTAGAGTGGTCAGTTTCAGGCCCCGGTAGTAGTCCCAGAGCTCCCGTAGGAGTGCTGTGAGCAAAAAATACAAGACGTGCTAGGACTGCCATCGGTCCTTTAGTGCAATTTACTGATGATGAACATCACTGGACCCTACGGGGTTAAATTAAAGCTGGTGTTCCATTATTCTTTTGAACGTATGGTTTGTTTCTATGTTAGGTTTGACCACACTCAGTTTTAAGAACACTTAAAATCTTTCATGGAGTTAATAAAAACGTAATAAAAAGTCTTTGTATCTTGGGATATGTGTCATTTTAAAGGCAAAATCAAACTGTAATGTTAAAAATGTCTTTTTCATTTGAGTTTTGAACACAGGACCCTTAGTATGACCAAGTATTAACCTGACTATCTTGGTGATTCTTTGCATTTAAAATGAATCTAAACCTCCTTTTAACTTTAAGCATTGCCTATGCTTTTTATTATTATTTCTTATGTCTTCACTTTTTTATTCTTTTATGGCCCTGACAGTTAACTTCTAAAAGGTCTATGATTAAGCACTCAGGTGTGAAACGCGTGAGACAGATGCGGTATGTGTAGCATTCATTGTTGATATCATGTAATAAAGAAAGATTTGGTCTTATATACTACACTGGAGTGCGGTTCTCGTTTATATGTTTTGAGTGGTACAATGCAACACTGTCCCTGTAGAATTGAGTGCTCTGCATGCTATAATTAATAGATTGGAGGAAATATTTTCTGCTGCAGAAATAATGTTATATTGTATCACTATGCTTGAATTCAGAGTGCCTAGCAGAAATCTTTCTGGAAACAGAGATCCAGGGAGCTCACTGACAAAAATCTTTAAAAAGTAGGTTAAGATGAAAAACCAAATAATACAAATTATAGCTAGTTTGGCTTTACATATTATGAACCTGCAAAATATGTAAAGTTTAAAAGGAGATTTACTGTCAGTCATTATTTATTGACATATAAAAAAAGTTCTAGTGACTCATTATTATAATTTCAAGCTTCAACTTACTGTATCACAATTTGGTTCTCATTTAGTTGATGCTTCTCTATACTAGTGGTTTGTAACCCATGCCTCTTGAGTCTCCTAACAGGCCAGGAGTGAGTTACATGTGAGTTAATCAGGGGCACAGTCAATTTGATTAACTCAACTGTACTGTAGCAGGGAAATCTTCAAATTGTGGTCCATTAGTGGACATGAGGTCACAAGGTGAGAAACACTGTTCTATACAATGTGGTCTTTAGGATTATGTATTTACACTAATTATTTGTGTATATAATGACTCATCTGTATGTGACTGGTTAAATGGAAGTATTGCATGTGACTTTGCTCACATATTGATAAAACTTAGTGTTTATGTTCATGTTTTGGTCTCAGAGAGAGACTTTCCAGAGGAACATGGTACAAACAAACAGTGGATCAAACATTGTAACAAAAATGGATACCCTCTCACTTAAACTCTCCCATCTAGTCTTGTTTTGGTGTAATCATTATGTTTTATTGCAACTGCACACCATTATTAATGTAAAAAGACGTGCATGAATGTTTAAAGACAACATCTACATAGATTTGGCTTGCACTGAACGTTTTATTATACTTTATAACTTAATGTTTTCTTACATACATTCGATATTCAAATGCAGTGTGATACCCGATAATTTGAAATGTTATACATTTTGAATAAAACAACTGACAACTGTAGGAGTACCATTTTTTACTCAGCAGGAAAAGCTTGATAACATGTAGGTTTTCATAAAAAAAAGTTTAATGCTCTTTTAATCTCTTATCAGTTAATTCTCCAGGTAGCTCTATTGATACTGGAGTAGTGATCTCTTATACTCTGTTTTGCTTAATTGTCTTGCCAACATATACCATAGGGCAAGTGTAGTACAGCATGTACCCTCCATTTTCCGTTAGATAAGTCATATAACCTTTTAATCTAGTTTGCATATCTCTATTCTGCACTGTAAAAGATGACACCACCAAGCAAAACATTGGAGACCTCTCTAGCAAGGATTAAATGCCCCACTGAAATCTTCAAGAAATTGAAGAATTTTAATGTGACCCCCAATGGTGCAGTTGGATTTGTTCCAGGACTGCACTTCTGTAGCCTGAGGAATAAGGTCCAGTGTGAGACCATTAGGCTCTCAAAGTTCTCTGTATAAATCATGAAATGGGGCCTTAAAGGGATAGTAATACTTCATTTTAACTTTATTTTATTTTGTAGGCATTAAAAAAACATGAAGAATGATATGTCTTATCTCTCAAACCTTTATGGTTTAAGAGATATTCACAAGCAAAGTTTCCCCCTCCCGCCCCTTTTACTGATGTAACACTTCTCAGCCAGGGCAGAAGGGAGCTGCCCAGGTAGACTGCAGAGAGGGACAATCTTCAATTAAGATAAGGGAAAAACCTGAAAAGCTTGTCAAGGGGGGCAGGGATTTCATTGTTTTCATAGGAATAAGAGTGTCCCCTTCTATTATCTGTCCAGTCTATGGACTGTATTCCACATCTGAGAAGAGATTGTTTACACTAGGTAAAAGGGACGGGAGGGGGAAACTTTGCTTGTGAATATCTCATAAACCATAAAGGTTTGAGAGATAAGACATATCATTCTTCATGTTTTTTTAATGCCTACAAAATAAAATAAAGTTAAAATGAAGTATTACTATCCCTTTAACCGTGCAATATTGTAATGTGACTTTTGACACAAAAAATGCACTAACACTTGTTCTACTGGTCTTTGGAATTTGTTGGTACTTTCTAAACAAATAAATTATAACTTTGTATCATATCTGCAGTCAGATGCAACAGATATGGCTTCTGGGAGTGACAGTCTAACTTTGCTATGTAAACTATTTATCAAGAGACTGGGAAGCACAGACATTCAGACAATCAACATTGAGATAGGAGCAGTACAGGGTCAATAAATGACTCTTTTAAACTCCATAGTTCCCATAGCTCATAACTCACAGTTTCTCTCCTGTTATTTTGTGCAGGTAACCAGAGATGGATTAAGGCTTTATAGGGACCCAGGTCTCCTTATCCAGTGCATCTGACACAAATGCTTCAAGCAAGTACTGGTATTGTGGCTCTAATGGAAGTCGAAGAAACTGGATGATGTTGATCTCTTTCAAAAAATAGGAATCTGAGGCAAGATGTTAGTGGCAGCACCAGTAGGGGGCTTTGTCTGTGACCCATCGTTTGCAGAGAGGGACCCTCATATTACCATGGGCCCTAGGTCATAGCCTGTGTTGCCGTAATGGATGATCTGGCTCTACAGATAAAGGAGATCTGCATATCTGGGTGACATCAGCACATTGTTCTGAGCTCATCAGAACTACTCACCTCTCCATAGAAGCCCCATGGAAGCCCTGTGTCAGTGAATCCACAATCAATGTGCTTCAATGGAAAGAGGAGGAGAGAAATTGTTGTAAGAGCACAGGAAGGCACTGATGTCACCCAGCTTTGTAGAGCTCCATGATCTGCACAGCAAACTGGCAGGGAATGGGTCGGATATAAGTACAGAAACTCTGTTCCCATAGTGCTTAGGGCATAACCATGGGTTCTGAAGGATTTTTATTATTATTATGTTTTATTTATTGCTATGGGAGTAAACTGCCTGGAGCTGCACTGTGCGGACTCAAAATGGCTTCTATTTGCCATTTAAGTGGTCAGAAAACTGAGCCTCTCTGTTGGAAGTTAGCCCAGACGTATATGGCTCTTAGCCATCGTTCTGCTCCCCTGTTACTCACAATGCAGCCCACTTCATCTTCAGGTCTGCTCACAGGGATACAAATCTGCCAATAAGGTACTATCCTATCAATAAGAGAGTTGCCCTATAAATAGCAACAAAGGCAGCTTGGGTTTGTTATGTCAAATCTGAATGGCTTTTCACAATGGCATTAAAGAGATAGTAATGGCACACTATAAATGAATCTCTGATCATTATATGTTTTAACCCTTTGAGTGCCAGAGGGGTACTCAATGTGTTTTGTACCCCTACAGCACTCAAGGGGTTAATAATACTTTGTACCTTGCACTCTGTCCATATCTGTGTAGTTTTAATTATAATTATATTTTAAAGTTTCCCCCTCCTGTCCCTTTTCCTGATGTCACACGTCTTCTTTTAGATGAGACAGCCAGTCTGGATGGATTGCAAGAAGGGACATTATTGTGTGAGCAGGGGGGGCAGAGCGACCGGATTTCAGGTGTGAGGGAAGAAGAGTGATGTCGTCATATTTATTAATCATTGTTTATATATTTCTGTATAAGTTATGCACACATAATAAATATATATACCTGTTTAAGTATATTTTAAACGCTCTCACCTTTCTTTATTGTACTTACTATATTCTAAGGAATTGTGAGGGCACTCTACGTATACAAAATCAGGGGTATGTGAACTTACACTTAAAGGGATAGTAATGTTTCACAAAAGCAGCAGCTCCAATTAACCTTCATAGTATTTGGGCCATGGAGAGGGTTATTTCAATACTGTCAGAGCTGTAGTTCAAGAGTAATTGAATGATAAAGTATCCCGTCCCACCCTTTTTACATAGTATAAGCCACCTCCCCTCATATGTGGGATCTGGTCTCTTGACCGGACAGGTCACAGCAAGGGACAATCTTCTTACTGTGAACATACAGAAAACCCTTCCCCCCTTGACAGATTTTTCAGGTTTTTCCTTATACCCACTGAAGATTGTCCCTCTCTGCGATCCATCCAGGCAGTCTTACTGCTCTGAGGTGAGCAGTGTTACATCAGTAAAATGGGCGGGAGGGGGATACTTTATCATTCTTGGACTACAACTCAGACAGTATTGAAATAACACTCTCCATGACGCAAATAATATGAAGATTAATTAGACCTACTGTTTTTGTGAAATATTACTATCGTTTAAAGTGGGGAATAACTGCCCACTGAGACTTTATATGAGGAAGAAAGGTACAACCCGTTACAGTACAAATAATTACTAATAATTATAAAGAATAATCAGAGTTTCAATTATAGTGTGCCATTACAATCTCTTTAAGATTTAATTTAACATTGCCTGATTTTTTTATGGTCATTATTTGTCTTTGCCAAATTTCACTACAATTAAACTCTTTCAGATGCCTCCAAAATCTAACTGCAGGATTCAGGAGATATTCACAGTGATTTTGTTCCATGGGAATGTGTCTTTAGGACAAACCTGTTGCAACATGACAGCATGAAACTGTGTAAGCAAACATTTTTCTAACTACAGCTGGCGTGTCTCCGAGAGGTGTGGTTTCCAGCTTTTCTTGAGTCAAATCTCTTCCACGCTTTATCTCAATAATATGGTGACACACCCCAGGGAGTGTTGTATTACCCCCTCTCACATGAACACACCAAAGCAGCACTTAGTTATTTACTCAGTGCCTCACACTTCCACCTAGATTTCATGTCTGATAAAAGGAAACCCTGGTGAAAGAAAGCTAATACTTTTAACCCAGCCCTCGGTGTAAGGGAATAAATTAATGCATATGTTTATATAGCGTCACAAGAGTACACAGGAATTAACAATTTTAAGTTCTTTAATCCTTTAGATTCTGGTGATGTCTCTCTTAAGTCAAAGCTTTGGAGACATATTTAGCATCCAAGGGGTTAAGTATATTGAGATCAGTGCTATAATATAGACTTGTTCATCAAAGTAATACGTTAACAGAAAAATCTTTAAAGGGGAAATTTACCCTAAGATTAAGCAGTTCTAAAGAGGGACTTATGTGGGTAAAGTGTCTTTCAAACATGAGTCAGCTATATATTTATTCTTTTTTATTTTCATTATCTCTCTCTTTTCTGTAGACTTCTGATCTGTATGAGCCATTCAGGTTAATTGAAGTCAGTTGTTGTGACAAGGTGTAATATCATGTATTCAAAGCACTTAGACTCAATAGGGGAGTCTAACGAACGGCATTACTCCCTTAACCCTTTGAGTACCATAGGAATGTACATTGCTCACCCCTGTGCCACTCAAAGGGTTAGAAAAGTACACCAATCAGTACACAATCATCTCCGAAGCGATCTATAATTTCTCATAATCAAATATGTTGTGCAATACCAAGGGAATGTTATTGTCACATACACTTAGTTGAAGCATGCACTACTTTACTCTCTAAGCATTTATTTATAAAACTAGTTACAAAGCCGTATACATCCGGAGAGGGGAGCTCTGGATGGCTCACAGCCTGTCTGTGCTCCCGGTTCTGAGGCAGCAGCGGAGGTGCTGAGTGACAGTTTGTCACCCAGCCGCCTCCGCTGCTTCCCCAGAGCCGGGAGCACAGACAGGCTGTCAGCCTTCCGGAGCTCTCAGCTCTGGATCAGACTGTTCTATGAGTCCCCACTGCGCATGTGCGGTTACGCACACAGTGAGCGAAGCATTCAAGGATTTTATGTTATAGGATTTTATCTAACATTATTATTATTATTCTTTATTTCTATAGTGCCAACTTATTTTGCAGGGCTGTACAATAGGGAATAGACATACAGAGATATTAAATAGTACAAGTCGAATATGGAGAACAGAAGGGATAGATGACCCTGCTTGCAAGACCTTACAGTCTAAAGGAAGGAAGGTTGGACACAGAAGGAGTAAGTACTATTGGGTGTAAGTGCCTCCTGCCACATGAACTGCCGGTCAGTGGGTGGGAGAGAGAAGTGCTGTTGAGTGGTCCAGGGAAGGAGTGGTTCTTGGTGATAACTGTTATAGAGGTAGTTGATAGGCTTCCCTGAAGAAGTGGGTTTTCAGGGAGCATCTGAATATCTGAAGACTGGGGGAGAGTCTGATGGGATGGGAAAGGGAATTCCAAAGTTCTATATTTGCACTCTACCTATATGTCAAAATAAAATTAACATTGCAGTTTTGGACTTCTTAGAACTTACCAGGTCACAGTAACCTGGAGGAAGCAGTAATCACAGCAGCACATACTATGCTTTTATTATTTCCATTACTACACCTGAAAAAACACAGTCAGCCATTTACAAGACAAAGTACATAACACACAAACATGCAAAAACGACAGCATAATTCAAAAAGTCCACAAAACGAGGAAGACACGTGCACTTATTCTTAGCCTGAAATTTCTGTTTAACCCCTAGTTTAACTAGATCACCGTTTTAATGGCTGACATTTATTAAAATATCATTATTATATTTTATTTCTGCAGGACTGCACGGTAAGGTCTGCAATACCGCAGTGTGTGTATTTCATTAGTGTCCAACATTACACAGCTATCTGGTCACATTACCTTTAAATGGACACTAAAATGTTCTCTTGTACATGATGAAGAACATGATGTTTAAGGTAATTGTTCTATTGCAGCAGCCTTAGTAGTCCGGGATGCACATTGCAACCACAAAATGGCTCTTATCATCTGTATATAGATGTACGTGACATATATATGCAGGATTCCTGCCTGGGCAAGTCTTCTTATACATACTTCCATATCTATAAATGTAGAGTATGGGTAAGTCTTCAAACACATACATCTGTAGGTGTATAGTTCTCCTTCAAGCTCTATCAAGGCATTAACATTATATGTGTCATTTGATTACAAGCTGTATTTTAGTATTATTGCTTCTTTAATCCCTTGACTGCCTGAGATGTTGCAATGCGTTTAGGAAATCTGTAGCTGCTAAAGGAAGGTTGACTATACATGGGCGTCTGCAGGGAGGGCAAAGCTAAAATATGTCCCCCCTGGGCCGGCTCACCCAGTGCTGTGTTAATTCAGCCCTTTAACCGAATACATATATATATATATGTGTGTGTGTGTGTGTGTGTGTGTGTGTGTGTGTGTGTGTGTGTGTGTGTGTACCATGCATATTACAGGGCTGCTTTTATCGCAATACAGCCCTGAAATATGTATTTTTTTAGATGCGTCCCCTGTGAGGTCTGGTTGGTTTAATTAAAGGGGAAATATACCCTAGGAATAAGTGTCTCTCAATTTGATTAATAGATTGAATTACCTGTGTAAAGCAGTGAATTATAGCTGTATAATCTATTATTTGTATTTGATTATTTTGACTATAACATGCAAAAAAGATATATATTTGTCACTGCTTTATGAAAGACACCTAAGTAGGTAGGTCTTTCTATTATTCCAAGGGTAATGATTTCTTTAATAAATGATCTCTTAGTGTTCCTTAAGGACTGGAGATTTGCAACCGAAGTGGCACTTTGTACATATGGTTATAAAAAATGAGTTGGGCAGAGACATACTTTGGAGTTCAGCCAGCTGTGCTGCAGATGCCAAAGAACTGCTAGCATAAGCTTGGGTTTTAATTAAGCTTTAGGTGTGTCTGTATGTTCCCATTTAGACACTGCATTGAGAGACTTGTAGTTATGTGTTACCCAGGGTGGAGGTGTGAGACAAGCGACACTATACTGTATATTTCCCAAGCTTGCACTCAGATGGGCGTATTTCATTTATCCATTCCATAAATATGAATATATTTACATTTTTACTCGTAACTGGTAGGCTAAGACATATAACTGGGATTGCCACACCTGTTTTTTAAGTAGGTTTTACACATCATTATATGACATTTCATCACACTACTCTTATGAGTTATAGATGCAGACATCCAATTAGTAAATATAGTAATGTTACTGCCATGAGAGCTAAAGTGAAATGGTAGTAAAGATTATCTATATTACAAGAGTTTATTATAAAAATATAATTACTGCGTGACGTAGGGGATTGTAAGATTACTTTATGTTGCATTTCACCTTATGTATAAATTCACAGAGGAGCATTTCAGGAATAAACTATTTCAACATAAGGGAGAAATAAATATACCAAAAATTGATTTAAGTGGGGCTTGTCACCTCTTGAGTTATAGAGAGGTCTCCACATCATTGCTTTATCTGTCCCCTATGGCGGAATTGGTTTATTCCAGTATTGCGCCTCTTCGAATTTTTACATTGTCTCTTTAACTAGTTTTGAATGCAGGTTGTATGCACTGAGCAGGGCTGCTGCAGGTAGAAGCTCAACTGTATTAGCTGGATGAATTCCTGATTGGGTGACAAACTTGTGTTCTTGATTGGCTGGTTGCCTGTGACCCAGAATACCAAAAGGAGGGGAAATAGGGGTGGAAATAGTGAGAAAGGGAAATAAAGGAGGTACGAGGAGACAGATAATGAGAATGAGTGAACGAGAACGAGAGAGAGAGAGAGATAGAGAAAGAGTATGTGTGTGTGTGTGTGTGCAAACATGTATGAGAGACAATATTGTTTTTAATCTATCCAACCATAAATCATGTATGTATTGCACCCTCAAGCTGCCATGTTAATTTCTGTTCTGCTGATAAGTAAAGGATGTAAATGAGAAATCTGCATTCGTCATCTTGTGATAGAAGGATAGGGTTGCACCCTGGGTCCCAAAGGTGAGGATGAGCAAGGCAACTAAATAAAGTGGGAACCATGTCTTGGGTATCGTCTGTGGCTCAAGAAACTCATTATCCATCACTATCCTCACCTCGATTGGATGGAATGCCGCACATGGATGTCCATTTGCAAAACAGCAGCTAAAGGTGGACCTCTCAACACAAGACAAGTTTAGTGTGTTTTACAGGAAATTAATCTAAAATAAATATATGTTGTATAGACCATTTATCTGTAAAATGAATAGTTTTTGTGAAATGGCACCTTATGTTAATGTCCCTATATATTATGCTAATAAATTATGTTCAAGGTCAAACATATCACTTGCTGTCAGGGCAGGATTTACATCCCAGGTGCCCCTAAGCAAGGCACTCTAGGTGACCTTAGCACCACCCATGACTACCCCACCACACTCCTCACATGACCCCACTCCCCAGTCTTATCATTTGTTTCCTATTACAAAAAGTACCCTTGTCCTATAACAGGAAAGGACAAAAAAAAAAAAAGCTTTAACCCCTTGGTTGCTAGAGACGTTTTGTTCCTCATCCAAGATAATAATCTGCTAAAGGGTATAAAACTGGTGCAGGGACATAAAGGTTGCTCAAGCCACACCCACAATTCTTAATGTGGGAGTGGCAGCATAACCTCAAAATTTGGAGCTCTAGGCAGTTGCCTACTCTGCCTACTGTAAAATCCAACCCTGCTTGCTGTACTATTAAAAATGTCCCCAGAGTGTGGGTTCTGCCTAGATTCCTTCAAAGTACAATATGTGGTCATATTGGCCCAGTGGTCCCAGCACATTAACTAATTAGCATAAAGTGCCAGACTTTGCCAATATCAAATAAGTGTTAATGTCTCAAAATTATTTATATTAAAACAAATGGACAGTACAATGTGAAGTCAGTTTGTAATCTACATTAAGTGTTATGAACCCCAGCGAACCAACAGGCAAGCTGAATTGTCTTATGCTCTCCCAGTGTAGCTATGCTGTAGGTCCCCATATATCCACTGTATCTAGCATGAAAGACTGGCACAGCCCAAAATGTGCCCACATTAATCAGTTATACTATACAGTACCACCATATAAACAGTGTGAACCATATGCACTTATTGGTTAGTGATGTACTGGTACTCATAATGTCCCGTCTTGACTACTGTAACTCATTACTAATTGGCCTTCCTCTCACCCGACTAACCCCACTACGGTCCATAATGAACTCTGCTGCAAGACTAATCTACCTCACCAACTGCTTCTCCAACACCAGTCCCCTCTGCCAATCTCTACACTGGCTCCCATTAGCATACAGAATTAAATTCAAAATTCTGGTGCCAACTTATAGAGCCTTCACTAACACCGCACCACACTACATTTCATCTCTCATCTCCAAATATACTTCCACCTGCCATCTTCGCTCTGCACACAACCTTCTCCTCTCTACATCTCTTATCACATCCTCCCACTCCAGCCTACAGGACTTCTGTGCTGCACTTCAGCTCTGGAATTCCCTCCCCCGCCCAATCAGACTCTCCCCCAGCCTTCAGATCTTCAGACACTCCCTGAAAACTCACCTCTTCAAGGAAGCCTATCAACTGCCTCCATAAACATTATCAGCAAGATTCACCCCTTGCACAGACTACTGCACTCAACAGCACTTCTCACTCCCACCCACTGACTGGCAGTTCATGTGGCAGGAGGCACTTAAAAGCAATAGCACTTACTCCTTCTGTGTCCATCCTTCATTCCTCTAGACTGTAAGGTCTCACGAGCAGGGCCCTCTGATCCTTCTGTTCTCCACATTTGATTGTACTATTTAATACCTCTGTATGTCTATTCCTAGTTGTAAAGTGCTGTGGAATTAGTTGGCGCTATATAAATAAAGATTAATAATAATAAGTGGGGGCCTCACTTGCCCTTAACACATTCAAATGCACCTTCTAGTGACAGGCCAATAATAACTGTACAGAGCCTTAACCCCTTGAGTGCCAGAGGGGTACCCAACGCATTGCTTTGCAATGTGTTGCGTACGTTTCTGGCACTCAAAGGATTAAGCACAAAAGAAAAGAGCCGTAATTGTGGAGCAAACCAGTTGCGCTTTAGGGGAAACATAAACATTCCCCAAACTCCCATTGATTTATACTGGTTTTTAACCAATCAAATTCAATTCAATGAGCAGTCAATGAGAAATTTTATCTGCCCCTTTGAAGCAGTTGGTTTGCACCAGAACTGAACCATTTTACTTTTATACAAAAGGCCCAAGAAATCATACAGCAATCTCACAATCCCCTGTATATTCAGGGGATTAAAAAATTCCATTTAAATCAATAGTTGTATTTGTCCTCTATGTACAGTTGATTTTCTGCAGAATTGCTCCTATTTTCTTTAGCACATAGGGCCTGTGTGTTGCAGACGACTGAACATTGCTTGAGCGATGTTGGGAAACTGCATGATGCACAAATTCTTGCCTACTAAGCAATGCTTAGGAAACCTCCCTAATACTCACTGGCCCTGCCCCAGTCTCACCCACTATTTCCTGGCACAGAAAATACCCTTGACCTATAACAAGGTAGGACAGATAAAAACTTTAATCCCTTGGTTGCTAGAGAGCTCTCCAATACACTACATAGCATTCAAGGGGTTACATAATAGTTTGTAAAAGGATACAAATGTGGGTGTGGCTGAGGCACCCCTCAAAATGTGGAGCTCTAGGCAGTTGCCTACTCTCCCTATTGGGAAATCCAGCTCTGTCTGTTATTGTGAGGAATCATTCCAACGTGCTGCCCAGAGCTAATTTATGTCACTCTTGGGCCCTGAGCAAAGTGTGATGCAATGGTCTTACACCCTTGAAGGCAATATGATGGTGACCTCACTAGCCTTCAAGGAGTTAAAAGGCTGATTTACATAAATGGGAATTTGGGGACTTTTTATTTTTTCCCTACCGTGCAGTTGGTTTACCAAAAAATCCCTTCATTTGTTCTTATTAAATGAGACTCAAGAAACTGATGGCAAAATATTATTAACCCTTTGCGTGCCAGAGAGGAATCCAATGCTGTATTGGTCCACCTGTATAAATAAGAGAAGTAGTTCTCTAAGTTTGTAAATGCATGAAACTGTGCAAGACCCCAATTCTTTCGATGAAACAGTTGTTTTGTATAGTATTTTGTTTGCTGTTTTAACCAAATAAATTGCAGGAAAAGTGATTATGCGATGTCTAAAAAAACAAAAACAGCAGAACTGCGTATCTCAGTTTCATTGATTAAGTTTATATCCAGAGCACTACTCTGTTTTGATCAACTACTGGAGTGGGTTATTACTACTGACTCTGCGTGCAAGGCAGGAATTTGTGTGTATATGTGTGTGTGTATAATTTTCTCAATATCAATCAATCTGAGAACCAGATCTTGGACATTTTTCCGATTTGTACTACATAGATGAGGTATTGTTTTATTACTAAGCATATTGTTTGGGGAGGAGAAATATCAG
Organism: Rhinophrynus dorsalis; assembly: GCA_037306005.1. Taxonomy (NCBI): domain Eukaryota; kingdom Metazoa; phylum Chordata; class Amphibia; order Anura; family Rhinophrynidae; genus Rhinophrynus; species Rhinophrynus dorsalis. Next base: position 208,777,377 of record CM074723.1, read on the forward strand.
ACATAGTACAAGCCTCTTATCTGAAATGCTGGGGCCAGCAGTTTTGTTTTGAATGTATACAGCATTCCCTGATTGGTGCTTTCTGCTTGTGTGAGAGCGGTATCACTCAGCTTAGTGATCACATTACTGTGAAATCTCTCCTGTGTGTGTTGGATGACACACAGTCACCTGCGGGCAAGAAGAAATCTACAAGAGCCTTCAACGCTTGTATATTTCTTCCAGCTCCATTCTGTATTTTTTTTTTTTTTTAGTTTTGCTCTGGGCGTGGAGAGAAACACCCTCCTGCATTCTCCAAACACACACACACACACACACACACTCATTGCTGATCTTGGATATTATTATTCTGCCATATAAACACAGGCACATGTAGTGGCTTGTGCTCTAGTCTTCCCACCTGAAACACTTGCCTGAGTCTTCAGGAACAACCCACATTAGCTCTTGTCTAGCAGGCTGTTCATTTTCTGGCAGCTCAAATAGGCAAATCAATATGCATACTGAACTCATAATTCATATTTTAACACAATGTTGTATAAAACACTAATATGCTTAAAGGGGAGTTATGCCATATGAATAAATGTCTCTTAATTTGGTTAACAGAAAGTCTTACCTAGGTAATTGTCCTTAAAACAGCAGCCAGTTATACTTAAGTTATAACTATATGTTTTTATATTTACATTTGATATTTCTTGTAGCCCAATGTGAATTGTATCAGTTTACAATCTGATAAAAACCAATGTCCCCTCTGAGTCATTCAGGTCTATTAAAGCCTTTTATTTGTTTTGAGGAGGTATTACCTAGAGGCTGATGTTAGCAGAGATCTCTGTATATGGGAAACTGCAGATATAGTGCAAAATATACACATGAAGGACACCTGTCAGTGTAAATGAATTTGTTATAAAAATGAAGACCCACTTTTTCTCATAGTTTGCCTTTACAGTAACACCAATGTAACACAGAAACAGCTTTTGATGGCAGACAAGAATGTAAATTGTCTCATCTACACTGCCCATTTTTCAGGCTATTAAAGTGGACCTATCCTATATAATAATTCGCTTATATAATAATTCACTAGGATGTTTGTCAGAAGCCGTCATGCGCAGTAGAGACTGCACACGCTGCAGTCATGCACAGTACAGACTGCCTGAACGTGCCAGGGCTGATACAGAGACTCGTCGAGTTGGGGCACTCTGTACTGCTCATGACTGCAGTGCGGCCAGTGAGCAGAGATGCTCTGGGCACATGCCGAGGCTGCTGGGTGGCACTGTGACCTGTGTACAAGGGCTTTTAAACTAATCACTTATAAATATATGCCTATGTAAAAGATGGAACGATTATTTTATATTACGTTATACTATTTGTTTTCTATGATCCACTATTTGTTTGTTTTTTTAACTTTAGAATTTGAATTTAGTTTTCTTTTTGTATGGTAATCTAAAGTTTAACATGCACAGGAACACCAGTATATGTTTCAATAAAAGTACAAAAAAAAACTATTTAAATGTTTCCATTGAGTAACAGGTCTTCTCTCTCTCAGTGACAAATTAACAGTCTGATGTTACCTCTTGATAGAGTAATGAATGATGATACAAGGACTTTTGGGAAGAAAGAATAGTACAGCACAAGGTGCCAATTCTCTCTCTGTGGTCCCAACCCCTGCCAAAGCTAAGTATCCACTGTGCCTCAGAATCTGATAGTATCTGAAGTTTGTTGAATGTATGGTTCTCTATTAGTTTAACAAAAAAATACGTTCCAACTTCTTCACAATTTCCGAGTGGCACTGCTTGGTTACTTTAGGCTAAATTTGCTGCATCAGATGTATTTGCAAATAGCTGTATTCAGAGTGCAGTCAGGTGGCTAGACAGCATGACATTCTCATAGTGAGAATGAAAGAAGCGACACTTTGTGCTGTGCTGCTTCTGTCTTCCCAAGTGGCCCTTCACCATTATCCACTGCTCCCTCATCAGCCAACATCAAAGGGTTAATTTGTCACTAGTAGGGAGAGGGGTCATTATATCCAACTAATTTCTAACCCTTGAGTGCGAGAGCAACACCACCCTATGACACTTAACAGGTTGATCAGTGAAGAAGTCTTAAAGGGATAGTATTACTTCAAAATGACTATCCCTCATATTGTAGCCCTTAATAAACTGAGTTAAATGACACCAGTGCCATCTCTCAAACCTTTATGGTTTAAGAGATAGCCGCTTTCAAAGTTTCCTCTCCCCTGCTGTCAGTGTTCTGCTGCCAGCAGGGGAATCCGGTCCCGGGACAGGCGGAGACTCTTAAACAGAGCCGATATCTCGTTATGGAAGGAAAAATTATTCATTGAAACAGTCTTCTACGTGTGCTTGGTTACCAAGCACACGTAGAAGACTGTTTCAATGAATCATTTTTCCTTCCATAACGAGATATCGGCTCTGCTGAAGAGCCTCCTCTTGATTCAGAGACCGGATTCCCCTGCTGGCAGCAGAACACTGACAGCAGGGGAGAGGAAACTTTGAAAGCGGCTATCTCTTAAACCATAAAGGTTTGAGAGATGCCGCTGGTGTCATTTAACTCAGTTTATTAAGGGCTACAATATGAGGGATAGTAATTTTGAAGAAATACTATCCCTTTAAAACACACACACACACAGACAGACACATGTCTTTGTACTATTATTTAGACACCTAGCAGTGTTTCGGCACATGCTCAATTTCAGGCAATCATACAAGGAGCAGAACTTCTGTCAGTGCATCTAGAGCAAGGCATTGGGCCCAGAGTTTCAGTGAGGCCCACTGAACTTCCCTCCAGCAACAGTATAGTGGCACAAATATAATTTTACTACACTACAGCTACAGTCAATCCATTCACAGGAGCAAAGGGATATTTGGTTGGTTGCTGTCAACCCGTGTCAAGCCCCACACCATTCTCCCCGCTCGCCTATTGCATGTGCAGTCAGACAAATCATTTAAAGAGAGACATGCTGGAGCCTGATGTTGATTTGAATTCATTATCCCATAGATTTCCATTGGCATAATATAGAATGGTTCCACTGACTGCACGTACACCAGGGCCTAGATTCACTAAAGGTGGATGCTGTGTCAATATGATCTAGTCGATGTGTTCAAAACACTTCAACATTTCGATCTACACACACACACATCGACATATTCACTAAAACTTTTGGATGCAAGGGAAGGGGTGGAGAAGGTCCCTATTAGCATACAGAATTGTCAAAGTGCTGTCGATATGGAAGGGATGTCCTCCCTTCACACATCTCTAACACTACTACAATTCTGAAGTTGAACAGCGTTCTCTCTCTGCTTCCCAACTTGGCCAAGTAGGGGAATAAAGAGAAGGCTTTCAGCACCATGGACAGCTTTGAGTGCCATAGGGATGTGCATTGCTTACCCCTGTGACACTCAAAGGGTTAAAATAAACAAAATAGTACACCAAGCCCTACACAATTATCCGCTAACCTATGTATCATATATTATACTTGTTGTGTGTGCACTCACAGGGGAACAAGACTGGGGTTCATGCAGCGTTTATGGTTATTTGTGGCTACCACTTGCCCCCCCAGCCTTGTTCTCTTGCCCAGTGGTAGCCATAGAAACACATATACACTGCTTGGCCCCTATATTTGTTCCCTTGACCACTGGTAACCACAGATCCCCATGCACACTGTCTCACCCTCTCCAGCTTTTTCCCCTTGCCCACTGTTAGCCCAAATCCCCATGGCCACTGCCTGGGCATGGGAAAAAGGCTGGGGGTGTCAGGCAATGTATATGAGGCTAACACACAATGGTGTTGTTCCCCACATTATAGAAATTAGATACAGAGTGCCCCCCTTCAACATTTTATCCACCCCCTTAGTAATTCGACATATATTGCTCACATTCGAATACCAACTTTATTTGATAGAAACTGCCCTTTCTTCGACATATACGTCCCTTTTTCAACACTTAACCCTTTAAGTACCAGAGAGGTAGCAACACATTGCTTTGCAATGCGTTTGCTACCCCTCTGGTACGCAAACAGTTAATAGCTGCATACCTTGCCTGTATGTGTACATGTTTGTTATGTGGCATTTTTTTTAAAACAAAAATATAGTTCAGTCCTCCAGGGGGGCATCGGGTCCCCTCCTGACACCCCCCTAGCATTGATCAACTATCCAGCAGGATAGGTGATCCATGCTGGCAACAATGCCTGCAAGCTGATAGATCAGCTTCGGACTGGACATGGGATGACATAGTCCCCAAACAAGTCTTTCTTTCCTCTTGCTCTGGGGGCTTTAGCTATGTTCCTTGCGCTGGTGCTGTCAGGAAGGTTATCCACTAAGGTGTGATAAAGAGTTGAGGTAAATTCACCAGCAAAATCATTCTCCAATTCTTATATTGTTGCACAGACCTTATGCACTAAGATCTCTCTCCTATTTTAGGAATCTAGTGCATAGGCTTCATAGAATAACATAGGAATTCATCTAACTGGATAAGTCATCTCCTCTTTATCACAACTTAGTGCATCTCCCCCTGGGAGATAAATGTGAGGAGCCTCTATATCTGGGTGGAGATGCACTAAGGTGTGATAAACAGGTGATAATGCAAAAATAGCATCTATGGTGATATTACATGTCCAGTTCCAGTGTTATTCTGTGGAGCCTATGCACTAAGATTTTTCAAGAAGGAGAGACCTTATTGCATAGGTTCCATAAAATAACATAGGGACTGGATAAGTCATATCAGTGTAGATGCTATCTCATCTTCATCGCCTATTTATAACACCGTAGTGCTTAACCCCCCTGATCTCCCTGGGGAGCCATCATCTACCAGTGTACACTCCTGTAAGTTCAAGTTTACTACCAAGTTGCATCTCAATCTCAGGTTGGCGGGATCCTGCTACAGGAAAGGAAGTGAAGAAGAGGTCCTAGATACCCGTTGCTTGGATTTTCATTTTAATTGATATGGGGCTCCTTTCTCCATATTAATTTTATTTCTCGGACAAGGCTGGGTTGTGAACATATGTGTGGTTTTTTGGCTATGAATGGGGCAATGGAATCATACTGTGATTACAAGGATAGGGGTTTAATGTTTGTGTGGTTCTATGGCTATCAGTGGGACAATGGAGCAAGGCTGGAGATTCAAAGTATGTGGGATTCAATGGTTACTAGTTGGACAATGGAACATGTCTGGGGTGTTGTTTTATGTACGGTTCAATAGCTACCAGTGGGATGCTAGGACAAGGCTGGGTGTGTGGCTACTAGTAGGACAATGCTAGGGTAACTATCAATGTGTAATTCTATGGCACCCAGTGGGTCTACAAGGATGGGGAGTCAAACAGTATATGTGTCTACCAATGAGACAGTAAAACAAGGCGGAGGTGTCAGTCTGTATGTGTGTGGAGGAGGGGATTCAGGACCCTTTTCTTGGGCATTTGGTAAACAAATAATTTTTAACCATTTAAAATAAAATGTTTTAACCGTGTTGCAGGTTAATTTGTGGTTAGGTTAGGATAAAGGGGGGGGGGGCAGCGGGGACACAGGTTATTACAGAGGGGGTTAGTTTATGTAATGTGCATTAATCTCAGTAGCCAGAGAGTTTGCAGTGAATTGCATTGCAAACTTGCATGGAAATGGAGGAGTTAAGAAGGATGTGCGTGTGTGTGTGGTTTTGGGCACTATGGGATACGGTGTTCAGGCAGGGGTTCGGTGGATCTCCTTTGTGCATAGTTGCAAAGAGGGTACAACCCCCTTTATGCCTTGGTGCAAGCCAACCCTCCCGCAATCCATCAGAAAATGTTTAGTACATACCCCCTCCCATCCATTATGTGCTTTAAAACTAAAACATGTTTTGTGGATGTGTAAGTGTGCTTTAAGCTGTATCAAAAAAAAAAAACTCCTATGTCCTTTCCTCTGCAGTTGTTGTCAGCAAATTATAATTACTCTGTTTTTTTTGCTAATTAAATGCATTATTTTGCTCATTGTAGCATTAATCTTTAGATGTCAAACTCTTGCCCATTCCTTTAATTTTTCTAAATCATTATGTATTGGTATTATCTCCCCTGGGATGTCAACAGTGGCGTAACAATAGGTGTCGCAGAAGTTGCACCCGTCACTCCAGGGGCCCGGCCGCCCCCAGTGACCCCCTGGCCCGCAGCAGTCGCTTAGCTGATCTCCCACTCGGCGTGCAGCTCTAGTAATACAGAGCGCTCGGAGATGACATCATCTCCCAGCCTCTGCATTACTAGAGCGGCGCGCGGGAGCTTCAGTTCTAGAGATCTGTGCCGAAGGAGGCACAGATCTGTCAAGAAACTCCGCTAGACCACCAGGGACTGGAGGTAGGGGCAATATGGAGATAAAGGGGAAATGTGGAGATGAAGGGGAAATGTGAAGATGGGGGCATTGTGGAAGGGGAAATGTGGAGATGGGGGCATTGTGGAAGGGGCATTGTGGAGATGAAGGGGGCATTGTGGAAGGGGCAATGTGGAGATGAAGGGGGCATTGTGGAAGGGGCAATGTGAAGATGAAGGGGGCATTGTACAAAGGGCAATGTGGAGACGAAGGGGGCATTGTGTAAGGGGCAATGTGGATGAGGGGGCCAATGTGGTCGGGGGGGGGGGGGCCATGGCAATTCTTGCACCAGGGCCCGGTGGCTTCTAGTTACGCCTCTGGATTTCAAACTTGTTACAGAATCTTTGTGTTGTCTGCAGACAGAGAAACCTTAAACTGAAGATCACTAGCAACATCATAAAAGAAATTAAAGGTGCATAAAACTTTTTTAAATGAAAATATGGTATGTGACATTCTTACTGATTAAAACAACAGCATATTTTTCATTAAAACTTTCTTTTTTTTTACGTTGCACTGCAATTTTATATTGTGGTTACCAGGTGGTGATGTTACTATCACTTTCTATGGAGTGATGTAGTCTATGACTTAAAGGGATAGTAATACTTCGTTTTAACTTTATTTTATTTTGTAGGCATTAAAAAAACATGAAGAATGATATAAGTCTTATCTCTCAAACCTTTATGGTTTATGAGATATTCACAAGCAAAGTTCCCCTCCCCGCCCCTTTTTCCTAGTGTAAGCAATCTCTTCTCAGATGTGAGTCTGGTTGTATGACAGTACAGATAACAGAAGGGGACAATTTTCTTTGTATGAAAACAATGAAAGCCCTTCCCCCCTTGACAAGTTTTTCAGCTTTTTCCATTATCTTAATTGAAGATTGTCCCTCTGTGCAGTCTACCTGGGCATCTCCCTTCTGATCTGGTTGAACAGGGAAGGGATACTTTGTTTGTGAATATCTCTTAAACCATAAAGGTTTCAGAGATAAGACTTATATCATTCTTCATGTTTTTTTAATGCCTACAAAATAAAATAAAGTTAAAACGAAGTATTACTATCCCTTTAAGTTCTTCCATATAGTGCATTGTAAAAATCGTTTTAGACACCATTTAGTTCCATTGCTTTTTGATTACATTTTTTTGGAGTTGTAACAACTTTTAAATGAAATGGGAGTAGTACTGCTTTACTCAGCAGAAAAAAAACAAATGCTTTTCATTAAAATGTGTACTGCTTCTTTAACTATGCATAATATATTCTTCAGCTATAATCAGCTATCTTTGGGTCCATTCTCAAATGATTTGTTTTATAAATCAGCTTCCTATGTAGGACAGTGTCAGGCGCTTTACTAATATCCAAATAAGTGAATTTATTGCTCCACCCTTGTCTATCAGTTTAGTAACATAGTACAAAGGGTCAGTTTGATCAATTTGACAAGATCCTTCTGTCAAATAAATCTAGTTGATAGACAGGAATTTTTAGCTCATGTATCTTTTAGTAAAGCTCCTGACTGTCTCTTGGAAGCTAATTCATAAAATACATAGATTGAGAATGGACTCAACGTTTAACTGAATAAGAAAATGTCTGAAGTTTAGGAAGCAAAAGTGATGTTCAGCATTCCATTGTGCCACATTTCATTTGAAATGGATAAGGCATTCTATAGATAGTTTATGATGCGTCCCTCATCTCACTTCCTCACTGTGTGTTTCGCTTGCTGCTGATGGTCGAGAAGGGGGGATGCCGGATGCAACCCCATGGATACGCTGTTAGCATTGTCCCACTCCTACATACCTCCCAAGTGTCCCTCTTTAGGAGGGACAGTCTCTCTTTTAAACCCAAATCCCTCTGTCCCTCTTTCCCACCCTGATGTCCCTCTTTTTAGGAGATCAGACAGTGTGGTGTGCATATAAGTGTATCATACTGCTTTACAGCAATAAAACTCACATTAATGTTTGTCAGTGTCAGTGTGTGTGTTTATAAATGAGTCTTTTGTTAGAAGTCATTTATTAGGTTACACAAAGAGGTGTCAATAGGTCATGAAATAGCCTAAAAAATTCTCAGTAATGCCCCGCCCACCAGTCACGCCCACAGCAACACCCCCTAAAACACAAGTGTCCCTCTTTGGCAATCTGAAATGTTGGGAGGTATGCTCCTACCACCAGTGGCATGGTGACGGTGAAGTATCGGGATACAATTTGTTTATTTATTTTGTTGATGCATATCTACCACATGAGGTACTCTATATGTGGAGTCATTAGTTACCATCCTCTACCACCTCCGCTGAGCATTGGAACACTATCTGTACTGCTTTACATAAATGTTAAATGTAGTGAAACCCCCACCTAGGACTATGTGTTGTCTGCTTACATGCACAGAGTGGATAATGCCATACTGATTCTGAATACTTGGCAGTACTTGAATACTTTGAGCACCATGGAAATAAATGCTATTCAAGCTGGCCTGAGAAGTGTAATGAAAAGGTGAAAATGACTCAGTCTATGTAAAAACCCAGTGATAAAGATAGATAATTATAAAATGTAACCCCTTGGTTGCTGGAGATGACTCCAATGCATTGTGAAGCAATGTGCTAGAAATCTTTCCAGCATCCACAGGGGTTAAAAATGGCAGGAATACTGTGATTAAAACAGCAATTCCTTCCTTATGTCTCTGTGATCTTTCAGGTCTTGCCAGAACCTTTCAATTTGTAGACTCACAACCAGTGTTGAGTGTGGAATTTACATATATGTCTGGTTGTGAGACTCCAAGGGAGGGAGGTAGAGGTCTAGATCTCCTACCGTACTGCCCACCTGTTTAGAGCTAGGAGTTTCCATCTTGTATGGATGTGCTTGATTATTATTATTATTCTTTATTTATATAGCGCCAATTAATTCCTCAGCACTGTACAATAGGGAATGGACATACAGAGATATTAAATAGTACAAATCAGATGTGGAGAACAGAAGGATTGGGGGGCCCTGCTCATGAGAGCTTACAGTCTAGAGGAAGAAAGGTCGGACAGATAAGGGGTAAGTGCTATTGGGTGTAAGTGCCTCCTGCCACATGAACTTCCAGTCAGTGGGTGGGAGTGAGAAGTGCTGTTGAGTGCAGTGGTCCAGAGAAGGGGTGGTTCTTGGTGATAATGTTTATGGAGGTAGTTGATAGGCTTCCCTGAAGAGGTGAGTTTTCAGGGAGAGTCTGAAGATCTGAAGGCTGGGGGAGAGTCTGATGGGGCGGGGCTGGGATTTCCAGAGCTGAGGTGCAGCACGGGAGAAGTCCTGTAGGCAGGAGTGGGAGGATGTAATAAGAGCTGTGGAGAGCAGGAGGTTGTGTAATATAGGGGGGTTCTGTGTTAGTGAGAGCTCTATACGTTAGCACCAGAATTTTGAGTTTAATTCTGTATGCTCTTGGGAGCCAGTGTAGAGATTGGCAGAGGGGATTGGTGTTAGAGAAGCGATGAGTGAGGTAGATTAGTCTTGCAGCAGAGTTCATTACGGACTGTAGTGAGGCTAGTTGGGTGAGAGGAAGGCCAAGTAGTAGTGAGTTACAGTAGTCACGATGGGACATAATGAGTGTTTGGATTAGAATTTTAGTAGTGTCTTGGGTGACAAAGGGTTGGATTCTAGAGATGTTGCGGAGGTGGAGGCTGGATGAGTTGGAGATAATCCTTACCAATTTATTAAATCCCATCAAATATAAACTAATAATGTGGAGACAGGTGATTTAATGGACACGTGCATAATTTATTATACAGCTTTATCAGGCAGGTCAGAAAACAAAGCTCTGCTGAGATTAGATTCCCCAGCGACTAAATTAAAAAATCTCTAAAACTATTAACCTGTTTGCAGAACAAACAAACAAAAAAGAACACGGTATAGACAGTTTAAAGAGATACCTTGAATGCAGCTAAATGCTATGAAGGTAACAGATACACTTTAATGACATTTTATTTTTAAGACAGATTTTCAATACGGTATCAATATGATCCTTCTAAAGGGCATTTAAACTTTCTCAGGTCAGGATACCCACATCTGTGACACTCTTCTCATGAAATAAAAGAAATAAAAATTCCAGTACACTAGATGATGTGCATTCAGATATATGGGCTTCCCAGTACTTATAATTGCTGACACAAGTAAATGTAATAATCATTTTTAGAGGCAAGCAATTGCTTCAGTCTCACATGTTTCTGCAGCTTGGTTACACCTTTAGCCTGGAGCTCAGGTTGAAACCTTGAGAAAGTCTGTAGTGTTCTGAGCCTAAACAGACTAGGAACTGAGCAAAAGAATATGTATTGTTTGATTTATACACTTTAAGATATGGATTGCATTGCTGCTAGTTTCAGTTCCCTCCTACTATGACTGTTAACTCAGTGACTAATACCTTTTTATCTTAATGTACAAGGATTTTTTTTAGTTAAGGCCCCTTTTACACAGGCCTTATCAATGCAACATTGATCTGTGCACAATGCTGTCTGTGTAGTTCATAACATTGTTGCGTGTGGGTACCTTTCACGTGGGCACATATCTTGTGTGAATGCACCGAGATGCAATACTTTGTATCTTACCTGTTTTAATACAGGAATGCAGAAAAGTTGTAGCAAGCTTCATCTGTACATAGATATCTCTGAGATACTTTGCATGCACAACACTTGCGGTTGTAAGACTCATTGCAACCTATGAAGAATAGCCAAACCATGTAAGTTGTCAGCCAATCATGCTTAATTGATACTCACATGGGTCATTCATCAGCTACACCCCCAAGTAAGGTGAACACTAGAGGAATACAGGAGAAGGAGAGTTTAGAACATGGGGCAATTGAAATGTAGCAATAGTGTACATATATTGCATTCAACCATGTGAAAGAGTCCTAAATGTCATAGAGGTGACCAAAGCAAGGCAAAAATGCTTTGGATACCTCTCTGTCACTCATAATGTTAAAAATATATTTTAAAATTTGACCCTTTGTCCTGTCACTGAACCTGAGTGCTCAAAAATAATTGTAACCTTATGCCCTGTTCATACTGTCAACATTTGAGCAGTATTTTTTATCTAACTGGCAGAAAATAGAACAGCTGATGCCCAGTGTTGCAGTCCACACTGATAATTATCCTATCATTCATGCTTTGAGTGCAGTGATACTGAGCAGAGCTGATCTGCATAATAGCCTGTTTGGCTGCATGCATATTGTTCTCACTGATGATTTCAACAATGCAACATCCAGTGAGCAAATATGTAACCTTTGATTTGACCTGACCCTATACTGCAACTTTGTTTAAATATCCACCGTGAACAAGCCATTGAAGGCATTTTTCATTTTGAGTACAAGGGGACACCCATTGATGGGAGATGTTTATTTCAAAAGTTATTACAGTTCAAATGTAAAATGTTCTAAGAGTTTAAGTTCAAGATGGTTTGCTGCCAGATGGAGCTATTGCTATTGCTGTTTCTGGAGCTAAGTATTACAGGATCACAGCAATGATTATCAGAATGAATGAGTCAGCTCTTCTTTTGGGAGTTATGCACTGAGAGGAGCTTCTCATGCATAGTGCCATACTGGTATTTGGATCAATAGAAGGCCAACTCACATTAAGTCCAAGATGTGAGTGCTAATAAGCAAAACTTTCTAAGGCCCCTGGAGAATAATATTTAGTAAATCATGTGAGATATGAGGTGAGTGAGAATTAACTGGCTTACTTCCGATATCACAGGTAAAGGACATCTCACTCTTTAGCACATCCAAGGAATCTGATCTTTGTATTCTTATTCTTCACATAGTAAAAATACCATCAACCAGTCCTTAAGATGCTCCAACTGGCAAGATTTCAGTTAGTATTTGTTCTCATTAATACATTTGAGCTAGGTTAATAAATTCATTTTGTTTTAACTGTTTAACTAGAGAAATTCTGAAAAATGCACAGATGAACAGAACTTGGGGTATCTCTGTTTAACCTCTTGGACTTAAAGGGCTAGATTCTATTGCAGGTGATAAATGTTAACACCCGTTTTATCAAAAATGTTCCTATTAAAGACTATGGGGAAACCTGGAGATAAAAGCAGAGATAAAATTTGCACCTGCAATAGAATCCAGCCCTAGGGAGGGAGGTTGGCCTCCAAACAAACAGTTGACATGACAATTTACAAAAGCAACAAAAAGAGATGGAGGAGGTCCTGGCTTGGGTAAAGCTCAAGGCCAAAGTTCCCTTAATCTTCCAATGGAGGGAAGAAGGATATTCAGGATGCCAAGAGTCCTTTCCAGGCTGGAACTTCCTTTCTCTGTAAATCAGAGGTTGTGGGCTTTTTGTCAACCTAAGCTCATTGATTTAATTACAAGCAGCACACCCAATTTTTTTTTTACATTGAGCACCATTTACCAGTCAGCTTTACTCAATTTACTAATCTAATTTAACCTCAGTTCTCTTATGACAAGAATCTCAGAATTTAAATAATTTCACCCAAACATTCCTTGAAACTCCTGGGAAACTTGGGGTCAAATGTTCCCACATCCATTAAATGCATAAATATCTTAGTAAAAATGGTTAATACTTCTGTATGTTAGCTATTCACATATTTACTAGTAGGTTGGACCCACTCATTTATTAATGGGTTAGTACAGGATATGTTACATAAATGCGCATTATCCATTTTCCAGTCCCTGTGCAGTGTTAGTGAATATGGATGAGACTCAGGGCCGGATTTACCAATAGGTAGACTAGGGACCTGCCTAGAACTCCAAATTTTGAGGGGCGCCTCAGCTCTACTGGCCACATCCACATTCTGAATTGTGGGTGGGGCCAGACCCATCTCTGTATACATGCAGTAGCTTATACACCCCATTACGGGCTATTATTTACAAGCAATGCGTTGGAAATCTCTCTAGCAAACAAGGGGTTAAATCTTTTATGTCATTGCTTGTTGTAGGCCAAAGGTGTATTCTGTGCCAGGAAACAGACTGGTGGCGTGGTCATCTGAGGAGTGGGGTGTGACCATGGGCAGAGCTAAGGGTGCCCAGATTGCCTTGCTTAGGGGATCCAGGTATGTAAATCCGGCCTTGATGAGACTCTACCTATCACATGTGAGTGATGGGAAACCTGCTGCTCTCCAGCTGGGAACTGGCTGGGTAAGCATAATAAGAGTTGTAGTCCAACAAGTTGCAAGCCACACGTTTTTCACCCATGGCATATGTGTTTTCCTATTCTTGTATGTAAATCCAGACCTACTATATGAAAAGTCAGGTTTTTGTTGATTTCTATTTCATTGGAAGGCATAATTTAGCAAGAAAAATACACTAGACCATTCATATACTATGATTTTTAGTATAGGTTCTCTGGGAACTGAACCTCTGTCTCTGAGAATTAGTAGTTCTGCCCAGGTACCACCCCATTCTGCACATTTTCTGCTCGGTTACACACACTTTAATGGCAAACCCTCTGAGTTACTTGCCCCTCCCACTAAATGTAATCCCTACACCTTTAGGATGCAAAAAATGAATCATTTGGACATTCCTACCTTAGGTCTCTTTAATTCTACAGATGTATTGATGATTGATGTTCCTGTTATAATAATTTATAAAGAGTATTTAAAGGGCAACTACCCTGCGGAAGCAGACCTGCCAGTTAAGCCTGAGCTGCATGGTGAGCTCCAACAAACTAAGGAGGAGACCCCGATGCTCCCCCAGTGTCTCTGTACTGCATTGTGCAGGATAGTTTCCTGTCTTGAGCATTACAATTCCCCATAGACAGGCTCTACTGGGCTTGAAAACCCGACACAAAATGTCTGTGGGAAACCAAGCAAGCTACACAGGCATCTGTGGCTTAGAAGCAGATTATTCAGGTTTGCTTTCCAGCCAATGGGGACTACTTCACTTTCCCCGCAAAAGGGTGATAGGAGCAATTTTAGCTATGCAATCTGCATTTTAGGTCTTATTTATCAAGCAGATTTAGTAAAACATGATCATTGCCCTTTGACCCCTTAAGAACCAGCCATGCGGGCGGGTGGCCAGCACTCATACCTGGGAACTCTCCGGATTTGCCCCGGAGACTCTGGTTTTGACAGAGCTTTACCGGGTCTCTGGGGCAGAGGCAGATTCCTCCGGATGTGGGGAGTTTCTATTGAAACTCTGCCCACATCTGCTGTTTCTCCCAGTGTTCCTCCTTCCCCAGCCTTCTGTATGTCACCTTTAAGCCCTGCCCCCCCATTCACGTCAAGCCCCGCCCCTTTTTGACGAGATTCATGTCATTATTGCCACCGCCTGCTGCACCAGAGGACTCCCCTCCGGGTAAACCTCAATTGGGAGTTCCCAAGTATGCCAGCACTTAAGGACCAAGGAGAGGTTTTTTTTATGCCATCAGATTCAGTAGTGTTGAGCGAGCACCCCGATGCTCGGGTGCTCGGGTGCTCTGACCGAGCACCCCCTGAGGCTCGAGTGCTCGGCCGAGCACCCGAGCCCCATTGAAATGCATGGGGCGACACGAGCATTACACCAGGCACCCCCTGCTCTGATGAGGGGAGGGTGCCTGGTCAATGCCCCCCTTCATCTCCGCTATGCCCCCTTCATCTCCGAATGCCCCCTTCATCTCCGCAATGTCCCCCTTCATCTCCGCTATGCCCCCTTCATCTCCGCTATGCCCCTCTTCCACAATGTCCCCCTTCATCTCCGCTATGCCCCTCTTCCACAATGTCCCCCTTCATCTCCTCTATGCCATAGAGGAGATGAAGGGGGACATTGTGGAAGAGGGGCATAGCGGAGATGAAGGGGGACATTGTGGAAGAGGGGCATAGAGGAGATGAAGGGGGACATTGTGGAAGAGGGGCATAGCGGAGATGAAGGGGGACATTGTGGAAGAGGGGCATAGACTCTATGCCCCTCTTCCACAATGTCCCCCTTCATCTCCGCTATGCCCCTCTTCCACAATGTCCCCCTTCATCTCCGCAATGCCCCCTTCATCTCCGCAATGCCCCTGTACCTCCAGTCCCTGGTGGTCCAGCGGAGCGTCTTCAGATCTGTGCCTCTTCCGGCACAGATCCCCGCCACCCGAACATGGCGGGCGAGCACATGGCGGTACTCGACGAGTACCGCCATGTGCCGAGCAGAGCGATGCTCGAGCCGATCCGAGCATCGGCCGAGCACGCTCGCTCAACACTAAGATTCAGGGCTTCCCAAATGATGTGCAGCCGCTCGGGGAGCCCTGAAATCCATGACATACATGCACGTCATGGGTTCTTTGGGCACATTCTCCCCATGACGTACATGTACGTCCTTGTCCTTAAGGGGTTAATCATTGCTTATAAAATTTGAAAATGCATGTAATTCTTAGGTAAGACTCTTCAGATTTATGTTCTGGAAATATTTATATAATCTCATATATATTCCTTTAGATTGCAGGCTCTTCTGGGTAGGGGCTTTAGTACCTCTTGTTTTTGTCTGTAACAAGAATTATTAGTGTTACCTATACCTGGGAATTCTCTTTATATGACATGGAGACTCTGGTTTTCTGATGCAATCACCGAGTCTCCAGGGATAGAGGATGACTCTCAGGATTAGTGAGAATCATGAGAATCCCACAGACATTCCTGCCTGTTCCACCTACCCCTTCCACATTCATCCCATTTTCAGTGTAAACCCTACAAATCCTGCCCACTCCTATTAAGCCCCACCCACATCTTAACATGAATCATGTTATTTGTACACACCCACCTACATCCCCCTCTCCCCTTTACACGGGGGGCAGCGCCCAACAAAGTTCAAAGGTATGCTTTTACTGTCTTAATTGTTTGTATCCTCATTAACAGAACTGTGTAAAATGCTGGCACACAGTACATAAATTATAATAAGAATAATAAGGTTGTTTTTGTTTCGATGTTGTGTGTATTTTATTTTTTTTTTTTAAGCTCAGCAATTCTTACGTCATAAGCAGTCTGGGACCATTAACATTTACCTCTCAAAGGATCTTAGTTATTCTCTGTCAACAAAGAAGATATATGAGTCAAATTCCCATTGTATTAGGAAGTCCTATTAGGTGAGTGTTTATAGTATAGATTCATATCTATATTAATTTCAAGTGTTCTTGTATTTACTTAGTAACAACATTAAACTGTTGTGAATAAATATATGTAATAATGGGATTAATTTATTTGTAAAGTGGCTGGTGGTATAATAACAGCACTAAACTGTTGTGAATATATATGTAATAATGGGATTACTTTATTTACAGTGAGGCTGATCCTGGAGCAAGTCAACTGCACCATGGAGTAAATATAACCATTTTCTCTGTCATCCAATATAGGTTACTGGTAATGTTGGGTAAGCGACCACCCCTTTAAGTAGGCTGGAACATTTCTAGAAATGAATGCTGGGTGGAACCTACCTCCTCTCCTTAGCTGTGTCTAGCCATTTCCTCTCCAGAAAGATTTGAAGATACAGGCAAGAGAACAGTTTTGCTACAGTTTTAGCTTATTTTTTTTCTGTTAGATATGAAATACCACCATTAGGCTGATTACCATCACTTACATTCCCTAGTGGATATGGTGGACCTCTTAGCCCTGGGTGGAAAATCTTGTACTCCAAGTTCTTTCCTCAGGAGTTGCCCACTGAGGCTTCTTCTTTGCAAATGGTAATCTGAAGACAGAGGACCTGCTGAAAAGGTGAGCGACCCTTTGTCCCACGTTTCTTCTACGCACAAAGGTCTCCTTTGGAGTTCCTAATACATACTCCTGCATTCATTGGGTTTGTCTGTATGTCTATTGGGGGTTTGGAGCAGTTTCTGTGGTAAATTTAACCCTTTGTCTGCCGAATTGACATCTTTTTGGGGGGTTTCGCACTTTTCCCTTTTTGAGTATCCTATGCAGGGCTTGGACCCTCTTTCTCTTCTCAGCAGATTAACCCTTCGCTTGCCAGATCAGTGCAAATTAGCGATTTCTGAGGTGAAGGGTTAACGTTACACGCTGTATTTAATGTTTCTCCTGCCCTTAGATCCTGGGAAGAAGCCTCCAGTGAAGCGGAATCAGCTTTTTCGGCCTTTTTCAGGTTGAGGAGCGCCCCCCGAGCCATGCGGTTTCCCAGACTCCGCACTCTTCCTCCAAGCCCAAACAACAATGGAGGGCCAAACAGTCCTCCACCAAGCCCAAGGCTTCCAAGACTTCTTCAGCATGACATCAGGGTGCAGAGAAACGCCGTCTGTTCAACGGCGACATCCGATTCCGGAACCAGTCCCAGTACCTGACATGGGTTTGGGTTCCGACTCAAACCTGTTTGCTGTTTTCAAGAAGGACAGTAGCTGTTGTCCGATTTTGGACCTCAAGGACCTCAACTCATTTGTGGTCAAGTCTCACTATCACCAGGAGTTCCTAAGGACGGTGCTTGGGACCATGTCTCCTGGGAAATGTCTCGCTTCTCTGAATCTCCAGGATGCATAACATATTGCCATTCATCCAGAGAGCCTGCAGTACCTCAGGTTTGCTTGCAACCAAGGGCATTTTCAGTTTTCTGATCTGTCCTTTGGTCTAACTGCAGCTACCCAGGTCTTCAATCGTGTCCTGGGAGCCTTAGTGTCTGTCCTCCATCAGGATGGCATCAGAGTCACTCAGTACATGGACGACTTGCTTCTGAACTCCTTCATCAGCAGGTCAAGGACTACATTCATGCACTCACCCATCACGACAAGTCGGATCTTGTACCATCTGAGAGACTGGTCTTCCTGGGCCTTCGCTTTGACACCTAACAGGGCATGGTGTTTCTCATGAACAAGGTGGCTCACCAGATCGCCCACAAAGTGTCTGCTATTCTGGCTCACGATTCAGTTCCAGCCAAGAAGTTGGCCTCTCTAGTGGGGAAGTTCGTCTCCACCATAGAAGCGGTACCGTTTACTATGGTTTACACCAGGGAACTCCAGAGGTTTGTAATCCAGGTGTGCAGAGGACAGCCGGATCTACCGAAGATGTCGGTGTCTCTTCCCCTTTACGTGGAACTGAGTCTGTCATGGTGACTCAACCTCTCCACTCTGCTGAAGGGCCACCCTTCCTGGTGATGACGGATACCAGCCTCTCCAGCTGGGGAGCGGTTCTGGGTCACTTAAATGTTCAGAGACGAATCCTGAGGAATCTCTCCTTCCCATAAATGTGTTGGAGCTTCGAGTGTTATTTCCTGCTTTTCGATACTGGACACACCAGCTGGAGGGATGCCCAGTCAAAGTCTAGTCTGACATTGCCATGGCAGTGGCTTACATCAACAAGGCAGAACAAGAAGTCTCACAGCTTGGTTAGAGGTCAAGATATTTTGCCTTGGGAAGAACATGTACCTGCCATATCCGCAGTTCATATTCCTGGCGTGGACAATGTTCTGGCGGATTTCCTAAGTCGACACAGTGGACAACGGAGAGTGGGAACTGCATCAAGAGGTGTTCAACCTCATTGTTCAGAGGTGGGGAACTTCCTTGTATCGACCTGATGGCGACACAACACAACCAGAAGGTCCCAATGTTCTGCTCCCACTGGAGGGACCCTTTAGCTCTAGGAGTGGATGCCATGTCAATACCTTGGCGCTTTCCTCTGGCATACATCTTTCCTCCCATTCCCATGATACACAGGGTGCTGCGGAAACTGTGGCTGGAGCGCTGCCTACTCATTCTGATCACTCCATACTAGCCTCGGCAGGCTTGGTTTCCAGGGCTTCTGGATTTCTCTGTGGCGGAGCCGTTAGGCTTCCCAGCTGTCTGGATTTTCTACAGGGATACATGTGGAAGGAGGAGGTCCATCAACTGGGTTTACCGGCATGGACTTTGAATCGTCAATACTGAAGAAGAAGGGTTTCTCTTCTGGTGTGGTGGCCACTATGCTTATTGCCTGCAAGCTGGTTTCCTCTAAGGCCCACCATAAAGTCTGGTCCACCTTTCTCTCTTGGTGTGTTGATAAAGATGTTTTCCAGGAAATCAACCTTCCAATGGCCCCATCCTTCCTGCAGGACGGAGTGGATAAGGGCCTCAGCTTGAGTTCCCTTAAGGTTCAGACTTCTGCACTCTTTGTCTTCTTTCAGAGACACATCGCTATTCTTCTAGAGGTCAAGGTTTTCTTCCAGGGCGTGGCTCATGCTCGTCCTGTCTTTCTGAATCCTGCTCCTCCGTGGGATCTTAACTTGGTCTGGGCTTCTTTTAGAGCTCTCCATTTGAGTCCTTGGCTACTGTTACTTTGCGCATGCTGACTTGAAAATGGCTTTCTCCTGACGATCGTGTCTGTTCACCGAGTCGCTGAGTTGCATGCCCTATCTTGCAAACCAACCTTTTTGGTGCTTTGCACTTCTCAGGAGTTCCTCCTGAAGGTGGTCTCTGAATTCCACATTAATCAGGAGATTGTGGTGCCTTCTTTCTGCCCTGACCCTACATCTGACAAGGAGAGGGATCTTCACTTAGAAGTGGTGCACTGTCTCAAGTTCTATGTGCACCGCACTGAGTCTAGTCGCCAGTCTGACGCGCTTTTCACCATTCCTGAGGGTCCCAGGGCAGGGAGACCCGCATCCAAGTGACCATTGTGTCTTGGATTAAGTCTATTATCATAAGGCTTACGAACTGAGGAAGATGCCTGGTCCATTTCGGGTCACTGCTCACTCCACTAGATCCATTGGGGCATCTTTGGCTTCCAAGAATCAGGCCTCAGCTGATCAGTTGAGCAAGGCCGCCACCTGATCGTCGGTGCACACCTTCTCTAAACACTACCGTGTTGGCGTGCTGGCATCAGCTGATGCTAGCTTTGGGAGGAAGATCCTGGAGGCAGTCTTGCCTGTCTAGGGTCTTCCTCGTCTCTTCACTACTCCTTAACTGTTGAGCCCGGCTGGCTCTAGTTCTGTGTGCTGCATTACAGTTCCTGGTGTGTTATATCCCAGATTTGTGTCAGTTGACATTTTATCATTATTGTAGGGCTGCTTTATGATCTGATGGTTCATATATGCACTGGTGACTTTGGGGGACCTGCACCTGGTCCTTGCCTTAATTCCCACCTCTGGGAAGCTCAATGGTTGGACATCCCAAAGTTACCAGTAACCTATATTGGACGACAGAGAAAAGAGGATTTTAGTCTTACCTGTTAAATCCTTTTCTCTTAGTCCATATAGGTTACTGGTCTCTCACCCCGTCAAGGGACCATGCTTGGTTCTCCTGTGACCAAACGTGGGAGTCCTTTCGGGTTCATGCTCACAGGAGTCTTCTTTTCCATTCTTACTACCTAGTCACTAGTTAGTGTCTCAAATCTTTCTGGAGAGGAAGTGGCTAGATACAGCTAAGGATAGGAGGTAGGCTCCACCCAGCATTCACTTCTAGAAATGTTCTTGTCTACTTAAATGGGAGGTCGCCTACCCAAAGTTACCAGTAACCTATATGACCTAAGAGAAAAGGATTTAACAGGTAAGACTAAAATCCTCTTTTATAGGGTTTTAACCCCTTGAATGCTAATGAGATCTCCAATACATTGCTGAGCAATGCTCTGGAGACCTATCTATCATTTAAGGAGTTAAAAAACACATTTAAATTAGTAGGTATTTTGATTTGTGCCCTGAGGAGCAATTTTTTCTTCCAGAATTACTTGGGGGGGAATATGCACTAAATTATGATAATGAGCCGGGTATGTGATAAGGTGGCAAATTCATGTTGATGGCATATCGACAGGATGTACACGCACTGAGATGTCTTCACATACATATCCCTGTGATTGCACCACCAATCCGTGACAATCTCACAACATCACCATGAATTTACCATGCCTTCCACATGTTTATGAATTTACTCTAAATAATTTGACAATAGCTCATTTGCATATGGAAGTGCAGTTTAATGAGCCATTGTCATATTCATGTGGGTTTGTTTATATGTTAATATGGCTGTTCAGCTCATGCACTAAACTCTGATAGCTGCCTCTGCTGTCGGTATTCACAGTTCCAACACCGCCAACCTTTGTGTGGCAATGTCAGGATCTCCCTTTAGCTTTCTATGGAGCAAGAGGACAGAGTGCTGTTTCTACTGTAGAGAACAGAGACATCAGATATCCATGCTTAAATCTTTCAGTGCCTTAGCGATGTGGCTTGCACACCCCTGTAACACTGAAAGGGTTCCAAAGTGAAAGAATGGCAGAAAAGCTATATGTCACAGTTACTCTGCCCTTCTGTACTGACTGAACCAGCTGAGGCAGCTAACCACCTATCAGCTGATTCAGATAAACACAGGACTCAGAAAGCACTCAGCTGCAGAGTGCCTTGCGATTCCTGTGTTTAGAAGAAAAAAAGGGGAACAGTGCAAAAGAAGAGTAATGTGTAGTACAAACGTGTACTGAATGATATAAAAAGTAAAAAGTGAATATATGGATACATAAAATACCACTGATATAAAGAGAATACCATTGAAATACAAATCAATTAGTGTGATATTAATAAAAAATCATGGCTAAAAATAGACAAACATTGTTATAAGAATATATCGGTATTGTACATGGCTACATAATAGATCCCAAAATAAGGTTATAGAAATGTGAATCTAATCTAGGCATATAAAAAAGGTGTACTGGTCTCTCCTCCACAAACTAGAATAGGATCAAGTACAGTAAATAGATGAAACAGGGATATACCTCTAAAACACCATAACACGACACCGAGCTCTGAAGATAGTAGGATGAGGGATTAGCTCTGCTGGGATACATATGAATGCAATTAACACTGGGAAAAAGTAATAGGATAAATATGAACAATCAAAAATAGCAATATTATGCACTTATATAAAATATAGTCGAAAAAGCCCCTAACACTGTAATGAAGTTCTCAGTCTATTAATCCCGTTCTGTATAATGCAGTCATAGCATCACTTTCAGTAGAAACATAAGCGTTCTGGATTGCATGCTTACTTGATCAATACTTGAATAAGTGCCTTGAATGAACCATAAAGTTACCAGTGTTGAGGACTGTAGACGCAGTGGTTAGCCAAAGAAACTTAGTGCAGCAGATGAAAGACACATCATGCTTACTTTCCCTTCAAATCAAAAGATGTCCAGCAGTGCCATCAGCTCAGGATTGGCAGAAAACAGTGGGACCCTGGTTACACCCAATCTTCTGTCCGAAGAAGTCTGGTCAGAAGTGGTCTTCATGGAAGACTTTTGACCAAAAAGCCATACATCCGACGTGGAAAAAAGGCCAAGTGATTCAACTATGTAAAGAAACATAAGAACTAGGGTGCAGAAAAATGACAGCAGGTGTTCTGGTCTGATGACGAGTCAAAATTTCAAATATTTGGCTGTAGCAGAAGGCAGTTTGTTTGCTGAAGGTCTGGAGAACAGTACAAGAATGAGTGTCTGCAGGCAACAGTGAAGAATGGTGGAGGTTCCCTGCAAGTTTGGGGCTACTGCTCTGTATTGGTGGCTTATTTGTTGGTAAGAAGAACCCATTCTGTTTTATGCTTGCTGCTGAGAAACACTTTTTGTTTATGTTTATTTTTATTACTCTTATTATCCACTTACTGTGGGGTTATGTCATCTACAGCAGTCACAGCTTGGACTTCATGCTGATGACATCAGCATTGTTTGAGTGCACATTCCTTGTTCTAATGGTTTATTATCCAGATGTTTTGTTATCTTTTTGTCTTAAAGGAGCAGTAAAACTTTTTAATGAAAAAATATGTATTGTAGGGGTTTTCCTACTGAGTAAAATAAGGGTACTCCCACTTCTGAGAGATATATATTTCCAGAGTTATTACAGTTTAAACTCATGTATTTTTACATTAGCAGTGCCCTCTAGTGGTCAAATTCTAATTAGATTTCCTGTTAGATTCTAATGGAGAGGAAAGTCAGAAAAGTCAGAGACATACAGTTCTCCATAGAATGTGATAGAAACTGCCAGTCACTTCCTGTCAGTTAGAACTATCAGGAAGTAAACACAGTAAATTCACTTCCTGGTTATTTGAACTGCTATAAATTTTGAATAAAACATCTGACAGCGATAGGAGTGACCTTGTTTTATTCAGCAGGAAATGCTCTATAAAATATGTGTTTTCATAAAAAAAGTTTACTGCCTACTTTAATAAAGGTCTGTACCGGATTGAAACACTGACCATATGATACATTTGCCTGTTATTTAAACATTTTAGTCCAATAGGCCTCGTCATTTCTTTCCACTTTTGCATTCTACCATTTGGAATGATATTCTGAATAGAAAATGTTTTGTATCACATCTTTGGGATTTTAGAGTAAGGCAAGGTTTTACCATGAAAGACCCCCCCCGCAACTTAGAAGGGGGGGCATGTCTAAGCGGGGGTAGTTGAGTAAAGTGTAGAGGGGGGGGAGTAGGCAGGAAGTGAGGTGTAGGAGTAGCAGGGGTATTTAGGGCAAGGGGTTTCTGGGAACTTCCTCTTCCAGGAATCAGGAACAGTGGACTTGTCTTACCAGCATGGCGGAGGGTCTTCTGGACGAAGTCCGTCGCTTGCTGGAGACTGGTGGTGCTGACTGGCTGCGGGAGCAACTGGCTGGGAGAGCTGCTGGGTCCCCCTCTGTGTCTGGGGCTCGTCCGGTGCGGAGCACCCGCGCCCGGCCGCCGGTCCGGCTGAGCCCTGTCAGTGGGCGGGAGCGGCGGAGGAATGCCAGCCCTAGCTGTAGGGCGCGGGGGAGGCGTGCGGCTACTGGTGCGTCTGCTGCCCGGAGGAGTCCGTCCCCAAGGCGGCAGGATCGTGGGAGGCGGTCTGAGGAGGCTGCGGGCAGTCGGTCCAGTGGGAGGTGCTCCAGGAGGAGAGAGGAAGAGGCGTCTGGCCGGAGCAGGAGCCGGTCCCATCCTTCCCCTGGTGTGGCTTCCCAGGTACTGATGGGTTTCCAGGGTGGACTGCTGGGGATGTCGGCTGGGTGGCTGCTTTGTCTGATGCGTGCGGGGTTATGGCTTCTGGGGATGCGGTGCCTTTTTTTTTTTTTTTTTTTTTTTTTTTTTTTTTTTTTTTTTTTTTTTTTTGTTCTCTCTCTCTCCCTCTCTCTCTCCCTCTCTCTCTCTCTCTCTCTCTCTCTCTCTCTCCTCTCTCTCTCTCTCTCTCCTCTCTCTCTCTTCTCTCCCTCTCTCTCTCTCTCTCCTCTCTCTCTCTCCTCTCTCTCTCTTCTCTCCCTTTCTCTCTCTCTCTCTCCTCTCTATCTCTCTCTCCTCTCTCTCTCTCTCCTCTCTCTCTCTTCTCTCCCTCTCTCTCTCTCTCTCTCTCTCTCTCTCTCTCTCTCTCTCTCTCTCTCTCTCTCTCTCTCCCTCCTCTCTCTCTCTCTCTCTCTCTCTCTCTCTCTCCCTCTCTCTCTCTCTCCCTCTCTCTCTCTCTCTTCTTTTCCTGGGTTTGGGTCCAGTTTCCTGGGGGTATTTGGTGGTGGGGGTTTCCTTGTCCGGTGCTTATGGGGGGGTTTTTGGTTGTTTCTTTCTTACAGGTTGCTGGTCCCTCGCGTGGTCCGGATGGCGCTTCGGAGCCGGGAAGTCTGGTCGCCGTGGCCGGGACGCAGTCTGTGCCAGCTGATCCTCTGTCGGGGGCAGGTACGGGTCTGCTGGGGGTGTCCTCCTCTGTGGGGGGCGGGGGGTGGGGTGGCTAGCAATTTGTCTGTACATCAGGTGTTGGGCGCCTGGCAGGATCGGGCTCTTGGTGGCCTGGGGGGTGTTCCTTCTGCTGCTGGGGCGTGGGGGGCTGGTTTGCCAGGTTCTGATTCTGGGTCTGGGGGGGGTGCTCCTGTAGCTTTACCTGCTGGTGGTCCCTGGGGTGGGGCTCCGGGGTTGGGTGTGGGGGGTGTTGCCTCAGTTCCTGGCGGAGTGTCTGGGTTTGGGCCTGGGTCCTTCGCTGCTGGTGCAGTGTCGGTTGGGGTTGGTACGCCGGGGTCTCTTTTCCCTGGTTCCGCAGGTGTGGTTCTGCCCGGGGGTTTGGGGGTTTCGGGTCCTGGGGGTGTGGTGGGGGGTCCCCCTCCCGCTGGTTCGGTTCCTGTTCCGGGTGGTGGTCTTCCGGGGGTGGGTGTCCTGGCGGGTGCGTCTGTTGCTTCTCAGTTGCCGGGGTTGAGTGGGGTTGGGGGTTGTCCGGGGGGTCCTTCTCCGCTGGGAGGGGTTCCCACTGCGGCGTTTGGGGCCGCGTATATGTGCTGGGCGGGGCCGTTGGGCATTCATTTGAAGATGGAGGTCAAGGAGAAGATCTGGCGGAACGAATTCTTGGAAATTTTTTCACTCCTTCCACTGGATGAGGCTCCCCCTGACAAGGAGGAAAAGGATGCGGAAAAGAGGGAGGAAAGAGAGCGCCGCCGGTACCCGCAAGATACCGAAGGTGTTCGGGAATTGGCTCCGCGCCTTTTCCATCCTTGCCAGTGTTATTGGTGAGCGCTTTCCTTTGCGGTGTCCGTCGTTGTTTTGCTACCAGGACACGATCTGGAATGCTTGTCGGATCTATGGAGGCTTGGCGTGGTGGACGTATGACGAGCAGTTTCGTCAGCGTATGGCGGTCCGGCCGGCCGTCTCGTGGGATCAGCTGGACATCGGGTTGTGGTTATCCATCATGACTCGTCCGGCTGGTTCTCCTATGGGGCTGCAGTCCTTTCAGGCCGGCGCTGGGGGGTTGGGGCTCCCCGCCGCGTCCGCCTCGGCTTCCAAAAAAGCTGGGTTCTGCTGGCAATTCAACGATGGGCATTGCAAGTGGGGGTCCTCCTGTAAATTTAAGCATGAATGCTCCGGCTGCTCTGGCCCTCACTCCTTTGCCAAATGTTTCAAGAAACTCCGAGGGGGTGACAAGGGGGGTGCGGGGGGTGGAAAGGGGGAGGACTCCGGTGTCCGCAGAAAAGATGGGTCCCTGGCTAAGGGTGTACAAGGATAGGCGGGCGGCAGCGATCCTGGAGGAGGGGTTCACTGAGGGTTTTCGGATCCCTTGCAAGGCCGGGTTTGGGGTGTCTGATTCTGGGAATCTGCGGTCGGCGACCCAACACCCTAATGTTCTGCGGGACAAGGTGATGAAGGAGGTGCGTTTGGGTAGAATGGCTGGTCCGTTTTCTGGGCCTCCTCTGCCGGATTTACGGGTTTCTCCCTTGGGGGTGGTCCCGAAGAGGGAGCCGGGTAAGTTTCGTCTCATCCATCACTTGTCCTTCCCGTTTGGGTGTTCGGTCAATGATGCGATTGACCCAGCTCTTTGCAGCGTCTCCTATGCTTCCTTTGATAGGGCGCTGGCCTTGGCCGTTCGGGCGGGGCGTGGGGCGTTATTTGCTAAGGCTGACATTGAGTCGGCGTTCCGTCTTCTCCCGGTTCATCCTGACTGCCATCATCTGTTCGGGTGCAAGGTGGATGGTGCATATTTCGTTGACTTGTGCCTGCCCATGGGGTGTTCGTTATCTTGTGCTCTGTTTGAGCACTTTAGTTCGTTCATCGAGTGGGTGGTGCGTAAGGAGGCAGGTTTCTCGTCCATCTTGCACTACTTGGATGATTTCTTGTGTGTTGGGCCGGGTGGTCTGGATGTGTGTCGCCACTTGCTGGAAACTCTTGTACGAGTTTGTGGTGAGTTTGGGGTCCCGTTGGCCCGGGAGAAGACGGAAGGGCCTACGACTTGTCTCTGTTTCTTGGGGATTGAGTTGGACTCAGTTTTCATGGAATGCAGGTTGCCGTCCGACAAGCTGGCCGCTCTGTTAGGGGATGTGTTGGCTTGCAGGCAGGCCCGGAAGGTTTCCCTTCGGGCCTTGCAGTCCTTGTTGGGTAAACTCAATTTTGCCAGCCGGATCATCCCCATGGGTCGGGTGTTTAGCCGGCGTTTGGCGCAGGCTACGGGGGGTGCATTGCGCCCGCACCATCACATTCGGATGACGCTACCTTTGCGGGAGGATCTCAAGGTGTGGGAACAGTTCCTGGTGGATTTTAACGGGCGCTCCTACTGGCAGTCGCCGGTGCGCACCAGCGTTGACCTGGCTCTTTATACCGATGCTGCTGGATCTGTCGGCTTTGGGGCAATTTTCGGTTCAGACTGGTGTGCGGAGGTTTGGCCGGAGGCCTGGGTCCACGCTGGGTTGACGCGGAATATCTTATTCCTTGAGCTCTTCCCGATTGTTGTGGCGGTTTCGTTGTGGGGTGACCGTATGCGGGATTGCCGCATTGTGTTTCATTCCGACAATATGGGGGTGGTCCAGTCTGTCAATTCCCTTTCCGCGTCTTCTCCGCCTGTGTTGGCGTTGTTGAGGCGTTTGGTGCTGTGCTGTTTGCGTTTGAATCTGTCTTTCCGGGCACGTCATGTGCCTGGGGTTTTGAACGTGGCGGCTGACGCTTTATCTCGGTTCCAGGTGGCGGAATTCCGGAAGGCGTGCCCGGGGGCGAAGGCAGCGGGGACGCCTTGCCCCGTGGGTTTGTGGGACCTTGGCGGAGTGCCGTTGCATCTTGGATCGTGAATTCGGTGTCACCGGCCACCTGGGCGCGGTATGCCGCAGCTTGGGAAGACTGGATTTCTCTGGAGGGGTTGGCGGGCTCTCTGGGGTCTGAGGCTGAGTGTGTTGCTGGGGTTCTGTGGTTGGTGTGGGATTGGCATAGTAGGGGGCTGTCGGCTTCTGCTTTGTCGGCTAAAGTGTCGGGACTGGCCTTTGGCTTCAAGTTGCGGGGCTGGACGGATTTTACTAAATCGTTTTCGGTGAGGATGGCATTGCGGGGTTTGCGTCGGGGGGCGGTATCTCGTGATTCTCGTCGTCCGGTTTCCTTTAACTTACTGCGGCGGATTGTGGCTGTCCTTCCGTCGATTTGTCGGGATGATTTTGAGAGGTGTTTGTTTTGTGCAGCCTATTGCTTGGCGTTTTTTGGCGCTCTTCGGGTCGGGGAGCTTCTTAGTGGTAGCAAGTTCAGGCCGGGTGGTGTGTTGATGGAAGACGTTCGGCTGGGTTCAGAGTCTTTGGAATTTCGCTTGCGGCGGTCGAAGACTGATGTGTTCGGTAGGGGTAGTTGGGTTACGTTGTACGCGTTGGGGGGTGTTGAGGCGTGTCCGGTGTCGGCGGTGCGGCGCTTTTTGTCCATTCGACCCCCGGTGGCGGGCCCGTTGTTGGTTCACAAGGACTGCTCGGCCCTTACGCGTTTCCAGTTTCTCAGGGTTTTTCGGATGGGGTTGGACCGTTTGGGTATTCCGGCGGGGGAGTTTGGTGGCCACTCCTTTCGTATCGGTGCGGCGACGGAGGCTGCTAGGTTGGGTTTCCCGGATTCTACTATTAAGCGGATTGGCCGTTGGGAATCGTCGCGTTTTAGGTCATACGTTCGCCCGGGTCGGG
This sequence comes from Rhinophrynus dorsalis, assembly GCA_037306005.1. Lineage (NCBI taxonomy): Eukaryota > Metazoa > Chordata > Amphibia > Anura > Rhinophrynidae > Rhinophrynus > Rhinophrynus dorsalis. The sequence goes on from CM074723.1 coordinate 208,805,934, forward strand.
TTTTAGGGGATTAGTGGTGATTCTGGGCTGGGGGTTACGGTCTGTTTGTTTGTTTTTCAGGTGCTGACGTCCTGCGGGTGTGGATCGTGGGGCACTCCTTTGTGTTCTGGGCGAGTAGGAGAGCTGCTGTCCGGGAGCGAGGATTGCAGATGTCCTTGGATGGATCCTTTGCGCGGGTGTCCTGGTTTGGTTTTCGGGGTCTGAGTTGGGCTCAATTTATGCCTGTGTTTTCGAGGCTAGTGTCGGTTGAGGGTTCGGCTCCGCACGTTCTGGCGGTCCATTTGGGGGGCAATGATTTGGGGACGGTTCCTGTGTGGCAGTTGGGGGAGGCCATTAAGGGGGATTTGGATTCTTTGATCCTAGGTTTTCCGGGCTTGAGGGTTGTGTGGTCCGAGATCATTCCTCGGCGGTTTTGGGCTAGAGCTCGCGATCCTACGGCTTTGGATAAGGGTAGGATTCGTGTTAATAAGAGGGTTTCTCGCTTTGTTGTCTCTCGTGGCGGGTTGGCGGTTCGGCATCGGGTGTTTGAGGATAAGGACCTGTCTTTGTTCCGGGAGGACGGTGTCCACCCCAATGACTTGGGGCTGGACTTCTTTAATCTGGAACTGGCGGGGGCGTTGGAGCAGGCCACAGCTTTGGTGGTGGGGTAGGGCCTGGATGAGTTGGGAAACGCATCAGGCCCTGGTGGCGCTTTGGGCCCTTGCCAAGGGTAGAATGGTCAGTAATTGGGGGATAAGGAGGCCAGCGGCCTGGTGACAAGGACGCCCGGACTGGGGTCGCGGGTTTAATCACCGGCCCCATTGAGCTACGGGCCAGCTAATGGGGCGCGGTATGGTGAAGTTAAAATGGGTAGAGCCGCTGGCTCTGGTAAATGGGGTAGGCAAGTTTATGTCTACCATGGTAGGAATTGGCAAGGGCTTAAAGTGATTAATGATGTAAAAGGTGGAATTTTGAGTGAATAAAGCTGTGGCCTGGTTTAACTCAAATCATGTGTCTGTGTCTTTACTTAATCACTGCCCCATGCTTAAGACAAGACCCCCCCGCAACTTAGAAGGGGGGGCATGTCTAAGCGGGGGTAGTTGAGTAAAGTGTAGAGGGGGGGGAGTAGGCAGGAAGTGAGGTGTAGGAGTAGCAGGGGTATTTAGGGCAAGGGGTTTCTGGGAACTTCCTCTTCCAGGAATCAGGAACAGTGGACTTGTCCCTCCCTCCCTCCCTGTTGGTTCTTGGGTGTTGGGGTTGTATAAATTTGGTTTTGTTCTGTTTTGTCACAGCTTTTGGCGCTTTGGGCCCTTGCCAAGGGTAGAATGGTCAGTAATTGGGGGATAAGGAGGCCAGCGGCCTGGTGACAAGGACGCCCGGACTGGGGTCGCGGGTTTAATCACCGGCCCCATTGAGCTACGGGCCAGCTAATGGGGCGCGGTATGGTGAAGTTAAAATGGGTAGAGCCGCTGGCTCTGGTAAATGGGGTAGGCAAGTTTATGTCTACCATGGTAGGAATTGGCAAGGGCTTAAAGTGATTAATGATGTAAAAGGTGGAATTTTGAGTGAATAAAGCTGTGGCCTGGTTTAACTCAAATCATGTGTCCGTGTCTTTACTTAATCACTGCCCCATGCTTAAGACAAGAGATTTCCAAACATCAACTTGCCCAAACCAGTTAAACAGAAATAGTAATTAAATGTATTTCAGAAGGCACACACCCAGCCAGATTTCTGACGCCCTGGTTGTTGCTTCTTTCTGAATAAATCTAATATCTAAGAATTTGAAATATGATTTAGAATCATTATATTTCAGCTTTTAGTGTGTGGGGGATTTATAGATTGGTAATAACAATATAATATGTAGATTCTGTCTACATGAGCAGCATTATTAACCCTTTGAGTGCCAGAGGTGTAGCAGCGCATTGCTTTGCAATGTCTTGCGTACCCCTCTGGCACTCAAAGGGTTAAGGCTGTGTTAACACACATGTAAAGCGATTTGCTCCGTATGGAGATGCTCACACAGCCAATGATTGCCTTATGCAATGTACCAGAAAACAGCATTAGTTGTGCACATTGAAGTTTCAGGTTGCCTGAACTGCATGGTCTAAGATATGCTTTGTTGGATGGATGAGGAAAAAAAGCATTATTAAAATTATACAGATTTAAAAACAATGGTACGCCTTCTTCTGGTAGATTATTCATTTGAAAGTTTTTACAGTTTAAAATTGCTGCTGTTTTTATCAATTTCTCTTTATTTAACCAAAATGTTGGCAACTGTGCCATAAAATGCATTTTTGTATTGTCCTCAATGAGAGTTGTGAACTTAATCTCTCCATATAAAGTGATAGGAACACCTGGTAACTACAAGTGAAAAACACAGGTGCGCAGATGACTCTTTGGCAAGATGTCTGTGCTGATGCCTGCCTTTGCGTCTCAGAACAAGTTGGGTTTATCAATGCCGGACTTATTCAAGATAATTGTAGTACTGGTATGCATATCGCTAGGTGCATAATGATTGCTGCTGCCAGTCAGTAGCATAAGAATAGCATTGCCAGAGATGGAAAAATCCCAAGAGCCTGGGTACCTAGGCTCCTAAATGTTCACGATTGGGGTCCTAAATTTTTATAGTATTTTATATACAGCAGCATTCATGCATCTCCTTCACCGACTACTGAAATACTTAGATGGCTCTGAGGAATTCTGTCTGGCTCTTACAAATTGTGTATTTTTGTCCACCCCTGGCATTGGTGTGCCCTTTCCCTTTGGATAATTAACCTTTGAGCACTACAGGTGTGCCCAATGCATTGCAAACCATGCCATACAGTGTGTGTGCGTTTGTGTGTGTGTGTGGGGGGGATCTCTGGCTTAATTCCAGGGCCCAGTAGGCTTTAGATATGTCCTTTAATACAGTATAAAAATATTGGTAATATAACATTTTCATTGTTATAATTTAGTATTTACATTATATGCATATAGGGGAAGTTCTAGCTGTAGGATACAGGGCAATACAATTCTTGTGAAGAGTTGAAGCCGATGTACTATGCATGTGTAGACCTCCATTACAGTGGAATTGGAAGTATAACAGAAAGTCCATTTGGCAGGAAGGACATTGTGGGCCCCATGGGGCTGTAGATTACCAGATTATCCAGATGAAGCATAATAGGTGACCCCCCTTGTCTATGGCACAGAAGGTAAATTTCTTGAGGGAGAGGTGTCTCCTCCTAATAATAACCACCCACTTACCTTACTTTTGACAAAAAAACGTAATGGCCTTTATAAATTTTGTCTTTGTGCCTTTATTCAACAACTGTTTTCAGTCAGTCCTGGATGCTAACAGTGTTGCGCACCCTTCTGGTCCTTAAATTGTTAAGATTACTATATGCATTATGCCTTGTTTTTTGTCTTATTGTCCTGTCTTGTCTACATCCTTGGACATGGTATCCAGGTTTGATTGAAGATCCTTGAACAGTGGCACCATAGCAAAAACCATAGAAGCCATTAGGCTCTTCTGGGTGTATTAATGTAAGTGGGATGTAAAGCCCGATACAGTAGGCTTATGGGGACATCATGCATAACTTAAACTGAACTGAGAAACTTCAGCCTCTTCCCACTGAATCAAATGGTACACCTGGGGTTTCCATTTCCAGACCCCCATTGTGCTCCCCAGGTGGTCCACTTGAGCTCACAATACAGCCCAGGCTTCATCGGAAGGTCTGCTCCCAGGGGAGCAGATTTGCAGATGGGGCACTATGTTATTGATAACTGCCCTTTGAATGTATATAACATTATAAGCAAAAGGTGGTACCTTGTTAGCCATTGAAAAAAGCAGAATATTGGAAGAGATTGGTAGAGTAAAAGTTATGCATTTATTGGCTGAGTTGCTCTAGAATGCAATCTTTGAAACACTAGGCCCCTTCTTCAGGTATATTAATTATAATTAATTAACTATGCCTGAAGCAGGGGCATATTGTCTTGAAAGCTTGTATCCTACAGCCACTCATTTAGCCAATAAAAGTATCACTTTTACTCTACCAGTCTTCGACATAACATTATGAAATGTTGTATGCCCTGCATAGAATGTAGGTTGATGTAAGTTAAACTCCCCCTGCTGGACAGATTATTTTTGTTCTACAACTATACTCTTGTAGTGCCACACCCCTGAAATGTTTAATCTCAAAACAAATTTGTCTATGCCACTGTTCTTTTATGGCACAGGAGCATTGTATATCTTTATTTGCAATGTGATTAAAAGGCCTTCTAAATAATGTATTGCTGTGTTGGCATTTACTGTGTTATGAATTTTACAAACAGACTACAGCTGCCATCTGCAATAAAAGACCAATCATCTTTCAGTATGGGAGTAGTGAAAGAGAACAAAAGAAAGGGTGCAGAACATCTCTCTTCTATTAAAAATGTCACTACCCTATACTGAAAGATAATTATTCATTTACTGCAGATGGTTGCTGTAGCCGGTATGTAAATTGCACATGCACAATTTCTAACATTTCAAATGGCCAGAGGGACATATTTGTTTTAGATGATGTTGCTGGGGACATGGCTGGTGGGGGGGCATTTCTGACAATTTTTGTTTCTTTTCATTATCTATTGACTATTCTCTGAATAAATTATTCGGAGCAAGGTCAAATTATTTACACAGACCAATTTATAGACACATATACTGAAGTTTAAACAAACATTAATGTGCTTTTTTTTTTTTTTACTGTAGAGCAATGTGATATCATGCTGTCTGATCGCCTAATAAGAGGGACATCAGGGAGGAAAATTATGATAATGAGTGGGAGGGAAACCTGGGCCTAGATGCACTAAAGGTCAAAGAGGGTTACGAATGCGATGTTCTGTCGGAGCAGTGTCGTAGGCACCTCCGCAGTATTCACAAAGTGTCTACGACATCACTGAACCAGAACTCCGACAAAAAATACCCACATCGACATCAATCTGACATGCCTTCACCATGTCTACGAATTCCTATTCTTCTAAACGACAATTGCGCATTTCCATATGGAAATGAAGCATAATCAGATACATTCGTATGCAAGGGGGTGTGGTGATATCATAATGTGACACTTTGACTCATTAAGTAAACTCCAATAGGGGAGAGTTAAAGGGGAAGGGTTAAAGTGTGGAATGTGAACAGTATTTGTCGAATTTAAATGGTGAAAGAAAGTCATGGGAGCACTGTAGTCGAATTTTAAAAGGGAAGGGGTTAAAATGTGGAATGTGAACAGTATTTGTCGAATTTAAAGGGATAGTAATACTTCGTTTTAACTTTATTTTATTTTGTAGGCATTAAAAAAACATGAAGAATGATATGTCTTATCTCTCAAACCTTTATGGTTTATGAGATATTCACAAGCAAAGTTTCCCCCTCCCGCCCCTTTTACCTACTGTAAACAATCTCTTCTCAGATGTGGAATACAGTCCATAGACTGGACAGATAACAGAAGGGGACACTCTTATTCCTATGAAAACAATGAAATCCCTGCCCCACTTGACAAGCTTTTCAGGTTTTTCCCTTATCTTAATTGAAGATTGTCCCTCTCTGCAGTCTACCTGGGCAGCTCCCTTCTGCCCTGGCTGAACAGTGTGACATCAGTAAAAGGGGCGGGAGGGGGACACTTTGCTTGTGAATATCTCTTAAACCATAAAGGTTTGAGATATAAGACTTATATCATTCTTCATGTTTTTTTAATGCCTACAAAATAAAATAAAGTTAAAATGAAGTATCACTATCCCTTTAAATGGTGAAAGAAAGTCATGGGAGCACTGTAGTCAAATTTTCAAGGGGAAGGGTTAAAATGTCCAATGTATAATATTTGTCAAATTAATGTGGTGAAAGAAAGCACTGTAAGTCGAATTTGGAAGGGGAAGGGTTAAAATGTGGAATATGAGCAATATTAGTCGAATTAAAGTGGTGAAAGAAAGCACTTCAAGTCGACTTTTAAAAGGGGGGGGTTATTATGTTGAACGGGGGCACTTTATGTCGGATTTCTATAATGTATACTGTATTCTGCACTGCTTTTGTTCGAACAACGATGGTTTTTAAACTGTCGTTATGGCTTCTACTCCTCAACCTCTGAGGCACAGAATTTCCAACTTAAATGTAACCACAAAACAGGCGGTAATCCTGAACATGAGTCATAGGATACTAATTGCACATTGTTTTTAGTTGTTTCCTATGGGCTTTTTTTTGACTGGAGGTATGTATAATTGCCGCTGATTTTGTTTCCGCAAGTCGGGTAATAGGATTCTAAAACCTGACTTAAAAAACACATAGCACCTGTTTTATTGTTAGCGCTGGTAATAGAATCGATCCCACAATATTAAAGCAATGATTTGCTTTTATTCTTAGCAAGCCCTATAGTTCACATTCAAAAACACATAAGATACCTAATGCTTTGTCTACCTAAAGTGGACAAACTGCAGCTGGCTCACAGGGGTGAGCAACGCACATCCCTATGGCATTCAGTGCTGTCCATGGTGCTGAAAGCCTTCTCTGTGTTCCCCTACCGGCTGGGTAGGGAAGCACTTTGGGCTAGATTCTATTACAGGTGCTAATTTTATTTCTGCTTTTATCTCCAGTTTTCCCCTTAGACTTCAATAGGAAAATGTTTGATAAAACAGGAGGTAACATTTAGCACCTGCAGTAGAATCTGGCCCAGAGAATGCTGTTCAGACTGTTGTAGTGTTGGTGATGTGTGAGGGGAGGAGATCCCTTCCACACCGACAGCGCTTAGAATATCCTATATGCTAATAGGGACCTTCTCCAACCTTCCCCTTTCATCCGACAATTTTTGTGAATATGTAGATGTGTGTGCAGATCGAATTGTCGGAGTGATTCGAACATATTGACAATATCATACTGACACCACATCGACGCTTAGTGCATCTAGGCCCTGTTGTTTCTCTAACCATGAGGGCATGTGTATCAAATGTTAAACAGTTCTATGTCAACTTCACTGCTTATAAAACCGATATATTATTTTACTTTGCATAACAATTTAACTGTGATCATGTAGACAAGTGGGCTTTTTTAGCAAGGTGTTTTAAAATTAAGATTTTTATTGTTATTATTATTGTTACTAATATTACTGTTTAGAATCAACAAGGCATTCTGAAGATCAAAAAAGGTGTGTGCTATTGATATTATGTACATACTTTTTTCTGTAATGTATTCTGCTTTATTTATGACTCAAGTTGTGACAGTTGAAGTGCTGGCAGCATCCATCTTGCCATTGTAGCTACCACAGATGAGGAATATGTGAGTATAGCTTGCTATGCCTGGGCTGGGATGATTCATGTCTGCAAAAGCTGGAAATAATGTTACTGCCCATTGTTACTTGAAGTCCAGGCTGGTGCAATATTAATTTTAAAATATAAAACAGCATACACAGTACTGCCTTATTTGAGGAAGAATCAGTGATAAAATGGCTGCTCAAACCACAGTAGATTAACAAAGACAACTATACTGTGGGTAGGTTCGGTCCTCTCTGATTCCTGTCTCAGTGAGAAGCTGCAGTATCTAGGGTTGTCATCTTGCTATCTGGCTTCATGGCCAGCACATCTACCCGGCTTACCCCGTAGCAAGACATCCATAGAGCAGCTATCACTCCTTATCCAGAGTACCCTAGCACCTTGCTCGTTGAGGCCTACTCAGCAGTATATCCTGTATTGTTTCTGTTGTCCTGTTCATTCATATTAATAGCTGCCCATTTCTACTTTGTGGAGACTCCACTATGGTAAGTACGCACAGACAGCTTACATTGGGTGCTTCCTAGTTTGATCATCACAAATCTGGCAAAATTCCTGATACATTTTCCTTTGTAATTGGCAACCCCTAAGAATCGTTGAATGGCTTGAAGGTTCATCTGCCTTGGCAATTGGGTAACAACTTTACAAGGATTCATATCGATACCTGTGTTAGGAATCACATATCTCAGAAAAGATACTTGGGAGGTTTCAAAAGAGCATTTCTCCAGTTTAACAAAAAGGTAGTGACAATGGAGACATTGAAGAACAACACATACATGCTGACAGTGGTCCTGAAGAGAGGGGGGGGGGAAGTAGGAGATCATCAAAATAGATGATGACATAAGATAATGGCAGATCCTGGTACAGATCATTCACGAAGGCTTGAAACGCAGAAGGGGACTTACACAGCCCAAAAGGCATTACAAGATATTTGCAGTGGCCAAAACGTGAATTAAACATGGTTTTCCGTTCATCGCCTTGTTTGATTGTAAACTCAATGGAGGCCCAATTTGGGAAAAACCACTGCTCATTTTAGATTGTCCAACAACTCAGGTATTAAGGGTAAGGGATAACGTTTTTTTATACTAATGTTGTTAAGACCCCTCTAAACAATATGGGGCAAAGTGAACCATCCTTTTTTCAACAAAAAAAGAACTGCCCCAGCAGGTGAAGTAAAGGGCGAATAAAACCCTTATCCAGATTCTCACGAATATAGGCAGACAATGCTCTGGTGTCAGGATCAAATAAGAGGAAGGTAAGACCTCTGGGAGAGGGGATACCTGGCACCAATTCTATTGGGCAGTCTTGTTTCCAGTGGGGGGTAGTAAAATGTCTGCCCTGCATTTAGAAAATCCATTGTTAAAGTCCAAATATGCTGGAGGAATCAAAGAGGCCTTGGGTTGGTCCATGTCCAGAGAGGTCAAGATCAGAAAAACCTTAGATAAACAGGTGGAAACACTAGCAGGACCCCAGGTAGTAATTTGACCAGTTGACTAAAAGATAACTGAATCGTAGATATGGAGCCATGGCAGTCCCAATTTCACGGGGGCTGCAGGAGACTGAATGACATTGAAGCAAAGGATCTCAGAGTGGAGAATACCAGTAGTGAGTTTCAATGGAGCAATTTCTAAGGATATTAATCCAGGACCCAAAGGCATAATGTCAATAGGAGAAACAAGAACAAGGTATGTTTGTGAGATAAAGTAAGAAAGGTTCCAGCTGTTCCAGAATCAATGAATGCTAAAGTAGTAGCAGAGCCAGCCCACTGTAGAGTAATAGGAATGAGAAGGCCGGTGGAGGACCTAGGAGGCATGGAAAGCTTGCTTGAGGGAATGCCTCTGAAATCCCTCAAGCCTGGTTGTCTCGCAATTTGGTAGTCCTGATAGGGCAATGACGTAGGATATGGCCTGGAAGACCACAACAACGACAGACCCAATGACCTGCGTTCTTTCTTCTCCGTATCTGTAAGCTTGGAGAAGGCCCCAACCACCACAGGTTCTTCTACAGCTGGGCAAAATGTGGTGGGTTGGGGGGGTGGGCATACCCCAATGCTCATATCTGGAACAATCTCTTTCTTGTTGACATTCTTGCATATGTCTATCAAGATCCAAACATAAGGAAATGATAAGGTACTGAATTAGATGGTGTATGAATTGACAGATCTATTACCTTGTCTAATGTCTAGTACAGATGCTTTGCTGGAGGCCTTATGCACAGTGTGGTCAGAGACTGACCGGAACATTAGGAGTGGGTGAAAGGTTCCGTTGTGTTCCCATGAAAAAATCTGTGAAAACCACATTGTTGTCTGCTTTTTTTTCTTTAAAAACAGCAATCTTTATATTTTTCGCCCATTAGCAAAAATTCTTCGATATTTTTTCAGTGGCTGGAAAGTTTTTGACCATTGATTAACATGTTTTTCACCTATTCACTATATAAATGTAACAATTTCCAGGAAGTGAAACACAGTAGAAGCAGCTACAGAGTGAGACAGACGTGTTGTGCTGTTGTGCTGTGATCTTTATAGCAAAACTGAGGCAGGAGAGGCTCATAGAGACTGATATCACTATGATCAAATATAAAATAATAAAAGGAGGAGCTGAAAGGACCCTTTTGTGTCCACTGAGTCTGAGGAGGAGGAGGAAGTGATCACTAAAGACCCAATGCTTGTCAGTCCCCCTAAATCACTCCTAGGGATCTTGGGGAAATTAATGTCAAGGGAGGAAAAAGACAGTAGTAGTTAGAGAAAGACAGGTCAGCTATCTGTGCCTGCTGCCAGACGTGCTGCGCCTGCTACCAGAAATGCTGTGCCTGCTGTCAGATGTGTCACCCGTGCTGTTAACAGTGCTGTGCCTGCTGTCAGATGTACTGCCCCTGCTGCCACCTGTGCTGAAGGGGGTGATCATCATATTACTAGTGACAGTGAGGAGGAAGTCTCAGGGGCTGAAATTGATGTGGATGGTGCTAGTGGTAGTACTAGTAACAGAGGTGGTGAAGCAGCCAGTGGGACTAGTGTTAGGGGACTGATAGGGGAAGCAATTTAGAGCGTCCAGACTAGCGGCCAAGGGAGCCCACACCATTCCCCTGACCCCCTGGAGTCCCGTTCCCATCTCGACATTGTCCAGGTGGAACATGATCCTGAAGAAGGCAGAATTGTTACCTAGCAGCAATAATACCACCACCACCAGGAGCACAGATAAGCTGACTGTGTCTGCTGCTAGTGCTGCCAGTCTGCCTTCTTCAAGTCACCAAGAAATGGCAAGTGTCACATTTCTCATCATCTCCTACAATCGGCAGTGAGATTTTTGTAATAGAGTAGCAGCAGCAGCATGGAGGGACTGCTGGTGGTGATGATGATGGTGGAGAAGCTGAGGTAGAAGAGACATCTATGGCCTTTTTAGCCCAAACTGAGAAGGAGTGGGAGACAGGAATGAGGATGGGCATCATCACCACCACCAGCAGCAGTGAGCTTTTGGAATTTGGGGAATGTGAAACTGCTTTACTTCCTGCTGCTGCTGAGTTGCAAGGACAGCAGGATGCTGAGGATCAGGCTAGTGTACCACAGACCACTGTGGACACAGTGGAAATGGTGTCAACAAAGTGATGCGGGACTAGGGCAGGTTCCACTTGCCAGCAGCAGCAATATTCCTGGTACTAATTGCAGTGCTGATTCTGAGAAAGTAGCAGCAACATCATCCTCTGCCCCAGCCATTGAAGGGGAATGTGGAGGAGAAGAAGAAATAGGCCATTCTTCTCCACCATTTCCCTCCCCCCTGAAGTCATGGGTGTGGGACTATTTTTCTCTTGGGGCAGGCACAGTGTAGTGATCAACAATGGCACTGTGCACAATTTGCGACAAGTCATTGAGAAGGGGAAAGAAGGGAACACGACTTGGCACAAACACACATGAAACATAGACACCATGACATTTATGTCAAACATGTTAAAGTCAAACACCCACCACAGAAATCGAGCGTTGCTGGTGCTGTACCACCTGACTCTCCAGAAAAGCCATAAGAGGTGAGGCAGAGATCAAAGAGGAGGAAGAATAGAGAAACCCAGGCAGAGGCTGGAAGTTTGATGACGAGCAAAACAACTAGCTCACCATCACCTTCTTCCCCTAGGATAACTACATCTTCTGCCAATCCACCTCATTCAGCGTTACTTCCTCCACCAAATTATAGCCACTCTGTAGGATGTTAGGAGGAGAATGTCAAGTAGGTCATCAAGTGGCATGTGAGAAGATTCCTGTATCAGACCATACGCCGTTACTATAGGCTCTTGTAAGAGCCATAGAAGAGACCATAAAAGACTGGAAAGCAATGGGGGAAGTCCCACTTCTTGGGGCTGGGCAGCCACAACAATTTGGCCAGGCATGGTAAATTCTCCACCATCCATGTTGAAAAGTAGGCTGCCTACAGTTCTATGTTAAAAATTAAGTGAATGGTTTAATGTGTTGTCATATATGTAACAAGTGCTGAACCCCTGTGTTAAATGTTGGCCTACAATTTTACATGGGCCTGCAAAGGTTAAATGGTTTTGTAAGACTATCCAAATTGTATTTGTGTCAATGTCTGGTCCAGGTTTTGATTAGGTGTCACTTTCTTAACCCCTTCACCTCTGTTGTGTATACACTATTGTGTTCTGTGTGATAGGATTAGTCAAGTGTCATGATTGTCTGTGACACCTGTTTCTATTGTACTGCTTCGTTGATTGTATCAGTCATACTGCATGTCACATCTTCCTGCATTGTCCCATTGTGTCCCATGTTTACACCACCATTGTGTGTTGTGCCTGGTTTTACTATAAAATGTCCCTGTCCCCTCAAATAAAATAGTAATCATTTTGTACTAGAACTGTGTCCTGTTGTTTTCTTCCTAAGTGGTCTAAAGAGTAGGCTACCCACTTGTAGCCACCTTCAAGAGGGAGAAATCCAGAACGATGGCCCAAGACAACCTGGCGGCTTGGGTTCTCATTACAATTCCATCCCACAGAACATGCTAAGCTGGTGGCAGGGAGGGTTCATCATCATCATTATTAAACTGTCAGCAAGTTGTCATGTGTCCTTAGCGGGGTATGGACAGGGGGCATAGTGACACCAGCAGTACTTGGTTTTTGGTGTTATGGTGTTTGGATAGAGTTATTTACCACACATAGTGTGCACATTGCAGTTGCTGATGAGAGGCACAGTGCCTGCTCTCAAGGGCAACATTTCTATTCCAGTAAAAACACACCCATGATTTTGGAGGAGGGGCAGGTGGAGAAGAATTATTAGCCAATTTCTACTTTTCTCCACAAATACCAGAAGTGGTGGGGGCTAATTGTGGTGCTACTACTGCCTCAGGTACATCACTCGAGCTAGTAGTGGCAAGTGGAACCATGATCATGATCACCCATATCACTGTTGTTGTCAATCCCATTCCCTTTGAGGTGAGTAAACATCCTGCTGTTTAAACAACTCAGCAGCAGCAAGAAGAGCAGTCGCATCTACATCATGGCATTTGACAATGGCCAGTGGCCAACGCGACAACATGCTGGCAGTAGTGCTCAGGAACTACAAGAGTGCCTGTGGTGCAGCCAAAGCTGAGTTAAAGATGCTGGCCCAGAAACCAGATGTCTGACTCCAGTTGAACCAGAGGTCAGATCAGGATAGACACTCTTCAGAAACTCTAAACTGGAAAATTAACTAGATGGATTCTATTCTGCAGATTGTATGCTCAAGCAGATACTTGCAAAAAATAGACTTCAGGATGGCTAGCCCAAAAAATAACCTTTAGAATGACTTGCACAAGGCAATCCCTTGAACGGTGCTTAAACTAAGCAACTCAAAAGGGTGAAAATGACAGGAGGTACTAAGCTCACAGACTCTGCTAAAATACTAAACCTCTGACTACTGAAAACATAGGCAGATGGCTGTAGAAATAGTTTACCCAAATCTATAGCTGCAGGATATTAATAGATGGCAGGTAAACAGATGTTCGCACACAAATAATACTCAAGGATGCTGGCAGAAAGCAATAAGTAGAGAATCCCAGCTTGAGTGTAGAAGAAATAAACAGCCCACAGGCACTGTGTACAGAAGCAGAGAACTAGTAGAAGCACAGCTGGTGAAGAAACACGTAGGCAGACAACTTAGGAATCACCACAAGGTAGCCAACAGGAGAAAGTCAGAGAGAGGATAAGGCTTAGTAAAAATGAAGCTAGATATGTACCCCCAAAAGAGGCACAAGCAAGGGACACTCAAGGAAGTAAGGTAAAAGGTACCTGGGTAGAAATTAGAACCAAACTGGGTCTGGTGCCAGAGGAATGTTCATAACGTAGTACAATGCAAGCCAAAGTCGAAGCCAGTGAATCAGTCAGTCAGAGAGTAGTTGAAGCTGGTGAATCAGTTGAAGAGTAGTCAGATGAAGTAAAGAGTAAACCAGTCAGAGCCTGGAGAAGAATCAGGAGGCAGAGAAGGTCAGGAACAAGGAGAGGAGTTGAATACTGGATCAGTCTAGGAGAGAGAACTACATCTGACAAGAAGAGAGCAGAACGAGCGACACTTGATTGTGGGTGCTCAAACAGGAATCCTCCAATAGGACCATCCTAGGTAACCAGGCAACCACAGACAGTGTAAGTGATGTGAAGAGAGCAATCCTAGGGCAATAGGAGAAACCCCCCACCAGACTGGAAGTTTGTTGACTACAGTAACACCTTCTTTGTCATCGTCCTCTTATGCTAGGGTCAGGTGCAGGAAAATATACCCATTGTCCATGCTCCAGCACACTCAGGGTCTTCTTTCTCCTCGGCAGTACCACCATAGTCTCTGTTATCTCCCCTGTAAGCTGATAGCTTCTCTGTAGATGTGAGGATTGGGCAGTTTCCACCCATTACCATGAGTGGTAAGTGCACCACAAAATGTATAATATGGTGGACAGCGAGCCAATGCAGGGTAGCAGGGAGCAACTTCAGACATTCTATCTTGCTGAATATGCCAAGCTGGTGGCAGGGTGGATTCATCTCCACACCTGTTAGACACATAAATTGCTTTCTTAGATGATGATGGCATGTTTAGAACAATGTTGGGATGTTCTTGTTGATGTTGTTGCTGCTTAATTATGCTTTCTACTAGTTTATTTGGGCCTTACCTTTTTCTCACTTATCCTCCAGAATGCAACTTTCCATTCTATCTATAAGAATAGCTTTATATTCTTTCACAGAATCCGATTCCTCAGAGTGATGCTGCTGATCATACCTTGGCACCAATTCATCAAGCTTTGCTACAAATTCTGAAATTTTATGTTTAAAGTGGGGGTCCAGCAAAGTGTCAAGAATGTATTCCTCATTGTTTTTAATGGGAATCATGTGAGGATCCTGCTGAAATCTTAATAGCATGCCATTTGCTACCTGGTTCATGTCTGTGCTGCCATTATTATAAGATTCATCAGCCATCTCTAAGTTTTTCTGTAGTAAATATATATGAGGAAGAATCTTACTAATTCCTGTCCCAACATGACTAACCAGCAAGTTGTCCTCCTCAAAAAGGTTCTATCAGTTCACACACACATCAAACATTAGTTATCATTGGCCAGGCGACAAAGAGGCTCCTTCTACAGCCTTCCAGTTTTGCATTATATATTTGCTAATAGCCTTATTCTGCTCGTACAAACACTCTAGCATGCACAATATGGAATTCCATCTGGGAGGGACCTCCATTTTCAGTGTGTTATGGGGCACATTGCTACAATCTTGTATGGAATATAATGTATAGCGAGCACTGTAGGAGTGGCTAAAATGGGCATAGATTCCCTGGGCGATACCATCTCTCTGAGGGTTTCAGATTCTGTGAGGAATATAGTCACAACTAAATTTAGAACATAGGCAAAGCTGAGCACATGCACCATATCATCTATTCTCAAGGCAGCAATTATGTTGGAGTCATTATCACAAAACCAGCTTTCAAGGAGTGGGATACATTCCATTCCACTATTACCTGCTCTGCTTTATTTGGCACATATGTGGTTTTGTGCAATTCTTTATCAAAACTCTACATACACAAAGTGGACTGACAATGTTATGGGTTACCCTGCTTTTATCCTTTAATAATACTACCAGAACCAGAGGCAAGATTACAGGTTAAGACCTGAAGATGCATGCTGTTGCTGCCCACTGGTGGGAGGGAAACCAGTGAGCAGTGACAGTAATATAGTCTGTACTCTGGCCACTTGTCCACATATCTGTTGTCAGATGAATTTTCTTGCCATATGAGGTTTTCAGTCCTTCACCCACCTAACCAACCACCTGCTTGAACAATTCTAGCACAGCAGTCCTTGAAAATTAACTATGACTTGGGATATGCTCACAGTGTTCAGCACATGACATCAGTTCTTTAAAACCTCTGTTTTCTACAAAAGAAAAAGGCAGCATGTCAACTCTATGACTCTTGTCATCTCCTCCAACAAACTCAGAGTCATACTCCTCTGTATTTTGCATTTGAAATACGGCGACAGGAGCCATAGGTGTCACAAACTCCCCTAACACGGAGAACAAATTGCCTGCCCACAAGACTCTAAAGTAAATTCCAACTCCACTTTATTTTTCCTACCTTCTCTAGCTCCAAAATTGTGCTGCTTTCTCTCTCTCTCTATCTATCTAACAAACACAGAATAACATACTACAGGAACCCAACATCCCTTTTAAACTATACCAATGGGAAAATAAGGAACAACTTTCTAAAGGGGTATTCTTACTGTTTATGTCAATGCAATTAGCAAGGTGGAAAAAAGCAGAACATTAAACATTTTTTGTGAAAAATTTCACGCTCAGAGGGAAGTATCATTTTTCATCTGTTTCGCTTCTGAGGCAAGAAAATGTAGCCCATCCCCACTAAAAAGGTATATGCGTCTTTTACTGCAAACACAGCATGCTAAGGCAAAAAATCCCACAACCTTACTGCCTTTACTGTAAAATACCCCTGCCTTATAGTTGTACCTTCCCTTTAGTCTTAATGGATGACCTTTTTTTTTTTTTTTTTTTTTTTTTTTTTTTTTTAAACCTAGCTTTTGAGTAAATATTCCACGACAGTCTTCTTCCTGTGGGCCTTGAATAGATTATTTAAAAGTATATTAGTAGAACAAAAACACTTTTCACCTTTGTCATATTTTTAAATTTGTTTTTTCTCTTTCTCTTTCTTCCCATCCTGTCCCTTCACCAAACATGTAGGCTAAGGCCATAGCCCCACACAATAAGAGCCGACCCATGAATGAAGTAATGCAATGACACCCCAGGGAAGGCCATAGCTAGAGATTAGCATGTATCATATTGTCAAAAGTGACACTTCTGAAACTATCATTCTCATTTTACTGCCAACCCACAATCCAATATTTTTTTCATTACAATTACTTTTTGAACATCGCGCCCTTTGTCTTATTGTTAAAATGACTTTGGTGCTGACTAACACATCTCTAGGTATGGGTTCTCATGAGAGAGAATACAGAACACCCAAGCATCATAAGATGTGTCTATAGACCTGCTATGAATCAGAGCATTCTTTCAGCATTATATATTTTTTGGTATCATAAAATCTATCTAGACACACCCATGTTTTAAGCAAAGCTGGTTTAACTTGCTCTATAGACAGGGCTGCCTACTACCACACCTATAATACTTTAAAATTAGTATTGTCCATCTATGTAAAAATTTACAAGCTTTGATTTACAAGAGTAAAAGTCAGATGTAGCTTGAACATTAATCTCTTGATTTGCAAGTAGTGATCAGATACAAAACATACCTTGATTTTTCATTTACAGATGAATAGTCTCATTTTATTCCTGACTATAAGAGAATTTATCTCAGAATAACCCTCAGGTATAACTGTAGGATCTGCTCCTATTTTGTAGAAACAGGGTAGCCAGATTGTGATGCAGGATGCATGTTAAAATGACTCTTTTCAGAACTGCTCAGGTACCGGTGCAACTCGGTAGTGTGTATTTTTCATAAGTGGTCTGAATAAAAATGGAAATCTGGTCACATGATTATAAAGTATTGTCCAAAGAGTTCTGCCAAAATGTTAGAATTTTGATATTATTTTTACTATTAGCCAAATTACTATTTTAGCCATTTGCATGACACTGTCCAATTCATTGCACTGGGGCACTCAAAGGGTTAATCAAAGTATAAATAAATCCCTTGAGCAATTTTCCAAGAGGCCCCCAATTTGGTGCATGAGGACATATCCTACAGCATATTGCTTTATCAAAATAAGCTGTATAAACCAAATTGACTTTTATTTAATACCTTAACAACCGCCCTATCCGGGGGTGGGCAGCCCTAGAGAACAACGGGACTTTCTTTTTGTCTTTTTTTTGACAGATGCATTCTGGGATGGCAGCGTGCAGAATTCCATGACGTGCCAGGACCGTCACCAGTCCTTAGCGCACATTCACCGATGACCGTCCTAGCACATCATCGGTCGCTAAAGAGATAGTTGCCTTTTATTTTGACAACGTATTTTGCACATGCTAGTGGAAATAAAAGGTAACTATTTCTTTAATCCAGGCATGTCAAAATGATGTGCATTGGAGGGACACATAGTCAACATTTCCTTCTAATGTGGGCTGCAATGTTGCCGCCGGTATTTTCTTATCATTGGTATGTGTACAGCAATGGAAAATAAGGGCAATTCTTGGGGAGAGGGCAAATACAAATTCCCATTAAGTTAACCCTGTGAGTGCCAGAGGGGTTTGCCGAGCAATGCGTTGCGTACCCTTCTGGCACTCAAAGGGTTAGACTCCTTGAATGCAGGAAAGCCCCCACTGCATTTCTTTGTAATACATTGGATACCTCTCTAGCATTCAAGGGGTTAAAATCTCCATTTAAATCAATGTGAATTTTGGAAATTGTAATTTGTCCAGTGATGTACAGTTGGATTTCTTTTGTGCATATGTCCTTTAATGTATGTTTAAGGGTACACAAATGCAAAAACTGACCTGATAATCATTAGGATGCATCCTAAACCAAAGTCAGCTGAGAAAACAATCCAAAAATATTATCTTTATTACATGAAAAGTGCAGGATAATAATAACTTACTGGTTCCCATCTGAGAGATGATGATCTTTGTCCATCAAACTCCCTGCCCAGTCTTCCTCATACTATGTCTCACTATTTCATCTTCTCTTGACACAGTCAAAATGCTGGACCACTATTAATGTGTTCTCCAGTCCTCAGATATCTGTACTTTGCCTATTTCTTTCCTTCCTTATTGCTTGTTGATGTACATTTGGGGTATGACATTTTCTTGTTAGATTTGTGTGCCACAGTCAACAGACACTGAGAGGATGTTCCAGTGGCCTTCAGATCTGGGGGGAGATTTACTAAGCGTTGATAAAGAGGTCATAAAGTAGAGATGACTTCTCCAGTTTATCACTTCTCCAGGTCCTATGTTATTCTATGGAGCCCATGCACTAAGATTTCTTCAACTTTGGAAATCTTAGTGCATAGGCTCTATAGAATAATATAGGAATTGGAGAAGAGAGAAACTGGAGAAGTCATTTACACTTTATCACCATTTAGTGAATCTCCCCTCTGGTGTCCAAAGTCTTGCAGTGCAACTTCGTCTGAATGTGAGCTTCTGGCAGGGCTGTGACAAGGAGACACTAACAGCCCACTACTGGGAGCAATACAGTTCAATGTTTATCTCAGACAACTGTCTATGTCATCAAAAAAAAATTGCAAACCATGGTTTCTTTATCCACCATCAAGATTAACCCCTTAAGGACTACATGATGTACTATGACCGTCATGGTACTTAAATACTTAAGGACCGATGATGGTCGTAGAACTTCACGTACTTTTTACTTACATCGCTCCACCGGGAGCGCTGGAAGTAAAAATGGGGCCTAAAATTGACCCTTCCAAGACTGGAGCAATCTCTTTCAGGCCCCAAAGCGGTGCACAGATACACTCAACAGGTCACGTGTACCGGCACGTCGGCAAGGATCAAAGCGGTCCTTATGGGACGGAAATGTCCCAGGACCGCTGGTCCTTAAAGGGTTAACATAAATTTGCATGAACATATTATTATAATAAATATAATCTGCACAAATAACCTATTTCTCTTATCTTTCTTTTTTCCTCATATGATATCTACACATTATGATCACACATCCCTATTTTTTTTCATAAAAAGCTGAGGAAACATGGTAATCTAAAATGATAAGGGTTCCACTGGTATCAATCAAAACATTGGAAATAAGGTTTTTAGACTCTATGAGAATTACTTGCCAAAACAGGATTCCAAGCTCGTAACATTGGATGACCTGAAAATCTGTTCTTTCTTAATATAGGTTTCAAATTCAATACCATCAAAGCTAGACTGAATAGATTTGGATCCTGTGTGCGCTGATCTGCTTTGAATTGGTAAAGTTGATTTTGAAAAGATAATCAGAGGAAACACTGGCTATTGGAACAATTGTGATGTGTAAACACAAGTCTTTTATTTGGTGAGATGCTAATATTTCCCACTACTCATCATTCTAGTCTATACACTGCTTGAACAATGTTGAGTATCTCCTCCCATGCATGTAGTCAATTTGAGAGATTGGAGAGATAGTCAGTTTGAGAGACAGGAGAGATGCTTCATTTAAGAGACAAGAGACACTATATTGCATTAAAGTGCACTGTTTACATCAAGGAGCTGCCTATACATTGTTTGAACACACTGATCATCTCTACTCCCGTGCATATATTCACTATGAGAGATGGGAAATGTGCTTCTTTGAGGTGAGGAGAGAGACGGTATCACATTGAAGGGCTCCGCTAACATTAGGAGCTCATATGCTCACTCTGATATCAGTCTCTGCCAACAATATCTGGAGTAAAACCGGATTCAGATATATAGAATGCTAAATATCATCTTCATTGCTATATCTCTCCCATTGACATCACATTTGTTTTGCACTGGCTCATATATCACCATTTCTTCTGGATAGATCATTATTTTACACTGGTTTATCTATTGCGTATTGGACTAATCTAGGGACAACTATTTGAAATATATATATAATCTTGTTATTTAAATTTTATTTATTACTTGTTTTTGCGTTATATTGTACCCTACATTTTTTTTCTAGTAAATATATTCAGGGGGATAGTTTTCCTTCTCTCTCTCTAGGAAGCACTTTATCCATTTGAGTGCCATCAGGATGAACAATCCATTGCTCTGCATTGTCTCTTAGGAGAGATCTCCATGCACAGTGTCATAGGTCCTGTGAGTCCCAAATCAGGTTCCCCTGGAAGAAACTCAATAGGGTTGAGGGTATAGTCCCATACATAAAATGATACATTCGTCTTCATAGTCCATGGAACTGTAAATCCAGAGATAAAGATGCTGTGATATTCATCATAATATTTTTCCTGTTGTGGGGAGTATAATTCCTTTCTCACATCCCCTAGTTTCACCCATTCAAATGGAGTATACTGTGGGGTGGAGGGAACTAAAATGAAATAATAACTAAAATAAAAATTTAAAAAATCCATCTTCTGCCACCTTGATAGCACGTAAAGAAAAACTGACAGGTAGGCAGTAACTGGGGGGTAAACTAGGGCTGGAGAAGTGGAAGAGAGGAGTTCTTTGTTAACTTTGTGTCTGCCTCCTGGTTGAAGGATATTTCCCCAATGTCCCTGTATCCCCCATTGGACATAAGAGAAAAGAGAGGTCTCCAATGCTCTTCAAAGGAATGAACCCCTTAATGACCAGCAGTCCAGGGAAATTACCATCCCCTAAGGACTTCTTTGATCGTTGTCAGCACACCGGCCCACGTGATTTATGACGTGTACCAGAGAGCAGAATGTGGGTCTGATAGAGAACACTCCAGTCTTGGAAAGGTCAATTTCAGACCTTGCTAGTGCTTACAGCGCTCCCGTAGGAGTAGTGTACTCATAAAACATATGACGTGCCAGGACCGTCACCTGTCCTTCAGGGGAAAAAACTGTGTCGGTCCTGACACGTCACCAGTTGTTAAAGCGTTAGTAATGTCCAAAAAAAAGTTTTTTGCATTTAGAAGAGGTTAAAAAGCTGAGCTAAATGTAAAAAAACGTATCTCTCAAACCGCTATGTTTAAGAGATACAGGCGTTTAAAGTTCGCTGTTTCCTACTGACAGCTGTAAAGATGTCAGCAGGAGATTCGTGTCGGTCGACACGGTGGTGCTTGAGAAGTGCCGTGATCACGTTACTTACAAGGAATCCCTTAATTGGAATGGTCTAAAACGTGTGCCTGGTGTTCAAGCACACGTTTTAGACCATTCCAATGTAGGGATTTCTTGTAAGTAACGAGATCGCGGCACTTCTCAAGCACCTCCGTGTCGACCAACACGAATCTCCTGCTGACAGCTTTACAGCTGTCAGTAGGAAACAGCGAACTTTAAACGCCTGTATCTCTTAAACCATAGCGGTTTGAGAGATACTTTTTTTGCATTTAGCTCAACTTGTTAAGCTCTTCTAAATGCATCTTCTTAATAGATCTTTCATTTGGATTAGTTTACCTGAGCATTCCTTAATCTGCATTGCTGGTGGTACTTAAATCTATTTCTCAGAAATACTGCTTTAAGCTATGTGCACGCTAACTGAGCTACAGTCTTGCTCCATTCAAAAGACACCTGTTTTATTTACCTTTTTCTGTGTTGTGGCATCATATATCCAGCCCATATTAATGTCACTTATCAACCATACATGAGTGGCTGATGCCCAAGTGGATATAACAAGTATTGTAGGTTGCAAAAAGCATTGCAACCACCAAGTCATCCACGTGAACAGTCAACAAAGTGGCCCCACACGCCACAGAACAGATCACTTACCTTACAAATTTCATGTGTTGAATTTAGGGAGGTTTCAGGAAGTGGTCTTGGGTTACTTCGCATAAGGCAATATCATAGTAATCAGCCACAATTAGGGCCAGTTGTTCTATTTTTTAGATGTTTATTACAACATTGAAAGTGATTTGCTAATGTCACCTGTGTAAACAAGGTATTTACCAGGCAAGGTAGTCCAGGTTCAAGAATTCCCGCACATATTATCTCTCATCATTTTCTTGATGTGTACAGGTATTTATTATATTGTCCCTTGTATAATTAATTAAATATGTAGAAATGTTCTTCTTTGGCACATATTATGCCAAGTATAATGCATTGGAGAGCTCCACCCCAGCTGCTCCACCACCATCATCCTCATCACCACCACCACCACCAGTCCCTCCTTACTGCTGCTGCTACTCTATGAGAGTCGCACTGGTTGATGATGACAAATGTCCCCTACAGTAATACTTGCCATCTCTTGAAGTAAAGAAGGCAGACTGGCAGCACTAGCAGCAGGCACAGGCAGCTGATCTGCGCTGATGCTAATATTGCTAGCCAGTTTTGCCTTCTTCAGCATCATGTCCCTGAGGCATGTCCCTGAAAGAGAATACCAAGGTCAGGGGGGTGTTGTGGGCTCCCTTGACTGCTAGTCTGGCTGCTTGGCATCATAACTTTCACTTCCCATTCCACCTCGGCAGGAGGTGCTAGTCCCCCCACCAGATGCTTCATCACAGTTTTCATCATTATCACCTCCTCCCTCATCCCCAACACTCTCTAGCTGCTGTGTGGTAGCAGTGGGACTGCTTGCGGATGGCAAACTTGACTTAGGGCTCCATTCTGTCACACTTGCCATCATCTCCTCATGAGTATCAGAAGGCACACCAGCAGCAGTAGCAGCAGGCACAGGTAGCTGACCTGTCCTGCTCACACTGCTACCCACTTCTTCATGTGCTTTTTCTGAAGGTGACACAATTTTCCCACAGATTACGAGGGACAATGTAGGAGACTGGGCATTGGGTCTGAAGAATCAGAGCTCCCTCCCTCAACCAACCCAGGGGCGCATTAAATATGTCACCAGGTTGAAAATGGCAACATAAGAATCTCATGGCGAAATGCCTAAGAAAGCGGGGGGAAAAAGACTACCAAGCTGAGCCGAATGAGCAAAAGAGCTTTACATGCAGTTTGCAGAGCAGCAAATGTGACTGTCATGCCACCCTACGCTGATGCTGAGTTGCATGAAAGGTGGGATCAGTGTAGGGAGAATGTAGCAGTGCCAGTCCATTCATTAACCCTTTGAGTGCCTTATCACAGCCCCTACAATCTCACCGATTGGGCATCACAGTCACGCTTGCTGCTCTGCAAACAGCATGTTAAACTATCCTCTTTCTTAAGCATGTAGCCCTTGTCATGCAGGCGAGATTGTTATGTCGCAATTTTCAACCTGCACATATTTAACTCACCCCTGGGTCGGTTGCCAAATTTTGATAGTGAGCCCTGTACAGTCCAGCAGATTTGGGCCTCTTTGCCTATTGGTAAAATCTGCTCCAAGCAATAAGCCAAACCAAACTTCTGTGTTCTGAATGTTTGAAGAAATCAGCAATATGGTAGCAGATAAAGAGCTAGAATCTATTGCAGGTGCTAATTTTATCTCTGCTTTTATCTCCAGTTTTCCCCATAGACTTCAATAGGAAAATGTGTTACCATTTAGCACCTGCAATAGATTCTAGCCCAAAGAAAGAGAGAGAGAGAGAGAGAGAGAGAGAGAGAGAGAGAGAGAGAGAGAGAGAGAGAGAGAGAGAGAGAGAGAGAGAGAGAGAGAGAGAGAGAGAGAGAGAGAGAGTGTGTGAGTGTGTGTGTGTGTGTGTGTGTGTGTGTGTGTGTGTGTGTGTGCACGCGCACACGTGTGCGTGTGTGCATACTCAAGGCACCCCTAACACAATATTTGGAATTTTCAGCACGCAATTATAATTTTATATCTTATTTGCCCAGGATGTAATGATTTTGACATATGCATTACATTATATTTATCCTGGGGCCTCACAATCAGAATGCCCAAAAAATTACAAGTGAAGAAGTATTAATAGTTAAGGTTAGTTTGAAGCCACTAATGTAAATTTGACATTTACGCTTTCACTTAGTTACAGCTTTTGAATTTGAAATTCAACCTTGATATTTTTGTCAAAGTCTCAAAGAAAAAGAATGACACCCAAAGCTGGTGCCCACAGTACATTAACATGCCACTGTACCCTGGTTGTGAACCCCTGTTTCAGACTACCCCGGAAATGTATGCAGTAAAAGGCTATAACTAAGTGAAAATGTGAAAGGCAAGTTTAGATTATTGGCTTCAATGTAACATTTACTACTAATTTCTTCACTTGTAAATGTTTCACAAACAGTTGACTGAAAGTATAATTTATAGAGTAGTAGCAGGTCTGTTCTTCATTATCAAGTAACTTTTATTCTATCTTGAATCTAAAACAACATAACAAGAGAATGAAGGGAACATGACAAGTAACTTTTATTCTATCTTGAAACTGCAACAATATAACAGGAGAGTGAAGGGGACATCCCATACAAACGTGTTTTCAAAGAAATGAATGGAAAGCATTGACTCCTTTCATCACCAACCATCCGGTTGTGCAGTGACCATATCGTTTTATTTTTCACAATGTACTAATTCTTCAAAACTGCTGATAGTTGTTTTGAACAAGTATTTTGCCAGTCCGTGGCAGTCGGGCAACATTTCCACTGAGTCAGTGAAAGAAGATTAAAAAAATATTTTTTGGAACACATTCACTGCCAAGGAAATTAAAATGATCTGTAAAGAATATACTTTGTTTTAGACACATATCACTGAAATTTGTTTGAAAGGGAATTACCATGAGGATAGTGGCCTATCAACAGATCTGTTGCCCTGGGAGAAGACCGGTCAAAGAAGTCAGGGTTCCACTGCAAGCCCAGAAGGACCAAAGCAGGAGCAGAACAAGTGTCTGAAAAGGGACCCCTGGTGCACCTCATTAGAGAAGTGAGACCAAGGGGTAATGCACTAAGGGGTGATAATGAAGACTGAACAAGGCTTTAGTAGGGAGAAGAACTAAGGTCTGATAAAGCAGATATAACTTCCAAAGTGTTATAAATTATCCAAATCCTTTGCAATTCTGTGGAGTGTATGCACTAAGATCTCTCCATCTACATCTTGGTGCATAGGCTTCATAATTTAACATAGAAATTTGAAAGTTTGTCACGCTGGAGATGTTATCTCCACTTAAGCACACCTTAGAGTTTGTCCCTGCTGAAGTCTCATTCAGTCCCATTGTGATGCGTGCACAGCCCACATAGACCCTAATGAAGGGCTTTCAAAACCCACAAACCTCCAGGCTGATCACTGTCAACAAAGGAAGTCACCCCTTCGAATGGCTAGCAGTAGCCATTTACCAATGCATAATGTAGCCTTAGGAGCAGACATAGTAAAACATGACTATTTCCTTTTAAACAATGCTCATGTCTCCTTAAGTTCCCTAAATCACTAGTGCAGTGGTTCTCAATCTTTTTCTCTTCATGGCACCCCTAACAAGCAATCTGGAATTTTCAGGGCACCCCTAAAATAATATATGTAATTCATCTAGGATGTAATGAAGCTAAAAGTATATAAAATAGGATTCCAGTGTACTTACAATTATATCCTTTGCTCTTATGTCCATTATAGAACACTAGGGGCCATGGAATTGAGCTCCTCTCCTCCATAGGGCGGGGTACTTAAAAATTATTGGGGGAGGTAGCTTATTTGGTTTAAAACCGGCATGGTCAAGGCGGCTGGTACCTTTGATAAAGCAAAGACAGGTGAAACGCACACCAGGTCCTTTTGCTGTGGAATATATTCCTATCCCGCAATTCCTGTTTACTCTGATGATTTGAATGCAACTTTGTGATCTTATCACCTTTTTCAAATTTTGTGTGTTTAGGTTGCCAATAACTATATTATTTTGATGCCTATAATGTATACATACACACAGGGTGGTCATGAATTTTTCATCAACTGAAGTATAATGAGACTAATTTTAGCATATGCTAGGGACATTATACCTAGTTAATACTATCTGTGGAATTTTCCACAATAAATATAGGTATATTTCTGGCAGTACAGAAGATGTCCGCACTCAAAATTCACTCCACAGTTCGCTATATAGAAAACGTAATATTATTTTAAATCAAATATTGTCCCGGGGGTGCTCTCACTCTGTCCACCTCTCTCCACAGTGTGACAACGCAATGCACAGCATGTAAATGAATGAGGCACTCACCACTCGTAGCTGATCAGCAAAACTTGTTTTATTCCACTCTGTTCCATTCATATACAGTTTACAGCAAGGCAGTAGTGTTTTCCGGGCTCAAGAACTTTTCGAGGGGTACACTGTCCTCTTCTTCAGCACAGCCCACCTGAATACTTCTCCCCAGAGGCTTAATTATATAGCCTCCTACAGCCAACACGCTGTCGCGCATACCCGGAAGCGCGCGCAGCCGTGCCATCAGTGACGTCATCGGAGTGAATTGAATACTGGTGGTTCCGTTAAGTTAGGTGGGGGTGTTTACTAAATACAATCCAATTACATATGCAAAGGATATAAATTTAATTGTAATTATGTAAGAGTGTTGATCTTGTGTGGAATATACAGTAATATTGGTTTTTAAACAATGTTTTTAACTTACAGAGCCATATTTCTTCAGGAAGAATACTGTAAAATTGTCCACTGGAAGATTTCAATATGACAGTTATTTCTTTAATGTTTGAGATTATGTAGTACATTGGCATATGGGCTCTGTGAGATGTTGTTGTATACATAGGTGGTGGGGGGTTGCTATGGTGATGACTCTGCACTGGACGTGCTGTCCGGGAGCGTGCGTCGTCGCTCCGATGACGTCACTGATGGCGCGGCTGCGCACGCTTCCGGGTACGCACCACAGCGTGTTGGCTGTAGGAGGCTATATAATTAAGCCTCTGGGGAGACGTATTCAGGTGGGCTGTGCTGAAGAAGAGGACAGTGTAGTCCTCGAAACGTTCTTGAGCCCGGAAAACACTACTGCCTTGCTGTAAACTGTATATGAATGGAACAGAGTGGAATAAAACACATTTTGCTGATCAGCTACGAGTGGTGAGTGCCTCATTCATTTACATGCTATAGGTATATTTCTCTTACATCCAATATGGAAACACAGGAACCATGGGGATACACCAAGCACCCATAAGATTCCAGGGAAAAAAAAAAGAAAAAACTCTCCCCATGGGGTACCAGTATTCCACAGGACTAAACTAACTCAGACACTGAACCCTCATGGCAAACAAGCCAAACAAGAGCCAGCAGGGCTCAAACTACTGAACAGGATGTGGTCATAGGAGAAAAAGGAGCCAGATTCATGTCAGCCCAGTAGACACCCACTGACATGGAAGGAACAGGCCTCTTCTTGAGTACATGGCACCTGGAATATGGTAACCTTGATCCAAGAAGCAATAGTGGCTTTGGAATGCTGCCTGACCCACTCTAGGACCCTCAGGAATGACAAAAAGACAGTCCACCTTTCTAAAAGGCTATGTACAAGGCAAATAATATTTTAGGCATTGAGCCACATCCATCAAGTGAAGGTGCTTCTCATGCATGGAGGAAGGGTCAACACAAAAGGAAGTAAGGACAGTTTCCTGATTGATGTAAAAGTCTGAAACAACTTTAGGTAAGAAACCTTTAGAAGTACGAAGTACTGCCTTGTCCTAGCGAAACTCTAGGAAAGGGGGCTTACAAGACAAGGATTGTAACTCAGCTAATCTTCTTACAGAAACAATAACTAAAAAAAGCTATTTTCAGAAAAAACAAAACAAAACAAGAAAACCAATGAAAAAGGATCAAAGCACACAAGACCAGTTTACGGTCCCACAGGAGCATGGGGACATATTTCTTTGATTGATATATTGAGAAGATCTGCAAATCAGACCTAATGGGGCCAGAAGGGAGCAATTAGTATGACCAGAAAGTTCCATGGATGGACATCACATCCACGGCAAAGGCCAAGGGATTCACCAGTTATCCAATAATCCTAATGTAATCCTTATTGTTGCTGATAGACATGCTAATGCTCTAGATACATCCTGATACATGCACCTGGATCTTGTCTTGAAGAACAGTGAGTGGAACGGAATCAGATAGGACTTCTTGAGACTGAAGACCCAGCTGTGATGCACCAGGATGCGGGCACATTCCTGGAAATGGATTGCCAGAATTTCTTCTGAAGGCACCTTGATCAGAGGATCATCCAGATATAGAGTCAGGGACATTCCCTCTGAATGAATATGTGTGTCTAAAGCTGTCATGATCTTCCTGAATATTCTTGGAAGTGAAGCCAGGGTAGTGCAGTGAACTAGTAGTGACTGCATGCAAAGGCAAAATGAAAGAAACATTAATGGTCTGGATGAATAGGGACATGCAGGTATGCATCCTGAAGATTTAGGGAAGCTAGATAGTCACCTGGACACTTCACTGTGATCATCATGAAGAGAAGCAAACGTGTAGTGGTTGAGGCATTCCAAGTCCATGATTGACCAGCAGCCACTGTCCTTTTTGGTAACCACAGAAAGGTTGGAATAAAAACTCAAAAAGAATTCCTGGGCTCGGACAGGAACCAGAACCATAGAAAGGAGATGTCTACAAAGAGTCTCCCTCCCTCTTTGTCATTAGGAACCCTTGACAAAAAGAAGCAATGAGAAAGAAGGGACTTGAAGTCTATGCGGTGCCTTCCAACACAGCCAACAAAACCCATTGGTCCATTATGTCTGGTCGTCTTGAAAAAGATAGAGGCATTCCCCTACAGGCAAAAATGGATAAGGAGTTATGTAGAGGATGGCTTATCAGACTTAGGCTTTGGAGCAGACTTTTTTTGTCTGCCAAATCTGTTTGGGTTTTGCACCAGGAGTTGGACCAACTGTGCCTCAAACTGGAGTGTGTGTGTGTGATCCATACATCTTCCTTGCAAAAAAAGAGAGTGCTCTTTCCACCAGTGACATCACTGATGACCTTGCTCAGGTCAGGCCCAAAGAGATTCTTGCCCTCAAAGGGAACTGAGACTAGGGATTCCTTTGAAGTTTGGTGCACAGACCTAATCTTCAGCCACAAGGTGTGATGCATGGTAACAGATAAAGCTGAGGTCCTATCAGAAAACCTGGCAGTGTCAAATGCTTCTTCAGAGAGATATGCATTTGCTTCCAAAATATTGCCAAACATGATCAAATTTCCTCATTAGGAACATCCACACAAATAGCTTTAGAAAGCTGTTCACCCCAGTCAACTATTGCTCTATTGACCCAGGCAGAAGGAAAAATGGGTAACAGAGGTGCTCATGTGGGGGCAAAATATGCCTTTAACAGTGAATCAAGGCGTTTGCCATCCTGGTCCTGAAGGCCTGCAACATCTGTCAATGGAAGAGCGGTATTCTTGACCAACCATGAAATGGGGGGGATTTTGGGGCAGTCACAGGTTGGCAAGTCCACTGTGCTAAAAACTTATCAGTAAAGGGATTTAGTTTAGAAATCAGATTATTAAGGAAAAGCCTCTTATCTGGTGTTTTCCATTCTCCAATAGGACCTGGTCTAGGGTACTGTTAGGAGAAAAGACTGGGGAGTCTTTCTTGTTTCTCTGTGTAGTAAAAGTAATGGAGGAATAAGATGGAAGCCAAACAAGATACCCATTCAATCAGAAAAACATCCCAGGAACCAGAGGAGTCTGGACAATGTAGTTTTCCCCCTTTACTGAATACCAAGTAACATGTGGCTCCCCAGCCATGAAATGCAGCAAAATTCATATCAGTTACCATACTGGTCATGTGATAGAGCATGATAAGAGAAGAAGAAAATACCACTCTGACCTTTGTAACATAAGCAAGTGCAGACACATGTACCTCAAAACCTTGCATATTGAAGTCTATGAAGCAAAGATGGCCTCTACACAGTATCTAAGAATCCCTAAGAATAAAGTTATGGAAACATTTGAGATAAGCAGTGGTTCTGAGAATCACAGAAGTTGAAATAATGTACTCTATTATACTAACTGGCTCTGCAAGAGTTAAAAAGAGAAACAAGAGCAGCCACCTTTACCACCTAGCCATATTAAGAAAAGGGGAGAAAGGAATAGATTGAGTGCATTTACACCACAAGATGTGAATGTCAGAGAACAGTGGGACATGATAGGAAGGACCATGTAACTCAAAGGGTTTATTCACCGGTCTTCTTTCTTCAGGTTCCTCTCTACATATAGCAGAACCTCAGAGAGGTTCAGCGACGAGTTACAGACTTATTATAAAGTCAACCGCCACAGGGAAATGGTCCAAAGAAACTCCTGTGAACTGGGCAATCATACTCCAGGGACAGGAGCCTGCCTAACTGGGGATTAATCAGTCCCATATCTAAAGGAAACAAATAAAAAAGTGACATAAAAACGAAGAGCAGTTCCAACTCATTTCTCTTGCTTGAGAGGCCACTTGAATCTGGGAGGTTAAGGCAGGGGTTGAGCTGGAGGAGGAGGAAGGAGTGTCCACCTCAAAGACCCTGTCTTTTTTTTAAGTTAAGATAACAGACAAAAAAGACCAGAGAAACAGATTTATAAGCACCAGACCCACCCCTTACATAATCAACAAGTAAACAGATAAGTCAAAGAAATGGAAAGGACTCTTGTAATTATTAATACTTAACTTATTAAGCTAAATAAAACCCTAAAAAAAGGAGCAAATTTACATAAAATAAGTGTTGTAAGTATGAGCCAAATAAAACTGGACATATACTGAAACAAGTAACGCATTTTCAAATTGATGTGGATAAATCATATACTGGGAATTATTGGTGTAGTGAAGGTATAAGCATTATC
Organism: Rhinophrynus dorsalis; assembly: GCA_037306005.1. Lineage (NCBI taxonomy): Eukaryota > Metazoa > Chordata > Amphibia > Anura > Rhinophrynidae > Rhinophrynus > Rhinophrynus dorsalis. Next base: position 208,836,912 of record CM074723.1, read on the forward strand.
CCAATTATAAAGTGGTCATTCATCAACTTTACTCATTTTAAGGCCTAATATCTTAATGAGGAACTAATAGTAAATAAATGCATAAATTGTAGCAAGAATATTGTGATTAGAGAGTAGACAGAAATATTTATTACAAAGCCGTTGATCAATTTATCTCATAGCAGTGACTACTATACAGTTTTCTGAAGAGGAAACTTGAAGTTTATGCAAGTTAATCAACCACACTAAGCAGTTAATTGGTTCATGATTACATGAACTATACCCTCTGATTCCACATAAAGCCTAAGAGTACAGATTTATGGAAAATAAAAAAGGGAAAAACAAAGGAAAAATGTAATAATCAGACATAGAAACCCTCAATGTGTGAATGTCATCAACTATCAAAAATCATTGGGTAATTGGCGACAGACCACACAAGAATTATTAAGAAAAATTATAGTGATTAAAGGTAAATGTGATAGTGATTAAAAGTAAATGAGTGCCAAATCTAAAAAATTCATAATGATTTTTAGCGGGAATCTGTTAATATAGTCAGAACTCATTCACTAGATGAAATGCCTATAATAAATAGGATTTTAGTGAGCTTACCTTTAAATTCTTTTCTATTAGTCCATTTGGAATACAGGACTCCCACCTGGAGGGGGAAAAAACAATCTGTGTTTCTTTCCCCAGGCAGAGGAGTCCTCCAGGGGGCTTTGTTCTAGGGGTTTCCTTCTTCTAGTACTGGTTTGGTACTTTTCTGTGCCACTTTGCTATACGCAAATCAAAGTTTAAGGCAGGGGTAGAGCTAGAGAAGGAGGAGCAGGTCTCCTTCTCAAGGACCCGTTTTTTTTTTGTTTTGTTTTTTTAATGTCCTGCTCTCCTGGGGAGGGGAGCACAACCCCTTAGTTTCTGTGTTGCATATGGACTAAGAGAAAAGGATTTAAAGTTAAATTAACTAAAAATCTATTTTTTCTTAGTACATGTGGAAAAGTTCCCATCTCCTGTAGGGCTGAACACATTAAAAAAAAAGGTACAGCTTCTGAGGTGGAGATTCCCTTGTCCCTCCACTTTGCACCCCACTAATTCTGGTTTCAAAATATAGCAAAGTGAAAAGAAAGAAAAAGCAAGAGAAAAGAAGGAAATACCCGGGTGGGAGTCCTGTGTTCCACATTAACTAACAGAAAAGGATTTAACTGTAAGTACACTAAAGCCCAATGAGGAACACAGGAAACATGGGGATATATCAAAGATTCCTGGGAGGGAAAAGTAGAAAAAAAACCACCACTGCAGACCAGTATTCCACAGGACTTAGACTTTTGTCCAAGCTGTAGAGAGAGATAAGGTTAGTATTTCATAAAGTATTACTCCCCATAAAAATACTCTCCCCTAGCAATAAAGGTGTATAAAGGTCCAAACATATACAAATATCTATACATACATATAAGGGAGGGAGTGCTATGGATGGACACAGAGGAAAACCAAATATCTGTGAGTAAACTTCACCTTTTCCTCTATGATCTTTCCACAGCAAAAAACAAGTAGGACCTCCCCAAGAAGTACCAATTAGGGAGCGGAAGAAAGAAGGACAGATCCTACCTTTGGTCAGGTACTACTGCCTGTAAGACCTTCCTGCCAAACTTGGCATCAGCCGATGCTTGGACATCAAGTCTGTAGTGCTTGATAAAAGTTGACACTGAGGACTATGTTGCTCCTTTGCAGATTTCCTCTGGAGAAGCAACAGCCTTTTGAGCCCAAGATATGGTACGGCTCTAGTGGAATGTGCTTTAATAACTAAAGGAGCATCTTGACCAGCAGAAATGTGTGCTACTTTGATGCAATCCCTGGTCCATCTTGCAATGGAAGGTTTAGAGGCTGATGTGAATGAAAAGAAACTCTGATTTCCTAAAATGGATAAATGGATAGACACCTGGTCAAATCGAGGTTATGAAATATCTTCTCCTTGGGATTTTGAGGATTAGGACAAAATGAAGGAAGGACAATTTCTTGTCTGAGAAAGATACTTTACATTTGAAGGACAGTCTAGTTCGCAGGACCACTTTATCTTGATGGAAGACTGTATAAGGAGGGGAGCAGGAAAGAGCTTCAAGCTCACTGTCTGGATGAGGTGACAGCAGGGAGAAACACAGTCTTAAGAGTCAGGTGCTAGAATTACTCCTGGAGAAATATTTTTTCTAGAGAAATGCTTCCTAAGGCACCACTTATGAAAGATAGCCCAAATCCTCTAATAGATACAGGAAGAGGTGGGTCTTCTTCCCAGGAAGATAGTATTAGCAACTTCTTGCAAAATGTTCTTCAGACTGAGCAATCTCTGATCAGCCTTCAGGCCATCAGCTTCAAAAATTTCGAACTGGAGTGAAGAATTGGACCCTGAACTAGCAAGCCTGGAATCTGAAGAAGAGGCATGGGAGATAGAATGGACATTTTCACTAAATCCAGAAATCTAGAGGGGCTAGATTCTATTGCAGGAGATAAATGTTAACACCCGTTTTATCAAACATTTTCCTATTGAAGTCTATGGGGAAAACTGGAGATAAAAGTAGTGTTAACATTCGCACCTGCAATAGAATCCAGTCCCAGGATGGCTTGAGCTCTAGCTCTCCTGATTTTCTTTACTACCTCCAGGAGGAGAGGTATGGGAGGAAACATGTAAGCCAACTGAAACCTGCATGGGAATTTTAGGGCATCCTGTCCCAGTGTTCTGCTGTTTTTCCATCTGGAAAAGAATAGATGACACTTAGCATTGTTCTCTGATGCCATCAGGTCTACCACTGGCCTGCTCATGATGGCTACTATGCATCCTCTGCTCACTGAAAGAAGATGTATGCTTGAAACCCTGGTAAGCCTCCCAGTATGCACCAAAGTGAAGTTTTTGGCCCCATGCGACCTCCTAAGAGGTATTTGTATCACAGTGCTCCCAATATAGTGCCCAGAGATAACTTGCTGGGCGCATGAAGATAAAAATAACAAATATTTCTTTTAAAAAATAGGAGACCTCGAGGCCTCTATCCGCCAGCTTGGTAGGACCAAAACAAACTGATTCCTCTCTCCCAGAAGGCCCTTTAAGAAGTTTGATTGGTTGGTACTACCAGCTGGAAAGAGAAGCTAACCCACCCACATGTTTCTTTCAAAAGTAAGGACACAGAGGAAAGTTATTTACGTTGATTCTTATTTTTGCATATAAATTATATGTAGAAATCATGGGGGGTTATGCACTAAGGCATGATAACGAGGTGATAAATGTGAGATGAATTCTCCAGTGATACCACTTCTCTAGTTCCTAAGTCATTCTAAGCAGTCTATGCACTAAGATAACCACATCTGGAGAAATCTTAGTGTGTAGGCTCTAAAGGGGGGCCTGGGGGCCCAAGACAAAAGTTAAGAACCCCCTGAATAGGTGAATGGATAGAGGAGACTAAAGAAATCAGTTTCTGCTCTGCAGTGGACGGCCTTGGAGTTGGGCCGCAGTGCAAGAAGAACATAAGGTACCAAAGTACTCCATAGGAAGCCCTGTCTGGCATGAGGAGCAATGAGTTAAAGGGGTTAAGGGAACCCTAGAACATTTAGCCTTGGATTTACCCATGTGTGTCCTCTGGTACCTGACATGTCCAAAGGAACCCATTAAAGTGGGGCAAAATAGATCAAATTAGCATGAAAAGTAAGATAAATGTACTTATAGAAATGAAAAAGTGCTTATCTGACTGTAGATATGGCCACCGCATGGACACCTTGTTCTTAAAGGGGCCACATAAATTGTTAAAAAGTACATAAAAAACAGAAAATTAAAGTAAAGAATCAAGCAAAATAGTAGAAAAGAGAATAAAGACAAGTCCCAAAAATAAGCAGAAACAGAATAAGGTGCAGAAAGGGTCAAGGAAACCTTATAGTGAATACAGCCACCTTTAATAAACATACAGGAATCAAAGAAAAATTAAATAGAGTGCAGTACAGGCAAAATACCACATAATAATGGGTGCCAACATAACAGGGACATAAGAAAATGTCCATGGCACTCAAGAATTTAACTCACCCAACTCAAGTATTCTGACTCCCATTTGTACCACGAGGTGCTTCAGAGAAGCTTGACAATGGAAAGAAAAAGTCAACCTCCATAGAAAAAGGTCCTAAAATACACTGGTGAACCAACATTTCTGGCTGATGCCCCCACATGGTTTGGCAACTCATTGGAGGTTGCAATGAAGATAACAAACTCCAACCCAGCAAGTGTGAATGGTTTGCCCACAGCCCCACAGACCTTGTTTACTGCAACTTTAATGCTATCCTGAGGGAATGAAGAAAAGTTGCATCTTGCTGGACTTTGGTGTATTAAGACAGGTGACAATCGTTCAAGTGAAAGGCACCATAGTCTAGCATGTTATGTTTCATCACTGGCGACAGATCCAATGAGGCATCACTATGTTGGTTTTGAAAGGATCCCATGTGTTCAGGTTAAAAGAGAAAGTTATAGCATTTCTGGGAACAGCTGTCATGAATGAATAGTTTATAGATTCTAAAGTGCAGATTTTAACCCTTTGAGTGCCAGAGGGGTACGCAATACACCCCTCTGGCACTCAGAGGGTTAAAGGAGCAGTAGACTTTTTTAATGAAAAATGTTATAATGCTGCTCAAATTCACAAATTATTACTGCTCAAACATTTTTAGTCAAACTATTAGCAACAGCCCCAACTGTTGTTCAAAAATATTTTTTTTAATATACTTTATGTATGGGATAGCTTGAGGCATAAACAATGGTTCTCCATAGTAAGTTTACGGAACAGCACCACCTGTTGGGTGACCATAATACAAAATTGCAGTTTTAATAATAATCATAATAAAATGTTTGAGCAGAGATAATTTTGGAATGGAAAATCTTCTAACAGTGTCAAATAGTCTTATTTATTGCTGCAGGAAAATAAGTACATAAAACAAACAAAACACAAAAAAACAACAGTTTTTTCCTTTAACCCCTTAGCATCCTGAACGACGTGCAGCTGCGCGGGGACCCTTGAATTCCATGACGTACAGAACCATCATGGGTCCTTAACGGAAGTTATTCCATGACGGTTCTGGCACATCATGGGTTGTTAAGGTGTTAAGGACATCATACATGAATACAAGCAGGTCTCTTTAGCATATAGAGAAGCTACAGTATATATTTTTAAAAGGGGCAACAAAGAGTTGCAGAAGTTAAGTAATCATAATAAAGGGCATATTGAAACCATTTGTCCCTTAAAAAACAAACAAAAAACACTCCCTGAAAAAGATGTAAACATGTTAAATAAAATCAAATCCATTCTTGTGTGCAAATATGCAAATTACAGTACTCCAAAGAGCTTCTTAATTGAGAGCTTGTCTGGGCAGGTTATTCATCCCAACAATGCAGATGGCTCCAGAGGAAGTGCTGTTCCATGTAAGAGTTATCGATTTTCCCTTAAAACCCCCAAAGTGACAATAACATTTAACAGCATATCATTAAAATAGTTGTCTTCTTCAGGTATGTAAATATCACTAACATAAAGTGAAACTATACACTGGGAAATAGTGGCTATTAATTTGTTAACTACATTGACTTACTTTGGTACTAGCCTCTAAGTCACACCTTCATGAAGTAAACAGGCCTCAATAGGCTTTATAGACACAATATGTTATATATTAAAGTAAAATAAAAATATTAAACTAGAAGACATCAGGAGCTAAAATAAATAAATATAGTTAGCTAGATAGAGGTTCTCAACCCCTGCCCTCAGTGGCCACTAACAAGCCAGGACTTAGGAATTTCCACGCTAGAACACAAGTGTGTTGATCTTAAAAGGAAATTCTCATATCCTGGCCTGTAGCCACTGAGGGCACGGGTTGAGAACCACTGAGCTAGATAGACAGACTGCCGTTCAAAGGATTCCTACAAAAGTTTTCCTTTTGCTAAAAGGGCACATGTTCCTAGGGTACAATTTCCCTTTTAGAATTGCCCTGCATGAATGCAATTATTTATTTGTGGCATGGTTGTCATGATTGATCTATGCTCAGTCAGGTATAAATTGAAAACAGTAGTTCAGGCCTTATGCCCAACTAGATTAAATGGATAGTAATGTTGGTTTTTAAAGGGATAGTAAAAAAAAAAAATATGTTGTAGTGTTTATCCCCCTGAGTAAAACAAGGGTACTCCCACTGCTAAAAGGTGTTTTATTCAAAGGTTACTACAGCTCAAAGTTGAATTTTTTAGGTACAATATCACAGTGGCCTGAAATTGTACAGTGGCGCTGTTGCTACACCATCCTATGGGCAGCTCTGGTCCCGGGACCATAAAACACCTTTCAGCAGTGGGATAAACCCTACAACATATTTTGTTTACATTTTAAGTATTTCTATCCCTTTAAGCAATTGCTGTATTGTAGATATTAAAAAAAGAATTGAGGTTACTCTGGTCTCTCAATCCTTTATAGCTTGAGAGATATACAATGTTAAAATTCCCCCCTCTCTCCCCTTTCTCAGACTTCAGCTGTAAAGCTGACAGCAGGACATTCTGGTCGTGCGACCAGACGATGTCTCTTCAGCAGAGTCGAAATACAACTATCTAAAAATAATTAATTAGAATGGTCTACAGAGTGTGCTTGCAAACCAGGCACACTTTGTAGACCGCTCCAATTAAGTATTTATTTTTAGATATCTCTATTTCGGCTCTGCTGAAGAGCCGCCGGCAGGTCCCGGGATCAGGATCTCATGCTGTCAGCTTTACAGCTGATGTCTGTGATAGGGGAGGGAGGAGGGAATTTTAACATTGTATGTCTCTCAAACCATAAAGGTTTGAGAGACCAGTGTATCTTCAACTAATTTCTTTTTGTAATATCTGCAATACAGCAGTTGCTTAAAAACCGACATTACTATCCCTTTAACCCCCTGAATAAAAGAGGAGTGAGCAACACAATACAATGGCAATCAAAGGATCACTTTGAAACCATAAATGCTTAGTCGGTCCTGCTTCAGATCTACTCCAACAGCACATCTAGAATATTCTAAAAACATAGGGCTGTATCCAGAAAAGTAAAGGAGTTATTCCGGGGAAAATCAACTTTACCATAAATTAAAATTCCCATTGAATTAACTGGGGCTTTTAGCCCCTTGCATGCTAGAAAGGTCTCCAATACAAAGTGAAGCAAAGCAATGTTGACCTCTAACATTTATAGGGGGGTATTCACTAAGCGGTGATGAAGAAGTGTGGAGAGGACTTCTCCAGTTTATCACTTTTCCAGTTCCTATGTTATTCTATGGAGCCTATTCACTAAGATCTCCAAAGCTGAAGAAATAGTAGTGCATAGGCTCCATAGAACAATAGGAACTGGAGAAGTGATAAACTGGAGAAGTCATCCCCACTTTATCACCTCTTTATAACCTCTTAGTGAATCTCTCCCTTACAGGGCTGGATTTGCCATAAGGCAAAGTAGGCACCTGCCTACAGGCGCACACCACCGAGGGGCGCCTGACAATGAGATTTTTTTTTTTTTTTTTTTAATACTTAAAAAAAAAAAATGCCACCTCGCCCACTCCATGCTACCCTCACATTGTACCCCCCCCCGTTGTCTATTTCTTTACTCCCTAGCAGATCTGTCATCTGTGCCTCCTTTGGCACAGTCCTTAAGCACTGAGCTCCCTCATCGGCTCTGTAGGAATGCAGAGCTCTGGGAGACGACATCATCTCCCAGCGCTCTGCATTTTTGAATAGGAGAGACCGTGCAGGAGCTTCAGTAACTACATGACTGTGCCAAAGGAGGCACAGACGACAGATCTGCTAGGGAGGTAGGAAACAGACAATGGGAGGAAAGCAATGTGAGGGCAACATGGAGATGGTGGGGGAAAGTTGGAGCCGAAGGGGGGCATTGTGAGGGCAATGTGGAGCTGATGGGGCAATATGAGGGCAATGTGGAGCTGATGGGGACATTGGACCTGATGGGGTCAATGTGGAGCTGATGAGGGGCAACGTGAGGGCAATATGGAGTTGAATGGGGCAATGTGGAGCTGATGGGGTGCAATGTGAAGGTGGGGGGCAATGTCAGGGCAATATGGAGATTTGAAGCATTGTGGAGATGGCCGGGGGGGTGGCGCTTCAGATATCTGTGCCTACAGGCTCCTGAGATGTAAATTCGGCCCTGCTCCCTTAGTGTTAAAAGCTCCATTTAAATCACTGGAATGTTGCAGAATATTTGTTCCCTGAGGTGTATAGTGGGCCCATAGCCAGTTAGCACCAATTGAAGACAGGAAGTGCCCTCTCATGCCTTACTTTAGAAACCTGAATGTACCTTTAGGATGAGATCACACAGGAGACTTTTTTTTTTTTTTTTTTACAGCTTCTTCAGTATAAGTATACAGTGGTAACACTGTATGTTATAAGGCTACTCAACATGGGTTATTTAGTCAAAACATGTTAATACAGCTTGCTGCAACTTTGATTCAACTGCATTTTGCCATTGTAAAATTTGTAGTACCGACTTTAATAAGATTGATGTTAAATTGTACTAAAAATACATGTAGGAGCATTTTCAGAGCATTTTGATCACGTTTCTATTGGAGTGCAAGTGATGCTTGCTACAAATCACATATAACTTGTATGTAAAACAGTACAAACACGTGAAAATGTTTATCATCCAATTTCCCTTTTACCAAAGAATCACCCATGCAAACATAGCCATTTGTTATTGTTTAATAAATTAGTAAAGACCTAGACACCTCACTCACACTGCAACACCGAACGTGCACTGTGAACAAAACATTATGAATATAGCCACAGTGGTATGTTTTAGAATAAGGAGCTCCTCCTGGCTTCCATTGGCCACTTACGTAAGAAAGAACATTTCTACCAACCCCCTAAATAGTAAAATTTCTAATACTCAGAAGATTTTCCATGCCTCAAAGGTGTCACAGGGAGAAGAGAGGGGGTTGGTATGTGCGACTTGTCCCCAAGGCTACAGACCTGATGAAGAATGTGGTTAAACGACAAAGCCAGCAAAGATGTAGCAAAAATTACGCTGACCCAAGAAGTTTGTATTAATGTGTACTTGTAAAATGTTTATATTAAAATAAAAACCACCTTTGTGCCGAATATCTTTTAAACAAAAGGATGACTAATAATTAGAGTGTAGAATGAAGAGTGTAATTAATTGCAAAGAGGATAATTAACAAGAAAAGGAAAATATGTGTGATAGACAATACTGGATAAGAACTTTAACTACCCCACTGTAAATTGCCAGTGCCAGGGAGAGTGTTATTTCAATATTGTCAGAGTTGTATTTCAAGAGTAATTGAATGTTTAAATATCCTCTTCCCGCCCCTTTTACCTAGTGTAAGCCACCTCCCCACAGATGTAGAATCTGATACTGGGACCAGACAGCTCACAGCAAGGGACAATCTTCTTACTGTGCTGTAAGCATAAGGAAAACCCTGCCCCCCTTGACAGGTTTTTCCCTTATGCACACTGAAGATTGTCCCTGTCTGAGATCCATCCGGACAGTCATGCTGCTCTGAGGTGAGTAGTGTTACATCAGTAAAAGAGGCGGGAAGGGATACTTTATCGTTCAATTACTCTTGAACTACAATTCTGACAGTATTGAAATAACACTCTCCACAGTCAAAATACTAGGAATATTAATTGGAGCTGATTTTTTTGCGAAACAATACTATCCCTTTAAAATATATACTTTTTAAAGGAACACATCCCCCTCCTAATAACTCCCACTTACATAGCTTTGGCCAGAAACGTCTACTGGCCCTATGAATTTTGCAGTTAAGTCATACTCCTGAACACCAGGCACTGCTTATGGTGATTTTCTGTGACTCATGCACGCTGTCTGCTTCAGGATGGGATAAAAATCCAAGTGGGAGATTTTAGGTCCAGCAGTTCTGCTAGCAACAGTCTTGTCCATGAATATGACATCTAGGACTACATGAAAATGTTCTCTCTTGAACAAAGACACAATGGCAACATCCATCCGGGCCAATAAAAATTTCTGTCCATTGTAAGGAAGGAGGAAGTGTTATTAGGAGGAGTCATTTTTCTTTAACAACTTCACAAAAGCAGAATTAAAAATTGGTTATTCATTATTGATTTAACAGCTGCAAGTCAAAGGGCCTCATGCACAAAATATAACTGAAGTAATTCTGGACAATCCAGCTGTACCATAGGGGACAAATATAACTTACCAGTGATTTAAATGTGAATTTAACCCCTTGTAAACTAGAGTGGTCTCCAAAGCAGCGTGAAGCATTCAAGGTGTTGAAAGCCTCATTTAAATCACTGTGGGTTTTTTTGTACTTTTACTTTTTTTTTTTTTTTTTTTTTTTTTTTTTACTTCTCTACTGTCGGAGTTGGTTTTCCTTTTATGCACGAGGCCCAGTGCTTCCTGGTATAAATAAAGGCTACAGATAATCACTGCCCACCTAACATTAACCAACCCACTTCCTGCAATTGGTAGCTAAAGTCAGGAATCAGTCTTATAAAATTAGTTATGATTACTTTGCAGAAAACATGATACGTGAATAATCACTGCTGTAATATTCTGGATTTTAAGTCTTTTGCTGTTGTGCAGCACAAAGGAATATTTTGGATATTTATAAATAAAAGTTATTGATATTAATATTAAGGGTAGTTCCAGAGCTGGGAGATTCTATATTCAAAATAATAACAGCTCAAGTTAATATCGCCATCATTCAATGCCTGAAGAGCTTTACAGTCAACTGAATTTTTCTAATGAAATAGAACCACCTAGTGGTCACTTCTTATACTTTTTTTTTTTTTTTTTTGCTAAATTTAAAATTTCAGTGCCAGAGGGTAAGCAATGCATTGCTTACGCATTGTGTTGCGTTGCCCTCTGGCACTGAACGGGTTAAAGGGATAGTAATGTCAGAAAAAAAGTATTAACTATATGGTAGATACAATTAAAAGAGAGTACTTGCACTTATTCACATCTCTCAAACCGGTATGTTTTAAGAAATTTAGGAAAACAAAGTTCTCTGCTCCCTCCCCTTTCTGCTTGACGAGCTGTAAAGCTGTCAGGAGCAGATTCTGGTTCCTGGATCAGACGGCGGCTCTTCGGTAGCATAGACACAGTGATACCTAAAAATAAATACTTCATCGGAACGGTCTACATGTGCCTGATTTGCAAGCACACATTGTAGACCATTCTGATGAAGTATTTACCTTTAGATATCGTTATGTCGGTACTGCTGAAGAGCCGCATCTGGTCAAGCGACTAGAATCTGCTTCTGATAGCTTTACAGCTCGTCAAGCAGAAAGGGGAGGGAGCAGAGAACTTTATTTTGCAATATCTTTCAAACCATAACGGTTTGAGAGATGCAAGTAAGTGCAAGTACTCTCTTTTAATTGTATCTACCATATAGTTAATACTTTTTTCTGACATTACTATCCCTTTAAGGATCAGGCAGGTGCTCAACAGATTGCACTGCACACCCTCTGATCCTATAAAAGTTGAAAGAAAATAGAGAGAAGATGATAAACCAAATAAGTTTAAGCTGTTATAATGAATTATCTACTAACAGTGGTCCCATGACATTGTATTTCATATTGGAGCAAAAAAAGAACATATACCTTATTATCCCCTTGGATAACAGAGGCATCTCCAAAACATCGCAAAGCACTTTTTTTTTGGAAAAACCTATATCACTGAAAAATACTAATTGCACATCATATAATTTCAAAAGGCACAACTGTGAAATAACTATACAAGAAACATTTCTATAAAGTTATTAGATAAAAATGTATGTACTAGTGTAAAAGCCCATGTACACAGGCCAAGGTCCGGGTAGTGTTAAGCGGCCGCTACCGCACTGCTCCATGCGAAGCAATCTTGCGTCACCTTACTCACGCGATGCAATCGTGCTCAGTAGAGACTGCGCATGACGGCTTCTGACAAACATCCTGGCAAACAATTATATAGGATTTGTTACTTACAATGGAATGTCAGAAAGTGTGCACATAAAAGCAAAGCTCACCTGTGCGTCATTAAAGAAAAACTTTCCTTTATTTATTATCACATTTACCTTTACCCCCTCTGGTCCTCAATGGGTTAAGCAAATTCTAAAACAGCGTAGTGACATTGTGTTACTTTGCCTAAAAATTCTGTTTTTTTGACTGATGTACTCTTGGTTCATTCGCATTTGTTTACTATGCTGATCACTAACTGATTAAAAAAAAAAAATCTTAACTCTCTGAGTGCCAGGGAGGTATTGAACACATTGCAATGCAATGCATTGGATACCTCTATGGCACTCAAAAGGTTAAAAGGGAAAGAAGCACTCTACATGTCATAAGGTGCAATGAAACAGTGCAGTGTTCCAAAGTATGGGCCGTGTTCAGGAAAAGAAAGAGATAATTCTGGGGAAAACTAAATGTATACTAGGGGACAATTAATAAATACCCAACTGCTTAAATGGGGTTTTAACTCCTTGGTTGATGTATGCTACTAAGATGATGTAGTCGTACTCTGTCTGAATAGGATGCGACTTCAAGAGGATCGTCCAAGTTGTAAGAATATAAATGAATATAACCAGAAGTTCTAGAATATTGATGGAAAGCTTCTTTGCGGGTAGAAACAATAGGCCTTGAGCAGAGTGGTGATTTAACACATCTGGTGCCTACTTGTAGGCTGCACTTTTACTGTGTCTTGCCTCTGTGGGAGTACACAATCTGGAGAAGCTTTCAGGTGTCTTTATCTTAAATAGTAGTTAAAGGGATAGTAATGTCAGAAAAAAGTATTAACTATATGGTAGATACAATTAAAAGAGAGTATTTGAACTTATTCGTATCTCTCAAACCGTTAGAAGGCAATAACTTCATGCAACTCAGGCTCTTTATAAATCATTTACTTTACTTTATTTATGTCTCTATCCTGACCAGAATTCTAGCACAGTATTCAGCACTTGACCCTTATGTACTCGCTATGTCTCCCATTACCACATTAGATTGTAAGCTTTCGGGCAGGGACCTCACTTCACTGTTTCACTTTGCAAAGAGTTACATACCCCCTGGCACTGAAAGGGTTAATTGGAAAGAGCCAAGTACACTTGTGGCACTATACAACTAAACATATTCATTCACTGAGTGCACTGCCTCCTGGAAGAGGTCTCAATACCCATTTGGTCCCTGCATCCCTCAATGGACGCTATTCACAAAATGGCTAACACCATATAAGTAAGTTTGAATGTTCTTTCAAATAAGTTGTTACACTGTAAGGTGTTAGTTCCACTCTAAACATTGGTGCACAACAGTGGCCCTTTCTCTAGTTAACGTAAAATCCTACAGATTCGTTGGAAGACTATCACAACCAGCTACTGCATAAAAATAAACATATTTACATGAATAAACTGAGTTAAACAGTAAATGTAATTGTTAAAGCGATAGTAATGTTTCACAATTATAGCAGCACCAATTAATCTTCATAGTATTTCAGTACTGTCATAGTTGTAATCCAAGAGTAACTGAATGATAAAGGATCCCTTCCCACCCCTTTTACTGATGTAACACTTCTCACTTCACAGCAGCAAGATTGTCCCTCTCTGCGATCCATCTGGACAATCTTCAGTGAGCATAAGGAAAAACCTGTCAAGGGGGGCAGGGCTTTCATTGTTCTCACAGTTAGAAGACTGTCCCTTGCAGTGAGCTGTCCGGTCCCAGGACCAGATTCCACATCTGAGGGAAGGTGGCTTACACTAGGTAAAAGGGGCAGGAGGGGGGATACTTTATCATTCAATTACTCTTGAACTACACTACAGTATTGAAATAACACCCTCCATGGCCCAAATACTATGAAGGTTAATTGGAGCTGCTGTTTTTGTGAAACATTACTATCCCTTTAATGCTTTCAGATGCTTGGTACATTAGTATTCAAAAGCAAGCTAACAGGTTAAGATTTAAAGTAGCAGTAGTGCATGCACTCTTTGCCACTCCATCTTGCATGCATATATCTATATACTAGCAATGTGGGACGGCGTTATGACCGTTGGCCGTACATTTGGGAAATGTAGACACACTGATAAACACAGACCTGTGGCACTAATATCTCCTAAAGAGAGACACTTGGGAGGTATGAAGCAGTAATATATCCTAAAGAGGGAGACTTGGGAGGTATGCAATGTTGTATTTTATTTCTCCTTTACTTTGGGCCAGAATTGCAGTATTGTGCCTGTGTGTGTTTGGGTTGTGCAAATGGAAATCAGAAAATAAAAGGAGTGTTATAGCAGCATGTTAACCCTTTGAATGCCAGAGTGCATTGCAATGTGTTGTGCACCCCTCTGGCACTCAAAGGATTAAGGTATAGAGTGGCATGTCAGAGTTAAATAGCAGTGGGAAGTGTATTCATACCTGGGAACTTTGACTTGTGGTCCCTAGAGGGGACTCATGTGGTACTGATGTTGAGAGACCAATGGGGCAATTTGGGGTAAAAGTGGGCAGGGCTTAATCACGAGTAGGTGCGGGGCTTAACATAAATGTGGTAAAGTGTTAGTAATAGACTGGGAAAGGAGAAGATGTGGGAGGGAAATGCAAGTTTACAGTGTGAGGGGTTTTAACACACTCCCTGAGTGGTAAAACTTGATACACAACCCTGTGGCAGTCAGTAGGTTAAGTGTGTACCTGATGCCTGCCTGTCCTCTGTGTTGTATGGCAAATGATGACATTAAAGAAATAATTCAGCAATGAACACCTATCTTAACCCTTTGAATGCCATTTTGTTCCCCTGGTGGTGCAGCTTTCCTTCAGTGACTGTACTACAGGTCCTGCTGAGGCCACTGGGAGTCAGAGTGAGTGACTGTGTGTGTGTGTGTCAGCCATATTTCTTTCTGGTTTTGTGTGTGTTGGTACTGTGTGAGTGGGGCATATGTGTATTAGGGTGGTGTAGGAGCAAGTGGCAGCCATTTTATTTTTTTCCTCGGTTGGATAGTGGTGGTCAGTGGGAAGTGTATTCATACCTGGGAACTTTGACTTGTGGAGTCCCTGGAGGGGACTCATGTGGTGCTGATGTGGAAAGACCAATGTGGCAATCTGTGGTAAAAGTGGGTGGGGCTTAATCACAAGCAGGGGGGCAGGGTTTAACACTTCAACAGCACAGGCAGCTATTGTCGATTAGCATATGCAGCAAATATCCTCATTAAAGTGGAACTCTCCCCTCTATGAAAGTTGTTCTTATCTTAATGATCTCTTGACTGAATACTAATACGAATACTGTATTGCCCAAGATATTACCCTGTAAAGATAAGCCTGTGACGTTGGTTCAGGACAGGCTGCAGTACAGTTCTGTACCGCAGCCTGTCAATCTTCGTCTCTTCACTTCCCCAGTTGTTCCCCTTTACCTCCTCCTCCTCTGATGGAGGAATCCAGCATGCGAGTCAGAACACTCTCATAGGCAAGGGAATACTAAAATAAGAACATTTTTAATAGAGGTGAGAGTTCCCTTTTTATCCTTTGAGTGCCAGAGAGGTGAGAAACGCATTGCTCTGCAGTGCATTGCATACCCCTCTGGCACTCAAGGGGTTAACATATAAAAACACCCAAAGGAATAAAACAATGGCTCCTTGAGCTGCATTTCAATATGAAATTGATTCTTTGTCAAAGACACTGCAAAATTGTTAGCCTGGCAAAGGCAAGTTGAAAGCATAGTAATGTTTGTGTATTTGTGGAGTATTTAAAGGGCTACTACGGAAAAGACATCTTAGTGCGTATAACAAGATGGAATTGGTGCAACTACACCAGTGTCGCCAACCTTGCCACTTATCGAGCCTTAGTGCATCTCTCACCAGGTACATTAAGATCAATGTGATGAAAAACTTTTTTTGAGCTCCAGTGATTAACTGACATGCACAGACAGAAAAAGGGCATATAGCTATGTTTGCTTTATTACAACATTTTAACAGTCTCAATAAATAACAATGCACCAGATTATGCTGAAGTGCAATTGTGTTCTGAGTATGATGTAAAGCAGTTCTCATCAGAATAGCAGGATTCCATGTATTCTTTGTAAACGTTCTTAAGACCCTGGATGATGAGGTATACAACTGCATGTTGCAGCAAAGACAGCGGGCCACTAACATTTCAATGTTTTAAAAATAAGGTTGTTTTAAATTGTTATTCGGTGTCACTGATGATAAACATTATCTAGTGGCACTGGTGATGACAACTACGGATTTTTACAATCTCATTTAATAGTTTAAACCCTTTCAGAGCCAGGAATGCGTGCCCAGTATTTCAGAGAGAGGTACTGCACAATCCTCCATCATATAAAGGTTAAGGCACTCTGAATGGATTACTTTAACAAGAGTGGTGAAACAACTCTCAATGCACACACCTACAGTACTTAATCATTTAGTAATTGTTCACTACATTACAAAGTGCACAGTTTTAAATAAGCCGCTTGGGCCATATGCACAATACAAAGTGGAACAATTCCTAGGCAAATAAACTTTTTGTTTTAAATGGGAATTTTAACCCCTTGAATGCTACTGGTCTCTGTGTTGTGAAGAAATGCTTTAGAGACCTTCCTAGCATTCAAGGAGTTAAAGGGATAGTAATACTTCATTTTAACTTTATTTTATTTTGTAGACATTAAAAAAACATGAGGAATGATATAAGTCTTATCTCTCAGCCCTTTATGGTTTAAGAGATATTCACAAGCAAAGTGTCCCCCTCCCGCCCCTTTTACTGCTCAGCCAAAGCAGAAGGGAGCTGCCCAGGTAGATTGCAGAGAGGGACAATCTTCAATTAAGATAATGGAAAAACCTGAAAAGCTTGTCAAGGGGGGCAGGGATTACATTGTTTTCATAGGAATAAGAGTGTCCCCTGCTGTTACCTGTCCAGTCTATGGACTGCATTCCACATCTGAGAAGAGACTGTTTACAGTAGGTAAAAGGGGCGGGAGGGGGAAACTTTGCTTGTGAATATCTCATAAACCATAAATGTTTGAGATATAAGACTTATATCATTCTTCATGTTTTCTTAATGCCTACAAAATAAAATAAAGTTAAAACGAAGTATTACTATCCCTTTAAATCACCATTTAAAACAATGAAAACTTATTTCCCCCCTAGGATGCAGATGGTTTACCTAAGAATTGCTCCTCCTCCTTTGCCTTGTGCATATGGATCTCACTGTGGACTTCTTATGCATTAGAATTCCAGGTTATCTGCTGCAGCCAGTGCCATTTGTCCACTTTTAATGGGGGTGATGAGTGGATAATGTGTACCCATGTCAGTGGCCATTAATTTAGTTCTTACAAAGAGCTCGGGGAGAGGATGTATATGTGTGCACCTCTTGTCTCTACTACACACAGTGTAAACGTGCCCAAATTCATCTGTAAGATGAATAAATGGATATTTTACACACCAAGTCACAATTCATAGTTTCTGAAGCCTTTGATAGATTAAAATGAATTCCCTTGCAAGACAGAGGTCTCGATTACCCAAGGGGTTAAACCTTGTTCTATTTTCCTTTCTTCATTTTTGCGGTTTTCTCTTTTCTTTTTTTCACATGCTTCGGGATCTTGTTTTTCCTCTTCTCCCTCTGGGCTTCTTTGACCATCTTTTTTCTTTCCTATTAAGAAGAGATGAAAGGCAGGGATTAAAAGGCTGTTTGCAGGACATTTAAGACCACGGGAGGCCGTGCTGGAATTCATACAATGTCCAGACTAAAGGAGGGAAAGACTTGGCAGCACTTAACCAAATATTATAGAAGGATTACACTGGATGGTTCCCAAACTACAAAAGGTAAAAAGTTTAACCCACATTAAAGCAGTTTACAAAAAATAACTATTTTGTTCCATGACCTACCCGTGCCTTAGATTTAAAATCTTTATATCACATATTCACTGTAAACACAAACCACTCCTGGATCTTATATGATATAACTATTTATGGACACAGTATAGACACATATGTTTTCAGCTCTGACACGATAAGGAAATGAAGCAGTGGCACAGGTTCCAATTACGTCTTGTAAACATACATTTTTCTGCAGTCTCCTTGTGAGCCTGTTGCATGACTGCCTGACACTGAAGTTAGTCAGCAATTCAATGAAAGTTGAGTACTGAAACCTCCAGTGTTGCTCATGTTAAAGATCTGCACAGTGGCCCCCAGGTCTCTGGTGCATCTTTACAGTATTTGTGCATGAATGCAGAAAGATGCAGCATCTTGGGTTTTTCAGGCCAGTGTGAAAAGCACTATCAGAAAGCAATGTTAGGCACTACAATTGAGGCAGTGTGCACAACAATGCTGTGCTGATGTAGACCATGTGATAAGACGGAAGAAGAATTCTGGATGCTGTCACAGAAAACTGAAGCACAGCTCTCAGCTAGTTACTTTGAAGTTGCAAATTGTATTTCTACTGAAAATACTAAAAGCATTCACCATCCATTGCTTAAAGACTAGTAATGTTTCCTTAAGAAATATATATTCTAGGGATTTTCCCACTGAGCAAAACAAAAATAGTTCCACTGCTGGGAAATGCTATATATATATATATAAAGTAGTGCATTGCGTGTACCCCTCTGGAACTCAAACAGCTCAATTAGATTTCAAATTTCTACTGCAGTCACAAGGTGGCATTGTTGCCCTCACTTCCTATGGAGAGGAAGAAGTGTCTGAGTGTGTTTAATCCTTTAAGTGCCAGGGAGGCATCCAATGCACTGGATACATCTTTGGCACTCAGAAAATTAAGAGAATGACTTACCTAAACATATGTCTTTCATTCTGCTGTAAGTTATATCTGATATACAATGTTCTGGAATCTAAAGTTACACTTTATCAGATATCAGTATATACAGATGACTACAATGACAAGGCAAAAATATGTAACTATATACACGTGAATTCTGTGCGAATGATACCTACTTAGGAAAATGCTTCTGTTAAACATATTAAGGGGTCAGAGATTTTTATATATTATATAGATATATATAGGCTTTACCTGCTGAGCCCAACAATGGTGATCCTGTTGATAGCTGTTGCTTTCTTAAAAAGTCATAACAATTCAAACTGTCAAGAACAATAATTTGGAGAACTATAGCCAGTGGCTCACCAGTGCAACAGCAGTCTGAAAGCTATCTGGCATTCTTGGTAAGATGGTCAAACTGCAATAACTTTTGAACGTGGCAACCTCCAGAAGCTCTTATTCATTCGACAACCATGTATTGCTAGATCATGTTTAATTTTAATGGTAAATGGCAAAAAAACAAAACAAAACAAAAAAACACAAAACAAAACAAAAAAAACCCAAAAAACCAAAAACATTTCTGCTTAGCCTCCCAATGAGCACATCGTAAACCTTTCTACTATTGGACTGCCACACGGTTTCTGTTGGTGATTACATCTGAAGGAGGGGTGCAGCAGTAAATACTAGGTGCTGTTTGTTAATACTCAACAGTTCATACATAGAAGAGGATTTCTGTCATAGGATCACACTTATCAAGTGAATGTCGGGCAATTCTGGGGCAACAGAAAGAGTCCATTTGAAAGTGCGATAAATATGGTATAGTTGTTTTGCTCCAGAAGTGCTCCTATTCTGGTTTGATAAGTATGCTCCATAGGGTTAACTCTTTTCGGACCAGAGGGGTGTGAAAAGCATTGTAATAGCTCTGGTCCTTAAAGCATTAAACTCTTTAAATGTTTAAGCAACTTTTGGGCAATAAAGAGCTACACTAAGATACATATTTTTTCTTTAAGGCCTTAGAAACTAGAGACATATCTAATGCATTGCATTATAAATATTTGTATTAGCCAAGGCGTTATTTAAAAAAATAAAACAAAACAATTTCAACTTTATAAAGCTGGAATAAAGCACACTTGATAGAATGGGTCTCAAATGGCATTATTAGAGGGCCAGTCAAGGCAGTGCAGGTTTATGGGATGTCCCACTTTTGCACAGTTAGTCCAATCAATATCACTCAACAAATGACTGACATCTGTGCCAAATCAGGGATATGTCTAATGCCTGAACTGTACCAGCCCACTAAGGAATGCCATCAGACCACTTCTCTATAGCCTGCGCTTATATACAGGACAGTATACAAAAAGAAAACAGGATCAGTTGTGAAGCATAGACATTACTCTACAGGGCACAACTATTCCCCAAGTACACATTTACTGAATGGGGATTTTAACCATTAAAATGCTAGAGAGCTCTCACTGCAATAAAATGAAGACCTCTCACACAATCACAAAGTTAAAAACCTTATTTAATTTAATTCATTGGTAAATTTTTAACCCTCCATTGATGCAGTAGTTAGTTTGCTTAAGAATCGATCCAGTTTTGTACTGCACATTGATGATATGGCTGTATTGACCAAGGTAAAGAGGATGCATTTCTGGGCAAACCAACTGCATGAAAAGGCAGAAATGAAAATTCAGTGATCTGAATGAGACTCTAGCCACAAAGTACTGGAGACCTCTCCTGCATTTAAGGGTTTAAAGGTCCCAATTTAATTAAAGGCAATTTGCAGACTTTTATTCCTACAATGCAGTTGGTTTCCCAGGAATTGCGCCTCTGTAGCTTACTGAATGTGCCTTGGTTACAAGTGCCATAAAGGAAAAGGTGAAACGCTATTGCTGCACAAACCTTTTTATCCAGTTCTGACTGAGGATTCTGATCTTTGGGGTGAACTTCTTCCTCAGAGTCTGAAGCGGAGCCTTCAGTGCTGTCAGCATCAGAGTCTGATCCCAGCTGCTGTTCATCGCTATTCTGAAGCAGAGCTGGTACCTGCACACAAACACAAATTGAACATTCAACAACTGTTTGGTTTGATCCTCAAATTCCCACTGATTTAAGATGCTGGTAGGTTCCCTAAAGAATTTGGCTTCTGGGCACCTAAAATCTAATAGTGGACATTGCAACTTCACTGCTAAATTAGACCCTTGGGGCATTTAGACTCTTGAATGCTAAAGAGGTCCCCAATGTATTGCTATGCATTGCGTGTGACATCTTTCTAGTATTCATGGGTTAAAGTATTTTAATTGCAATCAAATATTTTGCAGCTCATTTGCCCTAGAATTGCTCCTTTTTTTAAAAAAAAACCTAGGGCCATACATGAGTGTTTTATGCATGGCCTCTCAGATTACAGTGAAATATAGTTAAAACTAGTTGAATAGCCCGTGCTGCCACTGCCAGCCGGTCACGGGACAGTCATGCGCAGTACAGACTGCCCGCGCCGCAGCTGATACAGAGCTGGATGCTCCTTCAAGCGCCCCGCTCTGTGTCAGCCTCATCACGGGCAGTCTCTACTGCGAATGACTGGTCATTACACACGTTTTAGTGAATTATTATATAGGATATTCTCATCCAACAATGTTTAAAGCAGTGGTTTCCAAACCGGGGGGCATACAGCTTTGTTTCAGCAGCACTTGTCCCCATAGCTATGCAACATAACAGTATCTGTACTGTTGTAAAATGGTCATGGTTACAAGTTTGTAAAACTCTGATTCAAAGAACAGATGAGAACACCAAAGTCTGTTATATCTGTAATCATGATACACATACATTTGGTGGGGAGAACATAAAGAACTGTTGATAGGAATGTCAGCAGCCAAGAAACCTATGCATAATTAATTGGATTTGTCAACATATATTACAAGATAATATGCAATGCAAAGGTATAATAATATACTTGTGTGCACAAAGCGTTAAAATAAAACGAGGGGCTATCAGGGTTTTATGACAACCAAAAGAGGGGCATCATGTCAAACAGTTTTGGGAAATACTGGTTTAAAGTGCAGGCAGTAGAGATAAGTCATTGTGATTACTGGGAAGCCTGAGGGGCACCTGGATTAGTAAACAGAATGGTATGACCGGAAGCTATTTACATTGTTTGTGTTAGTAAAGGGACTTCTAAGAGGGTTTGCCATTACAATTTGCATAAACATTCTAACTCCTAAAAAGGAACTTTCTACCTTAAGGAAATCACATAGTTATCACTTGAGATTAAGGGATTAAAAACATCTATATCAAAAGAAATTGGTTTTTAAAATAAGAGTATTTAGAATGAGCAAATTACAGACTACAACTATACCCTAACAGTAGGTACGTCTCTGCCTGCTATGAAGTAAAATTATAAATATTTTAACCATTCACAAGTAGGGAATTTCATTAATTCTTGGCTTGTTTGCTGCCCTTTAGGACTCAACAACCACCCTGCCATAAATGCAATTAGCTTCTGTACAACTAATTAACCTCTTCAACCACCTCCAGTGCCCTCCACCATCACTACTTCCTCACCACTCAAATTTACCATCAACACACCATTCATACAGAACATTCACTACACTACATTTCACTAGAACACACATCCATACAGAACATTCACTATAACTCACCAACCATACAGAATATTCATTACCACCACACAGTCTGACTATCTCTACCACAAGTTCAGCTATCACTGCCACCTCACTAACCATGCAGAACATTCTTTACAACCATGGCCAGTCTATCACAGCCAACTTCCTAAAAATAAAGAACATTCACAACCACCACACATTCTGACTATCGCTGACAACTTCCCAATCATACAGAACACTCAGTACCATCACAAGATCTGACTATCAATAACGTCACATGACGTTTCCTACCAATAAACCTCCTGTAAAGAATGTTCACTGCCACCTCAAAATACCTGTGCCCATAGGCAAGTATTGCAATTCTCAGGCAAACCAACTGCACAATATGACAGACCTGGAACTAAAGTAAACTTTGGGCACACCCTATTAGTAAGTCATGGAATGTGGGCATAAGTATGGTATGTACACAGACATGAGCAAACATGCATGCACAAAGTATGATGGTCACACAATGCAAGGCTATGAGATAGCTAGCAGTTATGTTGTAAACAACAACAAGCTGATGACCTCTCTTCCAGGAGTCTTATAAACGATTATAATACATGGTAGAAGCTTTAGAGTGCAGGGACTACGTTCAAGTGGTTTTGCAACATCGTGAGGGGATTGGAGGACATGAAAAATGAAGAACTGGGTAGATCACAGGTTGATACAGAAGTATCTTTTGTGACAGTAAGTTGTATTTAGAAATATAAATAAATCAGAAAACTTGTATAAATTAAAGGAAAACTAGTGTTGAAAGGGTGTTCCTTTAACTTGCACACGTTTACTGGTCTTATTTTGTAATACACGTTTTCACATTAACCTGTTGGCTCTTAGATATATTTCTAATGCATACACCCTCCAAGCGTTTATGGAATAAAACATAATAATTCAGACTTCTCAATAAAATACATTTCTAAGATACTACCATAAAAATATAAAAACAGAAAATAGCATATAGAGGTCTAAGACTGGATAAAACAAAAAATTCATCTTACCATCTCTACACCTGACAAGTCTTTCTTCAGTCCCGTTACAGTCTGGTATAGAATCTGTATATAGGAAAGACATTTACACAAATAATATTGTCATTATATTGGTGTTGGAAATGCAAAAAAAGGGGGTGGTCAATGCAAGGCACTTCAGCTGCTGACAAACAACAACTACCATCATCCCTTGCTGTCAATGGCTGGTGGAAGAAGATGGAAGTTGTAGTACAGCAGCAGTTAGGAGGGTCTCATATTACCCACCTCTGCTTAAGCAGTTTATAGTAAAATATAGACAACAAAGCAGAAATCATTTTTCAGTTTAATTCAGGTGTTTCGACAATATAAACTTGTTTAACAGAAAATATCTGATGGGCAGCTGATCCGAACTAAGAAATCAAGAGAAAAATGCGGCTCCATGAAAAAATGACCACACACATGCACTGAGACTCAGTGACACTGTGCAAAGAAGAAACTGTATAGTAATATAGAGACTAATAAAGTGTGCAAAATAAAGCTTCTATCAGTCTTTCAGTAGATAAACCACTTCCTCCTATTGATTCATACCGCTATATTAGTATATTCTTTAATATAATGAACATATCCCAAAAACATTTAAAAACATTTTTTATTGTAGAATCCTATATAAAATCATATACCTTCATGGCATCACACACAGAAAACTTCAGAGGCAATACTAGAAGAGTTAGAACACTAGCAGGCCTATTAGTTCCTCTGATCTATGCGTTTTGCACCTCTATGATGTTTAATCATGATCAAAGTCTGATCATGATTAAGCGCCGTAGAGGTCTGAAACGCGTAGATCAGAGGAACTAATAGGCCTGCTAGTGTTCTAACTCTGCTAGTGTTGCCTCTGAAGTTTTCTGTGTGTGATGCCATGAAGGTATGTGATTTTATATAGGATTCAGAAATAAGAAATCCCAGCCTGCTGCAATGCTCTAGCAATTATTCACAAATATGGTGATGTTCTATGGTGGTTTTAATGGGAGACAGTGAACCCTGTAGAATGTACACTAAGGTGCTGAACTGTTATAATGTAATGGCTCTAAAATATCTCCGAGCAGTGATTTTTCTGTGAATTTAGTTTCCAAAATCACATTTAGCTGTAATGTATTTGACCACAAAGTTCAAGATTTTAAAGGAGTAATAACACTAAATATGTAAAATAATGCACATTGTAGGGTTTATCCTCCTGAGTAAGATAATGGTACTCCTACTGAGGATTTATTCAAAAGTTATTGCAGCTCGAATTTGAATTTTTTAGGTGCAATATCTCAATGACCTGAAATTGTACAGTGGCGCTGTTGCTACACCATCCTATGGACAGTTCTGGTCAGTTGACTATAAACCTCCATAGGATGGTGTAGCAACAGCACCACTATACAACTTCAGGCCATTGAGATACTGCACCTAAAAAATTCAAGTTCCAGTTTCAAAAACTTCAGAACAAAACAGCTCTCAAGAGTGGGAGTACCCTTATTTTACTCAAGAGGATACACCCTACAATGTGCATTATTTTACGTATTAAGTGTTACTATCAATGCAATAATGTAAATGCACATACCCCAAATACAAGGTCTGTTTTGGTGGCAGTAAACACCAAAACACATATGTATTATCGGATGTTGTCATCATGTCTTTACTCCTCCTTCATTTTTCTTTTTTTCAGACATGGAAAGTATATGTTTCAGGGGGTAGTATTGTTACATAATGGTTTTCCTTCAACAGCTTGTTATTACAGAGCTCACTGCATTCATAAACACAACAGTTTTTATAAACCAGTGCAGGCTCATCATCAACCTGCCCTGCTTCTGACATGCAACAACAGGGATGCAACTCACATTATCCTGTTGTGTGTTAAGAGACATGTCTTCCTCTTTCAACTTCTGCATTGTGTCTACATCTCTCTCATAGTTCTTAACCTCAGTCAGCGTTCTAGGAATGTATGCTTTTTTAAACACCTATAAAGACAACAAGAGAAGTTTATATAAGCCAGATTGGACACAAGGAATAACATATACAAAATTCAGGCAAATTAGGCTTTAGCTACTAGATCACACTGTAAATCACATATAGTAAAGGGCAATGTCTGACGTATCTATGAATTATTACTCTCTCCGAATGCTAGAGACAGCTCCATTACACTGCAAAGCAATGCTCTGGAGACATCTCTATCATCCATGCACCGAAACTGAAGTGCAGGTGGAGATTCTGGGGGGTAAAGGATCTGATGGGAGGAATCCTAAGATTTTATTAACCCCTTAAGGACCAGCGGTCCAGGGAAGTTACCTTCCCTTAAGGACCGCTTTGATCCTTGCCGACGCGCCAGTACACGTGACCTGTTACAAGTACCGGCGCGCCACTTGGAGGCCTAAGAGAGATTGCTCCGGTCTTCGAGTGGTCAATTTTAGGTCCCATTTTTACTTACAGCGCTCCCGGTAGAACGCTGTAAGTAAAAAGTACGTGACGTGCTATGACTGTCACCGGTCATTAAGGGTAAAAGGACCGTGACAGTCATAGTACGTCAAGTAGTCTTTAAGGGGTTAACAAGACATCCCAAGTGAGGACTGAAACACTGATCTGCCACTGCACTGTTTGAATATATTTTTTCATATTGTTAAGTCCTGTGATTCCTCCAACTGAATATATTTTTATATATCTGTTTCCCAATCATATTCAGCCATTGTTAGTCCAGTGCAGGATGAAGTCCTCCTCAGCAAGCCTCCAACAACTTTGGTCCTGTGCCTTTTGTTGCAGCTGTGTACCAACAAATTTGGTAACTTCATCTACTAATTTGGTCTTTGATCTTCTTTTTGAGCATTTAGTATCAAGTGGAATCCATTCCAAAATTTGTTTGGTCCATCAGGTCTTCTTGCTATGTGGCATGCCCATTCCCATTTCAGGTGCTTTACTATTTCAATTATGTCATAGACCTTTGTTTGCTGATGAATCCACACTCATTTTTCGGTCTCTTTTTAACTTGTTTAGAATTCATCGCTCCATACTTCTCTGTGTAGTCTTATGTTTTTCTATGGCTTTGGTATTGTGTCCATGTTTGACAGCCATACATAAGTACAGAGAGGATACACTGGTCAAAAACCTTTCGCTTGAGGCGGAGTGGTAAATTTGTCTTAAAGACTGTACTACTAAGTTTTTCCAAATGCTTGCCATCCCAATTTTTATTTGATGCTCAAATAAAATTCATGGTGTTTCCATCTGTTGACATTTCCTCTCTAAGGTAAACATACTTGTCCAATTCCTCTAGTTCTGATCCATCTACTGTGATTTCCTTGGTATGGTAAATTTGTTAAACATGACTTGTATTTTGTTGTTCGTCTTCAGACCAAAACTTTTGATTTCCTGTTGTAGTTCTTCAATGCGTTCTTGAAGTTCTTCAGGGTTACTGGCAAAGAGTATGATACATCTGCAAAACATAAGTGATGTAGGTAGTCTCCATTGATCTTAAGAGGTTTTTTTTGTCCCTACTTAGTTTGTGGAGAATTTCTTCTACACAAGCAGAAAATAGTTATGGGAAGATTGTGTCTCCTTGTCGCACCCCTTTTTCTATGTTGATCTGGACTTTATCATTGTTGACCTGTATTGGTGAGGTTGCATTTTCATATATTGATTTGAGGATATGATGTAAGTTCTATCTATTCCTTGGTTGGTCAGGGCATCAATTATTGCTTTATTTTTCACAGAGTCAAAGGTGTTTTCGTAGTCAATGAAGGTTATGCATAATGGAAGATTGTATTCATTATGTCGTTCTATATCTTTTTGCAATGTCTCGATATTATCCATTGTACTGAAACCACTCCTGAAGCCTGCTTGCTCTTTAGGTTGTGCCATGTTACGTATTGTGTCCATTCTTCTTGATAGTATACCTTTGTGAAAACCTTGCACACCACTGGCAATAGGCTTACTGGTCAGTAGTTTTTTAGATCCTCCTTATCACCTTTTTTATGCAGTAAGAGGACTTCTGCATTTTTCCATGTTCTGGGCACTTCGCTGTGTAGTAGGCATTTTGAAAATAGTTTCGATAGGGCTTTGAAAACGGGTTGACCTCTTTCTTTCAACATTTCAGTAGTAAATTTATCAGGTCCAGCTGCTTAGCCATTTTTCATTGATTTATTGCAGCTTCTACTTATCTACCAACACTTCTGGCACAGCTTCAGCCTCTGGCACTGTAGTCCGTTTTTCTCCTTCATTCTTATAAAGATTTGAATAAAATTCTTCCACTTGTTTCAGTATTTATTGTTGAGTTTTTGCTGATGTACCATCTTCAAGCCTTAATGCAAACATCTGGCTCCTAGGCCATCTTTTGTGTCCTTTTGGTGAGCCCAACAATGAAATCATGTTTTCTTCTTTAAAAGGTTAGTAATGTTTCAGAAAAATAAGTTGAACTATTGCTGTCCGACAGTGGTACTTTTTATATTTCTCTAGTTGCGATGCAATTATATTATAAAGTTTACCACTCCCACTCCTTTGCTATTACATGAGCCGCCTCCCCTTAGGTCTGAAAACCGGTCGACCGGACAGATCACAATGAGATACAGTCTTCCCTCTGTCAGTAGAAGGAAAACCTTGCCCTCCTTGATGAAGGAGGGCAGTTTTTTCCTTATACTGAGACAAGATTGTCCTTTATCTAATCCTCCTTCAGTTCTGCAGACAGAAGACTGACATTGGTAAAAAGGGTGGGAAGGGTAAACTTATAATATAATTGAATACCAGCTACAGAAATATGAAAAGAGCCACCATCGGACAGCAATAATATAACCTATAAAGAGCAATTGTAGATTCAGTTTTTCTGAAACATTACAAAACCTTTAATGAGCTTCCTTAGGGATATATATTTATTATTTTTAATATAAATACACCACACTATACAAGTTTGGCTCTGCCTGGTACATCAGCATGTCATGGCTCGTGAACAGATATTCCATGGTAGCATGACACTCACCTCTTCGTCAACCTTGTCTTGACTAGATCTTTCTTCCTCTGTTCTTTGAGCTGCAATCTCCATTGCCTGCAAAAATGTGATTAGATGTAAAATAGTGCATATACAACTGTGCAAACTACTACAAAGTGTTTTCCAAGATACACCATATTATTATTTGTTAACCCTTTGAGTGCCAGAAGGGAACGCAATGCATTGCATACCCCTCTGGCACTCAAGGGGTTAAAACATTGGTATTTATACAATGTTACTGTCTTCTGCAGCACTGAGCGACCAGTATGCTCTATTGGCTGACCTCTCTACATTAATTCACTCTTTTTTTTTTTTTTTTTTTTTTTTACATTGTATCTTTTTTACATTGTTGCACTCTCTGCTTTCACAGTCACACAGAGAAATATGGGCTTGATGCAAACCAACGTGAAGAAAAAAACTGCCTTCGTGAGTTAACCAAGACCGGGTAACGTGAGATTCAAATCTTCCTTACCTGGAAAGGTTAATGTGCGACGGCCTACAAAACACACGAAAACTACAAAACTGTAGTCGCCTAAAAGCCGACCTCATTGTCGACGCAAAACACACGATAAACGCGAGAAACGTCCCAATAAAAAAAAACAAGCAAAACGTCTGACATTACCTAGTGCCCCAGCCAATCACAGCACCCCAAAGTATCAAGTTCAGTCTAATAAACTATATATAGACCCAAAATAACCAACGGACTTTTGTCTGTGTATCGCGTTCATTAGAGCTAGAGCACAGGACCCAAGAGCAGAGGCTAGATAAAGAGACAGGTAGTAGAGAGGCATATTTCACATAGTTAGAGGAGTTGGAGAGGACTGGTACACCTTGCAACACATAAACTTTTGCATATACCCATAAGTGAGTGACAGAGAGTGTTAGTGAGAGTGTGTGTGTGTGTGTGTGTGTGTGTGTGTGTGTGTGTGTGGGCCTGAGTGAGTGCCTGTGTGTGAGTGAAATGGAGAGGAGAGGAGGACAGGAGAGAGGGATGGGGAGTGTAGGACGAGAGGAGGAAGAGGAGCAGGTGGGCATCACCGGTCAGGGTAGGGAAGGGAGAGCCCTGGGGAGGAGGGGAATACCAGTAGAAGAGGCACACAGAGTGCAGGGCAAGAGCTGGCATGAGGAGCACCACATGCAACCAAGGCCTGATAGCCAAGGCTCTCACAGAAGCTCTGGGGGTGAGGAGGAAGACAGGGTGAGAGAACCCAAACTGTCCGAGGAGGAGAACCTCGTCCTTTGTGAGGCAGCCATTGCCAGGGATCGGCTCCTGTTCCCCAAGGGGAAGGTTGTTGGTATGGGGGCCAAACTAAAGGCTGCATGGAAGGAGGTCCTGGCTACAGTGAATGTTGTTTCCAGCCACAGCCGGTCACTGGAGCCCATTAAAAAAAAGGTGGACAGACTGCAAGGCCAAGATAACATAGTAATCTAGGTTGAAAAAAGACTTGCGTCCATCTAGTTCAACCCTTTTCCTATTCCTGTTTACCTTCGTGAAGGTGAAGAAGAAGATGGGAGAGGAGGCCTTGCATGCTGCCGGCCAGGGGGTGGTCCTCCCCTGCGCGTGGAGTAAAGCGACTGGGAGGACCCTGTCCAGGACAGCAGTGCAGGGTATCCTTGGATGGAGTGACACCGGGAATGAAAGGAGCCTCCAGTCCACCGGTAAGTGCATCAAGACACACACACACACACACACACACCATTCCACACCACAATTCAGCAACACAGCTTGGAGGGACGTCAAACAAGGACAGAATTCTTGACAAACCCAGCCTGAATGGTAATGGTCAAGTCCCTGTTGAACACCCTTCATGCTGTCTACAACAACATCATGCACAGCACAAAAACTATGCACACCATCATGTGTCAGTCAAAGATGTAACTTATGTGTATCACAATGTCATACATAGAGTGACAAAGAGGTCAGCACACAACCCCTTGAGTGCCACAGGGATAACCAATGCATTGTTTCACAATACATTGGCTAATCCCCTGGCAATCAAAGGGTTATGGGGGATAGCAAGGAGGGGATTTGACACGTTGTTTGGAGTATTGGTACTGCATGTGAGGGCTAGGTGTTGTACATGTAGGTAGTTAGTCCACGTGGAATGGTCAAGGATCAGCTCTCTGAATCATATGTAACCTGCAGAGTGTGGATGGCCAGGGGGCATCCCCCCCCCATCCCCACTCTGCAGGTGTCATGGTTTTACTGAACACTCAGAAAAATTTGGTAAGATAAAACAGTGAAGCTTTATTAAAACAGTATTAAGCACAACAAGGCCCTACACGGGTCCAGACTATACACAGATGACAGATATATGGTCTGACACAGGTCAGGGCAATACAGTAGACACAATATGCAAATGTGACTGGAACGCAGACAGGAACAAAACCTCAGCAGTACAGAACCGGAAAGGCCCTAGGAGGGAACTATACTGCAAGGCAGGTACCTCAGTGTAGGGAGGTGAATAGGCTCTACCGGCCTTACTTAAAAGCAGGAAAGGCAGCCTAGAAACTGGTGACCATAAGGAATAGAGGAGGCTCTACCGGCCTTACCTATAACCGGGTAAGGCAGCCTAGGAGTAGCACAAACGGAGATAGCAAAATATGCAGACTGGACAGGAGGTAGTACCGCTAGTGACCGGAGGGCCCAGGCTGTATAGCACGTAACGGAGGCTGCAATGAGGCACAGGCTTGGAGTAGCGCAACCGGAGGCAAAAGTAGGAGCAGACTGACAAGTGGTAACACCGCTAGTGACCAGAGGGCACAGGCCGTATAGCACGTAACGGAGGCTGCAATGAGGCATAGGCTGAGAGTAAGCGCAACCGGAGGCAACAGAGAAACACCGACTGGCAGCTACCGTAGAGGCAAGGCGTAGGGCACAACAGGGACAACGGAAGCACTAGCGACATTAGGACGCTAGGCTGAGTAGCCAAAGCCAGAATCAGTACACAGAGAGCGGTAGTCAGCCAAAGCCTGGGTCGGTACACAGACAGCGGTAGTCAGCCAAAGCCTGAATCGGTACACAGAGAGCGGTAGTCAGCCAAAGCCTGGATCGGTACACAGAGAGCAGTAGTCAGCCAAAGCCAGAATCAGTACACAGAGAGCGGTAGTCAGCCAAAGCCTGGGTCGGTACACAGACAGCGGTAGTCAGCCAAAGCCTGAATCGGTACACAGAGAGCGGTAGTCAGCCAAAGCCTGGATCGGTACACAGAGAGCAGTAGTCAGCCAAAGCCTGGATCGGTACACAGAGAGCAGTAGTCAGCCAAAGCCTGGATTGGTACACAGAGAGCGGTAGTCAGCCAAAGCCTGGATCGGTACACAGAGAGCAGTAGTCAGCCAAAGCCTGGATTGGTACACAGAGAGCGGTAGTCAGCCAAAGCCTGAATCGGTACACAAAGAGCAGTAGTCAGCCAAAGACTGGATCAGTACACAGAGAGCGGTAGTCCGCTAAGGCCTGGATCTTTACACTGAACGCAGAGACAGAAGCAATGTCAGACGAAACCGGATCATACACGGAACTGGAACACAGATACAAATGTCAGGTCAGGAACACCACGAAAGGGCACCGGCCTAGTGACAGGAGGGTGTATATAAAGGCAAGCCCTGGGAGGGGCTAGCCAGCTAGAACCAATAAGATGCAGCCAAGACAAACCCGGAAGTAGGAATGTCGCATAGTGAATCACAGGCACCGTGATAGAAGGACACATGTGATTCAAAAGGCTCAATCATGATGGGGATGGACATTCACTAGGGTGTCAGACAGAGGTGACAATGTGTACATGACAAACGCAGTGTCATCACACCTGCAATCCTTGTGTTATTCTGTGGAGCCAATGCACTGAGATCTAAACAACACGTGACATATCAGTGCTTAGTCTCCACAGCATAACATAGGAAACCGTGTAAGTAACCCCTAATAGTACAGCATAACCATGCACATGTTTGGTGTGTGTTAGGATTTTGGCTGTCCTGGGGTGTGTTCGTGTGTCCTCCAGCTGATTGGGTTGTTGGGTTCAACAGATCATGTTGGTTGGTGTGCTTGGTGTGTCTGTTAATGTTGCTGACATCATCGGTTGGACTCTGTAGTCGTTGGTCATCACTGGTGCATTGCTGTGTTAAGAGGTAATAGTGTTTTTGATGTTGAGGCCGAAGTGTATGACATGCAAAGGGTTTGTGTCACTCAAGGTGTGATGCTTTAGTTTTGGTCACCACATGGATCCTGATGAATGGGGATAGCAAGAAGGTATCTTGCTCAGGATAGACATGATGACCAAGTCTACACCACTGTAGGTTAGAAGAATCAATGTATGGGATCATGTCAAGCTCAGCAATGTGTCAGGATGGTAACCAATGCATTACAAAGCAATGCAATGGAGACCATCCTGCCACTCAACGGTTCACATGTCAATGTTACAGTCTTGCAGCACTCTTGTCATAGCTCACATCACTAATTACATAATGTAATTTCCCCACACAGCACACCAGTCATTAAGAGCGGAGGAGTCAGGGGAAACCTCCACTGAGGAGGCCACCACCTCCAGGGCGCTGCCAGAACAGAGCAGCAGCAGCAACAGTGGGCACACCGTGGACCCCAGGGTCCACCTCCACAGCAGCTACAGCAACAGTGGGAGCACCGTGGCACCCAGGGTACACCACCTGAGCAACAGCAGCAGCAGTGGCTCCAGCATGGCCCCCAGGAGCAGCCAGAGCAGCAGTGGCCCCCCCAGGGTCAACAGCAGCAGCCACAGCATGATACTACCCTCCAGGTTCCTCTACCACCTCCGCAGCCTATGGCGAGGCACATGATGCCACAGACTGTGGCAATGCCAGGCGGAGTACCGCACGTGGGCCAGGCCTCAGCCACCCATATGGACATCGTGAAGCCAGGAGGCATCCGAGGTGTGGCGCCTGGACTACCAGCACATCAGGGAGCCACAACATCCCCAGGCTAGGAATGTGTTCACCCAACCACCACCACCAATGTACATTGGGGGGTCCAATGGAAGTGGAGGGGAGATCATCGAAATGGAATTGTCCCCACAGTCTCTCCAGGGTGGCCCTCCCCACCATGACACTGATCATCCTTCTCCACCCCTGTCATCCAGATCTCCAGTGCCTGAGGGGGAGCAAATTGCCCCACAGGTTGCATCCCCAGCACTGGTCTCTACTCCATCATTGACACACACTCCTGCAAACACAATCATCTTGGATCAGGAGTGTGCGTCACTTCAGAGGAGGCAACTCCGGGTGGCCAGGAGGTGTGCGTGGTCCCGCAACAGGCTGGAGCAGCATGTTGCACACCTCCTTGTCAGCATGAGGGCAATGGAGGCCGAGCAGTTAACCCTCACCAACCACCTGGTCACCTACACCAACTGAATGTCAGCTTTGATGGACCAGGTGGTTGTTGAGATGAGGGAAAGCAGCAGGCTGGAAACCCTTCGCCAGGCTGAGGCCTCCAGTTCTAGTGCCACTACCCCTGCCAGCACTTCACCAGTGGCATGCACAGCCTCCAGACCTACTAGGGCCTCACGGCGTCAATGTGCAGTTGTTGCTTCGACACATGTCCATGTCTGTTTGTTTTTTAATCAGATCCGGTTAATGGCAGAGTTGTCTCCAATGCATTGCACAGCTATGCAGTGAACACAACTCATGAATGAGGGATGGCGTCCCAAGCTTTTACAGCAGGGGTGAGCACACACATCACATACAGTAACGTTTGTACAAGTTCAACACACAGACCACATATGAAAGCCAAACAACCTCAGGGTGTTGTTCCATGATGTGAGTTGAACTTGAACATGAACACAATTAAGGGGACAGTAATGCTTAGAATGTTTGAACAAATATGTTTCAGGGTTCATCCCCCTGAGTAGAACAAGGGAACGCCCACTGCTGAAGGGTGTTTCATTCACAGGTTATTTCAGCTCACAGTTGATTTTTAAATATGAAAATCATAGTGGCCTGATGTTGTCAAGTGGCACTGTTTCCACACCATCCTATGGAGAGTCATGGTGCTGGGACCAGAGCTGATATTTGATCTATGAGATTCAACTTTGAGGTGAAAT
This sequence comes from Rhinophrynus dorsalis, assembly GCA_037306005.1. Taxonomy (NCBI): domain Eukaryota; kingdom Metazoa; phylum Chordata; class Amphibia; order Anura; family Rhinophrynidae; genus Rhinophrynus; species Rhinophrynus dorsalis. Next base: position 208,871,309 of record CM074723.1, read on the forward strand.
CACTTTGGAATGAAACACCTTTTAGCAGTGGGAGTTCCCTTGTTTTACTCAGGGGGATGAACCCTGCTACATAGATTTCTAAAACATATTCAGTATTACTTTCAAACCCTAACAAGGGAGAGGTGATCAATGACACAAGATAGTCATATGTGATCATATGTGTAATTGACATGGACACTAATAGGTGATCCTCATGGATGTGGATTCAACAGGAACAAACATCTGCCATGGATGCCTGCAGAGAGTGAAAACAGGATTGTAAGGTGCACTATGAACACAAAAGTCATGCTATTGCTGACCCATCATCATACCCTTGAGTGCCAGAGGTGTACACAACACATTGCTCAGCAATGCTCTGGAGACCTTACTGGCACTCCACGGGTACAGTTTGGTTATTTGAAATGGAGTGAACAATCCATTGCTTATCAGGGTGTTGTCTAGCCATCATGACCTTATGGCGTTTGTATCATGGGTATGGCAAGCAGACATATGGATATGTGAGTGGGCATACACATCAGTATGTAAACCGAGACCCATGAAACAGAGGAGCTATTTCATGGATCTCGATCTACATACTGATGAGGTGTGTGCTCAGGGTCGTGTCACACACATACATATGTCTGCTTGACATCCCCTTGATGGACACCTCACAAGCAATGGAGTGGCACATTCACTGTGCTACTCACATACACAAACAAGTCAGCATGGCAGGCCTCCAGCCAGAGCATGAACAGTTGCAGCAGGTGACAGCTGTTGGACAGGGGTGCTTGGAGGAGGAGGATGAGCCCTAGCCCTCTCACACCTTCGCCTCCACGGTCGTATTAGGTACAAGCATGTGTACATACTGGTGTTGGTCTATCTCTCTGTCAGTGTCTCGCTCACACTACATTTGAGGAGGGTGGGCTGCGACTTCTAAACAGCAGTAAGGTGTTGTTCATGTGGTCATAATGATAATACCAAAACAAAGGGGAGGAATCGCACCAACTCTGCATTTAACTCCTTAACTCAATATAAAACTGTAATCAGCTGAGGCGCACTCTTAGGAATATACAATGATACAGAAGAAAGGGGAGAAAGAAAAGGGGAAACCAACTGGAGGAGAACCACCAGACGATGCCCTCCCAGAAAAGAAACCTAATAACGGAGGTGCACTCCAGAAGTATACAAAAAATTTATATAAGCTTAGTTAGACAATACAAAATTAATCAAGTGAATACATCAAATCAATTACAAACCATCCAGCATAGGAATATTAAGTCATAAAGATATTTCCCAATAGAATAATGTCTCCATAGACTGAGAGCAAGTATATGTAAAGCAAACGTGAAATACCAAGTATCCACAAACAATTCAAAGTTGCCCATTAGCAATGAGCAATATTATCATACATATAAAGTGCAAGGTGATAATAATAAAGTATGAACACACATATACCTAACTCCATGAATATAAGTAAGAGCACAAGGGAAAGATCAAACTGTGTGACTCCTGGAGTCATAGAGAGGAGTATATGTCTATTTATATTTTGTTTATTATTATCACTTTGCACTTTATATGTATCCCCAATAGGGATCCATTAATAATTGTACCTTGTTTAAAAGCGTGATAATAATAATAATATAACCCCCTGAGCTCTGGAAGGGTATAATGCCATGCTTTTCAATGTGTTGGACACACCCTTGCATTAAAAGGGATATATATACTGCCAGATGTATTAGTTGAAATTCCCAGTTGGACATACACAAGAAAAGGCACTGCCAATTAGCCAAAGCTCAAAGGTTAATACTGTCATTCTGTCAACAACTTCCAATGATTTAATAAGAGATATTACAAGTACAACAAAATTATGGGATCTGATAAATTGTCCAGAATTTGCCTCATGAAAGAAACGCAACTTTATTCAAATTCATGAATATCCAGGTTATTGAAATTATCATATTACCTTCTCCAGATAGGCATCCATGTTGTCCTCAGTAATTGATGGGTCTGTGATGAACTCAAACAGCTCCCGCACAGTCATTACTGCCACACCATACTTCACAAAGAAGTCTGTTAGACAGATAAATTGTGTTCAGTATTTTACATGAACCAATAACATTTGAAATCCATTACTGCCAATACTGACTCAAACTGTTAAGATTTTGAAAACTAACATTAACTGTTCAACACAGTGTTCATCCAGCAACTCTGTACTTCAGCCTTTTCAAAAAAAGATAGCAATCTATACAATGTATAATGCTAAGGTCCATATTCATCAGATTAAAACAAAAAAAAGTGCAATTCTGTGGCAAACCAGCAGTTATCCACAAAATATAGCAATATGTAAATATATTATGGCCAAACTATGAGACAGAACCCGCATTGCTGAAACAAGTCAATTTACATATTGGCATTATAAATACTATACATAAGGTTCACACTTAGGCAATTTGTATAAAGCACTGCAGGACTGTCATCCATCATGAATGTGTTTAACATCGTCAAAATGCAATTTATTTTCTGTTAAATAATATATTTTAGTTTTTCCACATCAGGTGCTAGCCTGATGTAGATTTTAATATAGGTCCATTTATTTGTACATTGGGAGGCTACAGGAAGTATATGAAGAGCAACTGACTGTGTAATCAGGGTTTACAGCGGGAGCAGATGGCTGAGATGTTTAAGGAATCCTGCGGAAAGAGGGCTGCACTGATATTGCACTGGTGGATGACAGAATTCTGATACAGGGAGATATCAGACTGCCTTTTGGAGTCAGGAAGGAATGTTTTCCCACTTGGGTTTTTTTTCTTCCTCTGTATCAACAAGAGGGATATGGCAAAGACGGATCTTGATGAATGCATGTCTTTTTTAATACTTGCCAACTATATTACTAGGTTATTTCACGTCCAGCAAGCCTGCAGGCCTTTTAAAACAAATCAAAAATATATGCCAAGTAATGAGGTCCATCTACCCTCATGTAAACACTGTCAGAGACAGCATTTAGACTTGATGGGAGACGGCAATGTAATTCTCTGCCACCGAAAGTAATGGCCCATTCTGCAGCTGTGTGCAGGGTGCTGCATTAGGGATTTGGAATGGTTCTCCTCAAGGATCTCTTAAATTAGTCAAATCCATCAATAACATATGTGAACTTTGTATTTGCTATTTCTATGTCAGTCTCTTTATTTGCAAGCTGACAGAAGAGCAAGCAAACAGAAGATATTTTTTTCTTTGCACACTTACCATTTATATTGGCACTATCCTTCCGCAAGAACTCCAAGGCATGTGGGTGATCATGCTCCACAGATTGAGATACATCGATGATATAAACCTTTCCATTGTGAAACCTTTTTTTTAGAAAATGGAAAAAAAGTACAAAGAAGATCTGAATTAAAAAACACCACATTTCAGTAGAGAATTCAAATGAGATGTACAAAGAAAATATAAACACGAGTCCCTAAAAATCTGGTTATGGTATCTACTACACATAGGGATAAAATGAAGTACAGAAATACTGAAATGATAGAAGTCACTGTAGGATTTACATTGTATACAGCCACTTACACAATGCGCTAGCATTGCAAAATCTTACAACTATTTTAATACGTTTTTTTTAGAAATTCAGTCACCTCAGCTAGGTAAAAATCATACTTACCTTTGCTCCAATACAAGTTCAAAATGTATATACAATACCTGCATTTGAGACTCTCCAGCATTCAATCAGTTAAAAGCACCAGTGGAAAGGCTTATTTTTCCTTTATGATGTAGTTTGCTTTCCCCTGAATTGCACCACTTTGCCTTCATACACAAGGCCCATAGTGTTTGGTGTTCTTAATAAAGATATACATACTTACTTAGAAGAGCTGAAGAAATGTCAAAGTAAGCCTTCTGCACTATAGGTGACAAACATTCACATCAATTTAAATTACACTTTTAACCCCTTGTTTCTATAGGCATTGGATGCCTCATGCATGATCTATACACAGCAAGGGACAAAGGACACTTTAGTATACTAATCCTACTAGATCTGTCTGCTTCTTTCGACACTGTTGGCCATGCACTCCTACTGGACACACTGCATAACCTTGGCATCCGTGACACACCTCTAGAATGGATTTCCTCCTATCTCTCTAAACGTACTTTCAGTGTTTCTTTTTCGAACACTTTCTCATCTCCCCTCGATCTCTCAGTAGGTGTACCTCAGGGATCAGTCCTGGGACCACTTCTTTTTTCACTCTACACCCTCTCACTTGGTGACTTCATCTCATCTCTTGGATTTAATTACCATCTGTACGCAGATGACACACTAATCTATCTCTCTGTCCCTGACCTCACTCCAGCTGTGCAGGCTCAAGTCACTCAATGTCTCTCAGCCATTTCATCATGGATGGCCCACCTCCACCTTACACTTAATATGGTTAAGACAGAGCTGGTGGTGTTTTCTCCTAAAACCCATCCACCAACCCCCTTCTCCATCACAACAGAAAACTTTGTTATACACTCAGTATCCAAAGCACGCTGTCTTGGGGTCATACTTGATTCTAAATTAACCTTCTCCCCCCATATCCAAGCTGTCACTAGAACTTGTCACTCCTTCCTAAAAAATATTGCAAAAATATGTCCATTCCTCTGCTTATCAACAGCTAAAACACTAACTCAGGCACTTGTTCTCTCTAGACTTGAATACTGCAACATTCTACTCTCCGGTCTTCCTGCTTCTCATCTTTCTCCACTTCAATCTATTATCAATTCAGCCGCAAGAATCACCACATTTGCTCCCAGATACCTTCCATCTCATCTCCTCCTGAAATCCCTCAATTGGCTACCTACAAAATATCGTATTTCTTACAAGATTCTCCTCCTCTCCTGTAAGTCACTCTGTTCTTCAGCACCTTCTTACATTGCTGCCCTTATCTCCCGCTACACCCCTTCCCATCCCCTACGGTCTTCACAAGGGTTCTTCTTGTCCTCTCCCTACACAACTCGAGCCATCTCTCGACTACAAGCCTTCTCACTGGCTGCTCCTCGACTCTGGAATGCCCTCCCCATCACCATTCACCAATCATCCACAATCATCACTTTCAAGCCTGCTCAGGGAGGCATCTCAATAGCAATGTCCTCCTTCTGGACACTGACAGTCACACCAGAATCCTTCTGCACTTCTTTCACCACACCTTGTACCTGCACTTATAATACTCCTCCTACTGTCTCTGTTTGTCATTATGAATTCAGCTTAGATTGTAAGCTCCTTGGGGCAGGGTCCCTTTGCTATTGTATGATTCCCTTGCTGTACTTTCCCTCACAAATAATGTAATGATTGTACTTAACCTTAATGCTCTTAACCCAGTTCTGTCACTTTAGTATTGTATTATTTCAACTTCTGTTAAGCGCTGTGTACATGTATGGCGCTATATAAATAAAGATACATACATACATTCAGCCAGTTAAAATCCCTATTTAAACTAATGGAAATTGTAAGAATTTTTAATTGTCCCCTACGGTGCAGCTGGATTGCGTCAGAATTGCTCCAGTTCTTCTTAGCACATCAGCTTCATAGTCAGTCATTCATCCAGTGTCAGACTATTACCTGGATGCCACTCTAAAGTTATTACTAAAATTATTTTTGGTACTAGTGGTTCACTTACAGCATGTTAAATTCACTGAGATCAGCATGTACAAGCTTGGCATCCTGGTACATTCTCCTCATATAGTGTATAATGTCCAGATATAGCTCTCGTGCTTTAGAATCTGATATTTGAGCATTTTTTAACAGAGGTGCAGGCCTGGGGAGAAAAAACAGGAGCCTTCAATCATGACAAAAACAGCTGCACTAGAATACAGTCTATTGTTCAGCAATAATAACCTGTATTGCATATTTTAATGGGAAACACCTAATAATTCTGCCACACTTATCTTACTATGGCCAGAAAATCCTACTCAATTTTGCCCCGTGCCTTTGTTCAAGGTGATAACTTCTTCAATCGGCCCTGGAAATAATGTCCATAGAGGTGGACATGACAGCTGCTAGCATTTTTTTCAAACTGAAGCAGGCACCGTGCACAAGCCTACTTAACTCTTTAACACCTTAAGGACTATGGATGTACATGTACGTCATGGCGAAAACGTGCGTTAACGACCCATGATGTACATGTACTTCATGGAATTCAGGGGTCCCCGTGCGGCTGCACGCTGTTCTGAGGCCTCTGATCCCGATTCAAGAAAAAGAAAAAAAAAATGCCCTGCGGTCCTTAAGTGCCAGCTGCGTGGTTGGTCCTCAAGGGGTTAAGGACCAGAGGGACACACAACCGTTAAAGATTAAGAGTGCCATGTGCAGTGAATGGTGTGTGAGGTCACGTGATCTTGCTAGCAAATGTCATATCTGCCTCCACAGACAAGACATACAGGACTAATGGAAAAATTCATAGGAGCTATTAGGATTTTCTGGTCATTGTACATTAAAAGGGGATTATTATTATTAGAAGGTGTTTGTTATGCTTTAAGCCTTTGAGTGCCAGAGGGGTACACAACGCATTGCAAAGCAAAGAGTTGTGTACCCACCTGGCACTCAATGGGTTAAGTGGATAATACACATTAATTTTGCAGAGAGGTTAATCAGGATTTAGCCTGCATGTCTTCACAAGTTTTTAATAATTCCTCCACACAGAATAGATTAAAATGGATAGCAACACTTAATATGGAAAAGTATCTATTGCAGGGTACATCCTGCTGAGAAAAAGAAGTGTATTCCCACTGATGTAAGATGCTTTATTCAAAAGTTACTGCAGCTCAAATTTGAATTTTTTTGGTGCGATACTTCCATGGCCTTAAAGGGATAGTAATACTTTATTATTACTATCCCCTATATTGGACATATTTGTAAAGTAAATTAATAGCCCCCAGGTTCATTTCTCAAACCTTTAAGGTTTGAGAGATAACCAAAGGCAAAGTTCCCCCTCCCTCCCCCTTCCCTGAAGTCAGCGTTGTACTGACTGCAGGGGAAGTCTGTCATATGACAGGCTTGCGGCTCTGCAGCAGAGCCGCGATCGCTTTAGTGAAGAAGAATTATTTCACTTAAAGGGATAGTAATACCTAAAATGTAAAAAAAAAATATGTTGTAGGGTTTATCCCCCTGAGTAAAACAAGAGTACTCCCACTGCTGAATGGTGTTTCATTCAAAAGTTATTAATTTTCAAAGTTGAATTTTTTAGGTGCAATATCACAGTGGCCTGAAATTTTACAGTGGCGCTGTTGCTACACCATCCTATGGAGATTTATGGTCCTGAGACCAGAGCTGTCCATAGGATCGTGTAGCAACAGCGCCAATTTACAATTTCAGGCCACTGTGATATTGCACCTAAAAAATTCAACTTTGAAAATTAATAACTTTTGAATGAAACATCTTTCAGCAGTGGGAGTACTCTTGTTTTACTCAGGGGGATAAACCCTACAACATATTTTTTTTTACATTTTAGGTATTACTATCCCTTTAAATGGTCTTCTACATGTGCTTGCAAACCAAGCACATGTAGAAGACCGTTTCCGTGAAATAATAATTTTTCATAACGGGATCGTGGCTCAGCTGCAGAGCCGCAAGACTGTTGTATGACAGTCTTCCCCTGCAGTCAGTACAAAGCCGACTTCAGGGAAGGGGGAGGGAAACTTTGCCTTCGGTTATCTCTCAAACCATAAAGGTTTGAGAAATGAACCTAGGGGCTATTAATTTATTTTACAAATATGTCCAATATGGGGGATAGTAATAATAAAGTATTACTGTTCCTTTAAACTGTATGGTGATGCAGTTGCTCTAACAGTTTATGCGCAACTACGGACAATTGATTATATACCTTCATAGGATGCTGTAGCAACAACGCCACTGTAAATTTTCTGGAAATTAAAGTATTTCACACCCCCATCAAAAAAATGCAAGTTTGAGTTACAATAACTTTTGAATAACAACATCTGTCAGCAGTGGAAATATCCTTGTTTAACTCCCCTGAATAAAACCTACAATAAAAAGTAAACCTTTTTATGAAAACCTATAGTTTATAGGGATTTTTCTGCAAGTAAAATAAGGGTATTGCAACTACTGATAGTTATGTTATTCAAAAAGTTATAATGGTTCAAACTGTCATGAAGCAATTAACAGCTTGATCATTTCTTGACAGTTTGTACACATTCTATGGAGAACTGTTTTCAGTGACTCACCTCTCCTATACAATACAACAGAATAACAGTCTGAACACAGTGGAAGCACATTTGTGATTGACTGTCCCAACATCAGATGAACTATAGTTTAACTCTGTAGCCACTAGAGGGCACTTAATATTATAAAACACACAACAGTTTAAACTGTACTAACCCCTGGAAAGACACATCTAACGGCAGTGGGGGTACCCTTGTTTTACTCTACAATGTTAAATTTTTTTCATTATAAAAAAGTTTTAACTATCCTGCCATACTGAAAAGAACTGCTACTGTATTGGCTGGTGTGGTGCTCAGGTGTTTAACTCTCCACATAACTCTACACACCAGCTTTAACCCCTTAAGGACCTGTAAAATCTGAGGTGGATTTCACTTAAGGACAGGAGTAATTCTGATCTTTTATTTTTTCTCTTGGGATCAATTGGGAGCAATGGGTTAAATTTTTATGGAGACTGCATGAAAGGTATGACCGGTCAGTCATACCTACAAAATCGGCAGTATTAAGTGGGCACTGCCCCCCCGGTGCAAATCCCCATGTGTCTCTTTCCCACCCTATTTTCCTACTTTTATTACTGAGGAGATTTGGCGGTGTGTATAAATGTATTACATGGCCCCACAACAGTCACACACCCAGTATTTATTTGTTAATCTTAGGCAATTTATTTTATAAATAAAATTAATAAAGTATGTATTTTTTTTTAATTTATTAAAAAAGCATGTTGTATTTAACAGGTCAGAAATGGACCTGCATCCAGTCAGCCCACAGCACTGAAGGGGTTAATACCCCCAGCTACTGCATTTTTTTTATCTTAATATGGGCAGAAGATCCTCATGCACACTATGAATTTTGCCCTTGTTCTGTTGTCCAAGAGATAACATCTTCAGTCAGTCCTGGATGTCATGTAATGGAGGGAAACAGTATTCTTGCTGGGAGGACTACTGGACCTTAAAGGAAGAGTAATGTCCAATAAAAATGTTTTCTTGTTTTGTAGATTAAAAAAAATAAATTGTGGCACAAATCCTATCCCTCAAACCTTTATGGTTTGAGAGATATTCGCATCTAAAGTCCACCCCCTCTTTCTCCTGACATCAGCTGTAAAACTAACAGCAGGAGATTCAAGTCGGTCGACATGAGGCAGCTCTTCAGCAGAGTTGAAATAGCAATATTGGAAAAGAATTACTTAATTGGAATGGTCTACAAGGGGTGCTTGCAAACCAGGCACACTTTGTAGACCATTCCAATGAAGTAATTATTTTCAAATATTGCTATTTCGGCTCTGCGGAAGAGCCATCGGCTGGTCCCAGGATCTCCTGCTGTCAGAAGAGTGCTGATGTCCAGAGAAGGGGAAGGGGGACTTTAGATGTGAATATCTCTCAAACCATAAAGATCTGAGAGATGGGATTTGTACCACGTAATTTATTATTTTTAAATCGACAAAACATTAGTACCCCTTTAAACTTCATCCACTGCACATAAATCTTCTGAGGCTTATGAGGTTCAGTGGTCCCCCTAACAACAGTCATGTCCATCTCCATGTACATGTCCTCTAGGATTGATTCAACAAAGGCACAAAAGTAAAATTCAAAGGGATCATTATTTGTTGACAATGGTAAGGTAAGCGGGGGGTATTACTAGGAGAGGTTACTGTTCATTTAATTAGAACATGTTATTCTAGTACAAATAAGCATGCAGGTTTTTCCACAATTGTGAGCAAGTGTAAAGTGGGTACCAATGCAAGCAGTCACATAGGGTACCATCCCAGTAAGGCTAAGACTGGTCCAAACATTTTTTCAAACTCACGCTCTCCCCTGGTACATTTTCATGTGTTTTTAAACATGTATTAATCACTTCCACAAATTATATTTTATTTATTTATTATATATATATATATATATATATATATATATATATATATATATATATATATATATATATATATATATATATATAGTGAAGTTGGTTTGCTCCAGAATTGCTACTATTTTCTTTATATATATATATATATATATATATATATATATATAGTCATATGTTTGTTTATAATCATAAAAACAGTTACTCACGTGTCATTTTTACCAATGAACCCCATAACAAGCACGTGGCTTCTTAGCATGATTGGTTCTGGACAGGGAATGCCTGCTGTGTTCAGCCTGTAAGTATATAAACAATATAAAGGATTCTAAGAATCAATCTATCTAAAACCGAAAATTCTGCTTTTCTACACTGTATTCTTGCCTGAGATATTTGTGTGTGCACATCACAAAATGTTTTAGTAAGGAAAATAAAATATACTACTTTAGAGCCCTAGAGTACAAAAATTATTACTATAAAGGAACATGAAAAGGAGATTTTTTCTAGGGGTGGTATCCTCAATGGACTAAAAGAAAAGGATTTATCTGTGTGTATAAAAAAAAAAAAAAAAAAACAACAACTTTTTCCTAGCATAAAACAAGACATACAGGGATCGCAAGGATGTTACAAAAAAGTTACCAAAAACACAAGGCGGAAAAAAAATAAAATAAAACAAATAAAACAACTACAGCTTGCAGGACATTGCGTCCAAAACTGGTATCTGCTGACGCAAGCAATACATTTTGTAGATGTTGGTAAACGTATGCTTTCCAAAGCTCATCTGCATAGGCCAGATGTTTAAAAGCCCACGAAGTACTCATTGAACATATCTTTATTTCAGAATATGCTTGTCTTATCCCCTAGAGTGCCAGCTACTTATGCCGTACGAGTGGGCACAGCTGTACCTGCTGTGCCACGCTCATACGGCGTAAGAGTGAAATGCGGTCACTGCATGAGCCGGTATAACCGGCATGCAGTGGCTGCATTTCAAAAAAAAAAACGTGGCACTCGTGGGGAGGCATGAGGATCACTCCTCATGCCTCCCCAGTTATTGATCTCCCAGCCGATCATGCTGGGAGATCAATAAACACAAACACAAACTGAGTTTCTCCTTCCCCCTCTCTCCTACCCAAACTTCCGGGTAGGAGTGGGCGGGACCGGGGGAAGCCTCCCAACGTCATCGGTGACATGGTCACCGATGACGTTAGGGAAGTTTCCCCGGTCCTGTTCACTCCTATCGGTGGTAGGAGAGAAGGGCAGGAGAGCTTTTGCTCTCCTGCGGTCGCCTCATTGATCTCCCAGTCTATCGGCTGGGAGATCAATGACTGAGGGGACACCAGGAAGGGTCCTGATGTCCCCCACGAGGTCTGAAGAGTTTAAAAAAAATAAATAAAATAAATAAAAATAATAAAAGTAACCCTGTGAGTGCCACAGGGTCCCCAGCACATTGCTTTGCAATGTGCTGGAGACCCCTGTGGCAGTAACAGGGTCACTTCCTTTGGGGGGTATTTTTTTTTTCTAAAGACCTCATTGGGGGGATCAGGGGGGGGTCTTGATGCCCCTCAATGAGGTCTATAATTAAAAAAAAATATATAAAAAAAATGTAACCCTGTGTGTGCCACAGGGGGGGTCCAATGCACCCCCCCTCCTGTGGCACACACAGGGCTTTTATCATTACTTTGTTACCAGAGATTGTTGGGGGGCCATCAGGATTGGTCCTGTTGGCCCCCCAACAAGCTCTAATTACAAAGTAATGATAAAAAAAAAAAAAAAAAAAAAAAAAAAAAAAATCAACCCTCTGAGTGCCACAAGGGTCCAATGCATTGCTTTGCAATGCGCTGGATACCCCTGTGGCACTCACAGGGACATTTATTTTGATTTCTTTTTTTTTATTTGGTAAGACCTCATTGTGGGGATCAGGGGGGTCCTGATACCCCTCAATGAGGTCTATAATAAAAAAAAAAAAAGAAAAATTAACCCTGTGTGTGCCACAGGGGGGGCCAATGCAGCCCCCCTTCTGCGGCACACACAGGGCTTTTATCATTACTTTGTTATCAGAGATTGTTGGGGGGTCATCAGGATTGGTCCTAATGGCGCCCCAACAAGCTCTGATTACAAAGTAATGATAAAAAAAAAAAATTAACCCTCTGAGTGCCACAAGGATCCAATGCATTGCTTTGCAATGCGCTGGAGACCCCTGTGGCACTCACAGGGTCACTCTGTTTGTGGACATATATTTTTTTTTTACTAAGACCTCATTGGGGAGGGATCAGGGGATCCTGATGCCCCTCAATGAGGTATATAATAAAAAAAAAAATTAAATCAAAAATTAACCCTGTGTGTGCCACTGGGAGGGGGGTTCAATGCGGACCCCCTTCCTGTGGTACACACAGGACTTTTTATCATTACTTTGTGATCAGAGCTTGTTTGGTGGCCATCTGAATACAAAGTAACAATAAAAAAAATTAACCTTTGTGTGCTGGACACCCCTGTGGCACATAAAGGATTTTTTCCCCCTTTATTTTTTATTTAGACCTCATTGTATGGGTTCTGATGCCCCCAACGAGGTCTACACAAAAATACTGGGGGAAAAAACCCCAAAAAATGCACGTGCAACAGGAAGGGGGTCCAACGCAGTGCTTTGTATGAGGGGACATACAGTGCACAATGGTAGTCAGAGATCTCCCATACACACTATGAGACACTGCCCCACCATCACCACCATCCTTGCTCCTCTGCTCATACCCACACACACTGCCTAATCCCTCACCCTCTCACACATTTTCTTATACTTGTAGTCACAGGTCCGCACGTACACCGGCTGACGTCCTAGCTTCTTTCATCTGTTAGCCATAAAATCACACATACACTGTTTGCTTTCCCATTTCTGTTTCACTGGTAGCTACGCTCCTGTAGCTTAAACTGGTATGTCAACCCAGAGCAGTGGGGTACCATTTTTTTTGGCTGGCAAGAAGTCCTCCTAGGAAATCCCACGCCATTGAACCATTTTAGTATCTTTGAAGTGACTGATGTGTAAAACAAATGTTTGTTTTTCTTTCCTGTAGCACCACATTCTGGAAATAGTTGTGCCAACTAACTTAGGGGTAAAAAGGCAAGTAACCCCTCATTAGATGCGGCAGGTTGTCTTCTTTCCAAAATGGTATGTTTTATCTACCTTTTCTTCAGTTCTGAAGGTGTTATAGCCATTTTCGTACAGGCAAGTCAGGTTTGAGAAAATGTTTGAAACATCAGAGTTTGTAGTTGGTGTAGTTTTCTACTTCTAGCACCCCTAAGGTAGTTCAACTCATACCAATGGGGTGTCGTTTGACTCCTAAGAGCACTAGCAAACAAATGCAGTTGAAAATTCCATGGTTTTCACAGAGCTCCATACATTTGAAGGGGCAGAAATGTAAAAAAATGCCTTTTTTTTCATTAGTGCCTCTTTCTGGAAACATTTATGCATACCAGTATTGGGGTAAGAAGGCAAGTGACCCCTTATTAGATGCGGCAGGATGTCTTCTTTCCAAAATGGTACAGTTTATCTACCTTTTCTTCAATTCTGAAGGCGTTATAGCCATTTTCGTACAGGCAAGTCAGGTTTGAGAAAATGTTAGAAACATCAGAGGTTGTAGAAGGCGTAGTTTTCTACTTCTAGCACCCTTTAAGGTAGGTCAACTCATACCGATGGGGTGTCGTTTGATTCCTAAGAGCACTAGCTAAGGAATGCAGTTGAAAATTCCAAGGTTTTTACAGAGCGCCATACATTTGAAGGGGCAGAAATGTAAGAAAATGCCTTTTTTTTCATTAGCGCCACCTCCTGGAAGCATTTGTGCATACCAGCCTTTGGGTAAGAAGGCAAGTGACCCCTCATTAGATGCGGCAGGTTGTTTTCTTTCCAAAATGGCATTGTTTCTCTACCTTTCCTGCATATCTATTATGGTTATAACCATTTTAATGCAAGCAGATAATTTAAAAAACAAAAGTGTCAGGTTTACGTACGTGTTCCTAGCACCCACATATTGTATGTTAACCCACACAAATGGGCTACCATTTTTCTCATGTTGGTATCAGGTACTGAATACAGCAGGAAATGTTATGGTTTTCAAAGATTTTAGTATCTTTGAAGTGGTGGAAATGTAAAAAAAACATGTATTTATTCCCATAGTGCCACCTTTTGGAAATATTTGTGCACTTCAGCCCAGGGGGTAGAAAGGCAAGTGACCCCTCACTTGATGCGGGAGAATGTCTACTTTCCAAAATGGTATACCTTTTATACCTTTCCTTCATGTCTCTAACAGTTATGGACATTTTAGTACAAGCCACCATTTTCGAAGCAGGGAGGTGTAGTTATGTGCTTCTGGCACCCCTAAGGTAGGTCGACTCATTCCAATTGGGTGTCATTTTTCTCCTAAGGGCACTAGCTAATGAATACAGTTGGAAATTCCATGGTTTTCACAGATTTCCATACAGATGAAGGAGCAGAAATGTAAGAAAATGCCATTTTTTCCTAAAGTGCCACTTCTGGAAGCATTTGGGCACAACAGGCTTGGGGTAATAAGGAAATTCACCCCTCATTAGATGCGGCAGGTTGTCTTCTTTCCAAAATGGTATAGTTTGTGTAGCCTTTCTTCACTTCTCTAGTTGTTATAACCATTTTTGTACAGACAAGTAATGTTTGAGAAAATGTACTTGTAGCGCCCCCTGAGGTAGGTGAACTCATACCAATGGGGTGTCATTTTTCTCCTAAGAGCACTAGCTAATGAATACAGTTGGAAATGCCATGGTTTGCACAAATTTCAGTACATTTGAAGGGGCAGAAATGTAAGAAAATGCCTTTTTTTTTTCATTAGCGCCACCTTCTGGAGGCATTTGTGCACTCCAGGCTTGGGGTAACAAGGCAAGTCACCCATCATTAGATGCGGCAGGGTGTCTTCTTTTCAAAATGGTATGGTTTGTGTATCCTTTCTTCACTTCTGTAGTTGTTATAACCATTTGTGTACAGACAAGTAATGTTTGAGAAAATGTTAGAAAAATCTGAGGTTGTAGTAGGTGTCGGTTTGCACTTCTAGCACCCCCTGAGGTAGTTAAACTCATACCAATGGGGTGTCATTTTTCTCCTAAGAGCACTAGCTAATGAATACAGTTGGAAATGCCATGGTTTGCACAAATTTCAGTACATTTGAAGGGGCAGAAATGTAAGAAAATGCCTTTTTTTTTTCATTAGCGCCACCTTCTGGAGGCATTTGTGCACACCAGGCTTGGGGTAACAAGGCAAGTCACCCATCATTAGATGCGGCAGGGTGTCTTCTTTTCAAAATGGTATGGTTTGTGTACCCTTTCTTCACTTCTGTAATTGTTATAACCATTTTTGTACAGACAAGTAATGTTTGAGAAAATGTTAGAAAAATTAGAGGTTGCAATAGGTGTAGTTTTGTACTTGTAGCTCCCCCTGAGGTAGGTGAACTCATACCAATGGGGTGTCATTTTTCTCCTAAGAGCACTAGCTAATGAATACAGTTGGAAATGCCATGGCTTTCACAAATTTCAGTACATTTGAAGGGGCAGAAATGTAAGAAAATGCCTTTTTTTTAAATTAGCGCCACCTTCTGGAGGCATTTGTGCACTCCAGGCTTTGGGTAACAAGGCAAGTCACCCATCATTAGATGCGGCAGGGTGTCTTGTTTTCAAAATGGTATGGTTTGTGTACCCTTTCTTCACTTCTGTAATTGTTATAACCATTTTTGTACAGACAAGTAATGTTTGAGAAAATGTTAGAAAAATTAGAGGTTGCAATAGGTGTAGTTTTGTACTTGTAGCGCCCCCTGAGGTAGGTGAACTCATACCAGTGGGGTGTCATTTTTCTCCTAAGAGCACTAGCTAATGAATACAGTTGGAAATGCCATGGCTTTCACAAATTTCAGTACATTTGAAGGAGAAGAAATGTAAGAAAATGCCTTTTTTTTTCATTAGCGCCACTTTCTGGAGGCATTTGTGCACTCCAGGCTTGGGGTAACAAGACAAATCACCCATCATTAGATGCAACAGTGTGTCTTCTTTTCAAAATGGTAAGGTTTGTGTACCCTTTCTTCACTTGTGTAATTGTTATAACCATTTTTGTACAGATAAGTAATGTTTGAGAAAATGTTAGAAAAATTAGAGGTTGCAAATAGGTGTAGTTTTGTACTTGTAGCACCCCCTGAGGTAGGTGAACTCATACCAATGGGGTGTCATTTTTCTCCTAAGAGCTCTAGCTAATGAATACAGTTGGAAATGCCATGGTTTTCACACATTTTAGTACATTTGAAGGGGCAGAAATGTAAGAAAATGCCTTTTTTTCATTAGCGCCATCTTCTGGAGGCATTTGTGCACACCAGGCTTGGGGTAACAAGGAAAGTCACCCCTCATTAGATGCAGTAGGTTGTCTACTTTCCAGAAATATATAGTTTTATATAGTTATTCCACTGTTTTAGGGTAGATTTACCACAAAAACCCTAGAATGAGCATTTTAGTTTATAAAGTTGAAAATGTAATTTTGCGCTGCTGGTGATTAGGGTTCTACTCTAGCCATGGACATTGGTAAAACTATACAAATTTGGTATTTTTTTACTTGGGGGACTCGGGGCTTTTTCAAATAATGGAAACTTTTTCAATCAAGGTAAATGTTTTTGATACATAGTATGTGATTTTAGCAAAATGAGTAAATTTTCACTTTTTTTGTAATTATGACATCATAGCTTTTTGCACGATGTAAAATTCTCTTCATGTAAGGTACCACAAGAAAGCTCAATTCGTTCTGAAAAAAAACAATATACAGTTTTCCATATTTAACTAAAAATCCCCAGAGGAAATCAAGCCTAAATGGAAGGATAGAAAAAATGCTGAAAAAGTGTCTGGCCTGCAGGGTACAGGCAATGGCCCAAGCCTCTGGCACTGAAGGGGTTAAAGTCCATGGTATTCAAGAAGTCATTGGTCTTGGAACCTGGTTTGCCCTTCTATAGGGCTGTCTACAATAATGAATAGGATATATGATTGTCTAAAAGACTGCATAACATAGAAGTAACTTGAGACATTTGATTACATTTAGATTACGGAGTAGGAATGGAGTGGAAAACAGAAACACATTTCAGCTTGAACTCAGGAATCATTCTCAACACTGCTTTATCTTGGTGGAAAAGATCTAGGTCTTGTAAATCTTTATTGCCCTGTTCTCTCGATTTGAAGTGCAGTTAGGAATGAGTTCCCCACCTCTCTGGGAGGGGAGAATAATACCCTCCAAGCATTCCCATTAAAAGGAACAATGAAGGGGGGATTAAATAATAATAATGTGACATAGTGATTTTGAAAGCAGTAAGACTGGTGGGCAATCTAATGCCCTCTAGCTGCTCAGGACTACATTTCCCATCATCCCCAGCCAGCTGTTGCAATTGTGTTCTTGCAGAGCCTCAAGTTGTCCAACACTGCAGTAAGGGCTCTGCTTGCTCTCATTTGAGTACCAAGAACTGGAAGAAATTAGAAAGCAAACCAAAACAGTCATATAGGACAAAGAAGAATTTGATTTAAAGGGATAGTAATGTTTCACAAAGAAAGCAGTTACGATTAATCTTCATAGTATCTGGGCCATGGAGAGCTTTATTTCAATTATGTCCGAGTTGTAGTTCAAGAGTATTATAAAGTATCCCCCTCCTGCCCCCTTTTACCTACTGTAAGCCACCTCCCCTCACATCCAGAATCTGGTATCTTGACCAGACAGCTTGCAGCGAGGGACAATCTTCTGGCTGTAAGCATATGGAAAACCCTGCCCCCCTGACAAAGAAGGGCAGATTTTTCAGTATGCTCACTGAAGATTGTCCCTCTCTGCGATCCATCCGGGCAGTCTTGCTGCTCTGTGGTGAGCAGTGTCACATCAGTAAAAGGGTTGGGAGGCGGATACTTATTTAATTCACTCATTTAATTACAGTACTGAAATAAACACTATCCACGGCCCATATACTATGGAGAACAGGAGCTGCTTTTTTGTGAACCATTATTATCCCTTTAAATGGGGCTTTTAATGCCTTTAATGCCAGCGGTGTCTCCAAAGCACAGGGAACCAATGTATTGAAGAACTCTAGTATTTAATCCTTTGAATGCCAGGGAGATATCCCACTCATTGCAACACATGTGTGGTATACCTCACTGGCACTCAAAGGGCTAAGGGGGTAAAGGGCTTTTAAATCAATCTGGAATATTTTTTTTCATTTGTCCTTTTAGATGCAATGGGTTTGCCCAAAAATGTACCCACATTTTTGTAAGTACATCAGACTTACTGCTTCAAATACACATTTTAAGATGAAGTGTACATGACAACTGTATTTGACAGTAGCTAACAGAATTTTTACATCACTGGCTCTCAATCTGTACCCTAAGTGCCCACTAACAGGCCAGGACTTGCGGATATCCCTGCTTGACAACATGAGTGAACCTGAATGACCAGGACTCTGACTAATGAAACTGTACTCTAGTAAGGAAATCCTCAAGTCCTCATCTGTTAGTGATGCTAGATAGCATGGGTTGAGAAATACTGGTTTACATGACAAACTGTAGTCACCTGAAAAAATAAAAGTTATATTAGTTTATCACCTTATTAAGTTCCTCATTTCTTTTTCAGCCCATGTTTTTACCATTTTCCTTGGATTGCCTTTGCAGTAACCATGACGAAATCTTGAAAGCAAAAGAAAGATCAAGATTAACAAAGTTAAGAAAAAAAAAAGTCAAGAAAATTAGCAGCTTTATCGTAATAATAAATGTTCTCACCTAAATTCTCCACTCACGTATTTATCACGATCTTTAAACATCAAGATTGAGGTCTTGTAAATCTTTATTGCCCTGTTCTCTCCATTTGAAGTGCTGGCATGATACACGTTTGCCTGAAAAGTCACCAAGGGTTTCATGCAATTTACTGCAAATAACAGTTTTGAGCATATTTTACTAGCATTTTTATACAGCTCCAATAGATTAAAGGGACACTGTAACATATGACACACTACCCCTTTACTGTACTTACCAGTTAATTCAACCTGTATGTTGTAAAGTTTGTTTTGCAATCCGTTTCTTTTTCACCAAGTTATTTCACTGTATACAAAGTGCACTAGTAGCCTCTACTTCCTGGTTGTGAAATGACACACCATTTTTTCCCTTATCATACTAGTGCCTGCTGGTCACTGCTCTATGCTGTACAAAAAGCATCCAGCTCCCTGCAAAGGAAATCTTTAGATTTCTCTGCAGGTAGCTTCTCTATAGCTTTATGTGTGGGGGAATGCACACTTTATGTGTGGGTAGGCTACTACCAGTGGGAAAAGTAAACAAGGCAGGATAAAAGACAGTGTAAGTCTGGGTCCATGACGATCAGTGGGGCAGTGTTGCTACTTGACTACCGGTGAAACACAGGTACAAGGGCGGGTATGGACAATGTATGTGTAGGTCCATGATTGTAAACATCCGATAAGGTACTCAATTTATTGCATAAAATATAAGACCCATTTTTTTTTAACTAAAGTCCCTTATTGTATCTTTAATCAGCTAAAGCAGCTATTAAGGCAAAAAAAAATAAAATAAAAATAAGTCCACAGTGAATGTATTGACTTGGGGCCCCATATCAAATCATCCAAAGTGCCTAAAAAGTGTTCCAAGTTAGTACAATTAACCCTATGAGTGCCAGTGGGGTATAATTATCCCACCGGCATTCATAGAGTTAACCAGACTAAGTAAAAAATATAACATCCCATTACGAGTAACACTTGCCATTAATCCTGATGTCCAGCAGAGTCCTCAGCATGCTGGTCATCTTCTGTCCTTCTTTCATGTATCTTCTGTCTTCTCTTCTTTCTTCTATCTGTAAATAAGAATAGAATGGTATAAGTACAATATTGAAATATCCTGCACAATAATACATATTTTAACTCTTTGAGCGTCAGAGGGGTACGCAACGCAGTACCTCTCTGGGGCTCAAAGGGTTAAAATATGTATTACTACTGTCCGGTTCCATAAATATGATGCTAGTTATTAATATACGATGTCCAAGTTGTCTCAAATAATTTCTCTATAAATGCCATGGTAAAATAATGCTAAAGTTCAGCATAATAATTAGTTTATTTATTGCTGTCTCTGCCGCTGTGTGCAGCCACGGAGGTGGAGACAGGATTATGCTGCTCAGACCCCCTCCATCCTCTTTCTCACGGGCCGATGCTCCTTACACACTGAGGGAATTGGATCTGACTGCCTTTATATATGGGCAGTCGCAGCTCCAATTCTTTCACAGCCACTGTCTGAGATGTGCGTACCCACAAACCAGCCGATCATTTTTAAGCGGCTGTGGTTTAAACTGATTGGCTGGGATGTGTGCAAGCACATGTCAGCATATGGCTGTGAGGGAATTGGAGAGGAGACTGCCCATATATAAAGGCAGTCAGATCCAATTCCCTCAGTGAGTAATTGGCATCGGCTTGTGAGGAAGAGGATGGGGGGAGGGTCTGTGCAGTACAATACTGTCTCTGCCACCGCCTTTGCCGCGCACACAGCAGCGGAGACAGCAATAAATAAGCTAAATATTTTGCTGAACTTTAGCATTATTTTATCATGGCATTTATGGAGAAATTATTTGAAACAACTTGGACATGGTACATTAATAATTGGCAGCATATTTATGGAACCGGACAGTAATAATACATATTTTAACCCTTTGAGCCCCAGAGAGGTACGCAATGCATTGCTTTGCAATGCACTGCATACCACTCTGTCACTCAAGAGGTTAAACTATGTATTATTGTGCATGATATTTCAGTATTGTACTTATACCATTCTTTTCTTATTTACAGATAAAAGAAAGAAGAGAAGACAGAAGATACAAGAAAGAAGAGAAGAAAGAATGAAGACAGAAGGAGACAGACAGTGTATGACAAGTAAGTGTAAGACATACAAGTTAACGATCGGTGCTTGGCAGTGTGTGAAGCACCGACAGTTAACTTTTTTACTGTGAAGTTCCCAATATCGTTGCTATTTATCGGGTTTTGGGAACTTAACGCACAAAATGGATGTTTAGCCACAAGACCATTTCTGTGGACCTAATGGTCTGTTGTGCTTTTAGCTGGTAGGGCCTTTAAATACCGGGTTAGACATCTTGTTATGTGGCCGGTATTCACTTTGGCAGTACCGGCTATTTTTACTTTTAACTTTGAATGACATTAGCCATACAGAGAAAACCACACCCATTATTCTAATTGGACAGGAAACGTTCAAGATAGTAAAATGTCTCTTTTCAGGTATAGACTACAGCATTGTTCAAATCCGCAAAAAAAACAAAAAAAATAAAAACATTAAATAGATATATCTGACTGCTGTAAGGAGGACAAATTCCCAAACAAGTCTTTCTATTCAGTAAATTAACATCTACTTATTGCAGGGTTATAATTCCCTTTAACCCATTGAAGTCCAGGAGTGTGCAAGAAATTTTAGGCAAATATGGTCATAATAACAGACACTAATTATTTCCACTTACTTCTTTGCCAGTGCTGATACAGCCATTGATTTCTGATATGACGCCTCTTGTAAGCATCTTAAAGAGAATCATTCGAGTCCTGGGATCTAACACCTCACAGACAACACATAACAGGAAGTCAAACCACCATTATGTTTACATATCTTGTTAAAAACACACTTGATCGATCTTATAGGGAGAATATTAACCCTTTGAGTGCCAGAAGTATCCAACGCAATACCTCTCTGGCACTCAAAGGGTTAATTAGTGGAAAGATTGGGAGGCAAGCACTTATAACAAACTGACTTTAATTTACTACATACTAAATCACCTTGATACTGATTTTGCAGCTTTATGCACTGAAATGGTAGTGCAGAATTCTCTTATTCACCAAAAAATGTAAGAAGTTACATGTGCATTGAAGAGCGCTAAATAAATGGAAGAGAAGGCACAAATGGATGCTTTCCCAGGTAAAGTACCACTCACACTCGATATGTAGTACAACTCAAACACCGATCATGATGACATGAGTTAAAATAAACAGGAACAAGTATATACTTGGGTAGCAACTATCTAGTTGTGTGTCAAGTAAAATGCTCCTATCAATTTAGATAGGACCATGAACCTGGCTGACTCGTATAAAAGCATACATGGAAGTGTTTCAGAGTATGGACCATATGAACAGAAAGTGGAGCAATTCTGGGGCAAACTAACTGCTCCATAGGAGCTTTTATACCCTTGAATGCTTTGACATTCGTTGGGGACCTCTCTAACATTCAAGTCCAGTTTAAATGAATGGGAACCTGTGTTTATTTCCTATGATGCAGTTGGTATGCTCCACTTTTTTCTTTGAACATAATGCCTATCTTTTGTTTGCACTTTACAGTAATTTGGTAGGACTTGTACATTAGTTCTTATATTGACCTTTTGGAATTGTTCTGCCTACACTAGCTCAATCTATTACTACAATATATATTTTTATCAACACTTTTGGTAAAAGTATTTAGCTTTTCAGACTACCTATTTTTTGGTACTTTTCTTTGTTAATAAGAGTTATTGGGGGAGCTGCTCCAATTCATCAGAATGCATTATACAGCAGACAATAAGTATTGTTCCTTTAGGTGACACTTTATTATATACTAGTTGAACAGCCCGTTACACGGGCCACAGTGTCACAGCCACCCGGTTGCGGGGCAGTCACGCGCAGTAGAGACTGCCCGCACCACGGCTGATACAGAGCTCGACGCTCTGTATCAGCCGCGGCGCGGGCAGTCTCTACTGCGCATGACTGCAGCACGCACAGCAGTGTCTACTGTGCATGTCACGGCATTACACACGATTTAGAGAATTATTATATAGGATTAGTTTGTTTACTAATTTTAGCACTATTTTGTTTTATATGAAAAAGATCAGTACTACTGAAAAAGAAGGGGAATATACTGAAAATTACGCATACTGCAGGACAGTTTAAAGTACATTCAGAAGAAATTATATTAGTGGTATGAAACTCCAGTCCTCAAGTGCCGCTAACAATGCAGGTTTTCAGGATGTCCCTGCTTGATTATAGATGGATCATTTAAAGTGACTGAGCCACTGATCCATCCACCTGTTATCACACAGGGATAACCTAAAAACTTGCACTGTCAGTGGCACTTGAGGTCTGAAGTTACATGGACTAAGGGCCATATTAACCCCTTAAGGACAGCGTGCCGTGCTATGACTGTCACGTGGTTTTTGCCTTAAGGACTGGTGATAGCCATAGCACGTCACATACATTTTACTTATAGAGCTGCTACAGGAGAACTTTAAGTAAAAATGGGGACTGAAATTGACCTCTCCAAGAATGTAGTGGTCTCGCTCAGTCCCTGACGCGGAGTTCCAGTACAAGCAAGGGGTCACATATACCGGTGTGTCGTAAAGACCAAGGCAGTCCTTACTTCCTAGGACCTTGGTCCTTAAGGGGTTAAGGACAATAAAGTAGGGCAATTATAAAGCAAACCACCTGCACAACAGGAGACAAATGAAAATGCCTACTGATTTAAACAGGGGTTTCAAAACCTAGTAAGCGAGAGATGCCTCCAACACATTACGAAGTAATGATTTGAGACCTCTCTGGCACTCTAAGGGTTAAATGTCTCAACTGGGAATGTTTTATCCATTTCCTACAGAGCATATGGTTTGCCCACGAGTTGCGTCAGGTGACACTCATTTATAATTTAGGTTTTTTTTTAATTAAATTATGCACACAGCATGCAGTTTAACCCTTTGAATGCCAGAGGGGTTGTCAATGCATTGATACCCCTCTGGCGCTCAAACGGTTAAACTTGAGTCTGAATAAAGAAAGGGCTGTATACAGGAAAGAAAACTCTGGGGCAGTCCAACTGCAGCACAGCAGACAAAAGGAAATTCCAGTTCATTTAAATCGTGTTTTTAATCCCTTCAATGCTAGAAGACTATCGAGCATTGCAGTGCCTTCAAGGAGTTAAAAAGCCTCATTTATTCAGCCCCTATTCAGCTGCTGGATTGCCCCAGAATTGCACCTCTTTATCTTATAGAATATGGCCTTAAATTTTCATCATACCTGCTCCACAGTTGCTCTGTCAGATTTATCTTTAACCCGATACCTGGTGGGAAAAAATATTAATATTCATTATTTATATAGCTCCAACAGATTCTGCAGCTCTGTACAATAGGGTAACAAGACATTTGAACACAGTACAAATAGGATAAAATGGATAGAAGGGTATTTAAAATCAACAAAAAAGGTTACTGGAGACAGAAGTATAAGATAGCATGGCTCACAGGTGTTTACAGTCAATAGGATATGAGAGGGATTAATACCAAAGGTCTAAGTGCTTGGAGTTGCCGAGTTGTGCAGCCGCACAGTGAGACACAAAGGGGAGTGACAGGTGCCATAAGAAACTGTAATGAGCAACATTCATGTGGTAGTATCATTGAAGAATTATGAAGGGATGATTGTGATTGGGGTGCTATGAAAGTAAAACAGCTTGTCCCAGTGTAGGATTAAAGTAATTGTCAATATGATACAGCCACAGTTAAGGATGGATTGAGAGAGGGGTGGTGTTTCAGGAAAGTGAAACGTATACAGACAATTCACTTTTAGCGACATCTCTAATTCTTGTCTCATGGTGAGTTTCCTTGATTAAGATCAAATTCTTAAAGAGGAGTTAAAACTAAAAGTTTGGGATAGAACCTACATAGTTTGATGTTAAATGTTTAGCCGCTTATTACTATACAACTTATATATACAAAACTTTTAAATGGAAGACCCCAACACAAAGATATCTAAACTAAGAAAATATCAATCCTATACACTCACATGTCTGCTTCTTTTTGCCTGGACTTTTCAGTGACTTTATTCATAACATTGTCAGAAAGATTAAGTTTCCCTAAAAACATACAAAGAATGGTTATACATGGATTCAATACTGTATCTATTACACAGTAAGTTATGCCCCCCACACACGATCTATACTGGAGATGGAATAGATTAGTCGGCTTTAACCCTTTCAGTGCCAGAGGGGTACACAACGCATTGCATTGCAATGCGTTGTGTACCCCTCTGGCACTCAATGGGTTAAACACCCAGTGGAAGCTCCCAGTTCCCCAGAAAACAATTATGCTATACTATTCTAATAGGACTCTGGTGGGTAGATAGTTATTGACACCGATGTGCATTGCACTAAGAAGAATTGGATGCATTGTGGGACAAAACAACAAAGGATTGATTAAAAAACATGAATTAAATGGTGAATTTAACCCTAGGCATGCTAGAAAGATCTCCAGTGCATTGCTTCACAATCTGTTGGAGATCTTTTTAGCAACCAATGGAATAAAAACCCCATTTTAAAATCAATGGGAATTCGGGGACTTTACTTTTCCTCTATGTGCAGTTGGTTTACTCCAAAATCGATTTAGTTCTTACAGTAAATATATAAAATGAGATGTGAATTACAATTTAATGTTCTAATAAGAGGACTGACATGTCACTAACACAATAAATTAAAATGATGTGTTTTTGTACAAAGTCCACATTCAATGCAATAAGCTCATGCAAGTTCCAGCTGTTTACAATCTGTGTATAATGGAGTTAACCCTTTGAGTGGCAGAGGGGCAAGCATACCCCTATGGCACTTAAAGTGTTAAAAGTTTCTGGATAACCGGACCATATTTTATTCTAATTGATTTAGCAAGTTATCTATAATGTTGTAGAATTGACATCTATGTCCAGTTATCCATTTAACCCCTTGGATGAAGTACACTAAGAACTTTCGTTCACAAGAAACGTTCATATTGGATAAAGGCATTTTTGTGCGCAGATAGATTTTGCACATGTTCTAATCCAGGAAGCTAAATACCGAACGCTTCTTGAATTGTGCATAAAAAATTCCATTTTACTACAATACTACACAGACGTATAAATTAATTCGCAATAGCTGTTCCTGCATTAGGCACATTCGCTATTCCACTCAAACAGATTAGTTAATCTTAGCCACGCCCACAAAAAAGATTAGCCGTTCGCTAATCTTGAATTTTCACGGGCAATTCGACAAAATCATACGCAAACCTATTCCCTAGTGGTCTTCACATGGGAAATACCGATTGCGCACGTTTCCTGCATCGCGCCATTTGCACTGTGTGTAGTTGGTGATCACACTTCTAACGAGGTTACAAATACTATGTCTAGATTTTATTCATGGTAATTGAGAAACATACAAATAAGTGTATTACTTAGAAAACATGATAATAACTCAAGGTACTAATAACTGAAAAAAAAATGTGAAACCAAACATAAAAGCAACACAAGAAAGGCAGAGAAAAAAACAAAACAAAAATACTTTGGATAAATACCCAAAGCACTAAATTGTTTATAAGATTTACAATATGTTAAACCTTGTCTCAACAGCAATGAGTCATCAGTACTGTATCCAATAAAACACAAGACTACCACCTGATAACTCCTGGACTCAATTTTTACACTCACCTAAATTGATTTTGTTTTCATACTTCTGTAAGACTTTGTCGGTCACTGTGTAAGCTTTGGAGGAACCACTGCGAGGGTCATTTCTGTTGCACTGCAACACAATACAGCTTCATTTTGATGGAGATACGGGAGACGTTTTTAATACATAATGTATATCTAAGTTACACACACTTTTCACTTCCCCTATTCTAGCCTGATTGTGTTCTATTCCACACAGCAACACACACCTGTTGTTGCCATACCTAAAGCAACCATCTCCTGGGGGGAAATGCACTAAGGTGTGATAAAGAGGTGATTATTAAGTAACTTCCCCAGTGATATTGCTTCTCCAATTCTTATGTTACTTTATGGAGCCTATTCACTAAGTTTTATCAAGTGGGAGATATGTCAAAGCGTAGGCTCAATTAAATAATATAAAAATTAGAGACATGATATCACTGGAGACGTCTGCTCTATCACCTTTTAATCACCACATAGTGCATCTCCCCCTGCTCTCTTCCACCCATCTCCCATTCTATTAATTTCAAACCACACACTTTTCCTGCATTGCACTGTTCATCATTACAAAAAAACACACTCTTGTTTTCTTCCATCACCCCCCCAAGTCTGTTATTTGAAATGAAAGCATGTTAACTAGTATGAGATAAATGTAACAAATTAAAATCTGGTGCACTAGTGAGAGTTTAAATAGTTGTATTCCAAAAATATTTAAAGAAATCTGAACAGCAGGCATAAATATATGTGCTAGTTTTAGGGAGCACAGGGCCAGATGCTACATTAGGCAATGTAGGCAAATTAATTCCTAGGGGACTCATTTTCCGAGGGGTGCCTCAGCTGTGCGTCCACATTCTACATTGTGGGTGTGGCCAAAGTATTTACAATGCTCCAGCACTAGGCACCCATTCTAGAGTGGAGAGGCTCTAAAGTGGGATAAAGACATGATAAAAATGTGAACTGCTTCAGTGTGAAACTCTCCAATTATTATGTTATTCTATGGAGCTTATACATAGTTGGAGAGATGTTAATGCATAGGGTCCACAGAATTACACAGGAATTGCGCACTCTCTAAAATTAGAGATTTTATCTCCTCTTTACCACCTTAATGCATAACAGCCCCCACCCCCATTTATGGAGGCCAGTTTAAAGGGGATGTTTCACCCCTTCACAACTTTGCCTAAATCGTTTCGTTATATATTATAAATACTAAAAAGTGCAAACATATAAGATAAAAAAAACCAAAAAAAACCCACTTGTTTGGAGAAATGTAAAGAATAAACGCAGCTTTGTACCCACTTCTGGGCAGTCTGTGTTTAACCGATCTGTACTGCAGTCTGACACTTCTACCCAGCCTCCTCCGATGACAGAGGCTTCTGTCTGTAAGATGGAGTGCTCTCGTTGGCAGAGATCGATTTCTGGCCAATGAGAGCTCTCCAGCTTACAGACAGAATTCCATGGGTTCTATTCAGTAATTTTTGCTGTTCACAAACCTTCAGCAGATTTGCGCCTTATTTTAGACTTGAAGAGGATCAACTTGTATCTAAGTATACAGAGATTCAAGATGGAAACATGCACTAAAGACAGTTTACCCTCATGCGTTTCTGACCAGAATCGACCTAAGGGATGCCTTTTATCATATTCCAATTCATCCCTCTCACAGAAAATTCCTCAGATTTTATATTTTCAAGACACACTTTAAGTATCGGGCACTTCCATTCAGCAGTACTGGCAGTGGCTATGGCAGCACTACGCCAGAGACACATAAAAGTCTTACCCTACCTGAACAATATACTGATAGTGGAGGAATCGGAGGAAAAGGCAAAAGAAATCACAGCCATATGTCTGCAGCTGCTTCAAGACTTAGGGTGGATAATAAACTTTCAAAAGAGTCACCTTCAGCCATCTCAAGAACTGACATTTCTGGGAATCCTCTTCAACACAAGACAAAGTTTGTCTACTCTATCCCAAGACAGACAGAATCGATTGTTACACCGTGTCCAACTTTCTAAGAAATCAGACACTAACAGCAAAGGACTTCTCAAGACTGTTGGGGAACCTATCGTCTGCTTATCCAATAATCCCATGGCAAGGTCACACACCAGATTGACACAGTTAAACTACCTCAATTACTACAAAAAAGAGCCATTCAACATTTGGTTGAAAATACGAGTTCTACCATCCACAAGACAGGAGCTAAGATGGTGGTGCCATAGACAAGATCTTGCTCAGGGAAAGTCTCTAAACATAGTCCACTGGGACATCGTAACCACAGATGCCAGCAAGAAAGGCTGGGGAGGTCTGTGGGGAACAGGGATGGTCCAGGGAACCTGGACAACAAGAAAATCCAAATTATACATAAACCTGCTAGAACTTCAGGCAATTTGGAATACCCTCATATTCCTGGAGACAGATCTAAGAGACAAACACATCCTGAGGCGTTCAGACAACACCATGGCGGTACATTACCTACTGAACCAGGGAAGGACAAGGAGTTACACACTCAACAGATTATCTCTCAGGATCCTTCATTGGTCAGAATCCCGTCTACAGTCCCTGACCGCAACATTTCTGTCCGGAAACATAAATACGCAAGCAGACTACTTGAGCAGGAATCGCATTGAACCAGGAGAATGGTCTCTGGATTACAAGGTATTCAGCGAGGTCATTGCGGAAATGGGGCAAACCCACAATAGACCTCATTTCCTAAGAAGAAAACACAAAATGCCAGATATTCATCTCCTGATGGAAATCACTCAAGGCGGCAGGACAGGATGCTCTCCAATACAAATGGAACTGGAACCGATCTTCTGACACTATCCATCAGGGATCCTATCCAACTACCAGTGGTCCCTTGCTTGCTTACTCAGGGACTAATCTGCCACATGGATCCAGCATTCTGGAAGCTAATGGCATGGAGGCTGAGCGGAGCTCATTGAGAAGAAAGGGTCTATCACACTCCGTAATAGAGACGATTCTGGCAGGCAGACGCCCATCATCATCAAAAATCTATTACAGAGTTTGGTCTGTATCCTTCAGGAGGGATTCAAGAAGGGTCTAAAACCAGCCTCTATGAAAGTTCAAGTGTCCGCTTTATCAGCCATCTTAGCCTATCCTTTTGCGGAACAACATATCTTCAGACGCTACCTGTCAGCAATTACTAGGATTAAACCAACCATAAGAGACATAATTCCTCCATGGGACTTTATCCTGGTTTTGAAGCAGTTTTGTTCTCACGAGTTCTATGAGCCCCTAGACTCAATCTCGCTGAAACATCTGACTTTAAAAACTGTCCTACTAACTGCGCTCACTTCAGAATGCAGGGTAGGTGAA
This sequence comes from Rhinophrynus dorsalis, assembly GCA_037306005.1. Taxonomy (NCBI): domain Eukaryota; kingdom Metazoa; phylum Chordata; class Amphibia; order Anura; family Rhinophrynidae; genus Rhinophrynus; species Rhinophrynus dorsalis. Next base: position 208,901,186 of record CM074723.1, read on the forward strand.
CTTCAAGCCCTGCTATATGTCCCCCCACACATAGCATTTCATCATGATAAAGTGGTTCTGCGTCCAAAGAATTCCTTTAGGTCCAAGGTCATTTCCACCTTTCACTTAAGCCAGGAAATAATTCTCCTTCCTTTTGTGCTAATCATTCCAACAAAAAAGAAAGGGAGTTGCACAACTTGGATCTTGTAAGGTGTCTGCAGATCTCTCTGGCCTATGAATCCTCTAAGCTACAACCCCCAACGGGGATTAAAGCGCATTCTACAAGAGCTGTATCCATGTCCTGGGCACAGAGAGCTGTGGCTACTCCACATAAGATCTGTAGAGCTGCCACTTGGGCATCTGTATCCACGTTTGTCAAACATTACAAATTGGATATCCAAGCATCTTCCGATGCAAAATTTGGCAGGAAGGTGCTAGAAGCAGCCATCCCTGTCTCTGATTAACTTCCCTCCCTTCTTCTGGGGTACTGCTTTGGTAAGTCCCACAGTCCACTGCCGTGGATTGGACACAGAAGAAAAGGTGAAATTTACTCACCGATATTTTGTTTTCCTCTGTGTCCTTCCACGGCAACCCACCCGATTGGTATGGTGATTGTATCGTTCCTATTCTGTATTGATTTAATATATATTGATATGTTCAGTGCATTCGTTGATCATAATATGCTATGTTGGTAACATATCTAAGATATTAAGTTGCTTGTGAACTAACCATTTATATTACGTCTCTTACAGCTTGGTTAACATGAATAACTGAGCAGAGAAGGGAAGCAGACAACTTTATAGATTTTTAATTGGTCCTACCAGCTGGAGGGAGGAGTCAATACCCACAGTCCACTGCCGTGGAAGGACACAGAGGAAAACAAAATATTGGTGAGTAAATTTCACCTTTTTTTATACTCTTATGCCCTTCCCCCAGTTAACTGAAAGTTCTGCTTATTTGACAGAGTTTTAACCCTTGATATGGTCAAATAAGGATCTTCATAAATTCCATAACCAAAGAGGGTTTTCCTCAATCTTCCCACTCATTAACCCTTTAAGTATCACGGACTTAACCGCTGGGATTGGTATGCAATGAGTGCATTACTTAATGCATTTTTGGGTGATTAACTTTTGCGACCACTCTTTTCTCTTTCTACTACATTACTACAGACAGGCAGGCAGGCAGAGTCTTAACTGATTAATCTATCCGGACTGGAAAGGGAATGCATTATCCAGCCACTTACTATTTAATGTAGTGAGAGAGAGAGAGAGAGATTCATTTCAGGTATTCTATTGCTACATTAGGATTCAGGGCTGCTTACTACCTGCAGGTACTAAACGTAAGAGCTAACTATACAGCCCTTGAACCATGGTTATTAACAGGGAGAAATAGTAATGTTAAGAGTCTAATAACGCTTGAAGTTGGGCTTAATAAGGAACTTTGGTGATACACTGAGGGATAGCATTTTCATTTTAATATTCGCTATTTTTTTTAATACGGCACTAATAAAAGTTACATTTTATTCTGTATTTTTTTAACTGTTTTTCCTCCTGTGACCTTACACCTAGCTAATCCCATTATAGCGCTGAACATAGGAGAGGGTCTGGTGCTGTTAGGAGATTTCTCTGCTATCTCTATTATATGTGTATATAGCTTAATCAGCATAGGGAACATAACTGAACACCTTAATTAGCATATGAAACATCACTAAAAAGCTTAAATTAGCATATGAAATGCTGCTGGCAGAGCACAGGTAACACAATCAGCATACAGTACCAAAAAGGAATATTTGCTTCACTGTACACTTGCTGTTCTTTTGGCCAGCATAACACATACATTTTCAATTAAGTTTTCAAATATGAAAACTTGATTCAGTGTGACAAGAACACGTTAAAGAAAATTAAGACATTTACTGAATAGTAGTACAAGAAATTACCTGTGGATTACTGGACCTTGTAGCAGAATAATGTTTCATAATGTTTCCAGCAGTTCCTTCCCAGTACCAGTCGTCATCATCTTGTTCCTCCTCCTCTTCACTGTCCTCCTCATTATCTCCTTCATCCTGATGGGAAAGTTGTGCTTTTCTTAGGAGGAAGCTTTCATAACTTTCCATTTCATAGCTACAGAATAACAATGTAGATAAAGTTTAACATGGCATGAAAATAATAGAACAGCAGTTCCAAAACTGGAGGGTATGCCTCCTGAGTGAGTGAGGCTTTTAGGGGAGGGGGGCACAAGCCTCTATTTCACCACCAATCATAAGCATTGGCATTTAACACAGCAGTATCCATTTTGTTGAAAAGCTAACACGGGCAGAATGCTTCCAACATCTGATTCAGATAATGTGTGAACAGCACAGTCTGTCATATTTGTACTTGTGATACATGAACATTTGGTGCTGACCAATCATATTTGTTTTGTCAAAATATCTGCAAAGAAAATATGTATGTGTTGGTTTATTTAAAATATGCTGCAAATTACATGGAAATGATTAGTAATGTAAATATGTGTACAAACAATTAAATGGAAACAAAAAGGGGGAGGCATTAGAGTTGTTGAAAACCAAAAGGGTTGTTATAGTCACTGTAACAGAAAAATGTGACATATAAAGAAAATATTGACAGAACACCAACACCTTCTAAAAATAACAAGGAGGTTATTGCCATAATCTGGTCAGAAAATACCCAATGGTCATTTTGACTCAATTATATATGGATTGGTCCCCCCACATTAATCTGTAAAGAAACAATGCATTGCATATCCCTCTGGCATTCACAGGTTATCCTGTATATCTACAGAGTCAGACATGGTCATTTTGAAGGACTGCAGAACCACATACATCTCCCACTGAAGGCTTACTAAGATTACTTTAGTCAAGTGGGAGGGGTTAGAATTCATGTAGTCCTCAAACAGAATCATGTCTGCCTCAGCGGACATGGTTAGTGAAGAACCAATCCACAAAGAATTGATTCATAGTGTCCATTAGGCTTTTCTGCCAAAATAAAGGTAAATGATTGTTTATTATTAAGATGTGCTAATGAAGTACAAAACAAACTGACAAGAACTGGTTCTTTAAATTGGCATGACATGACAGGAAAGGGTCACACTGACTGTGCTTTATTAATCTTTTGACTGCTAAAGGGGTGACCAATGAATTGCAAAGCAATGAATTGGGCACCTCTCTGGCCCTCAAATGTATAATGGGAGTTATGCAACCCACCCAGTTTGTACCAGGATACTATGGGTCATGTGCAGAAAGAAATCAGTCAATTCTGGGGCAAGCCAACAGCATCTTAGAGAACAAATAACATTTCCAGAAAATAAAATTGATTTAAATATGTTTTTGATGCTTATTCACTTTTATAGGAACGATAACACCTAAAAATAAATCAAGGGTTATACACACTTATACACCATGCTAGCCTTTATTAAAATCTCTTTGTTTTCTAAGGCCTAAAATCATAATAGCTATCTTGACAAAGTGTCTAAGAATTGATTGTTCTGCATTGTCTTTAACTTTACTAAAAGAAGGAAACAACCTTGCCAAGTAGAAGAGCAATGGGTGTTACATTATTAGTTTTATATCTATCTGCACAGATAAGCAACATTGTGCCTATACAGCACAGTCTACACAGGCATTAAAAATTCAAGTTTAGGATTAGATTTTATGGCTCTAACATAAAATAACTATTTTTACAGCTACTAACAGGAAATACATGATATTTAAAATTATTTAACCCAATTTCATGTTTAGGTGTTGGTGTCCCTTTAATAAAGCTATCTCTGCTTCTATTTAAAGTGGAACACCTTTCATTAAAAATAAATAAATAAAATTAAAAAAAGAGAGAGAACCACTACTGTAATGGATCAGAGGTGTGAGTAATTCTGAATACAGACATTTGACGTTTTGCCACTATATAATAATACAGCGTGGATAGGCAACGCCAGGCCGTCCAGCTGATACCAGACTACAATTCCCATAATTCCCTAAAATATGGAAGTTGTACTCAGGAAGGAACTGGAGTTCACGTTGCCCACCACTGTATTAGTATTTATATGTACATAAGCCGCAATATGTTTATAAACATACATGGAAGATTTCACATGGAGCTCTTATACATTTTTTACTTTTAATGTCCCCTATAATACAGATAATCGGCAAAAGGTCCCTGCTGGCTCTAATCAATATGTGCCTTCAGTGAGACAGTAACACGAAGCAACTTTTAAACATTTACCACTTGAAAACAAAGGATAAGAATGAAGTCTACCTTTGCATTTCTAGTATAAATGGCATAAACCGTGGGACTAAAAAGAGGTTAATTTGAGAAGAATGGATATTAGAAAACAGCGAACTGCGAGCTTGGTCAAAACACTGAGTTTCAGGCACGCTTATAATTTATTTTGGAACACGCCAACAGCATCATAGCATATAAATAAAAATTTATTTAAATATATTTTTTTAAATCTCTTGAATTTTAGAGCGGTCTAAATGACACTTTAGCATTCAATGTACGGGAATGGTTTGAAATGAGAATCCCAAGACAGCAGTCAACAATAGCTCTTACGTTACTTCATTTTGAGTGCCAGAGAGGCATCCAATGCATTTCTTAGAAACGCGTCGGGTACCCTTCTGGCACTGAAATGGTTAAGAGCCCCCGTATTTACACCTCTCTGTCACTGATTCCCCTTAGCTCTCCGGGAATGAAACGAACCAGTGCAAAGTACCACTGGGTGCGCTCAACGCCTTCATGTCACACCAGCCAGGCTTATAGTATAACCACAGAACGGGGCTGCGGCCCAGCCCACTATTAGTATAGCAACACCGCCATGTGCACATTTCTGCTGGATGGTTTGCCTCCGAGTCCACTTTCAAGCTACAAGTGTTCAGGATAACAAGGTTGCCTTATGGTCATAATGTCCTCCGGATACCAGTACAGTAGATCGCTGCTCACCTCTCAGCCTGCTCAGGTTGTTCGGCCATCTTGCGGCGTTCTAGAGCAACATGTGGGACTACAACTACATTAACTCACTGCGATAGTACTGCTACTTGCAGATAGGGTACCTCTATTTGTCAGCCTACATACAGCATACAATCCTGGTCTAACAATCCTTCTGACAGTGCACTTCTGGAGCAAACACATTGTCCTATAAGGGATAAAGGGCCATTACTGCTGAACGATGGTTAAGTCTACAACGTGGTGAACTGAAGACCTACCATTCAATGTTTAAAAAAAAAAAAAAAAAAAAAAGCTTCATTTTAACCCTTTCAGTGCCAGAGGGGTACGCGACGCATTGCTTTGCGTACCCCTCTGGCACTGAAAGGGTTAATGAATGAACGTTTTGATTTGTATTTTGGGATGTAATTGGTTTTCACACCAATTACTCAACTTTCCTTAGAACTTTAGCTTATTTGAGGCTGCTGTACTAATAAAATGGTTTAATTAACCAAATCAACTGAACTAGAAGGGACACAATTATTTATCAAATTCAAGTAGTTGAAATAGGGCTTTTAACTTCTTGCATACTAGTCAATTTTTTTTTTTTTTTAATTTCTAGGGACACTTTTCTCCTGGAGAGTCATCCTATCCTATCCTATCCTATATAATAATTCGCCAAGTTGTGTGTAACGCCAGACATGCGCAGTAGACACTGCTGCGCGTGCGGCAGTCATACGCAGTAGAGACTGCCCCGCGACCGGCTGCCAGAGGCTCTGTATCAACCGAGGCGCGGGAGACCCGCGACCGGCTGCCAGAGGCACTGTGGCCCATGTAACGGGCTGTTCAACTAGTATTATATAGATCACTAGCAGTCTTGTCATAGAGTTGCCTGTGCCTTCATCCTTTGAGAGGCACAGGGCTATGCAACACATTGCTTTGCAATGTGTTGGACACTTTACTGACACTAAAAGGGTTACATTTGGTAAACTTACAGGTTTTGCAATGTATAACCAAAAATAATAATAATAATAATCCTTTATTTATATAGCGCACACAGATTCCGCAGCGCTTTACACTCATATTGGTTCCTGTCCCCATTGGGGCTCACAATCTAAATTCACCTATCAGTATGTTTTTGGAGTGTGGGAGGAAACCGGAGTACCCGGAGGAAACCCACGCAAACACAGTGAGAACATACAAACTCATTGCAGATGTTGTCCTTGGTGGGATTTGAACCCAGGACCCCAGCGCTGCAAGGCAACAGTGCTAACCACTGAGCCACTGTGCTGCCACCTACACCTAATCAGACCTACACAGACATATTCCACAAATTAACGAATGTACAGTAAAACTTTAGATCAGGGTTAAATTTGGTAATCCCCCAGCTCCCAAAATGCAGAAAAAGTAATTGAGACCTGCTCAGTCGTATTCCAACAACAAATTAATGTACAGTAAAAATTAGATCAGACCCCTTCAGACGTGAAGCACTAAATTGACCTTGACAGACACTTCCTCTGCAGTTGTGTGTGTCCCTTGCAGGACCCTGAGGTCCTCACAGGGCACTACCATACTTTGAATATGCATAGCTGTGCACAGGGCAATTGAAGCCCTGTATGAATGGCCCCTTTCCCTGCAATCCCACATTGCTACTGTCCACCCCCAACTCTCTACAATTTGCTCCGTGACCAGTGCTGGCGCCATCTATACAAGGGATGACGGGCTCTTTACCCCTTGGTTCGTGTGCTACCAAGAGTGTATAAATTTACTGTAACTGCCGATGACAGGAGCTTTCACAGTGCCTCATATACTTGATGCTGGTGGATTGTCATTGTCTGATGCTGTACTGAAGCGGGAGAAGGGGAGAGAAAGCCGGGGCAGCGCTCAGCAAGACTGGTATGATGTTATTGCTTCAAAAGGAGTCCTGCTGAGCTGAATAAGAGACCTTGGGCTAGATTCTATTGCAGATGATAAATGTTAACACCCATTTTATCAAACATTTTTCCTGTTGAAGTCTATGGGGAAAACTGGAGATAATCGCAGTGATAAAATTAGCACCTGCAATAGAATTCAGCCTCAAGTCATCTTGAAAGCTTGCATCCAGAAGCCACTCAGCCATTAAAAGTATAATTTTTACTCTACTAGTCTCCCATATTAATTTAGAATATGTATTTCTATGCTACTCTCCTTCATCTATATATGTAAAAATCTAAGTGGTTTATGGTTTGCTGTCCTGGTATGGGGGCGGGGGAGATCAACTGCATGCAGAGAATCAGAGGTGCCCAACGTGCACAGTGTGCCTTATTGCACGGGCAAGGCCGTGCACCATTTGCTAGTATTTTGATAACATGAAGTGAACTCTGAGAGCAATGATGATATGGGCTGACGTGTAGCCTTATCTTAATGGAAAGGGCTCAGTCTTCCACCTCTGAAAAGAGCATTATGCTTGTTTACAAACTCTTTGAGAGATCAGCTGAAAAGTATGGGCAAGTAAACATGCTTAAAAATACACAACCATCACACTCTTGATCACCAATATCACCCTCAGTGTCAATTCTTCCAAGTCCAACCCCCAACCAGTCACACTAATCACAGGTCAACATAAACAGCTTTAGCTGGTTCTGCTTCTGTTAGTAGTATAGAGCCACTGCCACCTACTACTATGCTAAAGCAACCTCTACAGCGCAGTCCATAAGTGTATGGATTGTACAGCAAGTTTTATTTTTAGGCTGTGTATTCCAGCTTATTGGATTTCAGTTGAAACAATGACTAAGACGATAAAAAAAAGTTGGATATCGGCTTAAAGTTAAGGTATTTTCATCCATAAACTGTGAACTGTGTAGGAATTGGAGCCCTTTTTAGGGAACAAAATGTAATTGGACAATTGGCTACTCAGATGTTTTTTGGCAAGATGTGCCTCAAGAATATAAATGCCAGTTTACAGTATGTAAAAACTACATAACAAGCCTGTAGAGTTCTGGGACAAAGTCTTAATGGCAGACGAGATGAAGATTATCACATTTTCCATAATTCTGTTAAAGTTAGTGAAGAAAGAAAGGAACTGCACAAGATCCAAAGTTTACTACCTCATCTGTGAATTATGGTAAAGGTAGTGTTATGGCTTCTATGTCTGCCGCTGGCACTGGTTAACCGCTTCGCGACCACTGATATGCCAGGACTGTCACAGTGGTCCGGCACTTAAAGACCAGTGACCAGGTCCTGGCACGTCATGGAGTTCAGGGCTCCACGCCGCTCCGGAAGCCCTGAACTGGAAGTAAAAAAAAAAAGCTCCGTGATCACCAAGTGCTGGACGCGTGTGCACGCGCCGGTTCTTAAGGGGTTAAATTGTTGTTATTGATGAAGTAACTGCTGATGGTTGCAGCAGAATTAATTCTGAAGTCTACAGATACATCTTATCTACTCAGATCCAACCAAAAGACCCAAAATATACTGCTAAATCAAGTTTTTCAGGGCTAAAAAAGTGAAATGTTCTTGACTGGCCAAGTCAATCACCCAGCCTGTATCCAACTGAACATGCATTTTACTTGCTGAAGGCAGGATTGAAGGGAAAATGCCCAAATGTAAACAGAAACTGAAAATGGATGCATAACAGGCCTGGCAGAGCATCACAAAAGAAGATACCTAGCATCTGATGATGTTTATGGGCACATACTTCAGGCAGTCATAAAATGCTAATAATTTGCAACAGATTATGATATTTGCCAATTACATTTGGTCCCTTAAAATGGATTGACTATGTATATAAAGACCTGAAATTCTTATATGGTTAATGGGTGTAAATACTCTAAAATGACATCTGGCATTCTGCACTTTATCCTCATAGTCACTGATGAATTTCAAACCCAATATGCTGCAGTACAGAGACAAAACAAACTTCTCCATATTCTTATGGGGTGCATTGTATTGTAGAAATCCCTTGAGTACTCCTCAGTCTGTGAAATATACAGTATGGGGAAGTTTAGCTTACAGTGGTTTAGTTATTCAGGTTAGGACTGCCTACATTCAAGGATCTCTGCTCATTTTAGTTGAGAAGTCCTATTAAGATGAACTTAGAGGTGATCCTACACTAAAATAAACCAAATAATGTTCTAAATTGAGTGAGAAGGCTTATTAAAATGGGATATTGACATGATCAGAGAGGGAATTTGTGCATGTTAATGTGCTATTTGTTACTATTTGCATAAAATAAATAGATCCCGGCAGGACTTCCTACAATTATAGGTATATGATGATTAACTTCCAAGAGTAGAGTTTATTTAAAATATCATCAAGAGACTACAAAATATATGTCTAAATATTGCATAATATTACCAATCAGTGAGCTAGATGGGCAAAATCTTCTCTGCACCTCTGTGGACTTCACCTATATAATGAACAAGTTAACTCCACAGAGAGGGGAAGGTACAGAGATATATGTGAAAACTGAAATGATAAATGAGTGATTAATCACTATTAAAATATGGATGATTAAAAAAGAAAATATAAGTCCATAAAATGTGTGTGAAATAGAATTAAAATAATGGGTAGAAATAATGTATAAATGTTGACTGGGTAATCACTTGCACCAATAGGGCATAGATAAAGTAAGAGAACAAAAAATAATAAAAAAGTCCATAAACCCCAAACCAATAAATACTACAAAAATATCTGAGTAAAAAATGAAAATGTTTGACTGAATAAAGATGAAAGATGGTGGATTCAATGAGAATGCTCCCATGATGTTAATTACCAATTATTCAGTGTTATTAAGGCATCAACCGTATGATGTTGATTCAGTGACACGAGTCTACCTTTCAGTTAAACGTTCCAAACTGTCTGTACTGTATGATATAGAGTATGTAAATCACATCTGTAGATCTTAGAAGTATAAAGTGAACAGCCGGTATATCTGTAGTATAGGAGTTGCAATGTGATGGCCAGTAACCACTTCAATTGTAAAGGTAATTAGCAGAGACTTATTATTAATGGGAGTGTTATATCCTATTACTGTGTGATCAAAAGCTTGAGATCTCATAGCCTTACCTTCCACAATAATACTAGATACTATTACTTTCCCTGTTCTCCAAAGTATAGACTGTATCATGCTAAACTTTCAAATCTATATATTTTTTTACCATTTTGTATTTTCTGGGGGTACTATATATTATAGCTGCCTATAAAGATTATCCTTTTTTTATTAATCTGATAGGGCTTTGCTTAAAGGGGAAATTTGCATTTTATGACTAACTTATCCCAGCATGTTGATCACTATCTGCAAAAGTTGGGGCTGGATTCCTACTTGAGAAATAAAGGCCATTTGTTGAGCCTGCTGGGTTATATTTTCTGGGATCTGGATTACAGCTGGGCTACTTTGGACATCCTTGCACGCCAACATCCCACATGGGGTTGTCTTGGAAGCTGTTCATTATTTCTTGAAGTAGTATTTCCTAATGTCCACCAAACAACACTTCATATCAGAATATGTTGCTTTTATTCACGTCCTGCGCTTGTCTGGGTTACACGGAGCAAATTGACAATGCCCTCTCTCTCCGTGTCCTGGAGCTCACATCCACCCATACATAAGATCGGACAGTGACCATTATCACAAATGGCTAACTAATGTACCATTTGGACAGTTACACAGAATTAGGCGCAACTGTAGTGATGTTGGGGATTTTGAAAGAGAAGGCAAATTCCTTATAGAAGAATTTAAAGACGAGGGATATAAAGAAAAGTTGCTGATTTCGGCTTTAGTTTTTAATTTCAATGTTTACATCTTTTTTTTTATATTTATTGTTATAATTTATTATTTATTTATTTATTATTATTATTTTTAATTTTTATATATATAATTTTAATTTATATTCCTTCCACTACCATGATAATCCCTATTTATATGTGTTGCCATTCATGTCATTTAAAATACTGTGTGCCCTGTATTTTGCCTTATACAATTGACTGCCCTCCCTCTGTGTTCTAAATCCATAGGAGCCGCATCTTCTTTTTATTTTTTTCCCATGGAAAACTGTTAGGCTTTGGACAAAGGATGGCTCCATATAAAGCCCTTAAGAACTTGGAGGTTTCTAAATCCAATATATGTACATGCACCTGATGGCCCCCAAGGGTTAAGATTGATATGGGTGGATGCAAGCTCCAGGAATGTGACACAGAGAGAGAGGGCATTGTCAATTTGCTCCATGTAACCCAGACAAGCGCAGGACGTGACGTATGCGCGTTCCAGTAGTGGAACGCGGAAGTTAATTATAGCTTCAGATCGTCTCGGACTGTACTGGGCATACGGTGCAATGGAGGCTAGGGGATGCACGCAGTGATACTGGCACGAAATTGGGATACATAAAGGGATGCATTAATTAACCCCAAATACTAACATTGTAATTTTATTATTGTTTATTATTTGTTTTTCATCGTTGTCTTAGTTGCATCTAAAACAACTTGATGTCTGACCCCCAAAAAGTGCTGATATGTTGGTAAATATAGGTCCTCAGCACTGTGTGTAAATATATTCCAAGATTTAGGGTGTATTAGTACCTTTTTAATCAATTATTAAATGTTTTTCATATATACTTTTTGACTAAAGTTCTTACCCTTATAACCCCCATATACATGTGTGTTAGGGTTATATACTCCATGACTTTTTTATTTAAATTGTGATTAAAAAGTTACCAGTGTGGTCTACATATTGTATACTTAACGTGTGGTGAATCACTGGAAACAACATTTTAAACACCATTCAAAATATATAGTATTTTAAGCCAGTGAAGAAGTCACTAACCTGGAAGTGACACGCACAGATTCCAGGCAAGCCATTTCAACTGAGAGGCAGATGAAACCTCTCTGTCATGTGAGTGAAACCAATTGGGGGGAAAGGGATTTGTAAGTTTATAAGTTTATCTTCTATCAGACAAACAATACTGCACTTAGAAGAATTGTGGTTGCGCTTTTTGTTCCACTATCTTTTAGATTGTCTATACTGAACTTTGGATTGCGACTATGAAATCCTACCACATAAAGCAGCACCTCATACTTTGGTAAGTGCAGACTGATTCAATTGTGTTTTGTTTCTATTTTTTGGCAGATATAGAATATAGCCCTCTGGCATCCTCCTAGTCTTCAGATACAGATGAAGTTGATAGTGAGAGAGATGATGACAACATGGCCAGAAGATTAAATGAAAGGCAAATGATCAGTCTTCCACCACTGAAAAGGAGCACTGTGCCTGTCTATAGTCTGTTTGAGAAAACAATTGGAAAGTCATGAACAAGCAAAGATGCCAAGAAATACACTGTCATCCTGTCAGTCATCATCAGCATCGTCTTTGCTTCAAGTCCAAGTCCCACTCAGCCACACACCCTAGCATTCAGTAACCAGCGACAACACAGGTTATAAACATACACAATGCTAGCTATTATGGGTGCCTCTGCTGCTGTTGGAAATGGAGCAGCTTTGCCATCTAGTAGTAGTAGACTTGCATCAACATCTAGCCCCAGTAGCAGTAGCAGCCCATCAGGAATCCCTTAGTCTATGAAGTCCATAGTATGGAGATACTTCACTCATTATCCAGAAGCTAAGCATGTTGTTAAAAAGCATGTGAGCAGGGGGTAAGCAGGCTCACACATATGCACCTCCTCACTGAGATCCCACTTGAAGCATAACTACAGGTCTGACTGGAATATGCACCATCAGCAGATCAGAGGTGCCACAACTACCAGCAGCAGAAGCACTCTTAAAGGTTTATGTGGCCCATAATAGAAGTAGTGATGTTGTTGTGTCAGAGTGTGCCAAGAGTTTATTCAATTGATATAACAAATATGGCCCTGTCGTAGGTAATCGCTTAAAACACATTTTACCATTTAGCTGCTTATTTTGTTTTTCTTATAGCACTGTGTGTACAAGGTCATTTAAAGAATGTGTTAGAAACTTTGTTTATACTTAATGTGGTTAGTGTGTAGGACTGTTTAGAGCCTTATATATTGATAGAACATTTCCTGCCTTTTATTTTTTTATTTCTTGTTGTTGCACACTTTGGCGCTAACCTTTTGTAACATTAAACTGATTGGGCAATAGGATACAAATGGTGTCATATATTAATTTTGAACCAAAGTGGCTGTTTTATGACAGATGCTGTCTTTTTGAGCCAAAGTAGCTGTTTTATGCTAAAATAGATCTTTTTGAGCCAAAGTAGAGGATTTTATAAGACAGAGTGAGAGAGAGATTATCTTTTTGTAAGACTAATGGTACATAAAACTTTTTTATTGCAAGCATGTTATTTACTTATACTCTGCTATTTATATTGGATTTGCTAAATATATTTACTAATCCATAATTTTTATATTTCTGTATAATTTATGGTATATGCATAATAAATACATAGTCCTGTTTATATTTGAAACTCTTGCCTCTTTCTTTATTGTACTCATTATATTCTAAGGAATTGTGAGATCAGGGGTTGGTGAACTTGTACTTAGAGAAGGGCATAACTGCCCCCTGAGACTTTGTATGGGAAGAAAGGTACAACCCTTTACAGATCCTACTGCAGAGGAGTATGACACTGAGTTTTCTGTAGGAGATGACATGAGTCATAGACTGCCCACACATGCTACCACCACCTCCTCTAGTCATGTGTTAAAGCAAGAAAGTTACATGGTTCTTCTGCCGTTTACTGCCAAGTCAACCCACAATTACTGAGTTCTTGAAAGGAGTCAAAAACCTCAGGAAAATAATCCCAAATTACACCTGCAAAATGACAAGGTTGCCAAAATGTTGGCAGTTATGCTGCAGTATTGTTGAAAATGGAGGATTTAGATAACTAATGTCATGTGTAGATCCATGCTGGCATATCCTAAACCACAGTTATTTTTCCAGGATGGCTGTTCCAGAATTATACAAGCAGGCAGTTAGTGTGGAGGGCAAAGGGCTTGAAACCTCATACAGCAATAAAAATCCACCTGACCTGGAAATGTGGGCAGAGTATAAACTATGACTGGCACTGCTCACTAGGGTTCCCTCCAACCACCAGTGGGCAACACTAGCTTGCAATGTCAGGTGACAGCTAATGGCAGTAGTATTGCCTTGGGTTCTGGCAGAACGTGCCACCTTGTGCATGCAGAGTTCTGAGAAACAGTCCTACAAATCCATATATGTATTATATAATCTGGAGCAGGTGATAGAGTAATGAATTGTACCCTGCTCCTTGAAAGCTGGCTTTATGTCTGCTGATAACGGCTCCAATAGCTGTGTTGAGAATAGGTGATATGGCATTTGCTAGATTTAGTTGTGACCAGATTCCTGGCAGAATCCAAAACCCCAAGATGCTGAATATCACCAGCAAAATCTGTGCCCATTTTAGCTGCTCCTACAGTGCATGCAACACATTGTAATCCATACAAGAGCGTAACAACCTGCCCCATCACCAACTGAAAATGGAAGTCCCTACTGTACATGCTAGAGTGCTTGTGCAAGCAGAATAGGGCCATTAGTGAGTAGTGGATGATTTGTAGGATTTAGATTTGTTGTTAGAGACCAAAGCCCTGAAGAAACAGTGATTTGTAGGATTTACACTTGTTTGGCACCAGCCCTGAGGAAACATTGATTTGTTGTTGGACTTAGACTTGTGTTAGGCCTAAGCCCTGAGGAAACATTGAATTGTAGGACTTAGGCTTGTTAAAAAGAATCCCCACCAAATTGTTTGTTTTTTGTAGGCCTCTGGGTTATATATATAAGAACAAGCCCTGAGAAAAAACATATGGCAGCAGGTCATGCTATTGTGGCCAGTGACATATGCCCTTGTGTCACTGCGCAGTTGCGACTGCTGTTCTTGCTGCTTCTGCTGCTGAGTTGATTAAGCAGCAGGATGATTAGGCAGCTCCAAGGGAATGGGATCAACAACAGCAGTGATATGGGTGATGGATGATCATGGTTCCACTACTAGCTCCCGTGATGCACCTGAGGCAGTAGCAGCAACACAACTAGTGCCTACCACTTCAGGTATATGTGGAGAAAAGAAGGCCAATAATGCTTCTCCACCTGCCCCTCCTCTAAAATCATGGGTGCGTTGTTGGAATATACTTTTTTCCCTTGAGAGCAGGAAGGAACTGTGCCTCTCATCAGCAATTGCAATATGCAAAATGTGTGTGGTAAATAAGGGTAGGACTGGAAACAATGGGCACATCTGAACTAACATCAAACACCTGGCACAACTGTAACCAAACACCATGATGCTTAGGGTCCCCAATGTGAAATCATCCAACCAGAAACAAAGTACTGCTGCTATCACAATGACCCTTGTCTACTTCCTGCTAAGGACATGTGACAACTTGAAGTTTTAATAGTAATGATAAACCCTCCTTGACACCAGATTAGTATATTCTGCGGGATGGAATCTTCTCAGATTCTGCTTGATGCTCTGGTTGCGATTATCCTCCACCACACTGCCAGTGGTTAGTACACCACACAGTGTGCAATGAGTTGACAGGAACTACTACATCCTGACATCTACTGAGTGGCTATCAGCTTGTGAGGGGGGAGGTAAAGATGAACGAGGTGGATCGCCAGAAGATGTAGTTCTATCTTCATGTGGCTGGACCCTAGAGCAAGAAGGTCATGGCGAGCCAGGTGTTTGAGTCGCCTTTGAACTTTCAGGCTCTAAGTGGGTTTCTCTATTCTTCTTCCTTTTTGATTTCGACCTCACGTCTTGTTTCTTTTAGGGGAGAGTCAGGGTGTACAGCAACAATGATGCCCGATTTCTTTGGTGGGGGGTTGGCTTTAAAATGTTTCACATAAATGTCATTGTGTCTATGTTTCATGTGTATTATCAGTGCGGTTGTGACTTTTCACAAATTGTGCACAGTGCCATGGCTGATGACGGCACTGTGCCTGCCCCAAGAGGATAATAGTCCAACACCCTGGACTTCAGGGGGGGAGGGGAAAGGTGGAGAAGAATGGCCTCTTTCTTCTTCTCCTCCACATTCCCCTTCACTGACTGGGGAAGAGGATGATGCTGCTGTTGCTGCTGTTGCTGCTACTGCATCAGAATCAGCACTGCAACTAGGACCAGGAGTACTGCTGCTGGCAAGAGGAACCTGTCTTAGTCCTGCATCACTGGACCCCATTTCCACTGTGGTCGGTGGCACACTAGCCTACTCTTCAGCATCCTGCTACTCTTGCGACACAGTAGCAGTAGCAGGAATTACAGCAACAGCAAGCTTTGCGAATTTCAAAATATCACTGCTGGTGATGATGCCCATCCCCATATCTGTCTCCTATTCCTTTTCAGTTTGGGCCAAAAATGCCATTAATGTCTCTTCCACCCCATCTTCTCCACCATCATCATCACCACCACCAGTCCCATCTTGATCCTGCTGCTCTATTACAGATGTTTCAATGTTTGGAGGTGCTGACAAATGTGGCAGAGGGTCCCCTACTGTCACAGTTGCCTTCTCTTGTTGAGCTGAAGAAGGCAGACTGGCAGCCCTAGCAGCAGGCACAGGCATCTGATCTGTGTGCATGCTGGTAGTGGTCTGGACAATGTTGTAGGGTGGAAAGGGAGTCTCAGGGTCAAGGGAAATTTTGTGGGCTCCCTTGACCACTAATCTTGCTGCTCTTCATTACTTCCCATACCACTTCAGCATCAGTAGGAGGATCTACTGTGGTAACACTAGTCCCACCAGCTGCTTCACCATCACTATTACTGCTAACATCAATCACATCAATTTCAGTCTCTGAGCCTTCCTCACTACTAGTATGATCACCCCCTCTCTCAATCGGAACACTCTGAATCTGTAGCTGCCGGATCTAGCAGTAGTACCGGGACTGCCTGGGACTGCTTGGCAAGTGTGACTTAGGGTCCAATCACACTTGGCATCATATTCTCCCCACTACCCTTGGGAGAATTATATGACACCCTGGCATGTGCAGCACTGGCATTAGGCACAGATAACTGACCTGTCCTGCTGCCCCCCACAACACCACTACCCTTTTCCTCCTCTGCCTGTGACACAAATTTCCCCAAGATCCCTAGAGGTGATTTAGGGGGACTGGCCATCATTGGGTCTGGGGAACCAGGGCATCCAGACCCGTTAATGTTGGTTGTGGTGGTCACTCCCTCCTCCTCAGACTCACTGGACACATAACGGTCTATCCAGCTTCTCCTTTTGGTTGTATTCCAGGTGTTCATACAGTGAGGGAAAAATTATTTGATTTCCTGCTGATTTTGTAAGTTTGCCCACTGACAAAGAAATGATCAGATCTATAATTTTAATGGTAGGTTTGTTTGAACAGTGAGAGACAGAATAACAACAAAAAAATCCAGAAAAACGCATTTCAAAAAAGTTATAAATTGATTTGCATTTTACTGAGTGAAATAAGTATTTGACCCCCTATCAGCAAGATTTCTGGCTCCCAGGTGTCTTTTATACAGGTAACAAGCTGAGATTAGGAGCACTCTCTTAAAGGGGGTGCTTCTAATCTCAGCTTGTTACCTGTATAAAAGACACCTATCCACAGAAGCAATCAATCAATCAGATTCCAAACTCTCCACCATTACCATGACCAAGACCAAAGAGCTGTCCAAGGATGTCAGGGACAAGATTGTAGACCTACACAAGGCTGGAATGGTCTACAAGACCATCGCCAAGCAGCTTGGTGAGAAGGTGACAACAGTTGGTGCGATTATTCGCAAATAGAAGAAACACAAAATAACTGTCAATCTCCCTCAGTCTGGGGCTCCATGCATGATCTTACCTCGTGGAGTTTCAATGATCATGAGAATGGTGAGGAATCAACCCAGAACTACACAGGAGGATCTTGTCAATGATCTCAAGGCAGCTGGGACCATAGTCACCAAGAAAACAATTGGTAACACACTACACCGTGAAGGACTGAAATTCTGCAGTGCCCGCAAGGTCCCCCTGCTCAAGAAAGCATGTGTACAAGCCCATCTGAAATTTGCCAATGAACATGTGAATGATTCAGAGGAGAACTGGGTGAAAGTGTTGTGGTCAGATGAAACCAAAATCGAGCTCTTTGGCATCAACTCAACTCACCGTGTTTGGAGGAGGAGGAATGGTGCCTATGACCCCAAGAACACCATCCCCACCGTCAAACATGGACGTGGAATCATTATGCTTTGGGGGTGTTTTTCTGCTAAGGGGACAGGACAACGTCACTGCATCAAAGGGACTATGGACGGGGCCATGTACCATCAAATCGTGGGTGAGAACCTCCTTCCCTCAGTCACAGTGTTGAAAACGGGTTGTGGATGGGTATTCCAGCATGACAATGACCCAAAACACATGGCCAAGGCAACAAAGGAATGGCTCAGAAAGAAGCACATTAAGGTCCTGGAGTGGTCAAGCCAGTCTCCAGACCTTAATCCCATAGAAAATCTGTGGAGGGAGCTGAAGGTTTGAGTTGCCAAACGTCAGCCTCGACACCTTAATGACTTGGAGAGGATATGCAAAGAGGAGTGTGACAAAATCCCTCCTGAGATGTATGCAAACCTGGTGGCCAACTACAAGAAACATCTGATCTGTGATTGCCAACAAGGGTTTTGCCACCAAGTATTAAGTCATGTTTTGCAAAGGTGTCAAATACTTATTTCACTCAGTAAAATGCAAATCAATTTATAACTTTTTTGAAATGCGTTTTTCAGGATTTTTTTGTTGTTATTCTGTCTCTCACTGTTCAAATAAACCTACTATAAAAATTATAGACTGATCATTTCAGCAGGGGATCAAATAATTTTTTCCCTCACTGTAGTGATAGCAGTCACTATGCGCCTCTCCTGCATAATTGTTGCTAAATAAATCAGAGCACAACAACCTAGCACACTCTCGCTCTCTAGCTGCTTGTATTGTGTTTCACTTCCTGGAAAACGTCACGTTTGTAACCACTGAAAAAATAGCAAGAAAATGTTGGCAATGGTTGAAAACTGTGAAGATTTTAATTGCTTTATTTAAAGCTGATTTTCCTGCAAAAAAGTGAATAATCATGTGGTTGTCATGGATTTTTTCACAGGAACACAACTAGACCTTTCGCCACACCTACAATAATTGCCATGTTTGCCTCCATGGCCATGACTTCCAGAACTGATTGAAGATGCCATCCCTTGAACAAAATCCCAAGGGCAAAAACATCATTTATTGTCCATAGTAGGGTAAGTGGTGGGTTATTATTATGATGTGCTGGTTCTCCTGAGCATCCTGTTTTCTATCTATGGAAAACTCTGCTGTCTGCATTTGGAGACAACCTGGTGACAGCCATGAATGTCTAAACAAGATATTTGTTTTCCATTAAAAGGACCCTTTTCCTACAGTATTGGTTTATAACTGATTTGGTATTGTGAGCCACTGGGTTAGATGAACAAAATGGCAACTTTTTTATTTTGTGGGAAGAATTTCAGAAAATCCACAATTTGCTGCTTTTTTATGAAACTCCCCATGCATTGAAAATTCATAAAATATCCGCCATAGCCATTCAATTACACTTGAGAACTTTTCTGTTCTCTACCTATGCTTTCTATGGTTAAGATAAATCCCTCCCCACTAACATAAAAATGCAGAACGTCTGGCCCTTATGAGAAGTGTAGTTGAGACAGTAAGGCCTTTAGAAGCAGCAAACTATATATTGGGAGAAAATAAAATACTTTGTGGAGTAGTAGTGTAGGAAAGGAGAGTGTTGCTGCTGTTGCTTGCTTCACTGTGTGTTTATGAAGTGTGGGTTGGGCAGAATGAGTAAGAGGAATAGGAATACTGCTGTTGATGTGGATGAATCAAGGAGCTGCAGCAGCAGTCATAGTAGTAGTAGCAGTGGTCGGCATCAGAGCCTACCAGATAGTGCTGCTACCCCCCCCCCACATTCCCTATGACTGGAAGAGTCCAGAGTCTAGCAGCAGTAGACAATGCTACTATCACCCCTAACATGCCCCTGTGACCACCAGATGGTGCTGCTGCCAACAACACCACATCCCCTTTGACTCCAAATACATAAGCAGCACTAGATATTGTTGCACAAGCCACCAACCCAGCAGATGGTGTTCCCATTACATTGCCAGGGCCCTGGAGTGAATTCCTGAAAGTGAAAATTGTTTTTCCCCAGGTGGCTGTGTACAACAGTAACAGCACAGAGTTGTTGCATGTTTCTGAGCCTGATGCTGCTTTTTTTTGTAAGTGTAACAGCTTATGTCTCACTCGCAGTCATCACTACTACCAGAGGAGGAGGAATGTGGTTGTGGTTCTGCTGTTGATTATGAAGGATGTGGTATCAGCGGAGATATGATGAAAGCTTCCCTAGCTTTTACAAGCTATGAGTGGACAAGAGACATGGTGGCAATGGGTCTCACATCACCACTTATTTGTTGTTTGGTGGTGATGTTGCTGTAATTTCTGATATTCCTGCTTCTGAATTGCCTGACCCCCAGTCAGCATCTTTAAATGTTAGAGCTAGACCAGGGTGGTGTCTTCACTATGCTGGGTGCTGGTTGGAGTGGGGTCATCATCCCCACCACAGATGGTGATGGTCGTAGTTGAATTACCAACAGTGATATGGGACAGGTGGGTGTTCCACTTCCTACTTCCAATGCTAATAATGAGTCAGCAGCAGCACCACAAGCCACTTCAGGTGAATCTGGGGAGAAAAATCACAGTCAAGAAGATACTTTTCTACTTCCCCACTGAAATCATGGGTGTGGGAATACTTTTCCTTTTGGTCAAGGATTGTATTTTCATTCCCAACTGCAATGTGCATGCTTTGTGGCAAGGTTGTAAAAAAGGTTGTAAAAAGGGGAATGAGGAGTCACACCTTGGCACATCCATCCCAACAAAGCTTGTGCAGCTTGGCAATGTACTGGTGCAATCACGGAGGCAACACTTGCAACCGGTTTTGACAGAGTGGAGCGTAACCAATGGCAATGTACCGGTGCTATCATGGAGGCAACACTTGCAACCGGTTTTGACAGAGTGGAGCGAACCAATGGCAGTATACCGGTGCAATCACGAAGGCAACACTTGCAACCGGTTTTGACAGATTGGAGCGTAACCAATGGCAATGTACCGGTGCTATCATGGAGGCAACACTTTCAACTGGTTTGACAGAGTGGTGCGAACCAATGGCAGTATACCGGTGCAATCATGGAGGCAACACTTGCAACCGGTTTAGACAGAGTGGAGCGAACCAATGGCAGGGTACCAATGCAATCACGGAGGCAACACTTGCAACCGGTTTAGACAGAGCGTAGCAATATACCGGTGCTATCATGGAGGCAACACTTGCAACCAGTTATGCGGAATGGAGGACTAGGCCAGAGGCGCTCTGTAGAGCCAAGTGGGAATACTAGGCAAGCCTGCAGGGGCAGAGGTGCCAAACAAGGTAAGGCACCGGAAGTCAGAATGTCGCTGAGGCGACCAGGACCACAAGAGACTCCCAAGTCGGAATCCAGGAGCAGTAACGTCAGCCAGGCTGGGTCAGGATACAGGAGCAGGAACATCAGACAATCCAGGTCGGTACACGGTAGCAGGAATGTCAGTCAGGCCGGGTCGATACACAGGAACGATCACTGGAGAGTAGTCAGGCAGTCCGGGTCGGTACACAGGCGCAGGCACAGGAGAGTAGTCAGGCAAGCCAAGTCGGTACACTGGAAACCTCAATAACAAACGTAGAACTGGCACAGGAACACCACGAAAGGGCCGTGAGAGGGTGCAGGAGCCCAGTATATAAAGGCTATACTGGGCGGGCTAAACACAGGGCAACCAATGAGGACCTCACATTGGATAACTGACAGAAAAAATAAAAACAAGGAGTCACGGGCACCGTGATACTTGCTTGGCTGTAGGCCTGAAAACACTTTTCAAGGTCTATCTTCATATATACCTTCAATCACATTTTTTCAAGGCTTGCCTTGACGCAAACCTGCAAATACTTCTTCCAAGGCTTGTCATGATGTAGGACTGCTAACATTGTTTTTAAAGACTTGTTTTGCTGTAGGCCTGCTAAAAAATTGTTTCAATTCTTACCTTGATGTTTTAGGCTGTGCTGTCAATTTATTAAAAAGGTTTTACATATATTTATAATTAGTTTTGCAAAAGACTACACAATGCATAATGTTTTACTTACCCAAAACCATATTTTCCTTACTACTTTCCCGTCTCCGCTTCCACCACTGCGTCAGAACCCTGATTTTCCACCTGGACTAGACTCGGGCTCCTTCTTAGGTTCCTCACAGGATGAGTTTCCGCGACTTTCGTCTTTTGTGGGCGAGACGGGTGAACTTCTTTCCCTGCAAGAAATTGTGCATCATAGGGTACCGACGGCTCTTGACTGCTTTCATTATGGCCAGCTGAAATCATTTGTTCGCTCTCTTCCACAATCTCGGAATTTGCTCCGACCCTGCACTTCATTTGAGGAGTTGTGTTTGGGAGAGGCGCTTCCTCCTCATAGTGTCTCGATACTCTATCGTTTGCTCCTCTCTCTCTGTGATTTGTCCCTTCCTGCTTTCACTCGGAAATGGGAGGTCTCTCTGCAATCTACATTCAGTGATGCTCAGTGGAAGAAGATGTTTGAACTGACCCATAAATGTTCCTTGTCTACTAAGGCCCAGGAGACGTCTTATAAATTACTCACCCATTGGTACCGCACCCCGGCGTTTTTGCATTCTTTTTCCCCTGGGACTCCGGATATTTGTTGGCATTGTAATGCTGCCCCTGGCACCTTGCTCCACATTTGGTGGGATTGTCCTCTCATTATTCCTTTTTGGTCCCAAATCCATGCACTTTTGGGGAAGTTTTCTGACTCCCTTCCTCCTTTCCTTCCAGCCCCTCTCTTGCTCCATCACACCTCTTTACCTATTGCGGTTTATAAGAAATCGGTGATCAGACACTTGCTGAACGAAGCTAAAGCCCTTATCCCTTTACACTGGGGTAAGCCGTCGCCCCCGACGATTCCTGAGTGGATTGCCAGAGTTGAGGCCACACGTGGCCTTGAGGAGCTCGCTTTGACGGCTGACGGTCAAAGAGACCGGTACATGGCTACTTGGTTGCCTTGGATGTTGTTTCTCGAAGCCCCAGAGTCGCGGATTTGTTTAGATCAGACTGTTTCATGACTCATGTGACCATTCTGTCTGTGGTATTCCTTGGACTTCTTTGTGGAGACGCCCTGGTGTTGGGATGGTGGTGAGTTGATCCCCCCCCTTTTTTTTTTTTTTTCTCTTCCTACCCTTCCCTTCTTTTGTTGTCTTCTGTCTTTCTCTTTCTGTGTCTACCCTTCCCTTTACTTGTTATCTTCTGTTTTTCTTTCCTGTTATAACACTTTTTTACTCCTGGGACCTCTGGGACTCCCTTCCTCTGACTCTCGCTTTTGTGGAGCCTAGGGGGGATGTTAAACGGGGTTCCTGAGCTTTGAACGACGCCTTTGGGCCTTTGTTCTATGGGTTTTATACATCTTGTTTATTCATGCTTTATACTGACCGTACCTTAATACTAAGCTGTTATTGCTTGCCCTCAAAATGTGTGATATTTTGATGCATTATTTCTCTTTGTTTATTATTTTTCTTTTTTTTTTTTAATTGTACTTGTGATGTATTTGTCACTGTATTTCCCTCCCTTTGTCTTTCTTTCTTTCGTCTATTGTAATATTGAAAAACTTCAATAAATCTCAAGTTATAAAAAAAAACAAAAAAACATGTTTTCTAAGGCCTGCCTTAACCCCTTAAGGACCCATGACGGTCCTGGACTAGGAATGGTTGAAAAGTAATATTCCTTTGGGAATTTTGATGGAAAGTCAACAATTTTCCAACTTTTGGGAGTGCTTCTGCTGCTGCTAGTTTTGACACCTCTGACAAGTTGATAGCAAGTCTCCCAATCAGACATAGGGTTGTACTTCAGATGGGTTCTCAATGAAGATGTGCCTAGGATTGATTCTGCTTTCCCCTTGCTCGCATGCTTCTTTCACACATAACAGATAGCAATATGTTTAGCTTTAGAATCATGAATGAAGTATCTCCGTACCATAGACTTCACAGACTGAGCTGTTCCTGAGAGGCTACTACTACTACTACTACTACTACTACTACTACTACTACTACTACTACTGGGGCTAGATGTTACTGCAATTGCACTACTAAGTGTCAAAGTTGCAGCACTTCCAACAGCAGCAGAGGCACTCGTCATAGTGAGGATTGTGGATGATGAAGGCCTGTATTGCTGGTTACTTCACCACTTCTTTAATATTCCTCTAGGCTGTTCCCCTTAGATGAATTTTCAGAATGTTCACTTCTACTTTGAGGACAAGTGTTTTACTTGTTTGTCCCACTGTTAGATGCCACCGTTGGTTGAACTGCTATAACTTCTTCCATTATTCCATCAACACTAGAATTCGACTCATTGATATCTTCTGTGTTCTTAGATGCTTTATTAATATTACTGTTGGTGGAATTTTTTATGTGACTAACAGCCTCCTCAGGAGGAGAAGGATAATCACCATCATTTATTGCGCACACTGCAACAACCATGGCTGCAGTCAGATTTTGTATCACCATTTTACTAACACTCCCCTGCATTCCTCCCCCCTCCCCCAACCCTATTACGTTTGTGTCACGGTTTTTGATGAACACTCAGAACAGTTTGGTAAGGTTAAAACAACTTTATTGAAATAAAGTTCACACACATATAGATAGGCCTATGGGCCCACACAAACAGAGCAGAAATACAGGCAGGTCTTGTAACGGTTTTCTGACACTCAGACCAGGGTATGAAGTAAAAACACAGTTTTATTGAAACAGGAATGTAAAATAATGCCCCTAAGGGCCAGCACAGGAATAACAGTAATAGCAATACTGACAAAGTGAATGCACACAATGGTAGGGATATGTGCTATGTATAGATGGGGAATAACCCCCAAGGGGCTAACAGGTGCAATAGGAGAGATATAGTCAAGATTGGCCAACACCCAGGATATATAGCAGTCTCTGGAACACAGTCTCTCAGTAACTGAATAGGAGTAAAGTGTCTGCACTGAATTCACTCTCGAGTTGGAATAGGAATGCGCACCAATGCCCAGAGCTGAGCCAATACCACCTCCGTGGGCTTAAGAGGAATGCTGCTGCCAACGCTGAAGTAACCAGAACCAGAATCGCCCTTAACTGGAAATAGTAGTAACCCTGTGTGTGCCAATTGGATTGTGCCCTGACACCCCTTGGGTGCCTATACTGATGGTTACTGCACAAGCTGTAAAGAGCCGGCGCACTGGGAAGTGCAGTGGATAGCGTACCCTCTAGCGTACGTAGGCCGGAGCCAGAACACCCCTCCGGTGCCGTTCTCAATTCTCACAGTAGGAGCGAACAGACTACCAGACTCCGAACACCGGGCAGACAGTGCTCTGAGGGAGGATAATAGGCAGTAATGGAGGTACTCAGAGTAGAGGCTCAAATCAGTAACCGTATGCTTGGCAAGTGATATAGGAGGCACGAGACCGGAGACTACAGGCACTGCAAGGTTTAAGTCGTTCTCTACTGGAGCGAGCACCTTAGCAACCAGCAGAAGGTAAAGCAACCTCAGGCTACAGCTAGACGATAGTGAGAGGAACAGTGAGTCACTTAAACAGTTCAGAATGTCGCCGGAGCGACCGGAATGATACTGGAACACCGGAACAGCAGACAGGACCGGAACCGGAACAGGATCAACACTGCAGCAGACACAACAGCCGAAGAACGGATCAATCACGGAGCAGGATCACCAGCCAGAACCGGGTCAAATCACGGAGCAGGATCGTCAGCCAGAACCGGGTCAATCATGGAGCAGGGTCGTCAGCCAGAACTGGGTCAAATCACGGAGCAGGGTCGTCAGCCAGAACCGGATCAATCACGGAGCAGGGTCGTGAGCCAGAACTGGGTCAAATCACGGAGCAGGGTCGTCAGCCAGAACCGGATCAATCACGGAGCAGGATCAGGAGAGGAGTCAGACAAGCCGGGTCGGTACACAGGAGACACTGGAATTCAGCAACGAGGCACAGGAACAGGAACACCACGAAAGGGCAACTGACAAGTGCCCAAACTCCAGCATATAAAGGCACATCCTGGACGGGCCAATCAGCCTCCTCCAATGCACAGGCAATTCAGTCAAGATTGACAGAAAAACACGGGGACCGTGATAGTACCCCCCTCTCAAAGACCCCCTCCCCTGCTGGGGGGTCTTGGTTTCTGAGGATATTTAGAGTGAAAGTTGCGCAACAATCGTGGAGCATGGAGGTCCTTGTGGTCTACCCAAGAGCGCTCCTCAGGCCCATACCCTTTCCAGTGGACCAAATATTGGAACTTGCCTCTAAATCTCCTAGAGTCAATAATGCTCTGAACTTCGTATTCCTCTTGGCCCTGCACATCCACCGGCCCAGGAACCACTGGAGTGGTAGTATAGCGGTTGCAAACCAAGGGCTTTAATAATGACACATGGAACACATTGTGAATACGCATAGTATTAGGAAGTTCCAATGCGTATGCCACAGGATTGACCTTGCGAATAATCTTAAATGGCCCAATGAACCGGGGGGCCAGTTTGTTCAAAGTCACTTGCAGGTTGAGATTCCTGGAGGAAAGCCATACCCTGCCCCCACCTGGAAGGAAACCACTGGCAGCCATCTGCGATTGGCATGCCGCTGATGTCTGTGGAAGGACTGACTGAGGGACCTTTGTACCTGCGCCCAAGTGGAGCGGAGCTGCTCCATGTGCTCATCCAGAGCCGGAATCTGTTGAGACTGAAATGAGTCTGGAAGTAGACAGGGTTGGAAACCAAAATTAACAAGGAATGGAGAGCTCCCAGACGATGAATTAACCGCACAGTTCCTGGCGATCTCTGCCCACGGCAACAGGCCGGCCCAGTTATCATGATGATCAGTCACAAAGCAGCGTAAGAACTGCTCCAGTCCCTGATTGGCACGCTCTGCAGCTCCGTTGGTCTGGGGATGGTAGGCGGAGGAAAAGGACAATTGAATACCTATCTGGCCACAGAATGCCCTCCAGAATCTCGACACGAATTGACCCCTGGTCAGACACTATCACTCTGGGAACCCCGTGCAAGCGGAATACTTCTCTGGCAAAAATTAATGCCAATTCCTGGGCCGAAGGAAGGCCAGAGAGGGGCACGAAATGAGCCATTTTAGAGAACCTATCCACCACCATCAGGATAAACATATAGCCCTTGGAACTCGGCAGTTCTCCCAAGATATCAATAGAAATGTGGGACCAAGGACGATCACCATTAGGCACTGGTCGGAGCAGTCCCACCGGGAGATGTCTGGGAGTTTTGGCACGGGCACAGGTGGCGCAAGCAGCAGTAAATGCAGAGCAGTCAGCCTTCAGCGAGGGCCACCAGAATGTTCATGATAATGACCATGCCAACTGATCTCTGCCAATGTGCCAAGCTGCCTTAGATGAGTGATAGGTCTCAAGTAACCTGGTACGGAAAGGCTCATCCACAAAACACTTGCCAACTGGGGTTTCAGGAGGTGCCCGAACTTGTGACGCCAAGATTTGCTCTCCCAGTGGCGAAGTGATGCTGGTACGAATAGTAGCCAGGATCCTATCTGGCTGAATTATGGGAACCGGGACCTCATCCCTCTCAATGTCTTTGCAGAATTGTCTAGACAGAGCATCTGCCTTAATATTCTTGGACCCTGGCAAGTACGACACTATGAAATTAAATCTGGACAGAAATAGGGCCCATCCAGCCTGGCGAGATGACAGCCTTTTGGCCTCGGATAGGTAAATCAAGTTCTTATGGTCCATGAGGATTAACACTGGGGTTCTTGTGCCTTCCAGAAGATGTTGCCATTCTTTTAATGCCAAGATGATAGCCAACAATCCCTATCACCAATTTCGTAATGGCTCTGGGCACTAGACAGTTTTTTGGAAAAGAACCCACACGGCCTCAGGTTACCCCCCTCCTTGGGGCGTTGGGAGAGAACTGCCCCTACCCCAAACTCGGAGGCATCGACCTCTAGCGTGAAAGGCAGGGTGGGGTTACGGTGGGATAGTATAGGGGCAGATGCAAACGCCTTTTTGAGGGTTTCAAAGGCCATCTCAGCTGTCTCAGACCATTGAGAGGGATTCGCACCCTTATGCGTCAGGTCAGATAGAGGTTTTGTAATGGTAGAAAAGTTCTGAATAAATTTTCTGTAATAGTTGGCAAAGCCCAGAAACCTTTGGATAGCTTTTAACCCCTTGGGTCGTGGCCATTGTAGGACTGCAGCCAACTTCTCTTGGTCCATAGCTATGCCATCCTTAGATATGACAAAACCCAAGAAGGGTACTTGGGAACAGTGAAATTCACATTTTTCGAGTTTGCAGAACAATTTGTTCTTGCGTAATCGGAGCAATACCTCCGAAACATCCTGGATGTGCTGGGTTAAATTAGCAGAATGGATCAATATATCGTCCAGGTACACAACCACACAAGACTGTAACATGTCGCGGAGGATATCGTTAATGAACTCCTGAAATACGGCAGGTGCATTACATAACCCAAATGGCATAACTAGATATTCGTAGAGGCCTGACCTAGTATTGAATGCTGTCTTCCACTCATCACCGGCCCTTATCCTTATTAGGTTGTAGGCGGCACGTAGATCGAGTTTCGTAAAGATAGAGGAGCCTTTCAACCTGTCAAATAACTCTGTGATGAGCGGAATGGGGTATGCATTTTTGGACATTAGCTTATTGAGTCCACGGTAGTCAATACACGGTCGTAATTCGCCACTTTTCTTTTTCACAAAAAAGAACCCTGCACCTGCCGGAGAGGATGATTTACGAATAATCCCTCGTCTGAGGGCATCCTCAATGTACTCCTCCATTGCCCTAGTCTCCTCACAGGACAATGGGTACGTCCTACCCCTCGGTGGCACCACTCCCGGGGGCAAATCAATAGCGCAATCATATGGCCGATGCTGCGGCAATGCGCTAGCCTCACCCTTACTGAATACGTCACTGAATTTGCTGTATTCAGCTGGCACAGAAGGAGAGGTACACATAATCTTGACTGGACCAGATAGACAGTGACCAGAGCAGCGGTTGGACCATGACTTAATTTCACACGTTTGCCAGTCAAACTGGGGATTATGCAGCATTAACCAAGGGAACCCCAGAATGACAGCATGATGGGGTGAATGAATAATCTGGAAACAAACCTCCTCCTTGTGGAGGACTCCAACAGACATAGTGAGGAGAGTAGTCTCCATGGTGATAAGAGCTGGTTCAAGAGGTCTGCCATCAATAGCCTCAATGGCTAGCGGAGTATCTCTTTTAGACAGAGGAATATTGCGTCTTTCAGCAAATGCCCGGTCCATGAAATAGCCTGCTGCCAGGGCTAGTACCTCCACAGCTTGGTCGCCTAGGAGAAAACTCACCGGTATGGTGGATTTCTTGGAACCAGGATCTGGGGACGATTGTACACCGCCTAGGGCCTGTCCCCCAAGGTACCCTAGGTGATGCGTTTCCCGGACGTACCGGGCATGTGCGTAGTAAATGCCCCTTTTTACCACAATATAGGCATAACCCTTGTCTTTTGCGGTAGGCCCTCTCCTCCTTAGACAGCCTAGTGAAGCCGATCTGCATAGGCTCTCCTGTTTCAGGTACCCGGTCAGGAGGAATGGGAGGAGAGGGTGGGTTAAAAGACCTCTCATGCCCATGGGTCTTGGAACTAGCCCTTTTTGCCAATCGCCTCTCGCGCATGCGGGTGTCAATGAGTATCACGTAATCTATATACTCATCTAAATCAGTAGGTACCTCCCTGGCAGCAATCTCATCCTTAATGGAGTCGTATAGGCCCTGTGCAAAGGCTGCCAGGAGTGCCTCATTATTCCAGGCTACCTCTGCCGCTAGAATCCGAAATTCTATTGCATACTCCTCCACAGTGCGATCGCCCATCTGTATTACCATCAATTTTTTTTCCGCAGAGATAGCTCGCCCTGGTGTCTCAAATACTCTGCGAAACTGTCTGACAAATTCGTTAAAGCTCAGAGTACAGGGTTTAGCCTGCTCCCATAAAGGATTAGCCCATGCCAGGGCTTTGCCAGTTAAAAGAGATATCATGAACCCCACCTTGCTACGGTCATTCGGAAAGGCATGGGGTGTGAGTTCTAGGAATATCTCTAGTTGATTAAGGAAACCTCTGCACACTGTGGGTTCGCCATCATATCTTAGCGTTAACGGCGCCGCCGCCGTAAAACTTCTAGAGGAAGCCAATAATTGCCCAGTAGTATTATCCGGTGTCATGACTGGGGGGCCACCGGATTTTGATTCGGATTATCGAGGTGTACCGTACGTTCAAGCAAGGTTTGCATGGCCAGTGCCAATTGGTCTAGGCGTTGCTCGTGAACATCCATCCTCCAGTAGAGGTTCTGTGTATTACTGTCACTTTTCCCGTCTGAGGTCATGGCCCTTTCGTACTGTAACGGTTTTCTGACACTCAGACCAGGGTATGAAGTAAAAACACAGTTTTATTGAAACAGGAATGTAAAACAATGCCCCTAAGGGCCAGCACAGGAATAACAGTAATAGCAATACTGACAAAGTGAATGCACACAATGGTAGGGATATGTGCTATGTATAGATGGGGAATAACCCCCAAGGGGTTAACAGGTGCAATAGGAGAGATATAGTCAAGACTGGCCAACGCCCAGGATATATAGCAGTCTCTGGAACACAGTCTCTCAGTAACTGAATAGAAGTAAAGTGTCTGCACTGAATTCACTCTCGAGTTGGAATAGGAATGCGCACCAATGCCCAGAGCTGAGCCAATACCACCTCCGTGGTCTTAAGAGGAATGCTACTGCCAACGCTGAAGTAACCAGAACCGTCCTTAACTGGAAATAGTAGTAACCCTGCGTGTGCCAATTGGATTGTGCCCTGACACCCCTTGGGTGCCTATACTGACGGTTACTGCACAAGCTGTAAAGAGCCGGCGCACTGGGAAGTGCAGTGGATAGCGTACCCTCTAGCGTATGTAGGCCGGAGCCAGAACACCCCTCCGGTGCCGTTCTCAATTCTCACAGTAGGAGCGAACAGACTACCAGACTCCGTCAGTATAGGGCAGACAGTGCTTTGAGGGAGGATAATAGGCAGTAATAGAGGTACTCAGAGTAGAGGCTCAAATCAGTAACCGTATGCTTGGCAAGTGATATAGGAGGCACGAGACCGGAGACTACAGGCACTGCAAGGGTTAAGTGGTTCTGTACTGGAGCGAGCACCTTAGCAACCAGCAGAAGGCAAAGCAACCTCAGGCTACAGCTAGACGATAGTGAGAGGAACAGTGAGTCACTTAAACAGTTCAGAATGTCGCCGGAGCGACCGGAGTGATACTGGAACACCGGAACAGCAGACAGGACCAGAACCGCAACCGGAACAGGATCAACACTGCAGCAGACACAACAGCCGAAGAACAGATCAATCACGGAGCAGGATCACCAGCCAGAACCGGGTCAAATCACGGAGCAGGATCGTCAGCCAGAACCGGGTCAATCACGGAGCAGGGTCGTCAGCCAGAACCGGGTCAAATCACGGAGCAGGGTTGTCAGCCAGAACCGGATCAATCACGGAGCAGGGTCATCAACCAGAACCGGGTCAAATCACGGAGCAGGATCGTCAGCCAGAACCGGATCAATCATGGAGCAGGATCAGGAGAGGAGTCAGACAAGCCGGGTCGGTACACAGGAGACACTGGAATTCAGCAACGAGGCGCAGGAACAGGAACACCACGAAAGGGCAACTGACAAGTGCCCAAACTCCAGCATATAAAGGCACATCCTGGGCGGGCCAATCAGCCTCCTCCAATGCACAGGCAATTCAGTCAAGATTGACAGAAAAACACGGGGACCGTTATAGGTATATACAATAATAACAAGCCAGTAATAGCGATGTATGTGTGAAATAATGACAATCTCTGGCAACGCAGGTTCTGGCTTGGACCAAAACACGCAGCAGGTGAAACAGACAGAGAGCTGACCACAGGACCTTGATGGTAGATGGTCCAGAAGGAAGTGACTGGCACAAACCAGAGGAGCGAGGCAACACTGCTAGCACAACCCAGATGCCTGGGAGACACAGAACCCAAGGAGCGAGGCAACACTGCTGGCACAACCCAGACGCCTGGGAGGTACAGAACCCAAGGAGCAAGGCAACACTGACCCTGGCACCGGATGGCAACAGACCGAGATAACTCTCCCAGGGAAATCCCTAGAACGCTAGGGGTGGATCTAAGCACAGTGGAATATATAGATGTGAGATGTAGGCAACCAGTGTCCCCTCTACTGAGGATGGTACAACGCAACGCTGGCTCTTGAGCCCGAGGCTCCTGCAGATAGGAATATGCACAACCCTACCTGGAACGTCCAGGCACGCAAAGGGTCAATAGGTAACGCCCTGTGATATACTGCAACTCCCCAAGGGAGTGAGCCCAGCGATGTAAGAGAGGTGGACACAGAGAGATCAGAGTAACACAGTCAGTGCTATAAATACTGTACCGGTACTTCGTGTGTGCACTCCGCCAACGGCGGTATGGAGAATAGCTACAGCACGAATGATTAGCTAACGGTCGACAGAGAAATAGCGCCACGCAGTACAACTGAGTAGCGTAACAGCAAGCTACCGCAAGTATAGCGAGAGCGAAACGGAGACCACCAGGCGATATGCTACAAACGCAAGGCATAGTGTGATAAAGGCAGGACACAGAGTAGACTCGTAGCCAGGTATGGTCAGACACAGAACGGATACTCAGCCAGGTACAGTTGGTAACAGAAGTGGGTTCTCAGCCATATACAGTCGGTAACGGAAGTGGGTTGTCAGCCAGACCAGACTACTTCGACTACTTCTGTAGTCGAAGAACAGCAAACTCAGGAACATCGTCAGGCAGGCAAGGTCATACACGATCAGCAATAATGGAGCAAAATGCAGGAACTAGTACACCACGAAAGGGCACCATAACGTGGAAATGACAGGGTATATAAAGGCCATCACTGGGCGGCGACAAAAGTACTAGCCAATCGGCAAGAGGTAATGCAAACTAGCAGTCAGAATGTCGCCACCCGCAGACAGAGCACGGGCACCGAGATAGTTTGTTGGACATTATTAAACTAGCATACCTCCAAACATTTCAAATGGCCAAAGAGGGACACTTGTTTTAAGCGGTTTAGTTGTGGATGCAGCTGGTGCGTGAGGCATTACCGTTAGACTGTAGTTTATTTCATGACCTATTGACGCCTCTTTTTGTAACCGAGTAACTGATTTAGAGCAAGGCCAGAGCGTTTTATTTGCGCAGACTAATTTGTACACACACATACTGACTCACCTAATTCAGAGAACAGCCAGCAGGAATGAAGCTGGATCACAGCTGCATGTCTGTTCTCAGTCACAAAAGATTTTGGGGTATTTGGGATGAATTTCCTTCCCCCTTAAAACATTCCCAGACTCCCCTAACACAGAGAACAGACAGCTCAGGAAGGAACTTGGATCACCTGACTGTCTCACTCAAAAAACGATTTTGGGATACTTTGGGTAAATCTGCTTTCTCCCTTCACACTCTCCAAGAGTCCCCCAGACTTCCCTAACACAGAGAGAAAATACCTTCTCAAAAGACTCATTAATCTAGACTGCAACTTCACATTGTTTGCCTATCATAACTAACTCAGAAAATACAGTGATTTCTTTATCTCTCACAAGCACAGAATAACATGCTATGGGAATCTGAACCCCTTTTTATATTATCCCTGCGTGAAAAGAATGGAAACTTGCCACATGGGGGTTTATTTAAATGTAATGAGCTAGGTGAAAAAATGTGTAAAATCTGTACTTTCCGTTAGCAATTTCCCTCTCAGCCAGAAAGGACATTTTTTCCCCTTTTCACTTTAGACGTGAAAAATGTCACCCATCCCTAGTCCCAACTCTCATAGATGGTGGCAACAATGGCAACTATGCACATCCCTCCTATTCCTCCTCCTCCTCAGTGCTGCTATTTCTACATGAGCCATATACTTCTCTGTCTTGTGTGTTTTTTCCACTTCTGATACATTATACTTGGATGGTATTAGATGTTGGTTTATGGAATTTCTTTATAACTTTCACAAAATCTGATTAGTCAGAGAGCTTCTGATCACGCTTTGGCACAAATTCATAAATGATACATTAAAAGCAGGGGTCCGGCAATTAGCAAGAATGTATTCCTCATTACATGCAATGCATTACTATGCAAGGATCTTGCTCAGAACATGCTAATGTCTCATTCACCAGCTGGCTCATATTTGTGCTGTCCTTGTTGTAAGAATCATCAGCCATTTTCTTCATTGTGTAATAAATATATTAGTGGGAGTGACTCACTTATTCCTGCACCTTCACAACTTACCAGCAAGGTGGCCTTCTGAAAACGTCAGCAGCTCACATAAGTAACATATAAGCTGCCATAAACCATGTGACAAACAAGCCCCCTCCAAATTCTTCTATTTAAGCACTGTGTACTTGCTAATGGCCTTAACCTTCTCATGCAATGTGGAGTTCCATCTGGTAGAGCCTCCATTTTAAGCTGGTAAGGTGGCAAGAGGTTACCTTCTTGTATGAAATATAATGTATTGTGAGAACTATAGGACTAAATGTGCTAAAATGTGCACATATTTTGTGAATGATATTTAACATTTTTGAGGGTGTCAGATTCTGTGAGGAATGAAGTAACAATTAGGTTTAGGGCTTGGTCAAAGCAGTGTCCATGCACCATATCTGCTACTATATTGGAACCATTGTCAACAGACACAAAAACAGCTTTCAAGCAGCATGGTTCAAGACATTTGTCTATGACCTTCTGCAATTGCTTTACTATATTTACAGCTTTATGAGTTTACCTCTCAAACTTCTATATGTATAAAGAGGCATGCAATGGTTTAGGCTACACTGATGCTGGCCTTTACAACTAGTGCTAGAGACAGCATTGGCAGTGACCTGATTCTGCATTCTGCTTCTACACACTAATGGAAATGATATCCAATGAGTAGGGCTGTCCAAAAAATGTATTTTTTTTTCAGTGCAATGTTTGGCATAAAAATGGCAATTTATCACCTTTCCCGTGAAAATTCCTGCATCTTGGTGAAGCCTAAAATGTTCTCCTTTTCTTTAACCCCCTGAAATTTTAATTGGAAACTTTTCCAGTTGACACAAGGATGGTGGTTGGGTTTAGACTCGCTAGTGCATTTCTATGGCTGGGAATCTGAGGTAAGTGTAGTCTTATGGCTGCTGTGGCTGGGGCTATGCTGGAAAGGGTATTATGTGTGGGTTTATGGGCCATGTGCCTTTTCTATGGTTGTGAAGAGATAAGGCTGGGGGTGGCAGTGTGTGGTTCTACAATTACAGTGGGGCACGTCTGGGGGAAGTTTGCGGTTCTATGTTTACCACGGGGCAAGGCTGGTGTACTGTGTGTTGTTCTATGTTAGTATGAGGCAAGGCTGGGGGAGCAATCCATGGTTCCATGGTTATCGTATGGCAAGGCTTGGGGGGCTGTGTATGTAGTTCTGTGGTTACCAGGAACTAGGCTGGGGAAATAGTGTGTTGTTTTATGGTCACCATGGGGCAATGTTAGCAGGACAAATGTGGGTCTATGGACTTTGTGAAGCAAGGCTGGAGGGACAGTGTGTGGTTCTATGGCTAAGATGGGTCTTGGTGGGAAAAAAAACAGAAAAATGCACTTTGAGTGGGAATTCCTGCCAAAGTCAAAAAAGTGCAGTTTGTGGCTGTCTATACTCTGGCCACTTGTCTAAATATGTGTGGTCAAGTAATGTTTCCAGCCCTGTGCTTACCACAATAACTGTTATACAACTCTGGCAAAGTCCTCTTTGAAACATAAGTGTGGTTTGGGATATGCCGGGGGGTGCAACAAATGACTTCAGATATCAGAATATGGCAGTGTGTAAACTATTTGGCAAGTTAGCCATTCCACAGATGAACATCTAGATTATTTGGATTATTTTTACATCTTTCTAAGAACTCTGTAATGCTGTTTGGCAGCACATAGAAGAAGTACTATGTAACTATATTTTTTTAACAACATGAGTACTGGTAGAAGAGACTCTTCTATAACCAATAATGATTTGCATTTGCACAACAGCAGTAGGAGATGTGTTTTATTGTTCCTGAAGAAAATGTCCTGCCCCATTCTCTGATACATCACTTAAATTATGTGCCCTTCTGCACTGTGACCTTCTCTGTTTTGCTTCTATTGCTGCTAATTATAGCACCTCTGATGTGCTGCCGATGTATCTTGAAATCATACCAGTGGTTGTACATTATTTGGGATCTCATGAAGGATGGGACTAGATGTGTTTGTGCTTTCCCACAGGAGTGCTATAAGTAAAAGCAATGTGATGTGCCAGGACCGCCACTGGTCCTTAAGGGTATAATAACTGGTAACGGTCCTGGCACATCACCGGCCCTTAAGGGGTTAAGTTTTGGTGAAGACTAGATGTTATGATTTTGGGTTTTAGAATGACTTTTTTTGTAGTGTACAATATTTATGCTCATGATGGATTGAGAATGATGAATTGTGAATCAATGAGATGCATACCTCGCTGGTCCTCAAAGAGTTATGTCAGCTGTGGAGTGAACAATGGTGGGTACGGGTTATGGGCTGCAAACCGTTAAACACGAGGGGGAATGATCAGTCCTAATTAAGTTTGCAAATGATAAGAGCTGCTTGCCTTGCCTTGTATAAATTTGAATTATAGGAGATGTTATATGATGTTTAGTAATGCGACCTGTGGACCTCTAAGGGTTGCAGATTGGTGAGTCTGCTTAGCAATAACACTATGTCACAGATGAGGAAAGAATCACTTGGAAATAAGAATACATGCATGCATAAAGACTATGTCAATGTGGCCCTGAGTATAGCATATAAAACTTCTTACAGAACCCAGTTATAAACTCAAAGTCCACCTTTGAATTACTCACATAGTCAATATAAAAGTAGAAATGACACTGATACATGTCACAAAAGTTCTCTCCAGCTAGTCCTCTGTACATCTTGATGATCTTGGCTTCCTCCACATCAAAAAGTAGGTTCACTAGAAGAATAAGCAGAGAGAAAGAGGACCTTTCATTGTGAACTACATTTTAAAATATAGTTGCACATGCAGTAAAATTCTACACACAAAATAAAATTAATATACAGGCACTTTAAACTATCTCAGCTGTATCCCCTATGATGTCTCAAGGGTTTCTAACAACACAAGTTAACCCGAAAGTTAACTTAGTTTTCCATTTGAGGTTTTGGTTGCATAGTTTGACCAAATATGTTCACTCTTGCCTGTCATGCCAAGACACCCAAATTTAGGCAGGTGGTGACCAATGCATTGTACCATGTCATATGGCCTACAATTTGCTCCATATTAGAATCTCAAGCTATGCCTTTGTAGGCTTACAATGACCAGCTATTAGGGGATCACCTGCAGTGAGTGGTCAGGAATGTAAAACTTTGGGATTCATCCACCTTCTTAGAACACAATCCATACATGTAGAAGTCTGTCCCACTCGCTTCTATTTACTGCATAAAACTAGAATAATTAAACTTTCCAAAAGCTTTTGAAATAAATCCTTAACCGGTTGGATACTGGAGATACAATGCAATGCAGTGAAACATTCTTAATATTCAATGAGTTAATGGACATGGTGAAACCAAATAATTGAGATTTTTCAAGAACATTTGGAAAAAATTAACACATAGTAATTTCAAATGAAAAAATGGAGAATTTACAAGAACCTTTGGAAAAAATGATCACATAGTAATTTCAAATGAAAATATTTTGAAAAAAACACACAACCCTTTGAGTGCCAGAGGGGTACACGCCACATTTTAAAATGACGTCTACATTTAAATGACTTAATGGCCCTTAGTATGTTTAACAGAATCACTCATCTAGGTGGGTGTACTTTGCAAAGCAGTCAGCAATATTTTTGTATATATTTTTGTATATTAGCTGTAGTTTTGCTTTTAGGTCTTTATTTAGTTTTTGCCTCCACATGAAAAACCATAGACCTATTCAGTCTTAATCCGATTAACTATAGATTAACTATAGAGTAAGAGCCCCACCCAGAATTCTAATGGGCCATAAAACCTTCTCAAGGTACTGACATGTCTTGTTTAGTGACAGACTACAGCAAAGTTAAAAAACAAACAGTAAATTCATATAATTGGCTTCTATATTTCTAAGGACGTTCTTATGTTATTATTGGTTGCGATAAACACCATGTTGCAAAATATATATATAATTACACCACTTCTGTATTGCCGAAACTTGTAAACTCCCTATGATGCATACAGGGTAATTGAACTGCCCTGCTAGGTGAAACTCCAGTAAATAATTTAAAATAAATGTCAATGTCACGGTAAATAAGACAGTCAGAAACTATAAATGTGGTGGAAACAACTGAATAACGTGCATGAATGAGTAATAATTTTATGCTTTATTGATAACAAATGTAAAGAACATATTCTAAAAACATATGACTGAATATTTTTATCAAATACAACACAACCTATGTAGTGGACACATCACAAGAAGCTCCACACCTGTTCTTAGAACACAGGAGACACACATATATAAGGGCACTTTGATACATTCTATACCCCGTCACATCAAAAGTTATCGCAATTATGATTAGTCAGTTGCAGGTTGTTGGCATTCATCGTGTTCCTTTCCAGCTTATGAAAGCTATAACATTTGTGCTAAAAGGAGTAATTATGGATTTTTAAGCTAAATGCTTTATCACCTCCTGGATTTAATGAGTCAGGACCTGTGTACATTTATTTAAATATTATTTTGCACCATTGATATTGGTCTTAGTTGTTTTTTTATTGGGTAGAGTTATTATTCTTTTTTGGTCTGTATTATTTTGTTATTCATTTGGCTAGTATATTTGTTTCATCTGCTAGGATGGATTTAAATCCTGACCTTAATTGTTGTTATTTTTGTCATTAATACTTTGTTGTATCTTTATTACTTTGATGGTGTCCCTCTTCCTCAGTGTCACTGTTCTGTCTGACATGCTTTGAGGAAGTCAATAAACACATGGGTCCTTTCATTTCCACAGTTGGGTGAAACCTGTTGAGAACATTTGATCACACATGATGATGCTATATTTATTTCCAGGACTGGAATGGTGCCATGGTAGACACTCAAAAATTGAGTCATTAACTACTGTTGGGACTTCATGTGAACCCTTGAGACATTTGAATTTTGTGTTATTGGAGAGTTAAACTGACTTGCTGTAGTGTGCCTGCTAATATATTTGATGCACTCTGCTACTCAGAGCATCTTTTAAAGATGAGTTTGGTGATTATCCCTTTCAGTGACAGAGGGGTACACAACGCATTTCTTTGCAATGTGTTGGGTACCCCTCTGGCACAGAAAGGGTTATATAAACAATTGGTAAATTTTATTTTAGAATGTGTCACACTTTGTTTACAGTCTTTCTAATTTTCCTTGTAATGTTGTAAATTATATACAAAAAAGAAAATAGGACAGAAATACAAGAGCCCTATGATTAAATTGTTTATCGAAACCTTCTATAAATGTAGTTTCGTCATATGAGCTGTAGTGGAAGCCAGTTCAATGTTTTTAATCGGATATCCCAAGCAAAAATAAAAAAACTAATCCCTACAATTTTATTAATATCAAACAAAGAAAAACATTTAAAAACTAATATAAATGTATGTATCCATGAGTGGTTATCTATGACCATCCAAGATAGGTGCTTTTGCTATACAAACAAAACAAACAAACATGTTGCAAATTACACTGCTCTGATCTTAAAGTAGCAGACACATTGTATATGGATATTTTATATTAGTTTTGAACTTGAAGTTTATTGTTTATTAATATTTTGTTATTATTTTTATTTATTGTGTATTCCCATTGGTTTGCGCCTAGTGATGCCAATGATTTATGTATACATTATAGACACGGAAGACTAACAAAATTGGGGAGATTATTTAAGGGATCACACTTTACATTGTGGAAAACAGAAATAATGGTGGAAATCAATATGGTTTTATGAGGCGTACAAAACAATATCTTGAGGAATGAACCTAGATAAAGATACAGTAGTCTATTTAGCCATAGCAAAAGACATCAGCGTCACACAGAACGTTGACCTATAAATTACCTGAATTACATGCTTTGGAAAACATTTGTTATTGGTAGAAAACTGATATAAAAATTGAGTGCAGTGTGTTGTAAACTTATTTTTCTAAAGCAGAGTTAAGAGTTGATACTGAGACCTCAGTGTTCAATACTTGGTTCACTTCTTTTAACATGTTTAATAATATATTGCAAGTTTGCGTATTTCAGCAAAATGTAAATGATCGTATCAAATCAAGTAAGATAATAAACTCTTAGCTGGATGTTTATTCTATACAGAAGGATTTGGTTAAGTTAAGAAATTGGAAAGGCAAATGGCATCTGAGAGTCAATCTAGAAAACCTAAAATTAAAAGTTGGGAAGTAGAAATATGCACACTACTTCTACTGACCATAAACTTAATGGGAACATTCTGTGGAAGTCATTGATGTACGTAAATCTAAAAGTACTTGTGAAATGCAAGTACTGATCACTGTCAAATAGCAGTCGCTGTAGTAAATGAAATACTATCACAAATAATAAATGTTGATAAAATAACTATTGTTAGGATCTCATCTAGACTATGCAGTACAGTTTTGTGTATCTGTTATTATGGGTGTTATTCTGGACTTAGCCACAAAACTGATAAAGAGAATGGGGGATGCCATTTTCTTAAACAATGTGAAACTTAAACAAATATTTGGTGATAGTTCAACAGTAGTCACTAAGATGGCATGAAACCTGAGGGAATGCACTTAAATATTTGGTGATACTTTAACAATAGTCTCTAATATGGCACCAGACCTGATGGAATACAATTAAACAAATATTTGAAGATAGTTCAACAATAATAATAACTAGTACTTCTATATCTCCTTTCTCCCAGTGGGACTCAAAGCACTTTCAGTGCACACTCTTGGAATTAACCAGATTGGCAGCTGAATAATAGATGTTGTTATTACCCAATCAATGGTACTCATTTATCTACCTCTGAAGGATGAAGAGCTGAGCTGACCCTGCCAGGAATCAAACCTGCAACCTTGCGGTTTGAGCAGTCTCTATAGTCATGGAATTAACCACTTAGCTTTCTCATAATTTAGTAAAATGAAAAGTTAATAGATTTCAAAACGCATGCACATGGGGCCATGTACATAAAAATTAGACATGAAAAGTCTAATGCAAACCAACTGCACCATAGGAGACAAATGGAAACTGACAAATTTCCCAGTGACTTAAAGGGGCTTTCAACCCCTTGAAGGCCAGAGATCTACACTGCATTGGAGACTCCTGTAGCATTCAAGGGGTCAAAAGCCACATTTAAATGAATGATACACCTTAGATTATGAATCATTTTGGGTCTGTGATTGGCTGTTACACATCTTTAAATACCAATCCATTTGGGTGACTCACTATCCCCCGACAAAGCCAGTAAGGCAACACTTATGGGGTTCTACCTCTAGGAGATCAGGACTGCCTCTGTTATATTTCAAACATGATTTAAAGGGATAGTAATATCTGTTTTCTGTAAGCTTTAATATTGTAGTCTTTTTGCTATAACTTTCATACTTTTAGTTTAATATTGATCAAGAGTTTCCCCCTCCCGCTCCTTTTAGCTACGTCAGCGCTCGGGCTGACAAACTTGGATTCCGGTCTGTGGACTGGATGGCTCATCTGGAGAGCTGAAATAGCAGTGCATACACAGCAAATTTTCATGACAACTGCCTACTGCCTCAAACCACGCACACTTTGGAGACCGTTGCCATGAAGATTTGCTGTCTATGCACTGCTATTTTGGCTCTCCAGATGAACCATCCGGTTCGCAGACTAGAATCCAAGTTTGTCAGCTAGATCACTGATGTAGCTAAAAGGGGCGGGAGGGGGAAACTTTAGATAGATATTACACTAAAAGTATGAAAGTTATAGCAAAAAGACATTGATTCTTTGCTTTATTTATTTTATAACTACAATATTAAAGCTTACAGAAAACAAGTATTACCATACCTTTAAGATTACTTGGTGGACTTTCACTTGAGATTTTATGTTATTGTCTATTACTTAGTTTTTTTTTGGCTCAATCACATGCACTATTGTGTGTGGATTACATTTTAGATTATTTTTCTACTTTAGCACTTTATATTCCTCCATGTTAGACCTTTGTGATATTATGTCAGTGGTTCTCAACTCTGGTCCTCGGGACCCACTAACAGGCCAGAATTTGATGATTTCCTTGTTAGAGCACAGGTGAGTTAATCAATGTGAATGAGCCTCTGATTACCACACCTGTGCTCTAGCAGAGAAATCCCTAAGTCCTTGCCTGTTAGTGGGTCCCGAGGACCGGAGTTGAGAACCACTGTGTTATATGATATATATGGTTGTGTAGCTTTAGTATATGTTATGTATTTATATGTAAGATTCTTTGTATAGACTTAGCTCATTGAGAGTAACTCCAAGTGCCATCCTGTTTTCTCCTTAATTTTATGGAATATCTTTGTTGATATGAATATGCCACTTTTGTACTTTTTTGTACTTTTGTACTTTTGAATAAAGCATTATGACTCTTTATATTTGTCTGTCTTGAAGAGTGTCTCACAATACAGGTTTTCTTTTTTGCATGACTAATCTATCATCTCTTATGTAATGGATTATTTACTGCATACTTAATTTGTATAAAATATTTAAAACCTAGAGTGCACCACACTACTGTAGTATATTTCTGGATGCTTGCACAGCTAGTGCAGGACAAGTTTCTGTATTTTCACTAATTATGCTTCATGTGTTTTTTTTCTCCACTTCTGCTACATATCGTTTGGTATTATAGGCTGGTGTATTTTTAACAATGTAAGTCTACAAACATTGCAGCTGGATAGACATGGCCTATAGTCATTACTGATATAACCAGCTGCATTGTAAACCAGCTCTGACTGCATGCTTCCTGATGGATAATTGTAGATTATATAAACGTAGTGTACTGATAATTTTAATTTTAGTAATGACAGGAGGCGAATATTTTGCATAAACTTCATTTACTGAACTCCATAGCAGCACAGATTTACCAATCAACCAATCAAAAAAGAGAAAGAAGATCTATATAAGACCCCTTCTGACTAACCCCTCCCTCTTTCTTTTCAAACATAAACAAGGAACTCCTAAACATCCAACAGGAAAGACAGTCTTCTTCATCCTGTAGTCCTTGACCCCTGACTTTGAAATCCTTCCAATGAACCGGCCATTAGGTAGCAATCACGCTTAAAGAAAAGAAAATGTGTGAAAGTATACGAACTCCATAATATTGAAGCAATTAATATCAAATATTGTAATTGTAAACAACATAACAATGAACATTCAATATATACATTTACATATCGTCACCCATGCTCTATCCCCAACTATAACCCTGCTAATTTTCAGCTGCCGATTTGGTTAATTCCGAGAGTGTGCGCTGAAAGCGCTTTGAGTCCCACTGGGAGAAAGGCGCTATATAAATACTAGTTATTATTATTATTATTATTATTATAAGTCTCAACCTCTCCAGGGCGGGAAGAAAAAGGGGGGAGGGAAAATATTTGCCTCCTGTTATTAATAAAATTAAGATTATCAGTACACTACGTTAGCATAATCTACAATTTTACCACATGACAGGAGGCTTCATATTTTGCAATTTTAATGCTGAGAAACCATCGAAAATGATGCATGAGAGGATTCCCTAAAGTAGAAAACCCGAAAGGTTTCCTCTCTCGACCAATCTGCAGAACGCATTATATCCGCTACCGAAGCTCCCGCAGATCGAGCACACGTCACAGCCGCTCCCCTGATGGAATGGGCGCCAAAAGATGTCTCAACCCCTGCCAGGGTAAGAACCTAATGAATCCATCTAGCTAATGTAGTCGTTGAAATGGGCTTATGAGGTCGGACATAAGAGACAAGCAGCTGACCATATTGCACCACTCGTAAAGGAGCTGTAACCTCCACATATCTAAGCAACACTCCAACCACACAAAGTTGAGGAGCCTCCCTAAAAAATGGGTAAAAAACTAAAGAAGAATCAGACTTTGTACGCCGATAGATAATAAAAGATACCCCCTCAGGCGAAACTGAAAATCCATCTACATCAAACGCTCTAACGTCTGACACCCTTCTAAAAGACACTAAACATAGAAGCAACGTCAGTTTAGCAGAAAGCTGACGCAATGACAAAAAATAATTCGTAGGCCAACGATGCAAAA
Source organism: Rhinophrynus dorsalis (assembly GCA_037306005.1). Taxonomy (NCBI): domain Eukaryota; kingdom Metazoa; phylum Chordata; class Amphibia; order Anura; family Rhinophrynidae; genus Rhinophrynus; species Rhinophrynus dorsalis. The sequence continues at coordinate 208,945,464 of CM074723.1, forward strand.
ACTGAAGGACAACGTTAACATCCCAAAATCGGTGGTATCTGGGCTTCGGAGGACAAGCCAACCGGATGCCCCTCATCAGACGACAGATCAATGGATCCCGACCTACCGGAACACCTGAGGACGGCACATGGGCCTCCAAAATGGCCGATCTTGTGACATTGATGGAACGATAAGAACGACCCAACGAAAAAAAGATCTGATAAGAAATTCAAGACCATAGGAACAGCCGCTGTAAAGGGATCGCAATCCCTCTCCACACACCAGCGAGACCATGAGTTTCATGCTGAAATGTAACTGCGTCTTGTACCAGGAGCCCGCGAGTCCCACAGAAGGTCCTTAGTTGTCTGCGATAGGCCCTCGACTGCCCAGGAACCCCTGAAAGAGTCCTGGCCACCAGAGATAGATGATCCTGCACCACCAATGGATGTGATTCCCCTCGAGGCCCGGTGAGGAGATGAGGAAGATACGGGAGTAGAAGAAGATCGTCGCAGGACAGATCCAGAAGATCCGGGTACCAGGGTTGACTCGGCCACCATGGGGCAATTAGTAAAAGCCTCATCCTCTGGCACCGTATGTGATGAACCACCCTCGCCAACATGGCGAACGGTAGAAACGCATATGCCCCCTGATCCGGGCAAACTTGCAGAAACGCATCCACCGGCAAGCAATTCAGATCCAGAAGCCAACTGTAATATCTCCGTATCTGGTAATTGATGCACGATGCGAAGAGATCTAGTTCCAGAGGTCCCCGCAGCTCTCAAAGTCTCTGAAACACGCTGACATCTAACTTCCAATCGCTGCTGTCCCGCCAATGGCGGGAGAACCAATCCGCAGAACAACTGGCAACACCTGGAAGATATTCTGCCCGCAACGAGATGTTGTGGTCGAAACAAAACCGATAAATGTCTTTCGTTGCTTCTGTGAGGTCTCGAGATCTGACTCCTCCCAACTTGTTGATGTATTGGACTGCTGAAATGTTGTCCATACGTAAGAGGATGCAACAATCTGAGCAATCCCTGGCTAGGCTGCAAACCGCAAAAGATCCCGCTATCAATTCCAAACAATTGATATGCAGTCCCAATTCATCTTGAGACCAAGGACCCCCTGTGAAGGCATCCACACAATCCGCTCCCCAGCCCCAAAGGCTGGCGTCCGATTCCACCACAAAATCTGGCGAGCGAACAAATATCACCCTGCCGTTCCAGGCTTGCATGTGGAGCAGCCATCACCGAAGTTCTATCTGAACTTCTGACGAAAGAACCACCTGATGATCGTATGAAAGGCCCGCGCAAAGATGACGGGCTTTCAAACGTTGCATTGCACTGTAGTGTAGAGGGCCTGGAAAAATCGCCTGAATGGAAGACGAAAGAAGACCCACAATGTGATCCAGAAGACGTAAGGATACCGAGGTCTGACGCAACACTTGGCGAATCTGTTTTCGAATAGCCACAATCTTGGGTTATGGAAGATGCAGAAGGCAGTGAACCGAATCTATTTCTAACCCCAGGAAATGTACCACCTGGGATGGATCCAATGCTGATTTGTCCCTGTTTACCACAAAACCCAGGGATTCTAGAAAACTTGCAATAAAAGTTGTTTGAGATAGCAGAAGTGAGACGTCGTTGCAAAAAATCAACAGATCATCTAGATAAATTAGACAGCGAATACCTTGAGCCCTGAAATGAGCTACCACCGGCTTCAGCAACTTCGTGAAACACCACGGAGCCGAACTAAGACCGAAAGGAAGGCACGTGAACTGACACATGCGATCCCGCCAACGGAATCTCAGGAACCATGGACACTCCTCTGCTACCAGAACAGAGAAATACGCATCCTTTAGATCCAGTCTCGTAAACCAATCGCCTTCAATCAAGAGGTCGCGTAAAAGATGAATACCCTCCATCTTGAAATGGCGGTACACTACAAATTCATTGAGTTTCCTCAAATTGATGACGGGACAGAAATCTCCCATCTTCTTCCGCAGCAAAAAAATGTTGCTGACGAAACCGCCAGCGTCCGGCGCGTACTGCAACGCGCCTTTGGAAAACAAAGCCCGAATCTCTGTGTCTATCAATAACCTGGCTTCTTTGGACACCCTGGCTACAGGAGGAGGAGACCTTTGAACAAGAGGAGAATGGAAATCTATCACGTAGCCTCTTACCGTCTGTAAAATCCAGGCGTCCATGGAAATCCACTCCCAGTTCTGAAAGAAAAGACAGAGTCTGCCTGCTGTTACTTTGAGACAAGGAAACGTGATGAGAACACTCACCGGAACTGAATTTGCCACGACCACGTCCCCGAGCTCCTCTGCTCCTCTCTGCACCTCGTTGAAAAGAGGTAGTCCGATACTGGGATGACGGGAAGAATGATGCTGATGGTGGATTCCCTCTGGGACCTGAAGACCAGAACCTGCTGGTGGCACGGCCCCGCTGCTGGCCAGCACATCCAAAAACACCTCTGTTGACAGATGGACGAAAAACTTGCTTTAAAGACGTCTGCGCCTTGTTGAGAGTTGTGAACAAGTTGACATGCTTCTTCAACTCCATAATAAAGTGTTCCCCAAATAGTAGACCCTTGGCTGCCGGGCCCAAATCCTTCGATCCCAAATCAGACAATTTTGCATCTATACACAGCAAAGCTGCCTTCCTGCGTTCTGTAGATAGGACAACGTTGGCATTTCCAAGCAAACAAATGGATCTCTGGGCCCATTCACAAATAGCTCCTGCCTCTAATGGAGAACCTTCTGATGTTGCCAGATCCATAAAATACAAAATCTTGGACAGCGGTACCAAACATCCAACAACTTGTCTTGCGCCGTCTTCAGACCTTTCTCTATACCTTTACGAGGATCCCGGCCTGACCTGTACATGAAGGTGAAGACCGAGGGGTCAAACTCTGGAGTGAGTGCAACCTTATCCAGGAGCGAAGGTCTGGGGCATTCAGCTCTCAATCGATTCCATACCTTCCCGCTCGAGAGGCTTACGTATCCAATAGTGAACATATTGTGCGAGATGATCCGGAAGGTTCCACTCAGATGACTTGGGGTGACGAAGGAACCTCAGGTCAAACAGAGGATTACCTTTAGAATCACATAGGAACTCTTCATCTGCCACGGCCGAATCACGAGAACCGGAAGGCACCCCAGAATCAGGTTGTCTTCTAAACCCGTGAGTCGTGGATGCTTCATGGGTGCTTTACCCGAAAGCCCTCTGGAGGCAGAAGCCGTCCCCTTCCAATATCGTTTAACAGCAAATAAATCCTCTCCTGAAGGCACCACTGAGCCCTCATGCCTTTCCTGCTCCACCCTGTCAGAAGAATGAAGTAGAATCCGATGAACGTTGGGAAAACATCCTTGCCAACTCCTTCTCAACTGAAGCCGCCACAGCCTCATTAATAATGGACTGGAAATCCTGAGAGTCCGCCATGACTAAAACAACCTACAGAAAAAGGAAAAGCATGTAAGTAGCTAACCCAGAGAAAGATAAACAAGGGGCCAACCGCCTGCATAGTACAACTGGGGCTCACCCAGTAGCCAATCCCAAACTGCCATCCCTAAAGGAAAGCCCAACTGTCCAGAAGCAGTATAATTAGAAGGGGGCTCACCCCAAACATACAAGGAATACAAATTCTTATAATGAATTGAAATTTTTTTTTTGTTATGTGCAGGACAACACCAGAAACAGCATAGTGTAAGCAATATGGGGCTCACCCCAGTTGCACCGCAGGGAGAAACCCCAGCATCAGAAAATAATGACCAAACTAATTATTAAGCGCCTATTAGAGTGCCAGTGCCATGCTGGGGCTCACCAAGCAACAGGAACAACCTTCCTGACACCAGTAAGCAACTGAGGGCTCACTCCAGAAATCCCCACATATGATGGGAATAGAGGAATGTTCTATGAATAGACGCACTGTAATAGACTTATGGGGGCTCACCCCTAACAGTTTCGTGAGTAGCTAGAGGGCTCACCCCTAATAATACTCTGAGTAGGTAACTTATGACCAGGACAATATATACATATGGGGTCTCACCCCTTAAGCAGTAGAGGCGCACTCCAAACTGAAGCCAGGGATAGTCACCGCAGAACTAGACAGGCCTGCGAAACCGGACCAATCCAGAAAGGCAACAGGCCAAAAGTGCTACTGCAGTACAACTGAATGGGAGTACCAAGATGGCCACCGAGAATTCCGCAATATCGCAAGAATTCCGGACGGTCATCCAATACCCCCGCCGCACCACGGTAACACCGCGGACCATTAAACTCCTATTCCCCAATGACAACGGAGCAAAAGTAAGAGAAAAAAAAAAAACACAAACACGTCCAAATGCAGAGCAGACCAAACTCGCCTAAGACACCCTCCGCTAGAGTAAGCAAGGGACAGCACTAAAGCCGCTCCCCGCGCAGCAAAAGCAAGATAACGCATCAATAGTCAGAAAAACCTAACAGGCATACATTCAAAATAAAGATTTTAATACACAACATAAATTAGACGTAATGAAAATACAGATGTACAGTAGTAAAACATAATACCAACATGTGATAAATGAATAGAAGCAAACACTCTGACCTGTGCACTTGTCTGGAGCAGCAAGGAAAGAGGGAGGGGTTAGTCAGAAGGGGTCTTATATAGATCTTCTTTCTCTTTTTTGATTGGTTATGTAAATCTGTGCTGCTATGGAGTTGAGTAAAGGAAGTTTATGCAAAATTTGAAGCCTCCTGTCATGTGGTAAAATTAAGGGTTTCCACAGCAGTAAGCACTAGTGCTGTCCAGACTTGCCAGCACTCAAGGGAATCATAATTTTGGCCCAGAATATAATTATCTGGAAAGTATGCTGTAGCCATCTCACATGTAGTGGGGCCACTCCTTGGAGATAGTCCGTGTTCATGTGCATCACTTACCAGACCATATCTTGTAGGAAATCCCACAGACATGTCAGTGCTACTCCGAGACACATTCATTGCTTTCTGTTTTGATTCTGTAATGATCTATGTGATAAACCTTTTGCTTTCTTCCTTCTCAATGCACTTTTATGAATACTGCTATTGCTACTTCTTCTAATCGTTACACATCTGACATGATGCAGGTTTGTCCCCCATTCAAACCAGTGGTTGTGCTTCAGGTGGGATCTCATGTGCCTTGATAAGATTCTTCTTCCCCCTGTTCACATGATTGTTACAGAGAGAAGTTAGTAACATATTTATCGTTTGGAGAGCTTGTGAAATCTCCATACTGTAGATTTCATAGACTGAGGGGTTCTTTAGGGACTACTGCTTTTTACATCATCATTACTACAGGGGCTGGATGTTGCAGTAGGTGGCAGTGGTGCTCCACCTTGAACAGCAGCAGAAAAACTCATAGATAGTGTTATTTATGTTGCCCTTCTATATTGCTGCTTAGTAAGAGAGTGACTGAGTGGGGGTTAGACTTTGAACAGTAAGCAGTAACAGTGATGGTTATGATGAATGAGATGATTGTGTCTAGAATCAGACTTTCCAGTAGATCTCTCAAAGAGTTTATATTTCGAGACTGTGCTACTTTTCATTGGTGGAAGGTTGAGCCTTTTCCTTTCCATTATCACTATTCCTCTCAGTCTCTATTTTTTCTGTATCATAAGAAGGAGATCTGAGAGTGGAGGGATGTGATCTACATCATCATTGACAGTTTCAGCATTAGAAGCATCATCTGCTTCATTCCTACTGCTTTCATATTCTTGTATGTTCTACAAAGTCTGAAAAAGTTTTTCAGCCGTTTTTCTTAGAAGTTTTAACAGAACATTGATCCCTAGCTTATTGCAATTATCATCTTTATTGTCTGCTATATTACATACCAGGACCGTGATGGGTCCTTATGTAGGTTTTACCATGACAGTCCTGGCACGTCATGGGTCCTTCCGCAAGTTTTCCCACCGGTTCTGGCATGTCATGGGTCCTTAAGGGGTTAAATTTAATGTAGTTAAGTGTAAAGTTATGCATTTTGGATGAACAAATCGTAATGCTACATTTGAACTTAATAGAATCATTCTAGGAGACTCATTGGTAGAGTGAGATCTGGGAGTCCTTGTAAAATGTAACATTGGAAACAGAGATCAGTGTCAAACTGCAGCAGCAAAAGCAAACAAAGTACTGTATCATAATTTTGCCGGTATACAAATTGTTGGTAAGACCTTATTTTGAATATGCAGGGCAATTTTGGGCATTAGATTTGAAAAGGCTATTGTAGAAATGGTGAGATTTTAGAGATTAAGAAAATGTAGGATTTAAAGTATGAAGAACATCTAGCCAATCTTCGTTTAGTTACTCTAGAGAAAAGATGCCTTGTTACATTGTATAAGTATATGCAAGGTCAATGCAAGGATCTCTGTAGTAAGCTTTTCATTTCCAAGGCCTGATCAAATCACTAGGGGCCATCCCTTAAAGGGATAGTAATACTTAAAATGAAAAAAAAAATGTTGTAGGGTTTATTCCCCTGAATAAAACAAGGGTACTCCCACTTCTGAAAGGTGTTTTATTCAAAAGTTATTACAGCTCAAAGTTGAATTCTTAGGTGCAATATCAAAGTGGCCTGAAATTGTACAGCAGTGTTTTTGTTACACCGGGCCACCAGAGCTGTCAATAGGATAACACCATGCTCTTTGAAAATCTTTAGCTGTAGAAAGCCAATTTCATCAATACTTAAATCAAAGTGATATTGATATAATTATTATTCAGTTCACTCAGAAATTGACAGAGTTCATTAATAGATCAATTTCAAATCATAAAGGTATTATCTGGGAAGCACAGCCATAGGTTCACATGCTCCTCAAATTCATGCACACAAAAACCTTCATGTTATTTCCACCAACCAAGGTATAAGCAAGCGTAGGTTGGGGCACAAGTGGCTCCCATGGGTACGCCTGTATGTTGCCTTTAAAATGTACATTACAATATAAAATAATAGTTAACACAAACAATAATAGATCAATTAGTGATGCATAATCAATATTTCTTACATCCAGGAATTCTATGCATGCTTGCATTCTGCAGTCACCAGGAACAGATGTGTACAAGGACCCCACATCCAGTGTAACTAGAAGGTAATCCCTACCCACAGCCAGATCCACAAATCTGCATATCACATCCCTAGTATCCTGGACATATGAGGGTAAAGAAAGCACAAAAGGTTTCAAGCGTATATCATTATACTACAGACATATTCCTTTACAAAACAAATTAATGAAACCACTGGTCTTCAAGGGGGGGTTTGATTTATAGACTTTTGGTATATATATATATATATATATATATATATATATATATATATATATATATATTCAAATTCCTTCTTAGAAATAAAAATGTTCTCCAAACCAATTAAAAAATACTTGAGATTGAATAATACCTGTAGGGTCCTTAGAAAGTCAATCCTAGCAGTTTAATATCCCTCCCTAACATGTTAATCCATCATCATAAAACTACATTACTGCTCTTATCAGAGGGCTTTATAATAATTTTGAGAGGACACCATGTCAGATACCAAATAGGCAGTCATCGATGCGGAAAGACAAAATGCATGAAAAGATTGCCACCAAACACAAACACATCTATATGTGAGAAAATATGGCAAGATAATGTCATCCATGCAAAGAAATAGTCACTTATGAATTTAAAATTTTATTAAATGGCGCTCATAACTAAAGAATAAGTGAAGTAATAACCCCGATACCAGACAGAAGCCAGAAAACAAGACAGGTGACAACCCTCGTGTGTGTTAAGCAGAGCGATGAAGATTTGGGCCACAAGGTGTTTAAAAAGTTTCCTTGTATGTGGGTCCACAAGATATTAGGCAGGGGTTCACATTCAGCCCACCACCCCATGTTTGACATGTCTGCTCTACATGTAAGCTTTGGGCCATCTCCCCCTCTTACCCACCCTGAATTACACCTTTGGTGGATACACAGGAAGGGGCAACACTACTTTTTAAGTGGTACATACATCTCTTGCCCTGATAGGAATACATTTAATATAATTCAGATGTGGGGAGGAAGTAGATATAGAAACAATCCAACTGCCTACAATAATAATTTAACAATTAGAAACTGGATATGCTAGAACTATAAATAATAATACCCTTAATATTATGTTCTGTAAATATGATGCAAGACAAATACAGAATATTACCCAGCTGCAAAATGTAATGGGGACAGTAGGAGTGGCTAAGGGTTTAAATGTGCACAGAGCACAAGAGTTTTCCATGCTCCAGATAATCGGCTGTAAAGGGTAAGTTCCCTTATCCTTATTAAAGTAGTAGCTTATGTGGAAATGTGTGACTTTACATAACTAGACACCAAAAAATAAGATGAGCATTTTATTGATGTTTTATTTATCTAACTAGTTGAAGAACCCGTTACACAGGCCAGAGTGCCACTGCCAGCCGGTCGCGGGGCAATCATGCGCAGTAGAGACTGCCCGTGCCGCGGCTGATACAGTGCCAGCCGGTCGCGATGCAGTCATGCTCAGTAGAGACTGCCTGCGTCGCGGCTGAGACAGAGCTGAACTCTCCTTCAGAGCTCCCCGCTCTGTATCAGCCTTGTCACTGGCAGTCTCTACTGTGCATGACTGCGTCGTTACACACCTTTTAGTGAATTATTATATATAGGATGTTTGCCTGTGTGCTTTAATGCTATGTTTGTATGTGTTTATGTGTGTGCAAATAATGCATTTTAACTGGTCCATATCTTTGCTATGCTTGCCAACACAGATGTGATGATTGTAGTTTATTTATAAAGTAATGTTTGCTTTTTTTTATTTGCAGAAGGTAGAATTCACTTCCTTAGTTGAGAGTACCAGCTCTTTAGATGCTTTACTTTAACCATTTGAGTACCACAGGTGTATGCATAACTATCTGGTACTCAGATAGTTAAATAGAGTAAACAGTACATGACATTGCAAAGTAATTCCAGAGCAACATACCATAGATCAAGATTACTGTTGCTACTTATTCAGAATCTTTTGTATATTAAATTGTGTTTCACCTGGCAATTAACTCCTTAAGGACCGGTGCTCACATGCGCAGCCGGCACTTGAGGACCACCAGGCTTTTTTTTTTTAAATTATGGTTCAGGGCTTCCGGAGTGGCGTGCAGCCCCGCCGGGAGCCCTGAACTCCATGCCGTGCCAGGACCGTCACTGGTCCTTAAGTGCCGAGCCACCTTGATGGTCCTGGCACTTCAGTGGTCCTTAAGGGGTTAATACTGTTGGGGAGATGCACTAAGGTGTGATAAAACAGTGATAATGAGGAGTTAACTTCAACATGTAACCTCCAACTTCTATGTTGTTCTACGGAGCCTATGCACTAAGATTTATCTCACTTGAGAAATCTTAGTGCTTAGGCTCCATAGAATAAATTAGGGATTGGAGAAGTCATATCACTGGAGAAGTTATCTCCTTTTTAAAGGGGATCTATCACCCAAGTACAAATGTTTGTTAAACGTTAGACTACCTAGCCATTAGGTGGAATGCTTGAATATATATATATTTTTTAATCGACTGTTGCCGAAAATTAACGTTTAAAGACTGCACTTCTGTATAGACTGTAGGTACAGCTCTATACCCGCAATCTGTAACTCTGCCTCCACTCCCCTCCCTCTATCCAGCCTCCTCCGATGACAGAGGCTTCTGTCTGTAAGCTGGAGCAGTCTCATTGGCAGAGATAGATATCTAGCCAATAAGATCGCTTCAGCCTATAGACAAAAGCCTCCATCATCAGAGGAGGCTGGCTAGAGAGAGGGGAGTGGAGGCAAAGTTACAGACTGGGGTTATAGAGCTGTACCCAAAATACAGAAGTGCAGTCTTTAAACTTTATTTTTGGCAACAGACAATTAAAATGAAATATATTTTCAAGAATTCCACCTAATGGCTAGGTAATCTAACATTTAACAAACATTTGTACTGGAGTGATAGATCCCCTTTAACACTGCTTTTATAACACCTTAGTGCATAACCCCTGTGTGTTGGGAACTAACAGATGAGTCACAGACAGAAGAGCAATGGCACAAGGGAAACAGCTCAGAGGCCTCCATTGTAATCTAAATCAATTGGTTTAATACCTCTCTAGACTTTCTTTAGACTGTACAGATTGAATGGAAAGACATAGTAATATTCTATTTGAACTTTTAGCATTTTTCCTCTATCGTACAAAGGGTTAAATATACATACAAATGAATGTCTCAATTATTTTTTTCTAAACTAATCCTTTCATTTCTATTTGGGATAGATCTCTCATAGCTTCACCATGGAAGCCATATGTGCTGCAAATAACCATTTTACTGTAGATCTTGTGAAACATTTTAAGAGTGATGGAAATTTATTGATGTCCCCACTTAGTATATTCACTACTATGGCAATGCTGTGGATTGGGGCTGGAGGTAAAACTGCAAGCCAAATGAAAAAGGTAACAGTATATACTTTTATGCTTTTCCTGATTATTATCAAACAAAAATAAATAGTGATAAGAGATATTTTTGGGGAACATTGGCCCTTCCAGCCAAATGTCTAAAAATCAACTGCACATTGTAGAAAAACACAAGGTAACATTTAACCTTTTGAGCTCTAGAGTGGTACGCAACGCACTGCAAAGCAATGCGTTGCATACTACTCTGGCACTCAAAGGATTAATATTTAGAAACGCCTTATCCTTGGAAGTTATATACTATTTGATCTTTATATATCATGTTATTTTAAAGTAACAGCCAACCTCCTTTTTGACTTTACATATTTTACAAGTACATAATATGTAATGTCAAATTGCCTATACTTTTCCTTTTCACGTATTTTGCTATATTTTTATTTCTGAATATCTTATTCCCGAGAGATTTCTCTCAGGACCTGGTAGAGTAATGAGAGTGATACAATGTAATACTATCCCTGAAGCAGAAAAAACTGTCTATTAAAAATAGAATACAGAGCACTCAGTGCTGCAGGGATAGTTTTGCATTTTAAAGGTATCTCTGCTTTCATAGTCTCGACATCAAGAAAACTCACTGTCAGTGTGTAAAAAATAGACAAAAAAATTAAAAATATATAAAAACTATAGGCAATTTGGCTTTACATGTTATGCATGTGCAGAATATGTAAAGTCAAAAAGGAGTTTGAGTTTGACTTTTTTTTTTTTTTTAAGATTTCAAACTATCTTTATTGAAGAGATATAAAAATACAGAAGGCACAGAAAGATGTACAGGTCAATAAGATGAGATACATAAGATATAGTCCATATAATATGACAAAACACTGCTGAAAGGCAGGCTAGCGGACAGGAAGAATAAAAGAAAAAGGAGAAGAAAGAAGAAGAGAAACAAAAAAAAAGGAAAGGAAAAAGACAGTAGGTAAGAAGGGGAGAAAGGGCAGGGAGAAAAGGGGGGGGGGGAGAGGAGAAAAGAAAGAAAGAAGGAAGAAGAAAGGGGGGGAGTGGGGAAGGGAGGATGGGAAGAGGGTGTCTGGGAACACAAGTACCAACAGCAGGTGTCTATTACTATGAGGAACTCCATATACAAGCGGGAAATGGATCTAAGTGGGTCTAGAGAGAGTCTCCTATACAGGTATTTGAATGTAGCAAATACATACTTAGTCGGGGTAGTATAAGTAGCATATGGCAGTGTGAGGCAGGGACTCTACAAATTAAGTAGTAGGAAGGGTAGAGTGTAGAAGTGTTGCTTCCTCGGGGTCCCTACCTCTGGAGATCAGAGTCAAATGGAGCAAGGTAAGTTGGTCACGAGTAGCATTAAGGCATTCTTGGACCATTGGCGAGACCACCGTCTCGCCAGTGTCGAGGGATTAGACTTTTGGCTGCATTAAGCATTGTGAGGAGGGCTCGTTTACGAAAAAGGGGAGGGAAGGGAGGTGGAGGTAGAAAAGTATGTGCCAGAGTTATCTAGTCAGGGAGATGTGGAGAATAGAGTCAATGAGATCCAAGCAAGCTTTCCAGGAACAGGTGATCTTTGTATAGGACCACCAAATATGAGATGGAGATCCAGGCTTCAAGAGGCATCTCCAACACAATGGAGAAATAGACTTATTCATAGCATGTAGTTTGGTAGGAGTATAGTACCAGCTCATAAGGAACTTGTAGTGGACATCTAAAGTCATCATAGAGATGGAGGCAGAAGCAGCAGTGAGCCATATGGAATCCCAGTGTTCCTGGTGAAGGGTGTCACCCGTTTCAATCTCCCAGGCCAAAGCATAAGATGGTTTCACAGAAGGGTGGGGGGGTAAGAGAGAATAGAATATAGTCGTCCAAGGACGCCCTTGGGATGGGCCCGAGAGGAGAGTAAGAGTTCAAATGGAGAAAGACACCAGGAGAACCAACTAGGCTTCATCAATCGAGAGTCTAAAAAGTGCTTGATTCGAAGATAATTCCAATACTCATCTTCAGATAAACCTAGGCGAGAACTTAAAGTAGCAAAATCAACAACTTTGCCATATGCTATATAATCCGATATGAGCACTGCAGTGGAAGTAGACCAAGACTGAAAATCCCTGGATGGAAGAGAGTATGGGGAGACTGCAGCAGAGAAGTCGGGGGAGGCTCTGGGGGGAAAAGAACAAAACGATTGGCTTTTATTTCAGTTAAGTATAGTGGCTGAGACAACAGAAATGATAGGATGTAGCTCCAATTGCGGAGACCGGACAGTTGCCGGAACAGAAACCTCTACAAGAGGGTCTGCTGGGGGGATAGCATTACGCTCCATAAAAAACCATTGTTTCGAAGTAGTGTTATGTATCCAGTCAAAAATAGTACATAAGATGGCTGCCTGATGATATTTGCTAAGGGAGCTAAGTCCAAGAAAAAATGACGCAGGAAGTTGGCGGGGTAGCGTTTGGAATAGGTATAAGATTCTAGGGAGAACATTCATTTTCAACACATTAATGCGTCCTGACCAAAATAAGAGAAGGGGTTCCCACCTCTTTAAATCTTGGTAAATGGCTTTAAGCAAAGGACTAAAGTTTAAAGAGAAGATGTCTTCAAAATCTGTGGAGAGGTAAGTGCTTAAATATTTAATCGCAGACATAGATCAACGGAAAGGGAAGGAGTGTCGAAGGAAGTCTAGTAATCCTGTGGGGATGCGTCTGATTTGGACGCATTGATCTTATAATTGGAAAGATTGGAGAGATAGGATCCGCCAATGATACATTGAGAGAAGGGTCTAAGAGAGGTAGTTTGGCGTCCGAGTGATAAGAAGAAATGCTAGACTCTAAGGAGGGAGAATCAGCTGTCAGGGGAGGCAAATTGTAGAGTAGAGTAGAGAGACTGGAAATGTTCCGTTATAGCATCTGAATCATGAGTCACGGAGTAGGAGGTGGTTTTAATGCATGCAATATAATTTGTTGAACGTTTATGACGAAGTTGGCGTGAAAGGAGAAAGCCTACTTTGTTACCTTGTTCAAATATTTTCTGTCTAGTGCGCAAAAGCAACTTTTCTATGCGAAGTTGTAAGATAGCTTTCAACTGATGTCAGAGCGTAATTAGTTGGGCAAGAAACAAGGCGGATCCTGAAGATTTATGTATCACGGTTCCCGTGATTCCCTGTCAATCTTTTACTGTGTTACCTTTGCATTGGAGGAGGCTGATTGGCCCGCCCAGGATGTTCCTTTTTATACTGGCTCTTGGGCACTTGTCAGTTGCCCTTTCATGGTGTTCCTGATCCTGCGTCTCGTTGCTGAGTTCCAGTGTCTCCTGTGTACCGACCCGGCTTGTCTGACTACTCTTCTGATCCTGCTCCGTGATTGACCCGGTTTTGGCTGACGACCCTGCTCCGTGATTAACCCGGTTCTGGCTGACGACCCTGCTCCATGATTGACCCGGTTCTGGCTGACGACCCTGCTCCGTGATTGACCCGGTTCTGGCTGACGACCCTGCTCCGTGATTGCTCCGTTCTCCGGCTGATGTTCCTGCTACCATATCGATCCGGTTCCGGTTGACGTTCCTGTCCTATGTGCTGTTCCGGTGTTCCTGTGCAGCTTTGGTCGCTCCGGCGACATTCTGAACTGTTTGGTATCTCGCTGATCCTCTCTCTCTTCCGAGCTGTAGCCTGGGATTGCTTTCCCATCCGCTGTCTGCTGAGCTGTTCTCTGGACCAGATTAACCCATGCAGTGCCTGTTGTCTCCGGTTACGTGCATCATATATCGCTTGCCGAGCCTCTGGTTACCCTTTGAGCCTGCTACTCTTAGTGCCTTTAGACCAAGCCATACTATCACTTGCAGAGCACCGGAAGGGTGTCCTGGCTCTGGCTCACATACGCTCAGGGTGTACGTTATCTCCTGCACTTCTCAGTGCTCCGGCTCATTATAGCTTGTGCAGCAACCGTCTATCTTGGCATCCTCAGGGTGTCTGGGCACAATCCGGTTGGCATACGCAGGGTTACTACCAATTCACATTAAGTGCGATTCAGGTTCTGGTTACTTCAGCTCTAGAAGTAGCATTCCTCCTAAGCCCACGGTGGTGGTATTGGCTCAGCTCTGGGCAATAGGTGTGCTCCACTTTACTACCTTGAGAGTGGTTCAGTGAAGACACTTTACTCCTTTCTCACCATCCAGAGACTGTTATCATATCCTGGGCGTTGGCCAATCTAGGACTGAGTTACTCCAGTTGCTCCTGTTAACCCTTTGGGGTTATCCCCAGTCTATATATACATATATTCCTATCTTTGTATTGCACTTACTCTACTTGGTCTGTATTTGCCAATACTGATTATATCTGTGCTGGCCCCTAGGGGCACTGTTCTATTATCCTGTTTCAATAAAACTGTGTTTTTACTTCATACCCTGGTCTGAGTGTCAGAAAACCGTAACATTATGACGTGTTTCTAGCTGAGAAATAGCTTGGAGGAGGTCATTCAGCTTACGGTTATGCACAAGTTTTTTGTGTGAAGCTAGTTTAATGAATTCCCCCCGAATGACACTCTTTAAGGCAGCCAAAAACCGTCACATTAGAGACCCCACATTCTGAATTGTCAGTAATATAATTCTTAAGTGAGGTTTCGATAGCAAGTTTAACATCAGAAGAATTCAAAAGCGTCATATCCAGCCGCCAGAGGGGAGGTGGTGAAAAGGAAGAATGGGGGATGAAATGAAGAAGAATAGGAGCATGGTCAGACCATAAGATATGACCGATAGAGGCTGCCTCTGTTCTCAGTAGTAGAACCTGGGGTGTGAAGAAATAATCAATACGGGAATAGGCATTGTGAGGATGAGAGAGTAAAAAGTAAAATCCTTCCTATCTGGATGGCAAATTCTCCAGGGATCTATTAATCTGTGAGAGGAAAGAGAGAGATTCAGAGCTCTCGTGAGGAGGTCCCTGTGGAGCAATCTAGTAACACATGCAAGGGGGAATTGAGGTCACCACCAAGAATCAAATCCCCCTCTTTGAAAGTGGCTAATTTGTCTAAGAAAGCATGAAAGAAAGAGGATTGGGAGGTGTTAGGAGAGTAGAAGGTGGCCATAGTGATGTTGTGACCAGCTAAGGTTCCCTTGATCATAATAATTCAGCCATTAGAATCCCTAAGAATTGATTTGCAAAGGGAAGATGCCTATGAATAAGAATAGATACTCCATTGTGTTTAGAGGACACTGAGCTGAGGAAAGCCTGAGCATAGAACCAATTAGTGAGAGGTAATTCTCTCGTACGAGTGAAATGAGTTTCTTGGATCATTACCACATCCCCTCTAAGTCTATGGAATTCGTGAAGAGCTAAGGACTTCTTCGCAGGGGAGTTGACACTCTTAACGTTATGAGAAACGAGGCTTATGGATGTCAAGGAAGGTCGTCTAAGAGGCGAGGGAGCAACAGGTTGGGGAGGTGATTGAATAATACCATCAGTCATTATCTAAGAAATTGGATGGTACCAGTGGTGTTCCAAGACTATACTGGAGGCACTTGGTCCAGAAGGAGGGGGATGGGAGGGGAGGGGAGGGGAGAAAGGGAGAGGGAAAGAAGAAAGGGGGGGTTAAAGGGAAGGAAGGAGAGGGAGCAGAGTAAAAAAGAAAAGTGGGGAGAAGAAACAGGAAATAGCAAAGAAGGCTCATCTCGGGACGGCCAGGGATCCAATGATCTCCTGTGCCCAAGAAAAAAGAGGGCAGGGAGCCAAAAGAGGGAACGTGAAGAGAAAAAGAAGTAGTAAAAGATGTAGTACAAAACAAAAGTCTGATGGATTGAACAATAAAGAGAATGAGATAAAGATAAGAGAAGAACCAAATGTAATTGAGAGTGGTCCCAGGGATGGTCTGACACTGACATATTAACATGGATTTTAAAGAAAGAAATGAAGGTTATATGTGAACAATTCCTCTGAAAACGGGAACAGGAACAATGGAACAATCTATTGGCACAATGCTACACAGCAATAAAAAGCACATTGGAGAATAGCATCAGTAGTGAAATACAGTAAAATAAGTAGGAATAGGGAGTGCAAACCAGGAAGGATGAAATCGAGGGAGAGTTATACACAAAAAGAGGAGGAGGGGGGTCTCCACGTAGAAATAGGGAGAGATGTCTTAGTCAGGAGATAAAACAACATAGCGAAGGACAAATCAGTCCAAAATAATTGAGCGTGAAGCCTGGAATGAAGCAACATAGTAGAAGATGTCTCTATGAATAATTTGTGAAGGGGGGGTGAGGAGAAAGAGAGAGGGAGCCCCCACTCTTACTCCTAAGGGTGGAAAGCTTTAGGGTAATAAACTGACCAAATGAGGGCCTATATCGTGGATAACATCGCTCCAAACTTCACACAATAATCTGCAAATGTTAATATACTGTAAAATTCACTGGATGTGCTTAAAAGAACAATAGTGAGCCATCAAGTACCCAGATGACAGGGTATGTGAGCCAAAGACTACAGTATTGGGAGGCAGGGCATGGGGGCGAAAAAGGAGGCAACCATTACCCCTAATATAAAAAAAAAAGGGAACAAGTGGATTGTGGCACAGAAGAGTTATGGTTCATATAGGGGAGCGGGGTAGCTGCAATACTGGGGGGACTCAGTGCCTTCATATAGAACACAACAGTTCTGGCATGGAAGTAACCATGAGAGCATAACAAAATACAGGATACTGCGGCTGATATGGTGCATAATAATGGTACAATAACTCATGTATAGTTAACATTACAATGAACCTAAACAAACAGTAGAGGGAAAAGTATGGTCTTGGCATGAGTTGCACACAACTAACACTGTAAGTATCACAGTGCCTGTGATTCTCCTTTGTCACTCTCGCTCTGCTGAGTCGGTTTGACCTGCCCCTGGTGACCTTTTTATGCCTGGTCGTGGCGCCTGTCGGGTGCCTTTCGTGGTGTTTCTGAGCCAGTATTGCTGTTGCTGTGTTCCGGTGTTCCTGATTCCTGTGTACAGATTCGGCCTGTTGACTACACTTCTGTGTTCCTGCTCGTGATTGACCCGGCTTGACTGAGAACCACCTCCGTGATCCAACCCGGCTTGGCTGACGTTCCTGCTCGTGATTGACCCGGCTTGTATGAGTACCCGCTCCGTGATCTGACCCGGCCTGGCTGACTTCCTGTTCTGTGACCTGTACCGGCTGTTCCAGTGATCCATTTTGTTCTGGCTACCTGTTCCTGCTGTCGCCACAGCGACATTCTGACTTCAGCTGTGTTGGCCTACCAGGCGGATCATGTTTAACACTTGCAATGCCTAGTCTCCAGTGCTGAGTCTCCGTGCTTATTTT
Organism: Rhinophrynus dorsalis; assembly: GCA_037306005.1. NCBI lineage: Eukaryota > Metazoa > Chordata > Amphibia > Anura > Rhinophrynidae > Rhinophrynus > Rhinophrynus dorsalis. Next base: position 208,963,174 of record CM074723.1, read on the forward strand.
GCAGAGCTGTGCATCCTTTACTGAGCCATCCATACACTTGCAGAGCTATCCTTCTGTGCTGAGCCTTCAATTCTAGCTGCGACTTAACCCTTGTTGTGCTGCCGTCTCCTTTGCTGAGCCCACTTGCACCGGTATTGAGCCTAAGCTGGTATTTCGCTACTTCTGCGGGGCCGGCCACGTTATTCCCAGTCTGGTCGGCGGCTCACTGTTTCATCTGCAGAGTAGTCGAGTTGGTTACATACCCGGTAGAGGCGCTTCTGGCTCTTACACATACGGTGGTTTCTCCGGTTACGCCCGTGGGAGCTATTGGCTCAAGCTATTGCAGCTAAGGGTGGTCTCCGGTATATTCCGTGGGAGGCTATTGGCTTGATCTCACAGTATATTGTGGTCTCTGTTGTTACGCCCCATGGGGGCTACTGGCTCAAGCTCTTGCAGGTTGTCTTCGCTACACGCCCGTGGGGGCTAGAGGCTCATATTGCTCTGGTACAGTTGGTCTCCTTCTATACGCCTGTGGGGGCTATTTGCAAGCTCTTGCATCACAAGCTACCTCTGTTGAGATGCCCGTGGGGGCTACCGACTCACGCACTTGCAGAATTAAGTTGTATTTGCTGTTACGCCCGTGGGGGCTATTCAAGCAACTTTTCTGCAGATTCTATCTCTCAACTAGCACTGCTGAGCAGTTTCCCTATCTTAAGAACTTTAGGTGTTGCACCATCTACACCTATAACTGCTTCATTACCATTTTGGGCGTGCCAAACACCACAACAGAGACTGACTAATTATTGCTCTTAACCCTTTATTTGTCTCACTACTGTATGCCTGTCCTGTGACAGTATATGTTATAACTCTGTTTCTGTATACTGGGCCTGTGGGGGCATACCTGCATTATATTGCAACATTTGCTGTGGCCTGTAGAGGGCGATATTTCATATTTATTTTCATTTAATAAAACTGTGTTTTATTCTAACCTGCTGGTCTGAGTGTCAGTAAAACCGTTACAGTAAGTCCAAAATGGGAAGGGGGGGAGATGGGGGTAGGGAAAGGGGAAGGGTAGGGACAGGGGAGCAGGAGACATAGCTAGAGAAAGGGCCCCTCCATAAAGAAGGGGACCACTGTATACCCTGCGTCTTTGTACACTGTAATGCAAGTCAGGTGCAGGTATAGGAAAACACCAACGGGTGTTGATAAGAGCACAGTTACCGTTTATTAAAGTCACCCTGGTGTGACCTTAGCAAGAGGGCTTGCAGGAGTAGAGGAACTATCTTTTATTGGCTTCAGTTTACATGATACTTGCGACCAAGGCTCCTCCGATGGGGCCCACTCCATAGGGAAGGCAGATGGGGAGATTCCCTTCAAGGAGTCAGGAAGAAGATGTACATTGAGCGCTCCCAGGAAAGACGTGCAGTCTTCTTTGTAGCGCAAGATATGTGTAGATCCATTGTGTTGAACGACAAGAGCCATGGGGAAGCTCCAGCGGTACTTGACTTGATTCTTCTGCAGTTCAGAAGTGATGGGACAAAGAGGGGTGAGAATGGTGAGGGGGGAGAGATCCTGAAAGACCGCTATTTCATGACCATCAAAGTTGATAGAGGATGAGTCTCGTGCTGCTCTGTAGATCAGTTCTTTATCCTGATAAGAGTGAAATTTTAGGATCACATCCCTTGGGGGATCCGAGGGAGGGTTCTTCAGTCGCAGCTCCCGGTGAGCGCGATCCAATTTAACAGAGGAGAAAGAGTCATTCCCCGTGATGTATTGAAATAGGCGAGTCATGGCCCACTGCTTCAGGGTCTCCTCTAATGTGCAGATTACACCATCTCTGTCTATTTTCCAGGTCATCTAGCTTCAAAGTCATGTCATTATTTTGTTTTTGTAAATAAGCATAATAGGTCAGATAGTTGTTCCTGAAGGAGGAGAGATGGGAAACCTCCATTTCAAGGGATTTGACTCGGGTCCCTATGCGTTTGATATCTTTACGAACCTCGTCGAGAGCCTCTTTCATGAACAGTTTCAGGTCTGATAGCAGTTGGGTAATGTCCCCTTTAGTAGAGGGTTCATCCGGATCTGGGGAGACCGAATCGTCTGAAGCTTGACTTAGCTCATCATAAGCAAGGGTGAGCGATAGTGTGGCTGCTCTCTGCTGGGTAGCAATCAACGCCATATTGGATCTTCCCATGCCACGCTGTCTGTCTGTTTTGGAAGCAAAGAAATGTTGTAGATCAAGGGTTTTTTTGCAGGTCTGTTGAGCACCATGATCCAGGACATATAAGGCATCAATGGCCAAAAATACAGGCAGAATTGTTTGGATAGCGAGCTAGCAAAGCAATAAAAGCATCCCTGGGGCCAGGAGCACACGGTTCAAGTGTCCATTTAGCCAGGCTGCCAGACCACGCCCCTTGACTATCACTTTAATTTGTCATGTTTAGTAGTATATATTGATGCCTGGCTTCCTTTTTAATTATATGTTCTTACCTTGAATCAGCTAGTTCAGTTTCTTTCTGATGTGACTGCCCTCTACATGACTCTGGAAAAACAGTCTGCCACTCAACAGTGTCTGCAACGGATCATAAAAACTCTATGAATGTGTCCCACTGGGCCATATGTACAATCCCCCTCCCCCACTGAAATTAATGAGAAAATGTAAATTATCTGCTATTATATCATTTGGTTGCTATAGAACTGTTACACTTTAACTTAGTGAGTAAGGCAGACCAGTATATTATCTGTACAGCTGAACTGCAGGAACAAGTTTGCACATGGCGTATGTACATATGCACAATACACACACACAATCACAGTAGATTGTATGTGCCTTTGCAGTTACAGCTGAGTATAGATGAGTAAAGATCATTTTTGCAGATTGGTGGTAGTGGGTACTCACATCACTGAAAGAGGAATGAAGAATGAACTAGAAGATACAACTAAAGAACAAACAGGGGAGGGCTGGCAATTTGTGGCCTGGAGGGCAGCTACAATCAAGTGGCCCAATTTTACTATTGTTCCAGCCCTCCCTCTTTTGTTAATTTTAAAATTGCCATTAACCCTTTGAGTGCCAGAGGGGTATGCCACGCATTGCTCAAAGGGTTAGTGTTGTGAAGTAAGGCAAGCGATACCACAGAGTTTACATTTGAAATGGGGTTACACTGTTGCAACTACAGAGCTTACAATGTAAGTAACGCTGCACTAGTGATACCATATAAATTACAAGAGAATGGGTTATGCTTCTAGTGTAGCTCCACTTGGATTGTAGCTCCATTTCAATTGTAAGCTCTGTGGTATCATGACTGTAGCTACATTTGTAGCAAAAAGAGGGAGTGGCCCACCAGCCCAGACTTATGACTGGCCCAGTGGGCCAGCCCTCCCCTGAGAACAAACAATTAAAGAAAATTAAAGCTGTCAGGTACAATAATTAAAATATACTTTTAGAATAAGAACAGTGGCGCTGTTGCTGCACGATCCTATGGACAACTCTGGTCCCGGGACCATAAATCTCCATAGGATGGTGTAGCAACAGCACCACTGTACAATTTCAGGCCACTGTGATATTGCACCTAAAAAATTCAACTTTGAAAATTAATAACTTTTGAATGAAACACCTTTCAGCAGTGGGAGTACTCTTGTTTTACTCAGGGGGATAAACCCTACAACATATTATTTTTACATTTTAAGTATATCTATCCCTTTAAATTTTTTTATGTATTGCTTTGGAGAAGTGAGAATATCCTATAATATAACAGACATGTATGTTTGTCTGATGCAATCACGCGCAGCAGAGACTGCACGAATGCACAGAACGCTACACGGCAGGTGTATTACTGTAGAACTACACCTCCCAGCTTTCTGTTTGTTCGGGCAGTCTCTGCTGCGTATGACTGTGCACTTTGGCCCGTGTACACTGGCTTTTACACTACTTGTGTGGATATGATTCAGCTTCAAAACATGGAACAAAAGTTAGGAAAGCAGGGTCCTAGGACAGGGAGCCAAAATCAAGGACTAATTGTAGAGATCTGAGATAACCAGCAGGGATGGGGATGGAATGGACTAAGTATTTTCCAGCTATATGTCAGCATTTTCCTGTAATACCTTACTCCATGCCTCTTTTCTTCTTGTCCTTCAGCTGTGGACAGGGGACTCCTCTTGGTGCATGCACTTTTTCTTTTAGCTTACCCCAAGGCCTTGTTAGGCCTGGCCAGCCCTAGGTCTCAGACTCCCTGGAGGCTTAAGCTCCTTTCTTATGCCTCCCATACATGGGTCACCGAATTGGAGGTCCACATAGCATTGGGGGTATGGTCATGGTGCTAGGTTGATTGGCCATGCTCTCTCTCTTCATGTTATCCTTGAATTTCACTTTGCAGGGAGCTGGTAGAATGCAGAACTGAAAATTTGGCTTTGACGCAGGGATATCATTGGAATGCATTGAAGAAATGACTGCACACAGAATGAGGGCTTTCAATTGTCTTCATTTGCATTATGAATTTAAGGAGGTCTGGCTGGAGAACGCTCCTACTCTTATTAAATACCTTTCCTTGAGAACTTATTTGTAGAGTGGTCCCTTCTAGGCTGCATCTCAGGTTCCTTTCAACAAGTTTTTGTTGATGTTGCTTTTTTTGCAGCCTCCAACAACTAACATGGAGCGTGACCCCATCCAAGTTTTACTGTATCCTAAGTCTATTTGGAAAGCTTATGACAGGTAATTCTTTCCCTTTTTATTATCTTAAAAGGAGTGGGAATTATGTGTTTCAGGCTCTGCAGTATATCACTGGATCTGGCCCAGTGCCCCCCTGGAAGTATTCATCAGTGTTTTGCCTATGACCAGGTTGCCATGGAAGAGAAGAACATCTGTTGATCATGCTGGATGGAATTGGCAGCTGAAGCCCCCTTCTACCTCTGCTGCCTCTGATATGTGACCTTGATTAAGCATGCGGTGGTCTTAGGCTTTCAGGAAACCTCACTTGGCTCATCCTATAAATGTCCAAGAGTGGCTGAACTGGATTAGGTATCTTCATCTGAAGATTTATTGTAGGGTCCCAATTATCAGTAGACTTCATGGGTTCTTTGGATGAAAAGGAATAGCAAGAAGATTTAACTGGGTTTGATTTTCAATTGATCAAACCTTTGATCTATAATTCCAGTGATCTAGCCCATGGACTGGATAATCTCCATAGCTTATTTTCACTTACCGGCTTTCCTCTACACCAAACATATCTCAGGTTCTACATCTCTCACCAGCACTAGGATTTCACTTTTCTTCCATTTGGAACTGCAACAGCACAGCACAGCACATACAAACGTTCACTTACTAATTATCATCTTATTTTGCATGGAGGGAATCAGGATTTACCACTATTTGGACAATATGCTACTTCTGTCCTAAGACTGGAAGCATATTTTACCTAATTGAAACTGGGTAATGCACCTATTAATAAGTTTGGGTTGGTTAATCAACCCAGAAAAAAATCTCAAACCATCTAGAAACATGTCATTTTTGGGAACACAATTTGATACAGACCACTTCCTTTAATAAAGAAACAATATCTTTCAAAATGTGTATGTCTGTTCAGATGAAACTCTCGTTGCACAGCCAGATAATGCATGAGACTTTCGGGCATGTTGTTCACTACCATACCTATGGTAAAATGGTAAGGTAGAAAATGAGACCACTACAGATCTCTCTGTCTCACCAATGGGCTAGCAGATTTGACTTTCAGAATCACATCTGTATACCTCCAAATGTCTTACAAGATTTAGCATGGTGGGAAAAAGGCAAAAATCTGAGCAGAGTCACAAACCCTGGATAATCCTCACGAATGTCAACAGGGCAGGTTGGGGAGCTATCTGGGAAGATCGTTCAACTCAAGGCAGGTGGCCATCTCTCTGCTCAAACGTGCAATCAAATATGTTAGAATTAAGAGCAGTGGCAAAAGCCACTCCAAAATCCTCAAAGAAAAACCACTAAAAATCAGAATGGACAACATTGCAGCAGTCTCCTATATTTAAATCAGGGTGGCACAAAAAGCCATCAACTCCTGGAAGAGGTGGGCCTATCCTGGATTTGGCCATGCTCCATGTTCTTCTTCTCACTTCAGTGTATATTCCAAGTCCATCAAGTCTACAAGTACATTTTCTGAGCTGCTCCCAACTGGATCCAGGAACCTGGGCTCTACATCCATCAGTCTTTTCTCAGATTATCCAGAAATGGGGCCAACCATCCATCGATTTGATGGCAGATCATCTGAATAGAAAGACTTAGAGATTTTACTGCAGAGCTTTATATCCCCAGAACCTGGGGGTAGGTACATTAGTTCAATGCTGGACGAAGGATTTTGCCTATATCTTTCCTCTGAATCTCAATATTCCATAGCTGTTGCTGAAAATCTGCATGGACAATGTGGAAGTGATAACAGTGATTCCATGCTGGCCAAGAAGACTGTGGTACCCTCTCCTTATAAATGGAAAGGAAATCCCATGGCTCCTTCCAATCTGTCTATATATGTCCTGCATCAGGGCCTAATTCCCCATCCTTCACCATATCTCCTCCATCTAGTGACCTGGAGTGACCAGGAAAATCTAATAAAAGAAGGGCTATCAGATGCAGCCATTTCTCTCCTTCTACATGCATGGAAACCTTCTATCTCCAACATATATTACAGGTTTTGGACTCTGTTCTGCTCTTGTACCTCAGTTCATGATTGTGATTCTCATAATCCACCTGTAACTCAACCTTTGGAACTTTCCACTGAAGGATAGAAGAAGTGCCTTAGTACCAGCTCCCTGAGAGTTCAAGTCTCAGCTCTCACTGACACAAGATGGCTATCTCAGGACATGGTCAGAAGATTCTTCAAATCTTCTTCCAGACTTCAAACACTTGTCAGAAACGTTGCTCCTAATTGGGATTTGCCACTTGTCCTTGAAGCTCTTTCCATGCATCCTTTGGAACCACTTCCTCAGATCTCAGTAGGACTGCTCAAAAACATAAAGACAACATTCTTAATCACCATCACTTCTGCCGGAAGGGTTTCAGAACTGCAAGCCCTTTCTACTGAACAACCATTTTTGGTCTTCTATCCTAACAAAGTTATCCTGTGACCAGTCTGGAAATTCTTGCCTATGGTAGTTTCCAGATTTCACCTTAGCCTTATTGCCTTCCTTTCATCAACAGACACCCAGCAGTTCTCAACTGGCAGAGTGCAAACTAGATGTGTTCAAATGCTTGAAAATGTACCTTTCCAGAACCCAAGAGTTCAGTAGACCAACCAGTCTTTTCTTTATCCCATCTGGACAAAGGAAAGGGAAACCTGCATCTAAATCCACCATAAGTAGATGGATTAACTCTTGCATCTCCAAAGCCTATACAGCAGTCTCAACAAAGGATATTTGCAGAGCAGCAACTTGGTCCTCTGTTTCCACAGTTGTTAACCCCTTAACGTCCATTTCCATGCCAGGACCGTCACGGCTGTCTAGCAGTTAAGGACCAGTGACTGTCCTGGCAAGTCAGGGAATTCAGGGCTCTCCGTGCAGCTGCATGCCCCTCTGGGAGCCCTGAATTGGATCAATAAAAATGAAAATGCCCCGTAGTCGTTAAGTGCCAGCCATGCTTGCAGGTCCTTAAGGGGTTAAACACAGACTTGATGTGATAGCTACTTCATCAACCTCTTTTGGACTTATGGTCCTAAACTCAATTTTTCACATAACACTTTTTCTATATCAGCTGATCGTGTATGGTATTTTTTGTACCTCCTTCCTTATAAGTTGGGTACTGTATCCCTTGGTGAATGCTGACATATCGTGGCCAGGAAATGAGAAAATTATTTCAGCTTACTGTTATTTTCTTTTCCCAGGCATGAATCTGTCAGCATTCAACACTTCCCTCCCTGCTGACTGATTTTTTTGACAGGCTTTTTACAAGATATGGAGTCTGGTATTCTGGAAAAATGTATAGCTTGAGAGTCTTTCTGTCCTTACAGCTGCAAACAGAATTGACCCCTTGGTGAGTGCTGACAGAACCATGGGCAGGAAAGAAAATAACAGTAAGCTGAAATAATTTTCTGTAGACTCACTGAGCTATCTAATGTGAATATAACATTTTAGAACTTACTAGAGTAAAGTATTTAGTCACATAAAACTCTTGTAGTGATATAACTAGATCCTACTTCACCCTGAATAAAAATTTAACCACATCCTATGGTCTGGAACAAGATTGTAAGACACATTCCAAAACAGGACTTATTTAAAATTCTGGAGCAAGCAAGAGTCACACAATCACACAGACCCATAGTACAACTCATCTCCAGATGGTCTCAGATCTTTGTGTGAAAGGAAAAGCAATTTGTTTGCAGTATCTGGGAGCTATTGCATCTTGATCCATGACCCCCATGATAACAGTTAACCCTCTGCCAGAGGCTACTGGCAGCCATCTGTGGTGATGTCAGTGGCTTCCACCTAATATAGGAAACTTGTCTAATTGTAAGGGGTGGCGGGGCAGTACAAAGCTTATTGGCCATCTTAGTTGCCAGACTCCATCACAACAACCCCCTGCCTGCATAAGTAGTTATGTATATCTACTTAAGAAAATGTTGCTGTTGAGGTCTTTTTTGTTCTTTGTTATATGTCAAGGGTATTTTCTGTACCAGGAAACAGTGGAAGGGTCTGGGGCATGGTCATGTAATGTATGAGGATGTCATTATGGGCTGTGGGCTCCAAGGGTACCTTCATTAGAGGAGCATCAAATGTGACTACATCAATGCCTGCTGCATATGCTCACTCTGCTTTCAACCCTTGATGAACTGGCATGAGAATGGTTAGATTTTTTCTTTAAACTCCTACTTTCTTTAAACCCCACACTTTGTATGTTATCAGCTATTATCATCTTTGGATAGGGAATCTGGCCAGTATTGATAATGGCCAGTCTTTATCCACTTTAGCTACAATACTAGATTTATTAATGATGTAAGTGTGTAATTGATTCATAAAAAGATGTTAAAATTAGAACGTAATTAATAAACTGTAAATATGTTTTTTCAGTTTAGGGAAAAAAAAGATAATTTTCTTTTTTGCCATGACCAGCATGATCTTTCATGTACAATGTAATTAATGTATTTATAAGCTGAAATATGGCATTAGACCAGCGATTCTTTGCTTCAGTCCTCTGGACATACAGACAGGTTACATTTTAAGGCTATCCCTGATTAAGCACAGGTAGAGCGATCATGAGGCCACCTGTGATCAATCAGCAATATCCTGAAACACTCGCCTGTTGTTGTGTCCTGATGACTGATGTTGAGAATCACTACATTAGACAAATTAGTTGTGTTCATAACCCCTTAAGGACCGGCGGCTGTGCGGCCGGCAGTTAAGGACCACAGGGAATTTTTTTTTGCCGAATGGAATCAGGGGTATCCAAATTTGTGCAGCGTGCATGATGTGCCAGGACCGTCATGGGTCCTTAAGAGAAGTTTTCCCATGACGTGCTGGACATGTCATGGGTCCTTAAGGGGTTAACTATTTAAAGACAAGAAGGGTGTGCAGAGCATTGCAAATTAATGGGTTGTACACTGCTCTGATTCTTAGAGGGTTAATTAGATCTAGTGCACATGGGCAACTTCATAGCAACAACTTTGTATCAAGATGTTGCAGCAACACAACTGCTTGCCACTGAAAATATCTGCAGCTGTAAAAGTCACCTATGTGACCTACCCCATAGAAAACAATTATGTATCTTCCAACTTGTTGCTGCAACAAAATTGATTCAACAAAATTGTCCATGTAATCTAGGCCTTAAGCAAGAAGTGGGAATGTGGTTGTCAGTTTAATATTTTCTTCATATTTGAAATCATAGGAAGTTACATTGACAGTAATTCTTGGTGCATTGACTAGCTGGGTGCAAGAAGATCTTCAATGCATTGCAAAGCATCCAAAAGGAAAATTATTGCCTATTGTAATGGTCACAGTTCCAGGCCAATCACATCTAATGTAATATATTACACACTTCAGAGTGTTGCACTTACATTCATAATGCATCAGCGATCCCCACATAGCCAAGAATCAGACAATAAAATAAATCAATTTCTAGTAATGTATTTGTGAAGATTCAAATGAAATGACACTATTCAAATACTTGTGAGGACAGTGGGTTTCACAGTAGACATAATGATAATAAAATATAGACAAAACAAGCTCCTCCTGATAATAACCCCAAAGAGGGAGTTATTATTAGCAAGTGAGTTCTTGAAATATCTTCACTTTTACACTTCAGTATTTTGTCTATTATCATCATCAGTCTTATTCCAGTGGATGCTAGATATTGTTTTTCAATATGTAGGATACGTCTTTAGCACCCATGAGCGTTAACATCTTTTATTACAAGACTAAATAACATAACATTTATCTGATTTTAACTGTGCTTCTCTCAGGCACTGCATTTAGGAAATGTGGAAGATGCTAATTCGGGGTTTAAAGAGCTCTTGACCCTTTTAAATAAGAATGATGACTACAAACTGAGTTCCGCAAATGCAATTTATGTTGAGAAGACCTCTGTGATCATTCAAGTAAGGATCCATTTTCATGAAGAATAGAGGATTTAGGATATGATATTAATTGTTAAGAAATTTAGTTTGACAAGACACATGTATCTAGTACAGCTAGCTAGGTAACATCTGGCTCTCCAACTGTTGGGGACAACAACTCCCATCATCCCCAGCCAGCTGATTGCTGGTAGAGAATTATGGGATTTGTAGTCTTTGACACCTGTAAAGCTAGTGGTTGGCTACCCCCAATAGAGATAAATGGATCATTTTACATGCATGTTGAGTTTCAGTAAACTAAACTGGATAATCCGCAACAATAGTTTCTATACACCCTTGCATCTTTACTGGAGTTAGCCTCCAATTCCAGCGGCTGCACTATGCAAGTATTACTAAAATTGTAATATTAGTAAAAAGCAATAGAAATGTCTTAATTCTGAGAACTCTATGCACACCTTTTAGGACCAGAAGATTGTACACTGCATGGCTTTGCAATGTGTTACTTACCCTTCTGGTGCTCAAAGGACTAATCATCTTTTTCCTTTAAAGAATTGCAATGCCAGTGAGACAAGTCAAATATGTTGCATTAATATATTAATAAGGAGAGTGCTAAAACTAATTTATCATGAGATAGCCCCAATATTCAAATACACCTAACTGTTATCTAAAACATACAGTAGCGAGGAGCCGGTTCCAAGGGGACAGTCAGCTCAAGTTGGGAGAGATAACAGTTCGGACAGTCACCACGGAATGTTGCATAACTAACCCGGGGAAGAATGCTCTTTTAAATCTATATAAATCCAGTGGTACCATTTTAATTTAATTTTAGTTACCTTTATAAGATATTATTTTGCTAATATAGATGTTTTTATATAGATATATTGATATCAAAGGGTTGCAGTCCATATATATGGATTATGTGTTGTATTTTTATATCATTAAAGAATTTGTAGATATATTCCTCGCTACTGTATGTTTTAGATAACAGTTAGAGGTATTTGAATATTGGGGCTATCTGATGAGAAATTAGTTTTAGCGCTCTCCTTATTAATATATTTATGTTTTGTTAGTTGATTGGAGGCACACGAGTCAGAGATTAGCAGCAGCTTGTGTTAAGAGCATGTCTCCTGTTTTCAATCTTAAGCCAAGATATTGGTAATGCATTAACCATTTTGGCGCCATTGTTTTCTCCATTTTTTTTCTGAAATATGTTGCATTATTCTATTTTTCTTCTAGGCATATATAGAAGCTTGTAAAATGTGGTATTTTTCAGAACCCCAAAAAGCAGATTTTATAAATAACCCGGAAGGTTCAGTTAAGCAGATTAATGACTGGGTGGAAGGAAAAACCGGAGGTAAATATAAATTTTCTTTTGACTGTCATCATATATAAAACACACATACACACATAAGAAAAAAAAACTGACCGTCTTTCCCTGGTTGAACACAGTTGTTTCCTGTATAGCTTTACATATTGTGAGCAGCAGTGGGCAACTGCCTCTCACTCAAAATGTGAGGCAAAACAACTGCAGTGTATGGAACAGAGAAAACATTTTCAGATTCTCATTGATTTAAATAATCTGTTTAACCTCTTGCTTTGCAATGTGTTGGGTACCTATCTAGTATTCAAGGGGTTTAAAAAGCCCCATTTAAATAAATGGAAATATTTATTTGTCCCATGTGCTGCATTTTATTTGCCCTAATTTGTCTCACGTTTTAAATCTCAAGTAAAGCGTTGCAATCATTTGTATTTACATAACTGAATTATTGAGTAATTTATATTTTCTTTTTACAAAAGGAAAGATTCGGAACTTGTTGCCAAGAAACTCAGTTGATAGTTTAACGAGACTTATTGTTGTGAATACGCTATACTTTGTGGGAAACTGGAGCAAACGCTTTCCTAAACAAAACACTAAAAATGCATCATTCACTTTGATCAATGTAAGTATTGCTTCTTTGAACTGCTCCAGTGGTTCACAGCATTTTTGATGCAATAGACCCTTTAGTTTGAATTGAGATCTCTGAGGAACCCTAACAATCAAAGGCTTTATCACACTTTGTTGCAATAATTAACCCTTTGAGTGCCAGAGGGGTATGTAACACATTGCTTTTGTGTACCCCTCTGGCACTCAAAGAATTAACCTAGTAGATTCTAGTGAGGTCTCCAATGCATTGCTTTGCAATGTGTTGAAAACCTCTCTAGCATACAAGGGGTTAACACAGAATCAGTAACATTGCTGAAAAATGTTCAGTGGTAGATGGAACCTTAAACTTCAGAATAATGTATCCGTTACAGTTTTTACAGTTACCAGCTAATGCTGCATTTTTCTTAAGGTGGGCTAGATTATAGTACTTAATGCAAGGGAAATCTATCAGAAGAAAAACTGCACTATGTGAGATGTTTTCACTCTGCCACTGAACTACACATACTTTGGGGCTGATGTACAAAGTAAGGGGTGTAATTCTGGAACAACAAAAATGAAGACACAGGCACACTCAATTATGGATTTCAATATTCTTTATTGAAAAGTATATAGCGTGATTATGATTGATGCTTTCACTAAAAATATAGAAATTCATACTTGATTGTACATATGTCTTCATTTTGTTATTTCACTTAGCCTGGCTGAAAGTCCAGTGATCACCTAGATAAACCACTTTGTTTTCAGTTATTGATTGATGGGTGTGTGGTGATTTAACACCTGCACCATAGGGAACAAATAAAAATTTACCAATCTGTCCATTCATTTGATTGGGCCTTTTAACCACTTGGATGTTAGAGAGGTCTTAACCCTTTGAGTGCCAGAGGTGTACACAACGTAGTGCAAAGCAATGCATTGTGTACCTCTTTGGCACTAAACTGGTTAAAGTGATAGTAATGTTTCACAAAAACAGTAGCTCCAATTAATCTTCATAGTATTTGAGCCATAGAGAGTGTTATTTCAATACTGTAAGAGTTGTAGTTCAAGAATAATTGAATGATAAAGTTTCCCTCTCCCACCCCTTTTACCTAGTGTAAGCCCCCCACTCCTCAGATGTTGAATCCAGTCCATAGACCAGACAGCTCACATCAAGGGTCACTCTCCTTACTGTGAGAACAATGAAAACCCTGCCCCTTGACAGATTTTTCAGCTTTTTCCCTTATCTTAATTGAAGATTGTCCTTCTCTGCAATCTACCTGGACACTCCCTACTGCTCTAAGCTGAGCAGTGTTACATCAGTAGAAGGGGTGGGAGGGGGATACTTTATCATTCAATTACTCTTGAACTACAACTCTAACAGAATTGAAATAACACTCTACAAGGCCCACATACTATGATGATTAATTAGAGCTGCTTTTATTATGAAACATTACTATCCCTTTAAAGGGATAGTAATGTTTCACAAAAACAGTGGCCCCAATTAATCTTCAGTGTATTTGGACCATTTAGAGTGTTATTTAAATACTGTCAGAGTTGTAGTTCAAGAGTAATTGAATGATAAAGTATCCCTTTCCCACCCCTTTTACCTAGGGTAGGCTGCCTCCCTGTGGAATCTGTTCCTGGGTCCAAACAGCTCACAGTAAGGGACAATCTTCTTACTGTGAACATATGGAAAACCTTGCCCCCCTTGACAGGTTTTTCCTTATGCTCACTGAAGATTGTCCCTCTCTGTGATCCATCCGGACAGTCTTACTACTCTGAGGTGAGCACTGTTTCATCAGTAAAAGGGCCGGGAGGGGGATACTTTATCATTCAATTACTCTTGAATTACAACTTTGACAGTTTTGAAATAATACTCTCCATGGCCTAAATACTATGAAGATTAATTGGAGCTGCTTTCATGTGAAACATTACTATCCCTTTAATGTATTGGACAGAAACATTGTCTCACTCACACACAGGAATTTTCTTTATTTCTCCCAACAGAGAGATCTTAAACGTCCTACCTGCTAAAGCAGCGGAGGCCTGTGGCTGGCAGTGTGAGCGTGTTCACAGAGAGAAATTTTTATAGTGCCCTGCAGCTCAGTATCAATTAGATTTTGGGATAGTCACTTTAGCCCACTGAATGCATTGGACACTTCTTTGGTTTTCAAAATGTTAACTGGTCTATCTGTGTGTCTCAGTAAGAGAGGGAGAGTAAAGAGTGCATGGGTGGTTCTGTGGATAAGTTTGTGGTTCTGAGGATACATGTGTGTTGTGTATGTGTGTAAATATATATACACAAAAACAGATATGCGGACCCTAGCAGCCAATGCTGCAGCCTTTCTTGGAGGAAAATGTTGAGTATGTAACCCTCATCTGTATTTGAGATTGACATGCCTGTGATAAAGAAAAAATATGTCAATAATTGTACCATGGAATTTTAGCAAAGGTGATTGGTCACATCCCAAACTGTCTTCTGGCTTTACCAGTGCCCCTCTCTGACCTTAACAGGGTTGGTGCAACATAATGATATTATTGCATCACACTGACCCAGCTGAGGTCAGGGTGTTACAACTTTGACTTTGAAGAAAAACACCTGTGGGCCAGATTAAGTTGGTCCATGGTTCAGATCTGGCCTGCAGGGCATATTTTGCCCACCTCTTCTCCATAATATACATTAATTAAAGATTCAAATGAAGGTTGAATAAGTAGTTTCTTCTTTCTCTTCATCAAAAAAAAAAACAAAAAAAAAAAAACAACAAAGCAGGCCTTCACCACAGCTGAAATTGAGACTTGATTAGGGCTTACACTGTTACTAGATACAGCTTTGTGAGATTAATAATAATAAAGAGAATAAAGAGTGCCCCCTTTTTGTTCCTTTTTTTTTGGATGAGTAGCATTGAAGTTTGCTAAGTGGAAGCACGGGGGCAACACCACACTGATCACATAGACCAGAGATGTGCAAGTTTAGTGCTCCAGGGTACCAACAGGCCAGGATTTAAGGATTTCTCTGATTAAGCACAGGTGAGTTAATTAGTGGTTCATTTATTTTTGACTCACTCACCTGTGCTTAATCAGGGAAATCCTTAAATCCTGGCCTGTTCGTGGCCCTTGAGGACTAAACTCAACTGTGACATAGACCATCACAGTAAATACTCCTGACCCCATGCAGTTGAACTGTGCATGTCACCCACTATCTCTTTTAATTTGGCTATTGTTCCTTCTTTTGCTGGTGCTTTAATTGACATTCAAACACAAATTCTGTCTAGGCACTTGAAGGTTGTGTATGTTTTGAAAACTTGCCATTTTCAATCATTGCAGTCATCTGCAGTCAGTCTCAAATGTGTACTTCCTCCCAGTCCCTTATTAATCAGAAATTAGAAAATAGAGTGCAGGGGAACCCCAGTAATGAACTATGTCATTAAATAATTTATTGAAAAGCTAAAAAATGTACTCAAAAACATCAGAAAATATATGGGCATGTCACAATTATTCAAGGCATACAGCTAATGGTACCTGACAATCACACAAAGGTACTGTTAGCTGGATCTATCCTGACACTTGAAGGGTGCATTTTCACATCAAGGGTGGCATTTTTCAGTCCTTGTGGACCTCTGCAGTCAGTCTTAGATCTGATTCCTTACAATTCCTCACTAACCATGCAACATTAAAAAAGAAACAATGCAGAGGAAACCCAATCATGCACAGTGGCTCAGTGGTTAGCACTGTTGCCTTGCAGCGCTGGCGTCCTGGGTTCAAATCCCACCAAGGACAACATCTGCAATGAGTTTGTATGTTCTCACTGTGTTTGCGTGGGGGTACTCCGGTTTCCTCCCACACTCCAAAAAAACATACTGATAGGTGAATTTAGATTGTAAGCCCCAATGGGGACAGGAACCAATAAGAGTGTAAAGCGCTGCAGAATCTGTGTGCACTATATAAATAAAGGATTATTGTTATGAACTGTGTCGTAAAACAATTTATAAAAAGCTAAAAATGCCCAAATATCAGCAAATACATGGGCACATCTCAATCACCCAGAATCAGAAGTTACTCAGTCTCCAGATATGGTGTCTGGTTTCCTCATAAAAAGGGATATTCATATGATCCTTTGTATCTGCCGTTCCATCTCAAGTACACTTCCTCCTGTACCAGAAGGTAATAGCCTCTTCCATCCAACGTATTTCATCTTTAGAAAGTGTGTATCCATTGATGAAACACATAGAGTGGGAAGAGGGGTTCAATCAACATCCAGGCAGCAAGGTGCAGCAGGAGTTCTGCATGAGACAGAACAGGGATTATATAGTATCCTGGGAATACCACTTTGGTGAACCAACCACAATTCCCTGAGAGTAACTAAACTATGCTGTGTAGGATTGAAATGTGTCCATATATTGGCTAACTTTTGGGAGTGTGCATCTATAGATAGATATATTTAGATATTATGTGTTCTTGTCAGGGTTGAAAAAATGTATTCCCATGGTGCCAGTGCCATAAAGACTGTCTTATGGGTACTTTTTCTGTTAATATGTAGGCAGAAAACCATGAAATGGAAAAAACTTAAAATTGTCTCAAAAATGCATAGCTGCTATTTTCACTAGGTCTCCTTAATCTTAAAGGGATAGTAATACTTAAAATGTCAAAAAAAAAAAAAAAAAAAAAAATGTTGCAGGTTTTATCTGCCTGAGTAAAACATGGGAACTCCCACTGCTGAAAGGTGTTTTATTAAAAAGTTCTTACAGCTCAAAGTTGAAATTTTTTAGGTGCAATATCACAGTGGCCTGAAATTGTTCAGTGGCGCTGTTGCTACACCATCCTATTGCGATTTATGGTCTACAGACCAGAGCTGTCCATAGGATGGAATAAAACACCTTTCAGCAGTGAGAGTACCCTTTTTGTTTACTCAGGGGGGTAACACTACAATATATATATATTTTTTTACATATTAAGTATTGCTAATCCTTTAAGCATGCACCTTGAACCTGCTATTGTAGTTCTTTTCTTCCTTCCGATTCAGTGATATGGGCACCCCCTACCTGCAGCCTTTGAGAACTGCCTTCAAATAAACTGTATATGAGAAAGATCATGAGAACACTTGGGAAGAATATACAATTTCCCAATTATTTAAATTGAGCCATTAACCATTTAAACGATAGTGAGGTCTCCAACACATTTCAGTATGTTTTAGACCGATCTTGCTCAAAGGGTTAAAACTCCCACTTAAAATCAATGGTTATTTACATTGGCTTCCAGTGGTGCAGTTGGGTTGCCCTGTGTTTGCCTTTATACATATCATCCCAATGTGATGGCGATCTCCATAGCAATTAAGGTGTTAAAAGTCCATTTAAATCAATGGGAATTTTTATCTACCCCCAATAGTGCAGTTGATTTGATCACTTTATACAAATATATCACATTTTTTTGTGACTAACAGTATGAGAAAACAGATGAGATACTGGAACTAATTGATGATATTGGTTGTTTTAGCAATGCAATGCATGGGAGACCTCTCTACCATTTATAGAGTTAACCCTCTGGCACTCAAAGAGTTAAATGCACTGGAATTCATATTTCTTCCCTATGAAATGGCTGGTTTTCTACAGAATTGTTTTAGTTTTATCTTTACACATATGGACCATAGTATAACCTCTTTTAATCTTTAACCCTTTAATACTTTAACCGCTGTGGCACTCAAAGGGTTTAGAACAATTAAGAAATGGTGCAATACTGTAAAAATAATTCATAATAACGGGTAATATAATATGTCTTACTATTATTTATGAAATGCCATATATATTTATTTTACTGTTCTGTATTAACTCAGAATCAGCAGGTAAACGTACCGATGATGTCCACAGACGGATCATTTAATACTCGTCACATACATCATGAAAAGGTGTCCATCCTGGAGCTACCCTATGGACAGTCACAGGAGATGAGCATGTTCATCATATTACCCAATAAGGCATCTGACATAACAAATGTGAGTATTATCTAAGCCTGATGGGGCAAAGGTTTTATTTTATTCAACATTTTTATTTTGGACATAACTTTCAATTGAAGCAGCTGAATTTTTACATTCTGAGTCGACTGGAAAGCTCTTCAAATCCTGCAAGATTTTACTAGAAATAGGTAGCGTTTCTAAGTACCAAACAGCTTAAAAGATGCATTTCTCCCATTTGGTGTTATGATAAACTTTAGTCAGACACACAGCCCAAACTAGCCTATGGAGTATCACAAAAACTACCAGGGAGTAATTCGGATCAGTAGAATTGCAGATATTTTGTCTAAAGTACAAAAAAACAAAACAAACAAGATCACTAATGGCCAAATGGAACTGGTGCACATGCTCAGTAGAGGGAATCTTACTATATGTAGGGTTATTTATTTAGGTTATGGTAGGTTTGGATCATGGGTAATGTGGCCTAGGCGCCTGTCTAGAGCCCGGTGACTTGGGGGAGGGGTGCCGGCCCAGCCAATAAAGCAGAAATGTTATGCAGCTGAACAGGACCTGAAGCCCTGAGTGTACCTGTTGGCAGCCCCACACTCACACGGACAATAGAAAGGTATGGATGCCAGTCCATTACCTTCCCAACATGTTGTTGCACCGGCAGACAATGCGAGAGGAGAGTTTTGTGAGGATGCTCCTTTCTCATTGGCTGGCTAGTGTGTGTGGCAAGTGGAAGTTAGAGACACTCAACTAGGAACGAGCCTGCAATACAAATTTGCAGGCACTATAGAAATGGTGTCCTACCCAGGGTGCAGTCTCTTTTAGCCCAGTAGTGCCTTTCACAAAGAGGAAATATCCTAAAGCAAATCATATTGGTCCTGCCCTAACAGGAGTCCAACCACAAAATGCCAGACAATTCCTCTCTGAACAAGACAAGCAGCCAACCCCAGCTGTACTTTTCGGCCTGGGTCTCGTCAGTGAGGTGTAACTGAGCTCTCTAGGCACTGGGAGCAAGGGGTCCAGTGCTGGATTCCCCTATTACCCTTGAGGTGACAAATCTCAAGGGTAACTTGCATATGTAAAGTGAAAGTCAGACACTCAACTAGGAACAAACCTGCAATACAAATTTGCAGGCTCTATAGGAATGGTGTCCTACCCAGGGTGCAGTCTCTTTTAGCTCACTAATGCCCTTCACAGAGAGGAAATATCCTTAAGCATGTCATATTGAACCTGCCCTAACAGCAGTCCAACCACAAAATGCCAGGCAGTTCCTCTCTGAACAAGAGAAGTAGCCAACCCCAGATGTATGTTTCAGCCTTATTGGGCCTCGTCAGTGAGGTGTAACTGATCTCTCTAGGCACTGTGACCAAGGGGTCCCAGGGTGCAGTATATTTTAGCCAGGCAGATCCTCTCTGAACAAGAGAAGCAGCCAACCCCAGATGTATGTTTTGACCTTGTTGGGCCAGTGCTGGATTCCCCTATTACCCTTGAGGTGACAAATCTCAAGGGTAATTTACATATGTAAAGTGGAAGTCAGAGACGCTCAACTAGGAACGAGCCTGCAATACAAATATGCAGGCTCTTTTGGACACCTTGCTCACAGTGCTTAGAGAGATCAGCTTCACCTCACTGACGAGGCCCAACAAGGCCGAAATGTACGTCTGGGGTTAGCTGCTTCTCTTGTTCAGAGAGGATCTGCCTGGCATTTTGTGGTTGGACTGCTGTAATGGTAGGACCAATATGGTGTGCTTTAGGATATTTCCTCTCTGTGAAAGGCACTAGTGGGCTAAAAGAGACTGCACCCTGGGTAGGCTACCATTCCTTTAGAGCCTGCAAATTTGTTTTGCAGGTTCATTCCTAGTTGAGCGTCTCTGAATTTTAATATACATATGCAAATTACCTTTGGGAGTCAACCCAAGGGTAATAGGGGGAATCCAGCATTGGACCCCTCGCTCACAGTGCTTAGAGATATCAGCTTCACCTCACTGACAAGGCCCAACAAGGCCAAAACGTACATCTGGGATTGGCTGCTTCTCTTGTTCAGAGAGGAACTGCCTGGCATTTCGTGGTTAGACTGCTGTAATGGTAGGACCAATACGATGTGCTTTAGGATATTTCCTCTCTGTGAAAGGCAGTAGTGGGCTAAAAGAGACTGCACCCTGGGTAGGATAACATTCCTATAGAGCCTATAGAACCTGCAGGTTCTTTCCTGGTTGAGCATCTCTGAGTTTTAATATACATAGTGCATGTGACAGCAGGGATGTCAGCAATGTTTCTAAGAGGAGCAGAGTGGACAGGCACTGAGACAGAGAACGCACAAGTCATTCCACTGGTGGGCTATCTTGGCTGAGTCAAAGAAGAAGTGAAGTGACAACACTGACAAGTGAGTTAGTTATGTTAGTGTTTAACCCTTTGATTGCCAGAGGGTTACGCCATGCATTACTTTGCAATGCATTGCGCACCATGCTGGCACTGGGACAGTTAAGGTACAGCCAATTGCCAATTTTAACACATTGTTTTATAGTTTGCTATTCTAATATGTCATAGTTAGGAAACTACTGTTCTTTTAGTATAAAAAAAATATTTTGGCTTTTATTAAATTGGGTCGTGTACATTTTCTAACCACAATAACAAAGGTTGAACCCAAGAAAGGTTTGCAATAGGTGGAGGGGGCCAAGCAGCAAGGGGTGGCCCAATTTGGGATTCTGCCTAGGGCCCTATGGGTACATTGATGGAATTTACATCTGAGGTGTTTATCCATTTGAGTGCCAGAGGGGTGAACAATGTATTGTAAAGCAATGCATTGCCCTCCCCTCTGGCAATCAAGGGGATAGAAACATTAACTGCACTCATTAAATTTGCTACTCGAATATGCGCTCATAGACCCCATCATACACTGCTGCCACCATAGTCTTGTTCCTCTGCTCACTACTAGTCACTGAATCCAACATACACTGCCCCTGTGTCAGATCTCTGTAACATTAAATGAGTTAAAATCCCCATTTAAAGCAACAGGACTTTTTTTATGTTATCCATGTGTGCAGATGGCTTACATCTAGAACTGCATTACTTTATGAAAAGTAGGGCAATTCTGGAACAAACCAACAACACCAATTTGAATATTTGAAAAACTATGTAAAATCAATAGCAACAAACTTTTTTAAAGCTACAGGTACGTTCTCACTCAAATGCACAAAAGCAAGGGAATGCAGATTACGTTCTTCTAATTTAAAGCTACATTTCCATGTGTTATATCAAGTTATATCATCAATAACATAATGATGAAGTAAAATGGCATAATCGATGAAAAGACAGTAGAAATGTTGCAGTGTCAGTCTTTCTGTTTGTGGAGATGTAATTGATGATGTAATTTGTGATGGCATATGTAATGTCATCAGTATGTAACTGATGATGTAATTTGTGATGTCATGTTTGACTGGGTGTGGAATTAATTGGAATAACATAACCTGCATTTCCTGGCTTTTGTACATGTGGGTGATAACATAACATTCTATTTATTTAAAGTTTTTTGCCATTGAAAATATTTTTAATTCAGCATATAGATCATGTGAAGGAAAAAGTATAGATTCTCACTAATATTGATTTTTTCTTGCAAAGTAGATCTTGTAGCTAGTCATAACAAGTGTTATCTTGTGTCATTTAACATGATTCATATAAAGAACACCATGGGAAGCTTACCATACCACAGTCAAAGGTCACCGACAAGAGCAAACCAAGGAGAAGCTTCCAGATGCCCAGAAACAATAAAACAGCAATGAGAAATGTTTGCTGACTATATCATTGCAATGATTTAACATGTACCTGTGAACCAGGCATGGGCTGGGAATGGAGTATCTGTGCAGGGTGGTGTATACTCATGCAAATCCACACTAATAGTGGGCCTGAGGATGAAGACTGAGCCCCCCCTTCCCAGTGAGCATCTGTATACAAGCAGGCCAAGATGTGCAGGTGCTAGGAAACAGGCAAGGAATATAAAACAAATAATATGAAACAGGGAATGGTGCTGGAAGCCAGGAGCTTGAGGTATACCCAGTAGCTGCCCTGAAGTCTCACGTTCCATGTGGCCACTTACGGGATGCAGAGGAGTCCTAGATACAGTACCAAATCTTCAAGGAAGGCAAAGTCAGACAGTCCAAGTCAATTCAGGAGCAGGCACAGTATCTGTAGGAAGCAACTGCTAGCCCACAGAAGTTGAGCCCCTGAGTTATGCAGATGTGAGCAGAATACTGGAAGTTCGACTGGCATGCCAAATTGGCAGGTAAAGGCAAGGTCAAACAATCCCAGGTCAAGGTAGGCAGCAAAGGCTCATAGATGGAGTGATGTTCCGAAGGTCAAAAGCAGGCAGCAAACAATCATAAGTCATGATACAGGCTGAAGTTCAGGACAGGAGAAGGTAAACCAACTAAGTCAGGAACAACCCAGGGTCAAATCAGGAACTGGCACTGGATAGTCCAAAACAATGGAACACTGAATGTTCTGGGGGGGGGGGGGCTGGTTTGAATTCTTGCAGACCAGGAATCAGCTGCCATGACTAGCTAATCAGGAGAGATAGAAGGTTCCAGGATGTGCATACAGCTAAAGCAGGTAACAGGCTGCTACAGAATCCTGTTGAGCCATTTCACTCTAGAGGCTAGACTGGAGAGTGCAGGACCCTTAGTAACAAGGTCCTAGGTACAAGTCTGGGCAGAAACAGGATGGCCGTGATGTGACAGCCATGGATAGGCAACCTGCTTTCCTTCTGCTGTTATTTGATTACAATTCCCACCAGCTGAGGATGATGGGAGTTGTTGTACAATAACAGCTGGAAGTAGGTACTTTGCAAATCCCTGGGCTATATATATACAACTGCAAAGGGTTTTGGATAGGGAACTGTATAAAATAAATTATATGTATTGTTATACCATAGTTTATTTTTTTGTTTGGAAAACCCTGGGTTTACCTAAGACTATGACCTCAAGATATTCAAAGTCCAAATACAGACCATCCACTTTGGTTCATGTGGCAACTGAGATCTCTGTAACAGAAAAGTAATAATTGCAGGTGGGCCCCAAAGTGTTGGAATAAACATTTTATAAAACAAGGAATTGTTTAAATGAGACATTTTCTCTCGTGATGAATATTATGCAAGGCTGAATATCATAGTAGTCATTTATAATCAAAGCAGTGATTTTTTTTTAATGAACAAAATGTATATTGTAGGTCTTTTCATGCTGAGAAAAACCAGGGTACTCCCATTACTGGGAGATTCTTTATTCAAGAATCATAACAGCTCAAGGTAATTTTGTCATTGTTTACAGTCAGGCAGAAAGATAACTAATGAAAAACTGCCACCTAATTGACACCTTTATAGATTTTTTTTATAAAAAAAAAAAATAAGATAAGAAATCAAACTTTGAATGAGTTATTTCCCAGCAGTGGGAGTACCCTTGTTTTACTCTGCAGGAAAAGCCATAAAAGCCATATATATATATATATATATATATATATATATATATATATAAATAATTTTTTATAAAATATTACTAAACCTTTGTCTGAATGTTATTTATTGTTTTATCATCTGTAAATGTCTTTAATATTTCTCATTTTAGATGGAAAAAAAACTCTCACATGAGAAACTAGCAGACTGGACAAACTCGGGCAAAATGAAGAAAAAACCACTGAAAGTGTTTTTGCCTCGATTTCAGCTAGATCAAGGATTCTCAGTTAAAGAAGTATTAACTAAGTTAGGAATTTCTGATGCATTTGATCAGTCCAAAGCAAGCTTTTTAGGGATTTCGCAATTACCTCTGTATGTGTCAGATGTGGTTCAGAAGACATTTATGAAAGTGGATGAGGATGGTACTGAAGCAGCTGCTTCTACTGCTGCTGTGGTTGGGACTTTCAGTTTAGGTCCTTCTGAGTCATTTGCAGTTGATCGTTCTTTTTTCTATGCTATACAGAACAAAAAGTCAAAATGTGTTCTTTTCTTTGGGAAATATCTATCCCCGTAGGCAAGAACAAGACTGGAATCAATATAAAAAAGTTAAGTGCCATAATACATGCAAGCTGTTGACATTGTCAATAAATCTTAAAGGAGCAGTAAACTTTTTTTATGAAAAAATATATATTGTAGGGATTTTCCTTAGAGTAAAATAAGGGCACTCCCACTGCTGAGAGATTTATATTTCCAGAGTTATTACAGTTTAAACCCATGTTTTTTTACATTAGCAGAGCCCACTAGTGGTCAAATTCTAATTAGATTTCCTGTTAGATTCTAATGGAGAGGAAAGTCAGAAAAGTCAGAGACATACAGTTCTCCATAGAATGTGATAGGAACTGCCTGTCACTTCCTGTCAGTTAGAACTATCAGGAAGTAAACACAGTAAATTCACTTCCTGATTATTTGAACTGTTATAAATTTTGAATAAAACATCTGACAGCAATAGGAGTACCCTTGTTTTATTCAGCAGGAAAAGATCTCTAAAATATGTGTTTTCATAAAAAAAGTTTACTGCTCCTTTAAATCACTTATAACACATGCTTACTTTATTTGTTACGGTTAATTTCTTGGTAACCTGGACCATATGTATAAAAGCAAAGAGGAGTAATTATGTAGGCTAATCACCTGCATGATAGGTGACAAAATGTTTTAAAAAATGTTAACTCCTTGAATGCTAGAGGTCTCAAATGCATTTTGAAGGGATTAAAACGGTCAACTTAAATTTAGTGGTCATTTTTGAATTTTCTATTTGTCCCTTGTGGACCAGTTTGTGTACTCCAGAATGCTTTTTGCTGTATACTTTGCTATTATCCATACAACTTCATGTCTCAGATTACTTGTTCTGGTAGTATGCTGAACACAACCCAAGAAAAGGAATAACTGAAAGAGTTTCTGTCACTTGGCAATATTCCCAAAACAAGGTATCACTAAAAACAGCAACATTCAGAATGACAGATGTTTCAGACTGTTCATAAGAATATGCAGTTCTATAACATGCAGTGATATCAGTTTCTTAGTCCTACTCTTGCCTTATTCCAGTTTACTATGCCATGTATGCTGAAAATTCTTTTCTAAACACTGCTTGTGCCAATAGTTGGATAGTAGGGAAGTCTGACAGTATTTTTTATTGTTCAATAGTCATGTATTAAACAAGGTGAAGAGGAAAAATGGCATAACTTTACTTCATTCACCTGTTCATGTTAGAGTGTAAGTGTTCAGGACTTAAAGAGTATGTGCTCTTTAGTGTATAACCTGGGGTGGAGGTACAGGAAATGGGGACTAACTCCAGTGGATAACATTTGTACATTGTACAGGGATCACTCACATTTCCATATGGCTCAAACAAGCATAAACTTTACACACACACACACACACACACACACAAACAACACATACTATATATATAGTAGGACAGTGAGTACCTAGATACAAATTGGCTTATATAAACAGGGGATTTCCCTCCACTGTTTGTGTACCTCCGGTTATGGGCCTGTATAGATGAAATATATTATAATAGTGTTCCAATAAAATGGGAATTAGTTATTTAAAAAGAATGAAATAAACAAAAACAATGCATTTCAAAGCTCTTAAGGCCTTTTCTT
Source organism: Rhinophrynus dorsalis (assembly GCA_037306005.1). Taxonomy (NCBI): domain Eukaryota; kingdom Metazoa; phylum Chordata; class Amphibia; order Anura; family Rhinophrynidae; genus Rhinophrynus; species Rhinophrynus dorsalis. The sequence goes on from CM074723.1 coordinate 208,989,149, forward strand.
CAGGACTTTAAGCAAATTAAAATTACATATCCTTGGGTAAGCAAGCAAGCAAACTCATCTTGGTTCACCTAGATTCATAAACTCTGCTTGCTTCATTTTGAAAAAACTGCCTGCAGCTATCATGTCCACCTCCATAGACATGATAACCAGGGCTGACTGAAGATGTTATCTCTTGAAGAAAGGCACAACGGTAAAATTCATAGGGGCCATTAGTATTTTTGGCCATAGAAGGTACGTAGGGTGTTAAAATTAAATGGTAAAAGTCCTGTACACGTCCAATTATAAAATACTCCTTTAAGTAAGTTTATATTCAGCAGACTGAGGAGTCTTCCAATGCAGGAACTTCTGATTTCCAAAACACAGACTAATACAAAGCTTCTGAAGGCATAATCTCCACCTCTGGTTCTGTGGCGTCATTTTCTCGGTATCTTCAACGTGACTGCTGGAATATACAAAAAATAAATGGTGGTGAAGTCAAAGCATCTCCTTGAATGTAATGTTCGCGTTACAGAAGAATTACACTCACAAAACAGAGACAATACCACATAAAAACAATGTAGCTTGGCTAGAGATGTCCAGACAGGGGGTCCCACACCACACTCCATTGTACTTGACTAGGGTACCCTACAGTGTACCCAACACAGTTTGTTACTCTCCTTTTAAAGGCCTCCCTTAATTTTATAGGTTGGTATTCCATTCTACTTCATCAGTCAATATTAACACTTCAAGGTCTATACAAATGTTGGTAAAACAGGGACACAAAAATCTAAAAAAGCTCTTGAACACATTTTCTACAATGCTTTACAGACCTCTCCAGCATTCAAAGGATTACAAGCCCCACTTAAAGGGCAATTATCACATTTTTCCAAGTCTGCTCTAACAAGAGCACTGCAGTGTGCAGCTCCAAAAAGACTCATATAAGCTGTTTTGGAGTGAAACCAAGCTGACCCCTTCAGCTGGCATCTATCACAGTCTCCTTTTGAGGGCTAGTCAATCCTGTGCTTACCTCTGAATGGTCGCCGGCCGGCATGGCCTCCGGCCACTTCCTTGTTGCTATAGTCATGTTTCAGGCACTGGCACAAACGCCTGTTTATGGGCCTATTTGGGTCCCGCCTCCTTCTGCTGCTTTATAAACCTCATTGAGGCTAGGACTTATTGCCCTTTCATGGTGTTCTGTGCGCATGTAGTTTGTTCCTCTGACCCTTGCTTGGCTTACGTTGTCTCCTGGTGTTCGATCCTTGGCTTGTCTGACTACTTGCTCCAGTTGTGACCTTGGCTGTGGCTGACTTCCTGATCTGTGTATGACTATGCCTTGTCCGACTACCCACTATGTACTGACCTTTGCCGTGGCTGATTACCCGATTCGGTTCCTGACTGTGGCCTGTCTGACTGATGCTCCGTTTGTGCCTCGCTCCTGTCTGACTACCACTATGCTGATCCAGGGTGCACTCCTTTACCTAGTAGCTCAGCCACCAGCTGTTCGCTAGCAGGTTGCCTCCGCTTGGTGCCTTTCGTTTGCCTCCGGGCAGCTAGTGCAACTCAGTCTCGCTCCTGGGCACTCCTCTCTTCGCTTACATGTTGCCTGGCTTAGCACTTGCTGTGCTACCTACTCTCTGTGCCTCCTAGTTGCCTTTGGTAAGATAGAGTGCAGCTTGTCTCACTCCTTGCCTCAGTAGTGCGCTCCTATGTGGCTGCATCTATCTAAGCATCTACTCTGATGCCTCAAGTGGTGCTACCAGTTACGAAATTGGTATCAGTTATCTATTCACACTCTGTACCTCCGCTGGGTACGCTCCTATACTAGTCTTATCATTCCTTCCTGTTGTGGTAGAGCCAAGTCTGGTTCTAAGACTCAGTACCATAGACCTACTGTGGTTGAGTGTCAGTCCTGGGTAGTGGACTAGACACTGTCCTCACGTCTATCTCCCCTCGGACTGAGGAAGTGTTCATTTTTACTACTAGTATTCTTATTATCTATTGCTCAATAAACTGGTTTAAATTCACTTGTACTGTTTAGTGTGTTTCTTTACTGAGAGTCCGTGACAGCGTCCCACTCCAGAAGTGTATAGCTCTCAACCACAAACTCCTGGGTTGTATTCCTGTCCCCATAGATCCACTGTGTTTGGATTTCAAGGCTGATACAGTAGACCTATGAGGACCTGCATCAAAACAGGACAGTGCAGCATTGATGTACCAGAGGGGGCATATGGGGGTCTCTTTTCCAATTCTGTTGTGACCCCCATTGGTCTGTGAGGGCACAGCATGCAGCCCTGGCTTAATCAGAAGGTCCGGACCAAGGGGCCAGATCCACTGGAAGGGAAACTATCACACGACTGTTGCTGTAATTGAACATCTGGAGTGCTGGAGGTTACTCGCCACATTTATATTAAGAGGTTAAAATATACTCTGAGGATTCAGCACTTTTCTGCTTGGGCTCAAAATATGAGGTAGAAAAAAATTGTAAGACTGACATACTCATTCTAGACAATAAAACATTTATAAAATTTTAAACTAATAGATATTATCATACAAAGTTTATGTATTTTGATAAAATAAATATGGAATACATACTAGTTTATTATTGAATATAAAAGTTGGATTTTAGTGAATATATGTAAAATGTATTTTATATATAAAGTATTGAACCTAAATTATATACCTGCAACATAATAAAATTGCTAATTTAAAAAAAGGAAAAGGAACTTTTCATATTACTTTTAAAAATGACCTCCCACAAGGAAGAGGATCATCATCACTTACTTAAGCTACCATAGACACAGTCAGTGTCTGTAATATGACTCTACTATCACCAACACACCCTTGCATTCTTTCTACTCCTGCCCCTAGCATTTTTAGTGGACATAATGATAATAGTGTTGATTTTTACTGTAAAGTACACCACACTGCTGTTAGCATGTGGTATAATGTATTTTCTATCTTAAAATAATAATGTATGATCTATACCTCTATCTGTCACTTTTATTCTGTCACAGTTTTTTTAATTGTCCCTGTCTGTCAGTGTCACTGTTTATACATCACAACCACACTGAATGCAACTCCAGCTCTCATTCTGTGCCTGTCTGCCTTTATGCTACTAACTAGATAGGAGGGAAATATTGTCAAGTTGATACCTTTATTGGCTAACTAAGCAGATTTAGGATGCAAGCTTTCAAGACATCTTAGGTCTCTTACTCATGCATGTTATACAGATAAATATGAAAACATCTAAAGTCTTCTCTGAGTTTCAGGAGGAGCTTGTCACAGTCCGCCATGTCAGAACAGATTCTGTGTATCTGATGGCCTGACTGTATATGATGGAGTTCTTTGGGTGTTTTGAGTGGAAGCTATTGTTTTTCAGGTAGGTTGGTGTGTCCGTTGGTTTGTGGTATAGTGATGTGTGGATGGAGTTGTTCTTAATACTGATAGTTGTATCTAGGAAGTTTGTGCTTAAAAGACTGAGTGTTAGGTTGATACTGGGGTGGAATGCATTGTAGTTTTCAGGGAATTTGAGAAGTTCCTCTTCACTGGTGGTCCAAATGATAAGAATATCATCTATGTAGAGGAGACAGACCAGGAGTTTTATCTTGCAGGTGGACAGGAAGTCCTCTTCTAATTTTGCCATAAACAGGTTGGCATATTGTGGTGTCATTCGGGTACCAGTTGCAGGCCCTATTTTCTGAAGGTAGAGGTCATGTCCAAACTTGAAGTAACTGTGGGTGAGTATAAACTATATGTCCCAGATATTCTTGGCATGCTGCTATGCCATCTGTGTGTGAAATATTGGTGTAAAGGGATCCTACATCCATAGTAGCCAGGATGTACTGATAGGATTCTACATCCATAGTGTCCAGGATTTGCTGATGGGATTGTTTCACACTCAGAGGGACAGAAAAATATGGGAGGTTAAATTAATGCTGCAGTTTAATACTTTGAATAATGGCCTGAACAGAGATAGATAATTCTTATCACATTATCACATTGTGGATTAACCTAATCCTCCTGATGCTTAGATCCTAATCCTAATCCTCCTGATGCTTAGACAACACAGAGGGAGCAATTGTACTGCTAGCACTAGGCCAGTAGAGGATATCATTTTTTCAGAGCTTTTTTTTTTTTTTGCAAGCCTGCATTCTACAAACATATTATTTGCAGGGGTTGTTTTTTACACTATATACAATTTTTTAAGGCTAAACTTGATTTAAGCCCCCACATACTCTTCTTTTTCAAGCCTAGCTTTGCTGCAATATGTTTCATGTTTAAGTTTCTGTAAGCCTGCAAAACAATGTTTTTTCAGATTTTTCTGTCTGCAAGCCTGAGCAAATCCTTGCAAAAACAGACCATTATTTTTAAGGAGATATTTAAAAAAAAAAGTAAACATTTCCAATTAATATGACAGGTATGTGCCACTACCACCACCAGATATGTTAGATTGTCACTCTTGAGACCCATGAGTTGCTTTATGTGATGATGATGACATATTCAGAATTATGTTGGGGATGGGATATTCTTGTTGATGTTGTTGCTGCTGCAACAATAAGCATATTATTTTACAAGATACTGCTGATCACGACTCTCCTTGTTGTCACAACCTGATCACCCTTTGGCAGAAATTCATCAATTTGATGTTTATAGCAGGGATTCAGCAAAGTAAGAAGAATGTATTCTTCATTGCTTTTACTGGACACTATGCGAGGATCCTACTCAAAAGCATGCTAACATGTTCTTCATCACCTGGTGCATGTCTATGTTGTCATTATGTCAAGATTCCTCTGCCATGCTCCTCTGTTTTTTTTCTGCAATAAATATATCAGTGGAAACACAGAGAACAAATGTCCCTACATGACTCACTAAACTACATTTTGATGTTACTTTATTTGCCTATTCTAACTGACAACCCTTTTACAATTATAGTAATGGATGATTTTAAGTTACTTGCCTGGTTTGCAAGCATACTTTGTATACCGTTCTAATGAAGTATTTATGTTTAGATTGCACTATTTCGGCTCTGCTGAAGAGCCGCCGTCTGGTCTGCAGACAGGGATCTCCTGCTGTAAGATAGAGGCTGACGTTAGTGCACTTTGTAATCTAATATCTCTCAAACCATAAAGGTTTGAGCGATAAGACTGGCCTCAATTACTTTATTTTTTTAATAGCTACAATATTAATGTAACTTAAAATTATCCATTACTATCACGTTAAACTATGCCTGCAGGAATGGAAGGGAAACTTGCCACGTAGTAGGGGAAATTCAATCTTATCATTAATTTCAATGCAATGATCCAGGTAGGAAAAAGCAGAAAATCTGTAATTTTCTCAAATTTTCCTGCTTGTTGGGAAGTGCCATTTTCCCTCTGTTTCTCTTTTAAGATGAAATGGTTCCTCAACCTCTAATTGCTCCTCTTTTCTTTTGTGGATAATGTCTTTAAAAGCCAGCTTGTCATCCCTAATACAATGTTCTAATTTTACATAGGGTACTATAGGAAACCTAGTAAAAATGAGTTGTGCTGTTTTTCCTGCAATAAATATAGTCTGAGCATGTCAAAATTACCTTTGCTTCTCCTCTTTCTTCTGTACATGGTAGCCAACATTTTGGGCTGACACTCCTTGTCACATAGGGATTTGTTTCTCTCTCAGCCAGCACAGGTTCAGCTAGACTTATACAGCAACCTGCAGCTCTGTTTCCAGGAGTGAGGTCACCACTGACCAGCAAATTATTAAATTCCTTTGAGTGTTAGAGGGGTATGCAAAACATTGCAATGAGTTGCATGACCCTCCTCAAAGGGTTAATTGCCCATGCCTAGAGTGTTTTTTTCTCTATGTCAAAAACAAAATAAAAATATGTTTTTGTCTGTGGATTGCCCATGCCACTTCAATGAACTTTGGGAGAGAAAGAGTCTGGGCTGTTTCCTGGCTTTCCTCCAATCTCTCGCAATGTTCCTTTTCTGTCTCTTCTTTCAGCAATTACTGCTCTTGAGTTCCTCTGTCTGAGGAGGTACCTCGAAGCTCCATTCAGTACTTTTCCTGTACATCCTTCCATTCAGTGAACGTATTTGTTCATTTGGTTTCAGATATCATCTATATACTTGATGCGCCAAATTTTTCACCTTACCTTCAGCTGAAGATTTCAGGCTGCTTTTTCACCATTTCATCCTTGATGGCTGGCCACTTCTTAAACATCTATTTGAAAACTGAACTTAATATTTTCCTTCCAAAATCTGACCCAGCACCCAGCTTCACCTTCACAGTTGATGGAACGGTCATTTTTCCAATTGACACAGTATGCTGCCTAGGAGCCAAATTTGATTCTTCCCTTTTCCTTTCCACTCACGTTAATTTCTTGGCTATAACCACATTATCCTTTATAATATTGATAAAATCCACCCATTTCTTTCACAGGCAAGTCCTAAAACATTCCTGCATGTCCTATTTCTTTTCCACTTTGATTACTGCAACTTTCTGGCCTCACTGCTTCCCATCTGTCCCCTAGACCATCATTCCTAAACTCTCAAATAGTGAAATCTTCTTCTTACCATTTTAACCCTACACTCGGCAGCCTCCTTAAATTTCCTCTTGCATCTCCACTTATATTCCTCATCTATTCCTCCTCTCAACACACAACTCTCTTCTTGTTACAATATTTACTCCCACTGTACTCTCCTGCCTCGTACCGTTTTCACCTTCTGATCCTTACCTTTGGAAAGCCATACCTCTACCTCTGTGTTTAGAACTGACCCGTACATCTTAAAAGCTACCCTTAAATCTTATATTTTGGAGCAGTAACATTATGCACAGCCTATTGACAACTAGGGGCGGACAAAAAAAACACATTTTTTCTTTTCACAAAAATCACTGTTGAAAAAACTATTACAAAAACTATTAAAATAACTTTGCCAATTTCCACCCAATTTCTGCCTATGCTTTCTATGACATTGAGAATTTTGCTCCAATTCTACTGCTAACTGATAAAGTGGAGAAGTGTGCAATTCAAAGTGAAAGTTGTTTGCGGGCTTCTACAACAACACAAGCAACATATGCAGGCTGAGGCCTTTGGCAACATTTATAAGCTTGAAAAAATGTTAGCAGGCTGGGTCTGAAAGCAATATAAGCTTTAAGTAAAAGCAAGCTGGTAAGGGCCTCCATTGTAAGCTTGTAATTGAGTAGGTGTTTATTCTCTTGTAAGGAATGCACTGCATTGTTAGAAGGCTGAGCCGTATGGCAACTTAAGCCTTGAAAAATTGTTAGCAGGCTGTGTTGCTGCCTAGTTAATAATAGTTAGTGTGACTAGTAGTGATGAGCGAGCATGCTCGGCCGAAGCTCGGTTCGGCTCGAGCATCGCTCTGCTCGACACATGGCGGTACTCGTACGAGTACCGCATGTGCTTGCCCGCCATGTTCGGGTCTCCTCCCCGCACGTTTCGCGGCTGCTGCGCAGCCAATAAACGTGCAGGGAGGCTCTGACATCAGTGTAATGCCAGCAGCCATGTTGGCTGCTGGCATTACACTGATTGGCTGGCCAGAACCCGTGATCGGGTGCTGTATAGCACCTGACCAGCGAGTTCGGCTCAGTCTTAGCCAGGGAGAGATGAGGATAGGAAGGGAAAGTCAGTGTAGGGAGAAGAAAAGCGATTTAAAAAAAAAAAAAGACCCAAAAGTCCTTTTTAGGACTACTGTGTGTGGGGGCAGCAGTTTATTTTGTTTGGGGGGGCAGAGATATAAAAAAAAAAACTTCACATATTCTGTTCACTGTGCCTAGCCGCAGATTAGCAGCACATTCTGTTTAGTGTGCAAAGTTGCAGATTAGAGCACATTCTGTTCAGTGTGCAAAGTTGCAGATTAGCAGCACATTCTTTTTAGTGTGCAAAGTTGCAGATTAGAGCACATTCTGTTCAGTGTGCAAAGTTGCAGATTAGCAGCACATTCTTTTTAGTGTGCAAAGTTTCAGATTAGCAGCACATTCTGTTTAGTGTGCAAAGTTTCAGATTAGCAGAACATTCTGTTTAGTGTGCAAAGTGTAAAATATCAAAGTCACATATTCCATTCACTGTGCGTAGCCGCAGATAAGAAGCACATTCTGTTTAGTGTGCAAAGTTGCGTATTAGGAGAACATTCTGTTAACTGTGCAAAGTGTAAAATATCAAAGTCACATATTCCATTCACTGTGCGTAGCCGCAGATAAGAAGCACATTCTGTTTAGTGTGCAAAGTTGCGTATTAGGAGAACATTCTGTTAACTGTGCAAACTGTAAAATATCAAAGTCACATATTCCATTCACTGTGCGTAGCCGCAGATAAGAAGCACATTCTGTTTAGTGTGCAAAGTTGCATATTAGGAGAACATTCTGTTAACTGTGCAAACTGTAAAATATCAAAGTCACATATTCCATTCACTGTGCCTAGCCGCAGATAAGAAGCACATTCTGTTTAGTGTGCAAAGTTGCATATTAGGAGAACATTCTGTTAACTGTGCAAACTGTAAAATATCAAAGTCACATATTCCATTCACTGTGCCTAGCCGCAGATAAGAAGCACATTCTGTTTAGTGTGCAAAGTTGCATATTAGGAGAACATTCTGTTAACTGTGCAAACTGTAAAATATCAAAGTCACATATTCCATTCACTGTGCGTAGCCGCAGATAAGAAGCACATTCTGTTTAGTGTGCAAAGTTGCATATTAGGAGAACATTCTGTTAACTGTGCAAACTGTAAAATATCAAAGTCACATATTCCATTCACTGTGCGTAGCCGCAGATAAGAAGCACATTCTGTTTAGTGTGCAAAGTTGCATATTAGGAGAACATTCTGTTAACTGTGCAAACTGTAAAATATCAAAGTCACATATTCCATTCACTGTGCGTAGCCGCAGATAAGAAGCACATTCTGTTTAGTGTGCAAAGTTGCATATTAGGAGAACATTCTGTTAACTGTGCAAACTGTAAAATATCAAAGTCACATATTCCATTCACTGTGCCTAGCCGCAGATAAGAAGCACATTCTGTTTAGTGTGCAAAGTTGCGTATTAGGAGAACATTCTGTTTACTGTGCAAAGTGTAAAATATCAAAGTCACATATTCCATTCACTGTGCGTAGCCGCAGATAAGAAGCACATTCTGTTTAGTGTGCAAAGTTGCATATTAGGAGAACATTCTGTTAATTGTGCAAACTGTAAAATATCAAAGTCACATATTCCATTCACTGTGCGTAGCCGCAGATAAGAAGCACATTCTGTTTAGTGCAAAGTTGCATATTAGGAGAACATTCTGTTAACTGTGCAAAGTGTAAAATATCAAAGTCACATATTCCATTCACTGTGCGTAGCTGCAGATAAGAAGCACATTCTGTTTAGTGTGCAAAGTTGCATATTAGGAGAACATTCTGTTTACTGTGCAAAGTTGCAGATTTGCAGCACATATTCCGTGTAATATGAAGAAGGTGGGTAAAAAGGGACGGGGAAGTGGACGTGATCCTGATAGTTCAGGGCGCGGGTCAGGACGCGTAGAAACTGTGCCTGGTGCCAGAGCACAAGACAGAAAGACATCCACCATACCTAGCTTCATGTCTCAGTTTACAGGGCGTCGCAGGACATCACTCTCGAGGTCAGACCACTGCGAACAGGTGGTCGGTTGAATTTCAGCTGATACTGCTTCCAGTCGGTTAAGCACCACCCTGTCTTCCACCAAGTCCACTCTCAGTAGCCAAGAGTCTGGTCAACATAATCCTCACCCTGATCATCCTTCCTCCCACCATAGAGGATCTGGCCAAAGAAGTGATCCCACACTGGGATATAGTGAGGAGCTCGTCTCATCACCAATCCTTAATTTGAACCTCTCTCCAAGCACGCTTGCAGAGGAACATGACATCTTGTGCCCTGATTCACAACCTCTAGAGGGTACCCAATCACAAGAAGATGACAGAGGGGAACGGCATTTAAGGTCAAAGGAAGTGGATGATGATGATGATGAGACACAGTTGCCATTAAATCAACCACTATTACTGTCTCAAGACCTTGATGAGGAGGATGATATACAGTTGTCAATGACTGAGTATGTGGTGGGATCAAGACATGAGGAGGATGATCAGAGTGAGGAAGTGGAGGAGGACTTGGTGGACGATGAGGTGACTGACCCCACCTGGGAAGGTGTAGAGCCGAGCGATGACAGCAGTCCTGAGGGTGAGCCATCTGCAGCACCGCAACAGGCTGGAAGAGGCAGTGGTGTGGCTACAGAAAGAAGACGGACCGCACCAAACCGGCCCGCAACTGTTCCACGGAGCACCCCCTTGCGTAAATCTCCCTTGCCAAGGGGTAGGTGTTCCGCGGTATGGCGTTTTTTTAAGGAAAGTGCGGACGACAAAAGAATTGTAGTTTGCAACCTGTGCCACACCAGAATGAGCCGAGGCATGAACACTAGAAACCTCACCACCACCAGCATGATCCGACACATGGCATCCAAGCACCGTAATAAGTGGGAGGAACGCCCGGATCGCCAATCTGTGTCTGCAGGCCACACCACTGCCTCCTCTTCCCCTGTTTTCGGTGCCGGCCAATCGCCTGTCGAAGGCGCAGGCCCTCATACCTCCCGCCCTGCACCTATACCATCTGAAGCACCATCAGCGACCACATCCACTTCCCTGTCCCAGCACAGCGTCCAAATGTTGTTACCCCAGGCATTTGAGCGCAAGCGAAAATACCCAGCCACCCACCCACAGGCCATAGCACTAACCTCACACCTTTCCAAATTACTGGCCATCGAAATGCTGCCATTTAGGCTTGTGGAGACTGAGTCCTTCCGCAGCCTGATGGCAGCAGCTGTCCCTCGGTACGCAGTCCCCAGCCGCCACTACTTTTCCCGGTGTGCCGTCCCCGCCTTACACCACCATGTGTCCCGTAACATCACCCGTGCCCTGACCAACGCAGTTACTGGGAAGGTCCACTTAACGACTGACACATGGACAAGTGCTTGTGGCCAGGGACGCTACATTTCCCTGACGGCACACTGGGTGAATGTCGTGGAGGCTGGGAGCGACTCGGACCCTGTGATGGCACAGGTGCTACCCACGCCGAGGATTGCGGGCCCTACCTCCATCAGGGTTTCCGCCAGCACCTACGTTATTGGCTCCTCCTCCTCCGTTTCCACCTCCGAATTCTCTGCGCGCAGCGCCACTCACCCATCAGCCGGTAGCTGGAAGCAGTGTAGCACTGCAGTGGGGAAGCGTCAACAGGCCGTGCTGAAGCTGATCTGCCTTGGGGACAAACAGCACACGGCCTCAGAGCTGTTGCAGGGGATTAGTCACCAGACCGAGCAGTGGCTCTCGCCACTCAACCTGCAACCAGGCATGGTTGTGTGTGATAATGGGCGTAACTTGGTGGCGGCTTTGGAGCTCGGCAAGCTCACACACGTACCATGCCTAGTGCATGTATTTAATTTCGTGGTTCAGCGATTTCTAAAAACCTACCCCAATTTGCATGATCTCTTGACCAAGGTGGGCCGCGTGTGTGCACATTTCCGTAAGTCATCTACAGCTTCAGCCGGCCTGTTGAAGCTGCAGCAGCGCTTACAATTGCCAGCTCACTGGCTGCTGTGTGATGTGAGCACGCGCTGGAACTCCACCTTCCACATGTTGGCCCGGCTTTGTGAGCAGCAGAGGGCAGTAGTGGAGTACCAGCTGTTACACGGTCGTCGCCTCTCCGTTCAACTTCCTGTAATCAGAAGTGAGGAGTGGGAATGGATGTCAGACCTCTGCGAGGTTTTACGCAATTTTGAGGAATCGACACAGATGGTGAGCGGCGATAACGCTATTATCAGTGTAACCATCCCACTTCTGTGTCTACTGAAACGCTCGCTGCAAACCGACGCTTTGCATGTGGAAGAGGTGGAAATGCGGGAGGAAGAGCTTACACAAGGTGATAGCCATAGCACCCTCACTTCGTCTTCTCAGCGACAATTGGAGGAGGCGGAGGAGGAGGAGGAGGAGGAGGAAGACACGGTTGCCTCCGCTACAGAGGGTAGCCATGGAACTTTAGTTCCATCTCTTCAGCGTGGGTGGGCAGAAGAGGAGGAAGAGGATGAGGAGATTGAGAGTCATCCTCCTGGTGAGGACAGCGAAATCTTGCCTGTTGGTACTCTGGCACACATGGCTGACTTTATGTTAGGCTGCCTTTCCCGTGACCCACGCGTTATACGCATTTTAGACAACACGGATTACTGGGTGTTCACCCTTCTGGACCCCCGCTACAAAGAGAATTTCTCATCTCTCATTCCTCCGGTGGAGAGGACAAGCAAAATGGTGCAATACCAGAAGGTTCTTGTCGAAAAATTGCTCCAAAATTTTCCATCTGACAACGCTGGCGGCAGAGTACGTGCTACCTTGGCCAACCGAGAAGGGGAGAAAAGGGGAGCACACAGCAGTTCCGACAAAGGCAGGGCAACACTCTCCAAGGCGTGGGACACCTTCATGACACCCCACCAGCACCCTCACCCTGATGCGCAGCCTAGTGTCACAAGGAGGGAAAAGTTTTGGAAGATGGTGAAGGAGTACGTAGCAGACCGTGTCAGCGTCCTCAATGATCCCTCTGTGCCTTACAACTACTGGGTGTCCAAGCTGGACACGTGGTATGAACTGGCACTCTACGCCTTGGAGGTGCTGGCCTGCCCTGCCGCCAGCGTTCTGTCTGAGCGGTATTTAGTGCTGCTGGTGGCATCATAACAGATAAGCGTATCCTCCTTTCCACCGAAAATGCTGATAGGTTGACACTTATAAAAATGAACAAGGCCTGGATTTCCCCTGACTTCTCCACTCCACTGGAGGAAAGCCCCGGGGGAACATAAAGTAACTTTATATATGTTATTTACAATGATGGGAATACTCTGTATTCCCATTCACCCCTTCCACCCAAAAAACGGGTATATGGTTGACTCTCTTCCATATGCCCAGTGATATAATTTTTATATAGGGCCAGCTCACCAGCAGGCCCAGTGATATCATTTTTATATAGGGCCAGCTCACCAGCGGGCGCAGTTTGACAATTTTTGTATAGGTCAGCTCACCAGCGGGCCTTCTCATATAATGTTTTATTGGGTCAGCTCTCTAGCGGGCCCTCTAATATAATGTTTTATAGCGTCAGCTCACTAGCGGGCCTTCGCATATAATGTTTAGGATGGTCAGCTCCGCAGCAGACCCTCACCCATAATGTTTTAGATGGTCGGCTCAGCGCACGTTTCCCTCTTAATCATGGCCCCAGTTCAGAAAAATCGAGGAAATTTTTGGGAGAATTTGCCTCTGCGCACGTTTCCCTCTTAATCATGGCCTCAGTTCAGAAAAATCGAGGAAATTTTTGGGAGAATTTGCCTTTGCGCACGTTTCCCTCTTAATCATGGCCTCAGCTCAGAAAAATCGAGGACATTTTTGGGAGAATTTGCCTCTGCGCACGTTTCCCTCTTAATCATGGCCCCAGTTCTGAAAAATCAATGAAATTTTTTGCAGAATTTGCAGATGATATACAAGTAAATATACAGCAAATAATGTTCGGTAACAATTTTTCGCCTAAAGTCGTTTTTATCTGCCTTTTTGTGTGTTTTACGGTCAGTCTGTAAAAATGGCGTACTACGGGCGAAACATAGTTCCCAGCAGCGACGTTGGAGTCCAAGATGCATCCAGACATCCTCCCTATGCTGTCCCTGAACCATTTCTGTGGTGTTTCCATCATTTTCTGCCCTTTTCCTATGGACCAGGCACCCTCCCCTCATCAGAGCAGGGGGTGCCTGGTGTAATGCTCGAGTCCTCCCATTGACTTCAATGGGGCTCGGGTGCTCGGCCGAGCACTCGAGCCTCCGGGGGCGCTCGGTCAGAGCACCCGAACACCCGAGCATTGGGGTGCTCGATCATCACTAGTGACTAGGTGGGGCTGGACTTGGTAGCAGTGATGATTCTGCTGATGATCATCAAAATGATTATTGCGTATTTTTAGGCAGGTTTACATATATTGTTTTTTTCAGTTGATCTCTCACAGGCATATAGCTCCTGCTCAGTCTTTTACCACTGAAAAGGAGCTATACGACTGTGAAAGAGCAACTGGAAAACCTCTGCTTCACCTGTGACCGAAGAAGGGGAGGAGTGTGTAGGGACATTCTAAATCAACAGCATCATCTTCAATAATTCCATCATGAATATCAACCTCATCAACTGCATGCTCACCACTACTTTCATATTCTTGTAGGTTCTAAAATCTCTTTTTTCCACATAAGGGGTGTATGGAACATTGACTACTAGTTGTTGGCGTTTTGTTGTCACTGTCTGATGCAGCAGTCAGTCTTACTGCTAAATCTTCCTCTGCTATGGCAACAACACTAGACTGTAACTTGTTGTCATCTTTAGTGTTGAAGGATTTTGTACTACTACAGGTGGTGGAACTTTTTCTAACACTTTTACAAACCACTTCCAAAGAAGGATGTGTATAAAAACTCACAGTGCTAACACACCATAAAATACATACATGTATAGTATACATGAAATTAAGATACCTAGTGGATAAAATATGGAAAGCAGCAAGGAAAGAAGGGATTCCCTAAATCCCCAGACTAGGAAAAAACCTAGAACAGAAGCAAAAGAAAAGAACAATCCTGCACTAATCCAAACAGATTACCTGGAAATTATAAACCCTGTGTAGAGTGTACATTATACCTATGTGTTGATTTTTTTCAAATAAATGAGGATTTTGTTAGCATTAGATGGCCAAGGTATGTTTAAGCTTACTTACCACACCAAGGTACCTCAATTTAAAGCAAGTTCAAACAAATATGTAAATATCACAGAACTGTAAAATAAAATAAAAACTGATAAAGTTCTCTTGTGGAAACACATTGAAGTATAGCTAGTTAAAACCTGATGATAAAGTAATTAAAATCATCCCAACATCCCCACTCTGAAACATCTAATATTCTTCTGATAATCCTGGCTTGCTTTCAAACAGGTAATGTTTGCAGGATTGTTCTTTGCTTTTGCTTCCAAAGAAGGATGATCATCATAAGTTTCTGCAGTTAGTTTCTAGTATGATTTTAATACTACCAGCACATCCATATACTCTTTCTCATCCTTTTCCCTTACCCCTGCCCCTACCGCATTTGGTGGATATATGGATAGCAGTGCTGATTTTTGATGTAAAGAACATGACAAAGGTCTTAACATGCAGAGTGATGTATTATCTGTTGTATGTCAGAAAATAATGTATGTCTCTGTCTCTAATATCTATAACTGTTACTTTGAGTATCAGCTCAGGTATAGGATTGCCTTCCTGTCTGTCATGTATCAGTCAAAATAATTGTCCGTGTCACTTCTTTGTCTAGAAATCACACCCACACTCCCAGCAACTGCAATTAAGCTTTTTTTGCCTGGCTGCCTCTACGCTAAAAGCTAGTGTCAACATTTTAGCAGCTTTCTCTTGCAGTAAAGCCTACAACACCAGCTGCAGCACCAGAGTCCACTATACCACAATTTATTCATTTGTTTATGAGTCAGTTCATGAAGGGCTAAGACTGAGTTGTCAATAACATCACAGTAGGCACCTGGCTTGCATCAGATTTCTATTTCTAACTCCACCAGGAGACGCTCACATCACATTTCTTGTTCAATATAAAAAAAACTATATCTTACAAACCAGGAGCGTCCAAGTTTGGTAGTCCAGTGCAACCAACAGTAGGATTTAAAGATTCTCTGTTTGAGCACAGGTGTCCCACTGATGAAATCATCCAATGCTGAATCTGGGAAATCCTGATATACTGGCATGTTGGTGGCCCTTGAGGATTGAACTTGGATAGTCCTGTTGTAAACCATAAATAAATTAATTAATTAATAAACAAACAAACAAACAAACATAGCTCAGCTGGTTAGTGCACCAGCTGTAGAACCTCAGGGTCACAGACTCTAGTCTTGGCAAGGTCAACTCAGCCTTTCACCCTTCTGAGGTAGATACAATGAGTACCCAGGACGTACTTGAAGAACGAGAGACAATCTCAATGTATCCTTCCTGGTAAAACACTTTTATAAAAAATAAATAAATAAATAAATGCAATAAGGTAGCACTGAAAATACAGTTTTACATAGACTATATAAAACCATTATAAAAAATATAGTTTACTTCTACTCTAAGGCATTATTTATCAGCTAGGGTGCCGTGGCACTTTGGTGTGCCATGGATGCCCCTTTTTTCTATAAAGGCTTTGAAAAAATGTGACTGAATTTCAAATGTATATGTTTGGAAATTGTTAAGCACAATTGGTTTGTTTTTGTTATTCTGACTGTAATATTTTAGAATACCTATATATTTATATCATTCACTACTCACTTGACCTATAAGATGTCAGGGGTACCCCAGAAATGTGAGATTGCGTGTTGGGGTGCCTTGAGAAAAAAAGAGATTGAGAACCACTGCTACGAGGTAAGGAAAAGCATTTCACATTTCATAGATTTAATGGAAATCATTAACTCTTTACTGACAAACACAGCCTTAAGCAATGTAGGTTTATTTCTTTCTGACACCTGGCATATAATTACTGTATATATTTTCTCTTCTGTTTTCATGCATTGTCACTTCCACAATGTGTTGAATCTGCAATTCTCATCTTCAACATCTCCCTCAAAAATTGTGTGTGTGTGTGTGTGTGTGTGTGTGTGTCTGCATGATTTCAGAGACATTATATAGAGCAATGAAAGTTAACCCTTTGAGTGCCGGATGGACTCAAAGACTTAATGAGTGCTTATGTAGCTCTTTTATTATGGATACTGCTGCCATACAGCAACACTTTGTTGCAATGATTTTATTGGAGAACTGTATAAAAATGTATGTAAGTGGTTAAAAAAAACTCTGCTTAACCTATTGGATGCTAGAAAAGTCTCAAACACATTACTTCACAAATTGTTGGTGATGTCCATCCAAATGGTTAAACCTCTTGTTAAAATTAGACAAAGTAACTATTCTAAGTACAGTATTCTCTATTATCACATCGGAATGCAAGCCTGTTACATCTGTCCATGGATTACACAATCAATTATTTTTACAGAAAAACATGTATATGCATGCACACCTTAAGTAATAATTAGATGAGCAATACTGGCATACAAAATCCAAATGCAAGCCAATGGGTGTGACATAGCATGCTCCTTACACAATATATGTTTCCTTGTTTAGGTGATACTGCAGCTGAATTGCTTTGCACAAGACAAGGTAATGTAGTCATTCATTTACTCTTTATTTGGATTGCCATTATTTGCAGAACACTGTATTCTTCTAATGAACATTAACATTAAAGAGGAAATATGCATTTAGTTATAACTGAGGTCATATAGAATATAAGTTGATAATTATAATATAAATAACTGGAATGTAAATAACTTGAATATAATAATTATCCAAAAAGATCCAAAACAAGAGGCATTCTGAACTCTGTCTTGTCAGTGAAAACCTTCAAGCTGACTA
Source organism: Rhinophrynus dorsalis (assembly GCA_037306005.1). Lineage (NCBI taxonomy): Eukaryota > Metazoa > Chordata > Amphibia > Anura > Rhinophrynidae > Rhinophrynus > Rhinophrynus dorsalis. Next base: position 209,006,614 of record CM074723.1, read on the forward strand.
AATGGAGTTCAGTGCAGTGGAGCTTTTGGGATAATTTATATATTTTGCTCAATTTTATTTGGAATATTTGAGCTATATATTTTATTCTAATTATCTATTCAAAGCCTATATGAATAAGGGTGTGTCTAAGGGTGTAATTCCCCTTTAAGATTATATAAGCTGTGGTGTATTTTTTATTTACTGCATGTTTTATGGCACACAAGTTCCTAGAAGGAAACAGTATACCGCATTAAATGATTTAAATTTAATTTTCCTCAGTTGTATAACACTATAAAATATGGTGTTGCTTAATTCATAATTAATAATAATAATATAAACATTGAGGTTAATGCACTAAGAATTGGATTCATTTTGTGGAAAACCAACTGCAACTCAGGAACCATATATAAAAATTCCAATTGATTTCAATGGTACTTTTAACCATTTGTATGCTAGCGAAGTCTCCAGTGGATTGGGAAGCAGTGCATTTGAGACCTTATTAGCATTCAAGGGGTTGAGAATTAAGTTGAAATCAATGGGAATTTGTAGAATTGTTAGTTGTCTCCTAGTGCCACTGGTTGGCTCCAAAATTGCTCCAATGTACTAAGAAGAATTAGAGATTCTGCAGCAAGTCAACTGACCAGAGAAGGACCAATAAACATCCCCAAAACTCACATTGAGTTAAATGGGGATTTTAACCTCTTAAAAGTAGGATATATCTCCAGTGCATCACCACGCATTCAAGAAGTTAAAAAGCCTTGTTTATAACAACAGAAATGTTGGTCCCCTAAAGTGCATTTGGTTTGCCCTGGAATTGCTGCATTACTTAGCCTCACTGACTTAATAGAAAACAGAGCTCATGCTTTAATTGACAATCCAGACATCAACTTGTGTATGCCACAAAATGGCTGCCTGGTGAATATCCTTACTGGGCTATAATTGTGAGGCAAAGTAATTGCACTGTAGGGAGCAAATATAGAGCAAGGCTGCTACTTTAAAAGGATATATTTAAAGTATTAAACTGTACCTGTATAAGCCAACTTTATTTTGATTTTAATTAAAATCTGCCTATATCTTCTGTTAGCCACTTTTCTGGAAAATAAACTGTTTTTGAGAAATTAACATTTATATCTGTATGTGCTTGTAGACTGTTCCAATTTAGGATTTCTATTTCAGTAACGTGATTGTGGCTCTGCTGCAGAGCCTCAGCTTGCTTAGGGACCAGATTCCTCTGCAGTCAGCATGAGAGCTGACATCAGGGGAAGGGGAGGGAGTGGGGAACTTTGGTCCCAAATATCTCCCAAACCATAAAGGTTTGAGAGATGGGACATGGGGTATTTAGTTAAACTTTTTGCTGCCTGCAAGACCAACTTTTGTTATTATAAGTCAATACTATCCCTTGAAGACAAACAATATTATTAATGGGAATCAGCATGGTTTTATGAAGAATAGATCATGTCAGACTAATTTACTTGCATTTTACAAAAGTGTAAGTAGTGTTTTGGACAAGGGAATTGCTGTTGATCTAGTATAGTTGGATTTTGCAAAAGCCTTTGATACAATGCCTCACAACAGGTTACTGCATAAATTAAAAGGCTTTGGTTTGGGTGGTGTTATTTGTATATGGATTGAGAATTGGTTAAATGATAGATGGAAGAGAGTTCTTGTAAATGGAGCCTTTTCAACTTGGTCTAAAGTCATAGTTGGGGTGCTGCAGGGTTCAGTCCTGGGCCCAATGCTTTTTAATTTAATAGGCGGTTAAGGAGAGGAATTGACCAGAAGAGAAGAAGAAAGTATAGGGTCAAAAGGAGGACAGAGTAGGATGGTGACAGATAATGACAAATACATATTTCTTAGATAACTCAACCAGCCAATCAATGAATCAATAAATAGTTCAGCTTGTTTCGTTAAAAATAAGCACTTTTTTATGAAATATATCTATCTGTGTCACTGTAACTGCCTACACAGAAATCACAAGCCTGCTCCCTGCAACTGCAAGTGATTCCTTCTTCCCTCTTTTCCTGTCTGTCTGTTTGTACATGTAGCTAGTGTCAAAATCTCATCAATTGTGTTAGATTTTACATTACAGTTCAAGATGGGGGTAGATATGTTATCTTCAGAATCAGAAGCTTGCAAAAAAGGATAAAGTACACAGCATAGCGGCTGCTGCAGGCATGTAGCACCACCACACCTCACTATATGCTTTTCACGAAGAAAGTTGTAGGAGTGAGTGTCAAGTAAGTTGTACTTGTCTGTCTCTTGGGTGTATGATGTACTTTTGTCTGTCAGCAAAGTATATCTGTTAGACTGCCACTCAGTCAGTCTAAGTACAGGCTCAGCCAGTTCAGGTAGGAACTTGGATAACTTGCCTGTATGACTGTTACTGTTATCAATCAAAAGAGGTTGTAGTTTTTTTCACTCTCCTTTCATCCATTGCACACCCTTCACCCTACACATAACAACTTGGATAACTCGAAGACCCCTAAAAATCAACTCCATTTTCACTCTCTCCTGTAGCATCAAAATTCTGCTGCTTCCTCTCTTTCATCCTAAGCACAGACTAACAACATGTGGGAACCTGTTAACCCTCGGGGGAAACTGTGTGTACGTGTGTGTGTTGGGGGGATCCATTATTATAACTGATTTCAAAACAAAGTGAAAAAAAGCAGGAAAATACCACGCTTCTCTGACATTTTTCCACAAGACAGGAAGTGCCATATTACTCCAGTTTTGTTTTTGAAGCAAAACTTTTCATCCATCCCTAGTCAAGGTAATAGAAAGGATGATGTAAAAGGGATGATTCTGATATCAGGTTTAAATCTTGCCAACACTTCTTAACCTCAGCTATGGTGGGCAAATAATCTTTTAATTCTCCCTCCATGCTGCAGTACTTAATCTATCAGGATTCCTATCCCCAGGTGTATGAAATAGACCTTGAAAAACATAAAAAAATGACACAGCAAACAGGAAAAGGAGACCTAAGTGTAAGTTGTGTTAGTAATTTCATATAATAAGGATCAATCCAAACAAATAAAAAAAATTATTCATGTTGTACCTGCTGCCAGATGTGCTGTCCCTGCTGCCAGTGCCATCATTGCTGTACCTGCAGCCACTAGTGTTGTACCTGCTGCCAGATGTGCTGCCCCTGCTGCCAGTGCCACCATTGCTGTACCTGCAGCCACTAGTGTTGTACCTGCTGCCCATGCTGCCACCAGCGATGTACCTGCTGCCAGTGCTGAACCTCCTGCTAGTTCTGAAACTGCTGCTAGTGCTGAAACTGTTGCCAGTGCTGAACCTGTTGCCACCAATACTTTGCCTGCTGCTAATTTTTCTTGTAATACTCAGGGAGGAGGAGAAAATGATGCCAAGTGTGACAGCAAGGGACCCTAAATCACACTTGCCATTCCCAAGCAGTCCTGCTAGTGCTAGTACTACTGCTACTAAGGTCCAGCAGTTTGTTAGCATTAGGAGTGAAGGAGGGGGACAACAATATCATCATATTACTAGTGACTGTGAGACTGATGAGGAAGACTCTGTGGCTGAACTTGATGTGGTTGGTGTTAGCAGTAGTAGTAGCAGTAATGGTAAAGCAGCCGGAGTGGTAGGGGAAACATTTGACAGCGTCCAGACTAGCGGTCAAGAGAGCACACACCATTCCTCTGACCCTGGGACTGGGAGTCCTCCCCTTCCCTTCACTACAGTGTCCAGGTGGAACATGATCCTGAAGAGGCCAAAACTGATGTTGGGGAGGGGAGCAGGCTCAGAATTAATACCACCACCACCAACAGGAGCACAGATCAGAGCAGGCTCAGAATTAATACCACCACCACCAGCAGGAGCACAGATCAGCTGCCTGTGCCTGCTGCTACTGCTCCTAGTCTGCCTTCTTCTTCAGGTCAAAAGAAAATGGCAAGTGTGACATTAGGGAACCTTCTGTCACATTGCTCGTCACCTCCTCCAAGCTGCAGTGAAATGTCTAGAATAGAGCAGCAGCACATTGGGACTACTGGTGGTAGTGATGATGATGCTGGAGAAGCTGTGGTGGAAGAGACATTGATGGCCTTTTTAGGAGAAAGAATGGGGTCAACAAGTGATGCCGTACTAGGATAGGTTCCATTTGGCAGCAATAGCAATACTCCTGATCCTAGTTGCAGTGCTGAATCTGAGATAGTAGCAGCAACATTATCCGTTGCCACAGACAATGAAGGGGAATGAGGAAGACAAGAAGAAAGAAGCCATTCTTCTCCATCTGTTCCCTTCCCCCTGAAGTCATCATGGGTGTGGGACTATTTTTCTCTTGGCGTAGGCACAGTGCAGTCATCAGCAATGGCACTGTGCACAATTTGTGTCAAGTCAGTGAAAAGAGGAAAGGAGAGAACACACCTTGGCACAAGCTCCCTGATATCACAAATGAAACACAGACACCATGACATCTATTTCAAACATGTTAAAGCCAAACACCCACCACAGAAATCAAGCTCCACTGTTGCCGTACCTCCTGACTCTCCAGAAAGGCAACAAGAGGCGAAGTGGAGATCAAAGAGGAGGAAGAATAGAGCAACCCAGGCAGAGACTGGAAGTTCCATGACAAGTGAAACAACTAGCTTGCCATCACCTTCTAGGGTAACTACATCTTCTGCTAATCCATCTTGCGCATTACCTTCCCCACCAAATGATAGCCACTCTGTTGATGTTAGGATGTAACAGTTCCTCTCTACCCATTGCAGACGGTGTGGTGCACTGACCACACATGCCAGTGTGGTGGAGGAGAATCGCAATCGTGCATCAAGTGGCATCTGAAGAGATTCCATCCTGCAAAATATGCTAAGTTGGTGACAGGGAGGGTTCAGCATTACTATTAAACTGTCAGGAAGTTGTCACGTCCTTAGCGGGGTCTGGGCAAGGGGTATAGTGACAGTGGCAGTACTTGGTTTCAGGTGTCATGGTGTTTGGATACAGTTGTGCCCCCAGATGTTATTTACCACACACACACACACACACACACTATGCACATTGCAGTTGCTGATGAGACCCACTGTTTCTGCTCTCAAGGGAAAAAATATATTATAATAACAACACACCCATGATCATTGTGGAGGAGGGGCAGGTGAAGAAGATTTAATGGCCAACTTCTTCTTTTCTCCACATATACTGGGTGCTACTTATTCTGCTGCTACTGCCTCAGGCACATCACTGGAGCAAGTGGCAAGTGGAACCTTCATCATCCATCTTCCATGTTACTGCTATTGTTGATCCCATTCCCTTTCAGCTGCCTAATCATACTGCTGCTTAAAAACTCAGCATCAGCAGTATGAACAGCAGTATGAATAGCAGTTGTAACTCAGAACTCAGAAGGACATTTGACAGTGGCCACTGGCCAACATGACCTGCTGGCATTAGGCCAGTAGGGCATTTTTATTTTTTTCTCAAGGCTTGTGCTTTAAAACAAAACAAAAAACAAAACAAAACATAGTCCTAAAAAAAATGAACAATTTGTGGGGGGTTTGTTTCTAACAAGCCTAAGTCCTACAAATCAATGTTTCCTTAGGGCTTGAGCCAAACAAGCTTAAGTCCTACAAATCAATGTTTCTTCAGGGCTAGGACCTCTAATAAGTCTAAGTCCTACAAAGGCCTCTACAAATCAAACAAATCATCCTCTACAAAATACTCTATCGAATCAAGTATCAGTCTACAGCAGTGGCAGCTTATGTCAGGGGGTTCCTGTCTCTATCACTGTACATACAATTTTTTTTAATAACTGTCCCCCCAATACCAGTCAAGAAACCCCCCAAAACAAATTCCCTGTTGAAATGATTCATTCATTCACCAACGCAGGTACCCTTCTCAGACCCCTTTATACCATGTCTTATGGATTCTATTTTATTTTACTTTATTTAGGATTTTTTTTTTTATTAACTGCCCCCCAATCCCAGTAAACAACCCAAAAATCATCGCCTGTTCAACTGATTCTTTCCCCACACCCCACCAACACAGGCACCCTTACGCCCCTTTTATACTATGCCTTTGGTAAATAAAATAATTAGATATGAAGGTGGAATACCTCATGGTTAATCTCTGGGTCAGAGGATTTATTATTTGCAATCATTTTGTTGTTATTTAGCTTTATGTTGACCTTAAGGTAGATACAGAAAAAAGTATATTTGCAGATAACATAAAATTATGTAAATTAATAAACTATGAGCACAAAGTTTTTTCTTTCTTTAAAGAAGGATTTCAATTAGATAGAAGATTCAGCAGGCAAATGATAGATTACTTTAACCACACATAATTGTAAGTCATGTATTTGGGAAAGAGAAGTCAAACAGAAGTTGCAAAAGTATTATCATGTACATCAAGTGGCATTGCTGTAAGAGTTGTCAGTATTATTTTATCACTTTATAAACCATTAGTAAGGTCTGACCTAGACAATGACTGTCAAAAGGACATTGCAGGATTGGAAAAAGTACAGAAACAAAATTAATAAATGAAAAAGAGAAACTGTGTGAAAATGGCTTTGCTTATTGTAGGAATATAGAAAAAAAGGGTATCATATTATACAAGTTAATTCCAAGATTGTATAATGGAAATTTTCATTCAAACCCCAGAGAAAATACATATAGGACATGCTATAACTTTAGAGAAAAGGATGTTTCAGCTTTAGCTGAAGAAGGAGGGTTTTTTACAGTAGACAATCAAGTAGTGTAATTCCATACCAGAGATATGGTGAATGAATATCCAACAGATTTACATACAAGTAAACAAGGTTTTATAGGATCCCATTAACTGATTTACAAATAGATTACTTAGAGGACAGACCATAATCAGACTACCGTCTTTTACTCAGAAAAGAAATAATATTTTTCTCCTATTAAATGGATAGTAATACTTAAAATGTAAAAAAACAATATGTTGTAGGGTTTATCCCCCTGAGTAAAACAAGAGTACTCCCACTGCTGAAAGGTGTTTCATTCAAAAGTTATTCATTTTCAAAGTTGAATTTTTTAGGTGCAATATCACAGTGACCTGAAATTGTACAGTGGCGCTGTTGCTACACCATCCTATGGAGATTTATGGTCCCGGGACCAGAGCTGTCCATAGAATCGTGTAGCAACAGCGCCACTGTACAATTTCAGGCCACTATGATATTGCACCTAAAAAATTCAACTTTGAAAATTAATAACTTTTGAATGAAACACCTTTCAGCAGTGGGAGTACTCTTGTTTTACTCAGGGGGATAAACCCTACAACATATTTTTTTTTACATTTTAAGTATTACTATCCCTTTAAATATACAGTAGTTTAACTTTTATTGTTGTATTCCTTCCTTTGGATCAACTTAGCAGCAAAGAATGAAGTTGGGGTGTACATTGTGTGCCTTCCTAAAAAAAACACACACACGTAAGTATGTAAAGAGATAAGAGTTTAACGCTAACTACCATCTTCACTAAGTCCTGTTATTTATTCTTTAAGAGGAGTGGATCTTGGTGGATGCCTCCAGATAATGAAGCATCTTGATATTCAACAGGAAGAAAAAAGATCTGGGCACTTATTATTATTTATTCAAGTATAAACTGAGCTGTACAAAAAAGACTATGAACAAAGTAGATGATACTAAATACAATAGAGGAACCCCTATATGTATAGTATCTCATACTGAGTGCATGATAGGTGAAGAGCCTGCTACTAACTAGCTACTAACTATTTTGTTTCTGTTATAGTTTTACTTGCCACTTGCCAGATGATATCATAAAGGATATCCCTTAAAATATAATATCATAATATCATTAGACTATTGCCCCATGTCTTGATTCATCTTTATAACACCAGACCATAAAAATGTGCTTAAACTACAGTTTCTAGGGGCTAGATTCTGTTCCGGGTGTTAAATGTTAACACTCGTTTTATCAAACCTTTTCCTATTGAAGTCTATGGAGAAAACTGGCGATAAAAGCAGAGATACAATTAGCACCTGTAATAGAATCTAGCCCCGCTAGTGAGGAAAAGTTGTACAACTCCTGGGCAAAGCAACAGCAACATAGCAAGGAAAATTCCCCAAAGTCCCATTGCTTTTATGATAGTCTAGTCTTTAACCGGTGAATGCTAAGCAATATGTTCTAGACCAATCTTACATTAAAGGGGATACATGTACCAGGTAACTGGTGTCCCCTGTAGTGCAATTGGTTCTCTCCAGTGTTGTTCCAGCTCTAAGTACATCAGAGTTAGTGGAATTAATGTACAGGGGCTGGATTCTATTGCAGGTGCTAATTTTATCACTGCTTTTCTCTCTAGTTTTCCCCATAGACTTCAGGAAAATGTTTGATAAAACAGGTGTTAACATTTAGCACCTGCAATAGAATCTAGCCCCAAGTCCAGAAATGTACAAATGGTGTAAAGTTGGACTATTTTCTTTACTCCTTCAAGAGGGGATCGTAACTCAGTGCAACACAATACGTGGCAAACCCCCACGTCCACACAAAGCATTAACTCTATGAGTGACAGAAAGGCACTCTGGAACTCAAAGGGTTAAAAAAGGTGTAGATTAATGACCCCCCCCCCCCATATTGGTCTAGTCAGCTACAACAATGCTTTGCAAAACACCATGTAATTTAATTTATATAAATTAATACAGCTATTGCTGATAATTGCAAAATACAACTTGTTTTAAACTCCCTGCCCTGAGGGAGTTATTATCATTGTTATAATAGTTACACCCTTTCTAATTGACCCTGTTCGTGCCCACATTTGAAATAAAGTATGCATTCTAGTTATTCAAATAAAGCCTAAGCTCAGCTATGACAGCTGTAACACTAAACCATTCAGTTCTAAGAGCAGTGCAATTCTGGAGCAAACCAATTGCACCATAGAGAAGAAATCAAAATTCCAATTAAATTCCATAGCATGCTAGAGAGGGCTCCAAAGTAATGGAAAGCAATGCTTCTAGCATACAGAGGGTAAAAACCCTCACTGGAATTTGGGAAATTGTCTTTAAAGTGAAGCTAGTTTGCACCATAATAGCACCTTGTTAACTTATTGAAGACAGCCCTATGCTTCTAAACTATTGAATTCTACTCCAAATATTTGTGACATTGACTTTCTCAAATTTCTCACTCATTCAATTGAGGCTTTCACCCTTTGAGTACCAGAGTGGTATGCAACGCATTGTGCAAAAGATGTGTTCAATGTTTGTGACCTCTGACCCAAATCAATGGACATTTGTATCTCTCCTATGGAAGAGTTGCTTTGGCCAGAATTGCTTCTCTTTCATCAGCCAATTAAAAGCCGTCGGATATGGTCAATCCAGCCATCCATGCAATTCAATTATTAAATGTGTCTGCTGCTATACCAAACATTAATCCATAGCTAGCAATGACTCAGATATTTAACAGTGTGAATGCAAGTTTATGTAACAAAATGGTAGGTAACTTGTCAGTCTAGCTATGCATTTTGTAAAATAGTCCATACCAGGGGTTCACAAACTGTGTTCCAAAGAAGCTGAGGGAAATCTAAATAATAAAATGTAATAATGGCAGACAAGAGAAAATTTATTTGTATCCCTTTAAGCACCAGAGAGTTGTGCAACATATTACTTCACATGCTCACTCTTCACTCCTTTTGTCCTTAAAGGGTTAAAATATTGGTATCATCTAGCATCTCAATCTCTCTCTCTCTCTCTCTGACAAGACTGAGTATAGCATCAAGACACAAGAGGCTTGATACTATTACCCACCCCAAAATCGTTGTTACATTAAAAACAAGCAATGTGTATTTTGCAAACATGTGTTTACTGGTATTCTAATGCAGAGCCATGGTAAAACAAAACCGTCATAGACAGCATATTTCGACGTACTACCAAAAATGGAGATGTCTGCTTGTATTTAACTACCGCCTAAAAAAACAAGCTAAATGTCGAAGTCCAAGGAAATAGTCATTTTAGCATTAGATGTTTTCAGGGCTCCCTGAACGGCGTGCAGCCACGTGGGGAGCCCTGAATTCCATGATGCTCCTGGCACGTCATGGGTCCTTAACTCAAATCTACACATGATGTGCCAGGACCGTCAAGGGTCATTAAGGGGTTAATTCCCCCTTTGAAAATCAACATATAGTGTTCCCATTACCTTCTTTCTCCATTTTAATTCAACAAATATTGCTCCCATTCGACATTGTTTATTCTCCAATTTAATCCAACATGCCCTCATTGTACATATGTATTGCATAATTAACCTTATGAGTACCAGAGAGGTAGTAACGCACTGCAATTCTTTTGCTACCCCTCTGGTACTCAAAGGGTTAATAGGCAAGATATGAGGCAGCATACCTTGCCTGTATGTGTATAGTTTTATGTTTGGTTACATTGTATTAAAAGAAATATAATTCAGACCTCAGGGGGGGTATTTTCAATAAAGGCCATATAACACATTTGTAACATATGTTATATGGGCTTTCTTATTATATTATTGTCACATTGTTTAAAATATATAGGTCAGAACTCAATGGGACATCAGGACCCCTCCTGACAACCCCCTAGCATGGATCACCTATCCTACTGGGAGACAATTGCAAGGGTTTTTTTGATAAAGCTCTTCTCATGAATGAACCTGGTAACATGGTTCACTACAACCACTTCTACTGGAGCTGACTTCTACAAAAAATGCCTTCTGGATAGGTGATCCATGGTAGGGAGGATATCAGGAGGGGTCCTGATTCCCCCTCAAGGTCTGAAACCAATGTATATAACAAGAAAGCGCATACAACCTATGTTAAACATAGGTTATATGTGCTTTATAAAAAAAAGCAGCCAATTGTCACCTCATGGATCACCTATCCTACTGGATAGGTGATCATGCTAGGGGGATGTCAGGAGGGGTCCTCATGTCCCCCTCGAGGTCTGAACTATATATTTTAAATAATGTAACAAGAATTATAATAACACATATGATATGGGCTTTATTGAAAATGCCAGCAATTGTCCCCTATCCAGTAGGATAGGTGATCCATGGGGAGACATTTGCCAGTCTTTTTTTTGATAAAGCTCTTCTCATGAATGAACTTGGTAACATGGTTCACTACAACCAATTCTACTGGAGCTGGCTTATACAGAAAATGCCTTCTGGATAGGTGATCCATAGTAGGGGATATCAGGAGGGGTCCTAATTCCCCCTTAAGGTCTGAAACCAATGTATATAACAAGAAAGTGCATATAACCTATGTTAAACATAGGTTATATGTGCTTTATAAAAAAAAAAGCAGGCAATTGTCACCCCATGGATCACCTATCCTACTGGATAGGTGATCAATGCTGGGGGCGGGGTGTCAGGAGGTGTCCTGATGCCCCCCTTGAGGTCTGAATTATATTTCTTTTAATACAATGTAACTAAAGATAAAACTATACACATACAGGCAAGGTATGCAGCTACATACCTTTCCTATTAACACTTTGAGTACCACAGGGGTAGCAAATGAATTTCAATGCATTGTTACCTGTCTGATACTCATAGGGTTAATTATACAATACATATACAATGAGGGCATGTTGAATTAAAGTGGACAATAAACAATGATGAATGGGAGCAATATTTGTCGAATTAAAATGGATAAAGAAGGTCATGGGAGCACTATAAGTTGAATTTCAAAGGGGGGTTAATATGTCAAAGGGGAGGCAATATTTCTCAGATTAAGATGGAGAAAGAAGGTCATGGGAGCACTATATGTCGATTTTCAAGGGGGGGTTAATATGTCGAAGGGGGCACTCTATGTCGGATTTCTATGACGTATTCTATATTCTGCACTGCTTTTGGTCGAACAACGATGGTTTTGAAACTGTTGGTTTGGCTTCTACGCATTAACTCTGAGGCGCAGGATTACTGACAGAAAATGTAACCATAAAACACGCGGTAATACTGACCGTAGGTAATAGAATGCTACATGCGTGTTGTTTGTTATGGGCTTTTTTTTGACTGGCGGTGCAGATAATTACTGCTGATTTTGTTTTCACAACTTGAGTAATAGGATACTAAACCCTGACTTAAAAAAACACAACGCCTGTTTTTTTTTTAGTGGTGGAAATAGTATTGAGGCCAAGTATCACAGTCTCTATTTGAGGCTTAAGCGATCCTGTGCTCTTCCCTCTGTATGACCACCGGCCGGCATGGTCTCCGGCCACTTCCTCATTGCTAAAGTCATGTTGCAGGCACTGGCACAGATGCCTGTTTGTGGGCCTATTCTGTTGGGCCTAATTGGGTCCCGCCTCCTTCTGCTGCTTTATAAACCTCATTGAGGCTAGAACTTGTTGCTCTTTTGTGGTGTATCTGTGCATTTATTCAGTGTTGCTCTTGTCTGACCCTTGCTTGGCTGCCATGTTTACTCCTGATCGATCCTGTGGCTTTGTCTGACTACCCAATCTGTGTATGACCCTGGCTTGTCTGACTACCCACTCTGTTTTGACCTTGGCTGTAGCTGACTACCCGATTTGACTCTCGACTGTGGCTTGTCTGACTTATGCTCTGTGCTATCCTTTGCTCCAGTCTGACTACCACCTGTCTGGGCTAGTTGTGGACATGCTCCATCGGTGTAGTGCAACTGCTACCTCCGTGGTAGAGTTGCTGGTTGCCTCTCGCTCTGTTGCCTCCATCCTGTGCCACTGTATGCATTGCCTCCTGGGCCTGTTGCGTAATCCTCTGCTCTGTAGCCTACTTACAGTATTGTCTTCACATACTTACCAGTGTTGCAGCTGGCTACATTCCACTCTTTTGCCTCCTCCCTTTGCCTACCTAGTAGACCGGTTCCATGACTCTTTAGGAGTACTAGTTACTCTCTGTCTTGCTCCTCCTACCACTCCGTGGTACAGTCACTACTTCGAGACATCTGTCTGCCTGTCTCGTGTCTGGGAGTTTAGCTGTCGCTCCAGTGATCAGGTTTCCTGGCATTCCAGGTTTCCATTTGCTAGGTATAGAACCAAGCCTGGTTCTGCTCCCATCTATCTCTATAGGCTACTGAGAACCGGTTACAGTTCAGTGTCAGTCCTTGGGTAGTGGACTCGGCACTGTCCTCAAGCCTGTTCCTACAAAGGTTGGGGAAGTGTTTACTCTTGCTTATCTTAATAAACTGGTTAAACTTCACTGTACCCGTGTCGTGTGTATTATTTACTCTGGTGTCCATGTTTGCTCCCAGGCAGAAATTTCAAGGCAGACAGGGGTTTCCAGATGTGCTGTCCAAACTCTTTTGAAGAAGCACAAATAACAGGCAATGTTGAGGACCAAGGACGCAGTGGTCAGTGAAGGAAACTTAGTGCAGCAAATGAAAGATACATCATGCTTACTTCCTTTCACAATCCAAAGATATCAATCAGTGTCATCAACTCAGAATTGGCAGAAAACTCTGGGATCCTGGTGTACCCATCTACTGTCTGGAGAACTCTGATCAGAAGTGGTCTTCATGGAAGACTTGCTGTCAAAAAGCTATATCTCCAATGTGGAAACAAGGCCAAGCGGCTCAACTATGCATAAAAACACAGGAATTGGGGTGCAGAAAAATAGCAGCAGGTGCTCTGGACTGATGAGTCAAAATTTTAAATATTTTGTTGTAGCATAAAGCAGTTTGTTCACCGAAGGGTTGGAGCGATACAAGAATGAGTGTCTGCAGGCAACAGTGAAGCATGGTGGAGGTTGCTTGTAAGTTTAGGGCTGCATTTCAGCAAATGGAGTTGGGGATTTGGTCAGAATTAATGGTCTCCTCAATGCTGAGAAGTACAGGCATAAACTTATCCATCATGAAATTCCATCAGTGAGGCATCTGATTGGCCCCAAATTTATTCTGCAGCACGGCAACAACCCTAAACATACAGCTAAAATCATTAAGAACTATCTTCAGCCTAAAGAAGAACAAGGGGACCTGGAAGTAATGGTATGGCCCCCACAGAGCCCTGATCTCAACATCATCGAGTCTGTCTGGGATTACATGAAGAGAGAAGCAATTGAGGCTGCCTAAATCCACAGAATAACTGTGGTTAGTTCTTCAAGGTGTTTGGAACAACCTACCTGCCATGTTCCTTAACAAACTGTATACAAGTGTACCTAGAAGAATTAATGCTGGTTTGAAGGCAAAGGGTGGTCACACAAAATATTGATTTGATTTTAAATTTGTCTGCTGTTCACTCACTATGCATTTTGTTGATTGATAAAAAAATAAACTATTAACGTCTATTCTTTTAAAGCATTCTTACGTTAAAGCATTTTTCATACTGCCTAACACTTTTGCACAGTATATTTAAATATTATATGTTATGCCCTTGAATGCACTGTGGAACAATGTTTTTTAGACCTCTTCTATTCAATGAATAAGCAAATTTCACTCCTAGGGTTTGAAGTTGATTTTATTCCGTACTAATGGATTTCACCACAGCTAAATGTAATGTCTCATTTTTTGTCTGTAAGCATTCTTGTATATAATGGCAAAAAATGATCAAATAATGTTTGACTTTTAATTAATTTCTCTTTTTTTCATCCAGGCCTTTGAGCAAAGAATATAAAGAATTGTGATCAGGTCAGGATTTACCACCACAATATGTATGGAACTTGTATTGTACTTAAAGTGGTACCCTTTTTTATGTATTTAATTGTATTTATTTGTTTTGTATTAATTGATTCAAAGAACAGATCCTTGTTACACTGGGAACCTTCTTGTCAGTAGCTTTTGGAGATCCTTTAAGTTCTGGGGGTGGGAATGTCCAAATGATGAGATTTGCATCATAAAGAGGAGGAGCTTCATTGATGGGGGCAGGATTGGTATGAGTGTAGGTGGGGTTTGTGCTTAAAATGGGTAGAGAGGGAAGAATAGAGCAGAGAGTGACTAAAACTGGCATTGAAGTGGGAGGAGTTACATGGGAACTCACTGAGCCCTGAGCATCAGCTTATGTCCCTGGAGACACAGTATTTATATGAAGTATAAAGACCAAAGTCTCTGGGTTAGATTCAGAGAGATCCCATGTATGGAAATTAGCCCCTTGATTGTAAGAGCCCCTTGCAAAGCATTAAATAGCAATGCACTGCACAGAATTGGCATTCATAGGGTTAAAAAAGATGCTAAATAATAATATAATAAAATAGTTTATATCACGGGTAGTCAACCCTGGTCCTCAAGAGCTACCAACAAGGTATGTTTTCAGAATATTGCAGCTGGAGCACAGTTGGCTCAGTCACTTTATTTGGATTACCAGTGCTCAATCTATGTAAGGAGGATATTCCAAGGACATGCACTGTTGGTATTTTTTGTGGGCCTGGGTTTGTTATCCCTAGTTGGCAGATACGGTGAATACATTTACAAGACGATTAGATGCATTGGAGTATACTTTTACTGGTAAGTACTTCTATTAACTAAATTAAAACTTCTTATTCCTAGTTTATATTTAGTTTGAATGTCTGTTGAGCAAAATGGGAAGACAGCCATGCCATTCAAAAATGAATCTATTGCTTACATTGGTTTGCCATGGAGGAACTGAAAGCAAATAATAATAAAGACATATGTAGTGTCGCCCGTAGAGAAAGGTAACCTGCTGGATTATGGTACACATACAACAATTTCCTTACGTGATTGCACCAAATTCCAGTATTCGCTCAGGAACACAGTAAATCTGAAGTAATTGAGGTCTGTCTGATGGCCTATGGTATTGCGGTAAAACTTTCACACAAGATGATTTAGATATCGCAATGCTCACTGCATCCTCCAATGAATGGCCAACCCACATGAGCACCAGTCAGCAGTAGTGGTTGGTGCATGCATGGGTTGGCCGGAAGACATGCCACTCCTTGTGTGTGGATTGGTTGGGGGAATTAAGATTCAAGTAAGTGAACTATTTGTGTGGCAGAACTGTCTTAGAGGGTTGATACAGTTCTGTCTGCTGTCAAAAAGAGCATTAAGCCATCTGAACCTGAAAAGTAACTTCCATTGGCTTATATGGAGATCTTTGTTTACTTAAAAAAGAAGTTGAAAATAGTGAAAGAAATGCTGTATAATGAGTAGTACATATGAAACAGAAATTACAGGAAGTCTAATACTGAAAAACAGTAAGGGAAGTAAGGTTGTGGCCTTCTTTGCGTCGGTAATCGGTATTTCCAGATACTGTAGATGTATTTAAAAAAGCAACGGATATCATTCTAGCTCAGGACACTGATTTATATGAGTATGATATTTGGGTTCAAAGCAGATGCTGATTTGGAGAATTATCCAACTACTAGTCAGGAACGAATTTTTTGCCAATTTGTGGATTAATTGGAAAGGGCTTCAGTATGGCTTTTCTGCCTTCCTCTGGATCAATAAGAATTATATGGTATTATCTGAACTTGATGGATTAATGTCTTTTTCATAGCCCACTAAATATATTTGAATGAATATGTTTTTTTATATAGCACCACAAGTGTATGCAGAGCTTTACAATTAAGGGGATTAGACAATACAGGGTTACAAATGCTTTGTAAAGTGAAAGACTGGAAGTGAGGTCCCTTCCCCTAAAGCTTACAGTCTACAGTCTATTTCTATGTTTTATCTTCTGGGGTGGTTATGAGGGCCCAGACGTCTAGAGGAAAATAGCACAGAGTCTGAAGACATTGCTAAGGTGTTAAAAGTCCGGTTGAAATCAATGCCCCTTAATTGCTCCAGTGCTTCTAATTATATCAGACTCATAGATCAGTTGCTGGGCAACCCATTTGCTCCACAGGGGTTAAATAAAACTTTACATTGAAACAGTAACACCAGAAATGAAATTGGGTAATAACATTTTAATTATCATGTATTTCCTACTAGGGACTGTAAAATGAAGTTATTTTATGTTAAATTTCATAAATCTAATTCTAAATTTGTATGTTTAATGGGTAGCCTGTTCTAGAAGGACAATTATTTGTGCAGAACTAAGGCTATTAATTGACTGAGATTAGTACCCACTGCTGTTCTGTTCAGAAAGACCATCTTATCTCTAGTCTATTAACTGACAATATAGCAATAATACTTCTAGGACACCTATACATATTGCTTGTGTAATGGGAGTCCTAGAACCCCAGAAATCATAGATAAGACCAGCTTATATAGGCCTCAGGAAACAAATAAAGAATTTTTACTGAGGTTATAATGGAGTACAGCAGTGGGTTTCAATCTTTTTTGGCCCAGGTCACCCCTAACATGCAGTCTGGAATTATCAAGGTACAAAAGGGCATATTAAAAGGTACAAAGGCAAAAATATTTATTTATACATAGAATTTACAATCAGAATGAAAAATTGTGCCAATAAATTCCCTAAATAAAGATATGAAAATCAAGACTTCCATTGTTGTCAAAATCTTCCGTGGAAATCTAGTTCTCAGTGCACACCTTGGTTGAGAACCACTGGAGTACAAGGTATTTAAGTATGCAAAACTCCAGATCATTTTTAGGTGTTAGCCTTCCATTAAATTGGACTTTTAACCCCCTGAATGCTAAAAATGTCTCCAACTCAGTGGGGATCGCTCTTGCTTTCAAAGGGTCAAAGTCCAGTAGGGATGGTTTGCCTTGCAATTTTGTCTTTATAAATGTGCCAAAACACAAAGATACATATGGAACAGAAATAAACAACTGATATCTTTGTTGAAATATAAATATGAATGTAAAAAAAAAAGTAATTATCATTTTTCCTTGAAATTTAAAAATATGTTCAAAATTGTAAACTATATACACAATAACACTATTGATCATTTATCAAGGTTGTGTGACCACCATGGAATCCATCAGTGAAAGTATCAATGAATTTTGCATAAGCCTTTATCAAGAGGTGAGCGCCACAAAAAAAGATGATAACATCTTCCTCTCGCCATTGGGCATTTCTGCATCATTGTCGCTCTTGCACATGGGTGCTAAAGGACACACAGCATCTCAAATAGAAAAGGTAAAAATAAAATGTTATTTTATATGAAACATTAGAGGATAACATATTAACTTAACCCTTTAATGACTGGGCCTATTTAGTACCTTGATGAGTGTCAGAAGTTACAAATTCTTGCTATGTGTTTGTTTAGTGCAACCATGCAAACTATATACTGTTTTTTTTCAGGATAGAATAAATATTCATTTAGTACTATAAGTAAAATATATTCCCTATTTCATAGGACCCCTCCTGATGCCCCCCCGGCTTCTGATCTCTTACTGATTCAGCTGGGAGATCTATAGTGGTGACGCAGGGGAGCAAGAGAGCTCCCCTGTTTCTATTCTACCCGGAAACAGCGATTAGGAGTGGGCGGGATCAGCAAACCTTCTCAGATTAATGAGGGAGGGTTTCCCTCATTAACATGAGAGGTTTTGTCAATCCCACCTACTCCTACCCAGTGACTCCGGGTAGAATGAAAGCAGGGAGCTCTCATACTCCCCTGTGTCACCACTATAGATCTCCCAGCCGAAGCGATAAGAGATCAGAAGCTGGGGGGGCATCAGGAGGGGTCCTGTCATCAAGGTACTAAATAGGCCCAGTCATTAAAGATAATTAAAGATCTGCTCCCAGTCTACAATTCTTAAAAGTAAATGTATCTTTATATCTAAAAACAGTGTGTAACTGTATATATTTTTAATATGTATATATATTTTATGTGTATGTATATATATAATATGTAATATATTATGTTTCTCAATTTCTGTAAATATCTAACACTTTACTGAAAACTATCCAGGACATACTTGAAAACAAGAGAAATCTCAATGTATTCTTCATAGTAAAACATTTTCTAAATAAATAAATAAAATAATCAGTAGCTGGGGGACAGCAAGAGTGGTTCTTGATGCCCCACCATGAGGTCTGTGTTTTTGTAGTGAAGTTGATTTGTGTTTCCTGTCTCCTCTTCAGCCAACTCAAGCCCCACCCACACATTCATTGGCTGGTTACTTTCCATAAGCCAACCCTGGGGTGTGGCTGCTACCTATCCAGAAACCCTTTTCCAGGCTCCCAAAACAGTTCTAGCCTTTTATGTATACAGATTCTATTGGAGAGCTTAAACCATAGACTGCATATTAAATTATAGGAACAGCACCACCTGGTTACCACAATGCAAAATTATTAAAATAAGAAAAGAAGTTTGAAAAAAAAACTTCAAAAGGAAAATAAGTACTATATATGATTTGATAAAATATTTATTTTGACTAATACTGTATTGCAGGTGCTTCACTTTTCTGAACTTAAAGAAGCAGGCAACCCACAGACTAGTTGTGAACCTGAACCAAAACATGTCAGACATCATGAACAAAGAGGTCACAGGCAGAAGGTAATGTCTTCCTTATCAAAATGTGTGCATTGCTTTTTTGTTTGCTAAAAAACCTAACCAGTTCAGTTCTTCTTTATGGATAATCCATGTCAGGAACCCAGGAAATAAGTTGTGCTGGATACTGCCTGTTTGAATGCATTTTTGTATGTACTTCCAGGTGGTAATAAGCCTTTGAGTGCCAGAGGGTATGCATAACCCACTAGCACTCAAATGGTTAAAGACTCAGGACTTTGGGCAGCCTAATGCATTATTAATACAGTGCAAATACTACATTACTAGCAGGGAGACTAGCAGACTTATATGCCTCAAACTGGCAACAAGACACAGGACTTTAAGCATGAAACCTAGAACTTTAGCCCTCTGAGCCAGTAACTAGCATTGTACCTGCGCCTATCATGTGATCATGTTAATATACTCCCTGTCCGTTAAAGTGACTTTACAGAGGTTCGATAGAGAAGATTATGGTATTGAAAATTTAGAGCTGTGCCATTCTGGAGTAAATCAACTGTAACATAGGAAAAGAAATGAAAAGTCCAAAGATCTAAACTGGGATTTTAACCCCTTGAAGGCTAGTGAGGTTTCCAAGTCATTGGAGGTTTTATTTTTGTGCTTTTTTATTTTTTTATATCAGCAAAAAGAAACATAGAATTTGACAACAGATACGTACCATCTATTCCACCCATTTTCATACTGTAAAAACCTCAAACCTTATTTGGTCCTTGGTCTTGTCTTATGTTTAGTACAGCCTTATTAATGCCTATCCCATGCATGGTTAAATTCTGTCACTGTACTACTACTTCTGCTGGTAGGCTTTTCCACTTATCTACTACCCTCTTAGTGAAGTTAAACTTTCTTACATTACTAAACCCCTGTCCCTCTAGTTTTAGACTATGGCTTCATGTCCTAAAATTTTGACTGATTTGAATTGTATTTCCCTCCTGCACTTTGTTGAATCCCTTCAACAAATTCAAATGGTCAGACTAAAACTCCGGTTATCACAGATGTTTCAATCATAAAAGTCAAACAGTTACGGAGGGGAAATAGACTGCAAGAGTACCCACTGTTTCAAGATTTTCTCAAAAGTCATATATGAATTAGTAGGTTTTTCCATTTCAAAAGATTCTCATACCTCTTCAATTACTCGAATGAGAGAGGGGAGTTCAGTATTTTACCACTTTTTGGCTAGGTATATACATGCTGCTAAATTAAAAAAAAAATTACAAACACTTGATTTTGGACATTTTGGACATGCAAAATGTGTGAGATTTTATTACATACATATCAAATATATATTGTCGATTGGTTTAGCAAAAAAACATTGCAGTAGTTTCCGATCAGAATCCCAGAATGTCACTAGAGACATTGCTAGCAATAATGAATATAGATCCCTATGACATCACATTCAGCAGTCTCCAATATGAAGAAATCCTTGCTTAGAAAGCTTAAAGTGAAACTACCACCCTATCAAAACTCGCCACCCAATAATTAGGCATATGGCGACTAGCTTCTTAATACTGATATTATCTTCTAGAAGTACAGTCTTTTGAAGTAATCCTGTTTCTTCAAAGACCTTCAGCCAGGTTGGACGCAGACATCTTGCTCAGAGACATCTGCGTGCCTGCACTGTCCATCCAGGTCTTCTCTAGGAGGCATTGCAAGGAGCCGAAAGGCGCTGGAAGGGACTGACGATGCAGGAGCGCAGACGGCTAGCAAGAAGCCTGGCCATCAGTCTCCATATTCCTAATTATTAGGTGATGACTTTTATATAGGGTGGTAGTTCCACTTTAAAAGGGGTGGTGCACCACCTCTGTACTTTCTTAAATGCTTGCTCTGTGAGTTATACAGTTTTATACTTTGATGTGAACTCCCAAATCTCACTTCAGTTACCTAAACCCAGGCCTGCCTCCAAGGTGAGTATATAATGATATGTATGATCTTCTGGATAAGGACATTATATAGTTATTGGATGTCAGACCCCTAGAGGTGTAATTATCCATGCATTCTTTTTCAGAATATGAGAGATTTTATTACATATGCCTGAAATATACAGTATGTTTTCAATTAGACATTTACTTGAGCCGTTCATAGTAAACACTTTATACTCCCATTTAAAATATAATCATATACAAATACATTGGAGTTAATGTTTCTGGTGTATTTTATTATTATTATTATTATTATTATTATTATTTTGTTTATTTGTTTGTTTATACAACTATTCAGAAAAGGGAATTTGCCATTAATTGCCACTAATCAGTACATTTGTTAGTCTCATACTTATATTTACAACAAATATTGTACAAATATATGAATCTCAAAGTCATTAATCAATTGAGTGCCAGAGGGGTGTGAATGCATTGCCAACCACCTTGCCACTCATAGGGGTAAATAAGTTTTAGTAACTTTTTATTGATTTACACATAATTGATAAATGTATCTTATCGCAAATAAATCAAAAGTTTGTATTAAAAAAAGACTTGTGTTATATAATGCACTTTATACTACAATTATTATTA
The DNA here is from genome assembly GCA_037306005.1 of Rhinophrynus dorsalis. Taxonomy (NCBI): domain Eukaryota; kingdom Metazoa; phylum Chordata; class Amphibia; order Anura; family Rhinophrynidae; genus Rhinophrynus; species Rhinophrynus dorsalis. The sequence continues at coordinate 209,028,377 of CM074723.1, forward strand.
ATAATAATAATCAACATTTAAGAACTATTTTTTTCCAATCAGGCACCGCTGTGTGATCAGGTTGCAGGTGTGCATTCCAAGTTCCAAGCTCTGTTGTCTCAGTTGACAAAACCTACAAATAATGCAGAGCTTAAAATTGCCAACGGAATGTTTACTCAAAAGAATTTCCCTTTCTTAGATGTAAGTTTCTTAATATTAAATATACAACTTGCTTAATTTATTATTTTGTTTTATTTAGTGGGAACTCTGAATATATGCTTTCAAAGTTTATAACCTGATACAGTTAGATCTACCATAAGAATCCATTAGCCTGCTTCATCTTTCTTCATTGTAGAAATAAGCTTTTTTAATGAGAAAAAAGTACTTTTTTGTGAGTGCAAACAGGGTACACCCATTGCTGGGAATTTTTAATTCAAGACTTACTACAAATCAAACTTGTACATTTGTTTTACTTAAACTGCAAATTTCTTTTGTGGTCAGTAGGTGGCAACATTGTTATCATTTATTATGGACAGCCATAGTCTATGACTCAACCTCTTATAAAAACAATTGTATTTTAGGCACCAGTTGGAACTGCTGCTAACAGTTTGATAAAAAAAATGAGCTGAAATAACATTTGAATTAATAATTACCAAGTAGTGGGAGTACCCTTATTGTATTCAGCAGGGAAAGCACTATGACATCATCATTTATTTCCTGTCCTTTTAAACCCTTTGACTTTACTAGATTGGTATTTTGCATTGTTATGTAAGATACATCAACTTAGATATTTTAATTCCCTTACACTTACAGGTCTGTCTCTTTTGGAAGTTACTCCATTACCTCGTGTTAAATATTTTTATTATGATCATTTTTTATAAAATCCAAACAAATTCTGATGGGAGGAACAGACTTTTAGGGTTTTGTACAGGAGAATGTAATGTGCTAAATTTGTAATGAAATTAACGTATTTCCAAATGTTTTTCATTCTTGTATTCATCAATGAATATTAATTCACTTTTATTTGCTTATTTATTGAAGAGAGATTACCAAGATACACCATAAAAATATATTCTTTCTATATGACAAGCTGTGGCGGGAATATATTGAGCCTGATAAACTAAAGACAAGTAATGCATGCAATTCTGGGGAAAACTAACTGCTCCATAGTGAACAAATAAAACCTCCCATTAAATATAACCTTTTATTGCCTTAGATGCTAGTGAATTCTCCAACACATTACCACTTCAAGAAAACACTGAGAGAAGGGTGCGCTCAATAGTGTCATACAGTTAATGAATTAAAGATACAAAGAAATATATGTTTACACTCACATTTGGATGAGGCCATCTAATGGCTTTTACCAAGTCTCACTAAACAGGCATGTGAAGGAGTCCAACATAAAGCTGCCATGGCATAAAAATAAGAGACCCTCCAGGACAGCTGAAAATAATATTTTAAAAAAATGTATGTATAATGTTACACCATTAAAAACAAGATGCACAAAAATATCAAACAGGCTAATGCATTTTACGGGTACTGTCAGTTTTTTCAAAGCCCAAATATATAAGACTAGATGATCAGCCTGTTACACGGGCCACAGTGCCACTGCCACCAGGTCACGGGGCAGTCACGCGCAGTAGAGACTGCCCGCGCCACGACTGATATAGAGCTTGGCAGTCTCTAATGAGCATGACTGCAGCACGTGCAGTAGTGTGTACCGCGCATGTCGCGGCGTTACACACGATTTAGCGAATTATTATATAGGATAATGTACATTTGGGCTTTGAAAAAGTAGGCAATACCCATCAAACATGTTAGCCTGTTTTATTACATTATTATGCACCTGCTGAGATGGCTCAGTTGGTTGATGCATCAGCTGTAGACTATGTTCAGACTGCAAGGTCGCAGGTTCTAATTGCCCTTGGACTTTCATCCTTCCAAGTCAGATAAAAAAGTACCATTAAAGGGATAGTAACCCCCCCAACAACTTGACAGCAAAATACAGCAACCATAGAAACATACCGAACGCACTTAGTCCCATCTCTCAAACCTTTATGGTTTGAGAGATGTAAGGCAAGACAGACCTCCGCTCCCTCCCCCTTCTCATACATCCGCTGTATAGCGGACGTCATGAGATCCGGCGGCTCTACATGAGCGGCTCTGCATGAGCGCTGTGATCTAGATATCTCCGTATTATTACTTCATGGGTATGGTCTAAAACACGTGCCTGGCTTGCAAGCACATGTTGTAGACCATTCCTATGAAGTAATTATACGGAGATATCTATATGTCAGAACTCCTGCAGAACCGCCGAAAGTCGGCCAACCGGATTCTGCCTCTGACAGCTTTACAGCTCGTCAGGCAGAAGGGGGAGGGACCAGAGGACTGTCTTGCCTTACATCTCTCAAACCATAAAGGTTTGAGAGATGGGACTAAGTGCGTTCGGTATGTTTCTATGATTGCTGTATTTTGCCGTCAAGTTGTTGGGGGGGTTACTATCCCTTTAAATTGGGTAATGATATATTTACCTCAGGACATACTTGAAGACAAGAGATAATCTCAACGTATCCTTCCTGGTAAAATATACTTTGATATTATAATGATCTTGTTTTTAATGGTGTAGTTAAGTTAGCCTCTTCAATGCTATATACATCTATACATACATTTTTATTAACTATTATGTGGAGCTCTTCTGGAGGATTTCGTATTTGTATGGCGTAGCAGCTTTACATTGGAGTGAATATCAAGTGGAAATGGTGGAACTTTTCCACATGCCTGTTTGCTCAGCCTTGGTATATGCCATTAGCTGGCCACATCCAAATGTGAATGCAAACGCATACATTTCTTTTGCATACTTAATTAATTATTATCACACTATTGGGTTCCCCCTTCTTTCTGTGTTTTCTTGAAGTCATATTCTATACATTACGGAGTGAACAAGTGAGGAGGAGCAGACGGAATTGCAGTATTCTGTCCCTGGGTCATGATTATATACCCAGAACTGCTGTTTTTGCTATCTATCATATATGTGTGCAAAAGCATATACGATTGTGAGTACCCACAAATGGGGTGTTAATTTGGTGGTGGAACAAAATAATTTTTACACTAGGGCACGTCCTTGTGGTCTCCTGTGTTTGTATTATTTCCTCTCTAGCATTAAATGGGTATAAAGCACTATTTAAAGCATTGATAATTTTGAGAATATTTATTTAACTGCACCACTTTTTCTTTGTACATCAGCCTAAGTGTAATAGTCAATGGGCTGCAAATGAATGGCTATGCATACTAAGTATGTGTTTTTGCATATATAAAGTCCTACTCTCATGGGTTTTCATGTAAATCCTCACAATCATTGATAAATATAAGAATGTATATATTAGTGATCACATCTGAGTAATGACAGATCAAAGTATCTGCTACACTGCTTCCCTCTCCTCACTTTCCCTTGACTGACCATCTTAATACTATGTTCACACTGGTGACTTGGCTGCACTGCATTTTATCTTAGGCCTAGCCTCCTGCGATTGCTTACTTCCAGTCTCCGGCAATACCATCACATGAAGTGGGGTGTGGTGGAGATGTGATGGAAGAATGGCTGGCCCACACAGGGCATCAGTCAAATATGATTGGCTGCTACCTATATGGGTTACCCAGTGACTGGAGGATGTGATGATCATCAAAACATTCCAACTCAAGTGAATGATCTACACAGCAGATGCATCCAAGTTGCAACATGCCAAGTTCTAGCACATTCCAGGAGGCAGTGATTGCCCTCGTGAACAGCATTATTGGGGGCAAGAGGTTTAATTTTTTTTTTAAATTAACATTGCATTCAAAACTAATGTCAACTATGTTAACATCCCTTATTGAGATAGTTTGTAAAAAAACTCAATAAAGTAAAATTGCGTTTAACAGACCCTGACTTGCCTTACCATGCCCAGAGAATTTCAATGGCCCCCATAGAATAAATCCACAGTAAGCTGTGCTAAACTACCTCTGTTGCCATTGATGAACGAATCCAGTAAAACTAGTGCAGTGCTGTCCTCTCATATTGCCTCCTCCAACACCAACAAACCAAATATCTGCAATATAGAAAAAAAGTATTACCCTCTTTATTCAAAACATTAAAAAATATATTAGTAAAATGGCTACTCACACAATGCTTAAAATCAATTAATTCCCCCACTGGAAAGGGAGAACTCAAACAGAAGCTGGCTCCATGATTGTCTGCAAACAGCTGTTCTTTATTTCAAGGAGGAAATGTACAACCAAATTTTGTTCCAGAACGTTCCTGAGGAAATGGGTAGTGCAACCGCAAAACTCATAAAGCCTCAGAGATCACAAATTTGAACTTGCAAAATCTGGTGATACATCAGCTACTTGAAATAAAGTACAGCTTTATAATTGTTGGTCTGGCTTCCACTCTTACATGTAAGTAGCCATCTGGCTGATTTACTTTTTAAAAATACAGTAGGAGGTGTGCCTTTCTCTTTTTCTGTTTTGAAAAGTAATGGCCCCCTATGAATTTCCCCTTTGCTCCTTCATTCATGAGATGACGTTCAATCACATCTGGTTGTCATGTCCACTGAGATGGTCTTGGTAATAAACAAAAGGATCACAGTACCTCAAGCTCTGTTCACTGCATAAAGTAATCTCAGCTCATTATGGATCAGAGGTATGCACCATGCATTGCATCTCAGTGATATGTGTATGCCTCTGGTCCATAAATAGTTAATTAGACTCATCCACTGTGCCTGCCAGCAATTGCATATCTGCCTCCATGGACATGACATCCAAGACTAATTGAAGATGTTATCTTTTTAACAAAGGCAGAAGAGCTAAATTCTTAGGGACACCTATGACACCTATTTTTAGAAGGCATTCATTTTCCATTAATCTATTTTCAAATTACTTATAGGGGTGCTTAAAGTTTTTATTGCAATTCTGTGGTTTTATCCTTATTTCATTTAGCAATACATCAGATGTGCTCAAACACTTTATAAGACCAAGCTGGACAGTGTGGATTTTCAAAAGGATGAGACCAGGAAAGAAATAAACACATGGGTGGAAAGTCAAACACAAGGTAGGTATATGGTTAATAGAACTATTCGTCATATGGGGCTGTATATAAAGAGGCTATAGAGATGCAATTCTGCACTATAAGGGAAAAATACAAAGTCCCTAAATTGCTTTGGTTTGAATGAGGCTTTCACTTGCATATTAAAGAGGTATCCAACACATTGAAAAGCGATATGTTGGAGATCTTGCTAGCATTTAAAAAGATTAAAGTCCAATTTAAACCAATGGCAATTTTTATTTCTTCCTGCGTTGCAGATAGTTTGCTCCAGAATTGCACCTCTTTACTGAATGGGGTCCATGGTGTCCTCCATCATTAATTCTTATCTCATGAATGAATAAACACAACTAACTGCACAATGGAAATTCTAATCAAATATAATGAAGTTAATCATGACTGTAGTTATAATAACGTGACATTTAAAGCGTAACATTAATGTTAATTACATTGCCCCAAAATATATTACTAACCTAAGCTTTGTATGTTCGTGGTAGTTCAGTAAAATCACGTCTTCCATAGGCATCGGGCTGCACAGAGCTTATAAGAAAAGCTCTGTGTGCCTACGTGGTCAGTCCCTTCCTGTGCCTTAAGGCACCAAAGAACGTCACTCACCACCAATGCTGGCAGAGAACGGGACAGACAGCGCAGACTCAGAGGTATATTTCCTCCAAGATGTCTGCGCTGTCTGTACTCTGGTTCCTGCTGAAGAAGTGATTTTACTGGACCACCAAGGACTTAGTGAGCTTAAGGCTAGTATAACTTTGCATATTGCTAAGTAAGTAATATATTCTGGGGCAATGTAATTAACATGAAAGTTATGCTTTAAATGTGAACATTTTATACCATTTGTACGAAGTCGAAAGTGGAGCTTTTTTAGGGCAAAAGAAATGCACCATTGGGAATAACTACAATTTCTTACTGATTTAAATGGGGCTTTTATCCTCTTCAATGATAGCGAGGTCTCTACTGTATTGCAAAACAATGCAGTTGAGATGTCTCTTGCATTGATGGGTTAAAAACCTTATTAAAATTAGAGGAAACCTGAATTGCTCTACTTTTGTTTTATTGTTCATAGGGGCATTTGTGTTTGTAGCTTAAAGGGATAGTAATGTTTCACAAAAACAGCAGCTCCAATTAATCTTCAAAGTATTTGAGCCATAGAGAGTGTTATTTCAGTACTATCAGAGTTGTGGTTCAAGAGTAATTGAAGGATAAAGTTTCCCCCTCCTGCCCATTTTACCTAGTGTAAGCCACCTCCCATCAGATGTGGAATCTGGTTGTAAGACCAGACAGATAACAGAAGGGGACAATCTTCTTCCTATGAGAACAATGAAAGCCCTGCCCCCCTTGACAAGTTTTTCAGGTTTTCTTCTTATCTTAATTGAAGATTGTACCTCTCTGCAATCTACCTGGGCACCTCCCTTCTGCTCTGGCTGAGCAGTGTTACATCAGTAAAAGGGGCGGGAGGGGGATACTTTGTCACTGAATTACTCTTGAACTACAAGTCTGACAGTATTGAAATAACACTCTCCAAAGTCCAAATACTATGATGATTAATTAGAGCTGCTTTTATTATGAAACATTACTATCCCTTTAAGAAAACTATAGCTTAATTTTCAGTCTAATACACATGTCTAGATTTCCCATTGATGTAAATGGGGCTTTACAACATTGAATACTAGTGTGGTCTGTAACGCATTCATTTTCAATGCTTTGGAGACCTCTGAAGCATTAAAGAAGCTAAGAGCGTATTTAAACGAGTGAACAGTTTTAAGCCCCCTATAGTGCAGCTGGTCAAAAATCAGTCCAGTTATTGGACCAACGTCTATGATTTAACTGCTTAGGGATCAACGGGGTGTGCAATTCATTGCTTTCCATACCCCTCTGGTCCTTAGGGTTTAAATTATAATAATAAGGGTTTAAATACTAATAAGGGGTTAAATAATATAATATATGTTTCAAACCTAGGTAAAATCAAAGACCTGTTTCCAAAGGATTCACTTGATGACAAAACAGTATTGGTACTGGCAAATGCAATGTACTTTAAAGGACAATGGAGCAGTCAATTTAAAACTGAAAATACAAAACAGTCCCCGTTTCACGTAAACAAGGTAATTAACGGTCCATATTCAAAATGAAAAGTAGCTTTAAAATGTCTTTTTCAGCTCTAAAATATTTTAATATCTAATTTTCAAAGAGATAGTCACTTTTTTACTAGGCATGGCCATGAAAGATAATTCGAGAGAAATGATTGTAAGAATGATCAAACATCAAAACAAACCATATGTTTAAATAATGACGGTATTGTAGCAAGTTTGAACTCCAAAAAATGACTGTGAAAAGATGACTGGTTAACCCCTTAAGGACCAGCGGTCCTGGGACGTTTCTATCCCATAAGGACCGCTTTGATCTTTGCCAACGTGCCGGTACACATGATCTGTTGCGTGTATCGGCGCGCAGCTTTGGGGCCTAAAAGAGATCGCTCCGGTCTTGGAGCGGTCAATTTTAGGCCCCATTTTTACTTACAGTGCTCCCGGTGGAGCGCTATAAGTAAAAAGTATGAGACGTACTATGACCGTCATCAGTCCTTAAGTATTTAAGGACCGTGACGGTCATAGTCTGTCACATAGTCCTTAAGGGCTTCAATGCCTGTTTAAAGAGTATAGTTACACGTATATGGGCTAGATTCTATTGCAGGTGCTAATTGTTAACACCTGCTTTATCAAACATTTTCCTACTGAAGTCTATGGGGAAAACTGGCGATAAAAGCAGTGATATAATTAGTACCTGCAATAGAATGCAGCCCAAAATTAGCACATGTAATGGAATCTAGCCCAATATCGTCCATATTGCCATTATGCATTTTTAATGTCATTTTCTGACAAATGGTCACTAATAACATCAAATTGAAAAAAGTTACATTATGCTTTTCATCAATCCAGTCTAAAAAATGTCATACTAAAACTGACTTTAAATTTAGATCACAGATCAGGGGCTGGATTCTATTGCAGGAGATAAATGTTACCACCCATTATATCAAATATTTTCCTATTGAAGTCTGTGGGAAAACCTGGAGATTAAAGCAGATATAAAATTAGCACCTGCAATCCAGCCCCTAAACAGCCATTTTTAACACAGGACTCAAAGTTTGTGAATTTACTACACAGCCCTGACAATGTTTACATGGATCTATATAGAATATATATTTTTGGTCAATATTGTTTTGTGTTACTGCTGGCATTTCAGCTATATGCTTAGCATATAGGTACCTGTATGTCATGCACTACATGGTGCAGCACTGCATTGTCTTTTATTGTCTTTTTAGTAAATTACCCACATGAAAGCCCAGTCACATGAAAGCCCAGTCAATTGAAAGATATTTCAAAAGACACATTTTTTTCTTTTTTCCACAGAAATTCCTATGCATAGATAATACATAAAATATCTACCTTTTCCCTACCATCAAGTAATTTGCCACATGAACTTGACCATTTTCTGTCTATGGTTTTTATGGCCATCAGAATTCCTGCTGCAGTATTACTGCTTCTGAGGCTTAAAGGGATAGTAATACTTAGTTTTATCTTTATTTTATTTTGTAGGCATTAAAAAAACATGAAGAACGATATAAGTCTTATCTCTCAAACCTTTATGGTTTGAGAGATATTCACAAGCAAAGTTTCCCCCTCCCGCCCCTTTTACCTAGTGTAAGCCATCTCTTCTCAGATGTGGAATGCAGTCCATAGACCAGACAGATAACAGCAGGGGACAATCTTCTTCCTATGAGAACAATGAAATCCCTGCCCCCCTTGACAAATTTTTCAGGTTTTTCCCTTATCTTAATTGAAGATTGTCCCTCTCTGCAGTGTACCTGGGCACCTCCCTTCTGCTATGGCTGAGCAGTGTTACATCAGTAAAAGGGGCGGGAGGGGAACACTTTGTCATTGAATTACTCTTGAACTATAACTCTATTTAAATAACACTCTCCAAAGTCCAAATACTATGATGCTTAATTAGAGCTGCTTTTATTATGAAAACATTACTATCCCTTTAAGTAGAGAGATCCAACAGTGAAAGTAAAAGCTGTTAGTTCTACAATAACATAAGCCTTGAAAATTTGTTAACAGGCAGTTGGCACTCTTTGCTAAAAAAAATTCATGACATATCAGGACCTCACCGGTCCTTAACGCACGGACCATCATGACAGTCCTGGCACATTATTGGTCATTAAAGGGTTAATTACTAGTAGTGGTGGTGTGGGAGGTGGAGGGGGTCTGGCACTTGTGGGGTCTCTATGACTCTTGTCAACTCCAACTAACAAAGAACAATCTTCGTCCGTGCTTTACATTTGCAGTACACCAGCAGCAGGAGACATGAATGCTATTCTTAGTGAGAAAAATGTTGTCCCCTCTCTGAGACATCTACAACAATACTATTATGTTCTCCATGGCCCTTTAGTAGTGCTTCTACTGCTGCTATTTGTTGCACTTCTGACATGCCTCTGTTGTGTCTCCCAATCAGACCTGTACAGGAGGAATCTCAATAAGTATGTGCCTAGATACGATTCTGCTTTCTCCTTGCTTACATGTTTTCCAGAGACAATAGATAGCAAAATGTTTAGCTTTTGGATCATTAGTGAAATACCACCATACTGGCGAGTTCATAGACTGATGTGTTCCTGGGGGAATACTACTACTAATACAGAGGACATATGTTGTAATAGTACTAGTAGTGGGTGTCAGTGGCTCTGCACTCTGTACAGCAGCCAAAGCACTCATAGCTAGCGTTGTGGAGGTTGTCCTGTGTTTCTGCTTATTCTGTTCTAGTGAGTGAGACTGGGCAACTGGCCTAGGAAGCAGTGACAGTAATTATGATAACCAACATGATTTTTTTAATATAATGATGGTAGTGTTGCTTTTTACTGTGAAGTACACATCAACATATAGAGTGATATTTTGTTTTAAAATAATGCATGATCTATGTCACTATCACTCTCAGTGTCAGCTCTGCTACAGAAATAAGATCTCCTGCCTGTTAACTCTCAGTCAAAAGTTTTTTACTTTAAATGTTCCTGCAATGGTGGTTAATGTCACTGGCTACAAATCACACCTACATTGCCTTAAACCATCCAGAGAACTGTCTAGCACTAATAATCCTTACATCTAGCAACTCCAGATCCTCCTCTTTGCCTTTATATCTCAATACATTATTAGCTATTGTACAAATGTCAGCAGCTTTCTCTCCTAAGGGCTGTAGTGTTACTTTTTACTGTATACTACAGGATATATCTTTTAGCTTCAGGACAAGCAGCTTGCAATAAGGGATAAAGAGCATGAAAGCTGGTTTAGCAATGAAACTTCTAAGTATACATGTGTCCCTCTTGTTCTTGTGGATGTAGGAGTGAGTGCATGTATAAGTAATCCAGAGGTCCAGTTGTACCTATCTTTTTGTCTTGAATATATGAAATATTTATGTCTGTCTGTGTAGTATCTGTTGCTTAGTCTCAAAGTCTCATACTCAGCCATCCAGCTCAGATAAGAAGGATCACTTCACCTGCCTGTGTGAATGGTAGTGGCTATCACCAATAATTTTATCAAGCAACTCCAGCTCCCTCCTTTGCCCATCTGCTTACACTAGCTAGCATAAAAAATTCAGCTGATTTCTCTCTTTTGCTTCCTGGCCTATTTAACCATTCACATCCCTATGCATGCACATCTGTGCAATAACTGCATGCACTCATGGACACACACATGTAAAGTGTTACCTCATACAGCACATTGCTAATTCACCTCATTAAGGCCAACTACAATTGGTTTTGAATGTTAAAGCTATTCGGTAATTTACTATGAAGGAAGTTCAGGGCTGCCTTCGGCTCTCAGGATGCTTTAATCCAGTTGTATTGTTGAAAATCTTTCAGCACAATTTCTGATGTGCCTAACAATCTATTGGCTTGGAGTTTCATTCAGGAAAGACTCCCAAATCAATATTTTAGTTCTTATATAACCTAGGCCTTTACTGACACATATCCATGCCTTGCATCTTGACATTTTAAGTCTTATCAATTGAATATTTGTTAGTCATATGTAGATCTTAGGAAAAAGGTATCACAAAATAAAATAGTGGCAAACACAAAAAACAATGCAAAAATTATTGTGACAGAAAATATCTGTATACATTGTGTTTCAAATGCAGTAACAGTATAACAAAAACCAGAAAGGTCACATTACCAAGCCATGATCCATCATCAATTTCTATTATTCTACATGTGCAGGTGATTTTTCTAAAATGGTACTGAAACTATTAGATTTCTACTGTACCTTTTTACAGTCTTTAAAGATCATTCTTCAAAGAGCATCAAAAATATGCTTCTAGAAAGTTCAAATGTAAGATTGGTGATTATTATTGATGAGATAACAAATAATTTGTGTATTTAATTTCAGGATGTAGTAAAACCTGTTCCAATGATGAATCAGACTGAAAAATTTAACTTGGGTGTTATTAATGAAGTGAATGCTCACATTCTTGAGCTACCGTATGGAGATAGAGGCCTAAGCATGTTCATATTGCTTTCTGATGAAATGTTTGGTGTTGAAAAGGTAGGTGACAAACTACACTATAACAGACCATACAGGATCTCAGCAGGAAATGTAGAATTTCAGTAGAGAGGTTCTCAAAAATTAAAATAAGTGTGAAAAAATACTACCTTGAAACCTTATCTGGTTTCTCTTGAATGCAGGATATGTTTCTTGGAAATTTCTGCAATACTATAACAATTATAAGACTACACCTGTACAAATGGAACATTCCAGCTATCTAACTGATTATTTTCCTGCTCTGTATGTTAATTCAGATCCATAGGGTAACATTTTACTCAGGAGGCCTCTTGCTACCTTACCTTTTTTCTGGAATTTCAGTATATTTGAAATAGTGTAAGTGTGAAAAATAGTGCCATCTTCTGGAGATTTCATAGCAACCTGCCTTGGGGTAGAAATGCAAATGAGCCATCTCTGAAACTGGAATTTTGTGCTATATCGTAAAGAAAAATAAGTGTAGGGTTACATGGTTTATTTCTTGTTATTTTGTGAGCAAAGTGTAAAATGGTACAAAATGGAAATAGAAAAAGAAAATGTTAAATTTGTTCACTTGCTAATTTTTATGGGATGGCCTACTCATAAAACATGAACTTCAGTGAATTAGAAAAGCAATCTAATACTAAACTAATCCATAAGCATTTGCTAGTAAAACAAGCAAAAATACAGCAGAAACTGTGCGATCCACTCTAAGTGCAGTATGTTAGGACATCCATATCTAAACAAAAAATCAATCCCCTCACTCACACAGACAAGAGTCTGGGCCCGCCTCTAGGTTCCCATTGACTGGGTCTGACCCCCAGCTGCGGTCACTCTTCACAAGTTCCTGGATCCTCAAGACATTTTCTTGGTGCACCTCTCTGCTCCAAACAGCACTTCAGTTCTCCAAATTGGTATTGGCCACAATAATGTAAATAAGGGACATAAAACCCAAAGTAACAAGATGCATATGGCTACCAACCAGAGGAGGAAAACAAGAGACAGGTCTATCGCAGATATTTATATCAGAGTATCAAAAATGTATTAAAAATACAGGTAAAGATCTGCTCTTATACAAATATAATCATGTCTCCCTACTCATTTTGTAACGCTGGGTTTCTTTCTCAAGGGAATGTACAAACAAATGAGCAAACTTCAGCCATTTTAAGGACTTACCAGAACGCTAAACCCTCCTCCATTTCTCCATATCTCCAAACAGAAATCGGACATAAGTCGATATCACCAATGGAATGCAGAACCAAACCTTCCGCATTCTCGCATTTTGCGATCATGCGATCTTACAGTTTTGTGACTGTGGGAATCCGCCAATGAGAACAGGAAGCTTAGGCTTTGCATTCCATCTGTGGAACTCTAGAAACATCCACTGAATATGGAGATGGGAGCCGGAAATTCCGGTTCTGAGATCCTTCGATGATATCTGGTTATGTCCGTTTTCTGTTTGGAGATATGGAGAAATGGAGGAGGGTTTAGCATGCTGGTAAGTCCTTAAAATGAGTGAATTTCACTAATTTGTTTGTACATTCCCTTTAGAAAGTAACCAAGTGTTACAAAACACATAGGTGATTATATTTGTATTATGGATCACACGAATGTGCAATTTTTGGAATCCACCATGCACTTGAATCCCATGCAGGCTAAGTGGGCTCTTTTCTATCGGGTTCAACTATTGGATATCTTATCTAACCCTATCTCTGGTGCCAGAGCTATTGTGCCTTAATACTGGTTTTTGGCTACCCTGTCCTCTTCCACTCTGGGGATGTTCCAAAGGGCTCAGGGGCCTCCTGCTCAGCATCAAACTCCCGAAACTCAGTTTTTTCCTCCCTGTTATCTTTTAGAGCTTCTCCAGCGGACCATCTTTTTACTGTTGCTGGACATCTCAAAATTCATAAGTCTTAGGAACCATCAGAATGCAGTCCTGGTAGCACTATCTATCCTAGAATGTGAAAGACTTGATCTGGGCCTGTCCTTCTTGCACCAGACACAAACCTTCTTGTCAGCATTCGGTCTTCCCCAACCCTCCCCGTGCTGGATACTCCATGGTCTTATCTGGCTATAAATTTCATTGTTAACCTACCTCCGGCTGAGGGTTTCACCACATTTTGGTGGCAGCAGACCAATTTATCTAAGTTGGTCCGCTTCATTCCACTTGTCAAATTGCCTTCAGTATAAGAATTGGATTCCATTTTTATACAAGAAATATTCCAGGTCTATTTGTAAATGTGATACATGAAAAAAACAAACAAAAGAAAGTGCCCTATAGTGTAATATGGAACCGATGAATATACAAACATCAGAAATTAATAAAGGTTGCACTCACATGAGGATGTGGTCAGAAGGCTGATATCAGACAATCTGACAAACTGGGTTGTGGAGAAGATTATTCCGTCTCCACTCAGAGGACTGATAATCAGGTATACACCAAAGAAACTGCTCCAGACGAACGGCTATATCCAGGTAGCCAAAAATGTATTCAATAAAAAAGTAGTGGGTAATATACCTGCCAGCTTAGGTCGCAGCACGAGTTCCCCTGTGACCGACTATAAAGTATCATACCCTTGCATAATTCCATTGCTTCTGGCAGAGATTTCTGGATTTTTCCTGTGTGGTAAAACTGAAACAGGTCCATAGCATGCAAGAACTCAAGCTGACATGCAACAGTGAAGTTCCTGAAACCCCAAAGCAGTATGATATTGTATAGTAGTAACTCCCTGGCAGTGATAATGGAAGCTGAATGCAGACACGTATCTGCGTGCCTTGAATTAGTGTTTTCATATAGGTGTGGCCTAACCTCTATTAAAGGCAAGTTCAAACCCAGTTGTTCAGAAACCAACTAGCACACTACTGCTACTATCAGATCTGAGTGAGACTAATCTGTAGTGTTCAGTATTGGGAAATGTCTGCTTCTATTGTGCATATGCTTATACCAGGGGTTAGCAACCAGAATCCCACTACCTGTTAATGTAAAGTAGTGTCCATCACCTTCAGCCAGCCTCCAGCAGTTGTTGGACTACAACTTCCATCAGTCTCACCCAGCTGATGGACATTGTAATCCAGAAGCATCAGGACAAGGGTCATGAGCTGCCCACATCTGGTCTGTGTTAAGGAAGCTAAACGTCAGGATGCTGACGTGCACAAAACAATTTGATGGTATTGTATATTTATTTTATTTTTGGAAACCCCGTTCTGGAAATTGTGGATTTGTCCATGAAAGACTAAAAAAACCACCGCACAAAAGAAAAGAGGAGCAATTCTTGGACAAACTAACTTCACCAATGGGACAAATACAAATGACCATTGATTTAAACTTTTAAACCCCTGACTGCTAGAGAGGCCTCTCAACCATTCATGGGTTAATAAATGCCCCTTTTAAATTAATGGAAACTTGGGGAATTATTCTTTTTCCACTTTGGTGCAGTTTATGTGCTCCAAAAGCTGTAATATGTGTTCAAACCCCAGAGTCACAGACTGTAGTCCCAGCAAGGTCAACTCAGCCTTTCTGTATTCTGAGGGGGATAAAATGAGTACCTTGGACATACTTGAAAATGAGAGACAATCTCAGTGTTTCCTTCCTGGTAAAGTACTTTCATAAAAAAAGTAATTCTACTATCTTTTGTTCATACAGCTGATTATATGAAACCAATTATTCTGCACACAGTAGCTCAATAAAGATTATTTGCACATACAAAATTCATTAAAATATTATATTAACTGAATCTTATTTCTCCATTAGATTCAACAGAAGTTAAGCGCTGAGTCTTTGGCCATGTGGATGAAGAATTTGAAAATGACCAAAGTAGAGCTATCTATGCCTCGATTCAGACTTGAAGATAACTATAGTCTGGGTCAATACTTGATAAATATGGGGATGGTGGATGCTTTCAGCCAAGGGAAAGCTAATTTGTCTGGCATGTCTGATGTAGGTCTTTATGTGACCCACGTAGTTCATAAGGCTTTTGCTGATGTTAACGAAGAAGGCACTGAAGCTGCTTCTGCAACTGGAGTGGCTATAGCTCCAAAAATGCTTGAGATCCCTCATAAATATATTTTAAATCATCCATTCCTCTTCTTTATCCTACATAATGCCACAAACACCATACTTTTCTTTGGAAAGTACTGCTCGCCTTAGGGTCAAAGTAAGTGGATTGCATACAATGAGTTGCTCTACTATAGAACATACACAACACAAAAATAAATTTTACATATATACTTAAATAGTAGTGAAAATTCCTTATTATAAACTTCCAAAATATAAAAAAAAGAAATTCATATGCACATATTAGAAAGATAAAATATAAAATATGTTTTATTAATAATATGGTAACTTTATGTGCCATATTTTCCAAAAAAAGAGTGGAGTAGTTCTGGGGCAAACCAAATGCACCATAGGGGCAAATTCCCCAGATTTCCATTGATTTAAATGGGGATGTTAGAGCAATTGTGAAACAATGCTTTGTATACGTTTGTAGACCTTTCTAGAATTCAAGGGTTTAAAAGCCCCATTTAAATTAATTGTATTTTTTAGTTTTCTCCTATAAGGCAGTTGGTTTGCCCAGAATTACTTTTTTAATTAACCCTTTGAGTGCCAGAGAGGTATCCAATGCATTGCAACGTATGGCACTCAAAGGGTTAAAATTTGGCCCTGTATGTTATGTATTAACGGTACATATATAGATACCCTCTATAGTATTTTGTAATGATTTATACCCTTTTGCTTTTTTTTCCTGTTTACAATGGTGAGCTATTTCTTGTATGTGTATTATGGTAAACCAGGTTATGCTTCTCCTTTTTTTGTCTTCTCTTGTATAACGACCTAGGTGTAGGTGAGGACTTAAAGATTTTACTTCTTAAGCACACGTGAGTTAATGAAGGCTTTGGTCATTTTGATTCACTCTCCTTTTTTGTTCAGTCAGGGAAATCTACAAGTATAGACCTGTTAATTGTAATTGAAGGCAGGTTTGGGGACCACTATCACTGGAAATACATTTCCCTTTTCTAATTCAAATCCTCCTCTATTAAATATTGTTAATAAAATACCCTGTTTGCTAAAACTGCATATCAGAGCTTTATAAAAACACATTAAAATACATTTGTAGCCATTATCCTTCTTTTGCATCAGACTTTATTTTCTGTTGTAATATTTTTTGTTTAGATGCGATCATCTGCTTGTCTGACAAAAGCAACTCCTGCTGGAGGAATTGTGAAGTGCATCCATTCTAAGCGGAATATCTGTGAATAGAGCTAATTAACATGTTAATAAACAGAGGGGCGTGCAATATGTTCTTAAACCTCTGGTCCTTAAAGGGTTAATGGACCATCAGTAACTATTCTCAAAGAAAACAAGTATAAGTTATAGTAAACCAAATTCCTTTTTACCAATATTAAAAGCAGTAATAAAATTACAGTGTACAATTACATTTCAAATAGGATCAGCATGTAACTTAGGACTAAAAATACGTTGCATAAACTATACAGCCTACAGCATTAGCTTGGACCCCAGTTTCCATCACCTTCAGCCAGCCTCCAGCAGTTGTTGGACTACAACTTCCATCAGCCTCAACCAGCTGATGGAAATTGTAGTCCAGAAGCATCAGGACAAGGGTCATGAGCTGCCCACATCTGGTCTGTGTTAAGGAAGCTAAACGTCAGGATGCTGACGTACACAAAACAATTTGATGGTATTGTATATTTATTTTATTTTTGGAAACCCCACTCTGGAAATTGTGGATTTGTCCATGAAAGGCTAAAAAAAAACAATGCACAAAAAAGGAGCAATTCATGAACAAGCTAACTCCACCAAAGGGACAAATACAAATGCCCATTGATTTAAATGGAACTTTTAAACCTCTGACTGCTAGAGAGGTCTCTCTGCCATTCATGGGTTAATAAATACCCCTTTTAAATCAATGGAAATTTGGGGAATTATTTTTTTCCACTTTGGTGCAGTTTATGTGCCCCAGAAGCTGTAATATGTGTTCAAACCCGAGAGTCACAAATTGTAGTCCCAGCAAGGTCAACTCAGCCTTTCTGTATTCTGAGGGGGATAAAATGAGTACCTTGGACATACTTGAAAATGAGAGACAATGTCAGTGTTTCCTTCCTGGTAAAGTACTTTCATAAAAAAAGTAATTCTACTATCTTTTGTTCATACAGCTGATTGTATGAAACCAATTATTCTGCACACAGTAGCTCAATAAAGATTACTTACACGTACAAAATTCATTAAAACATTATATTAACTGAATCTTATTTCTCCATTAGATTCAATAGCAGTTAAGCGCTGAGTTTTTGGTCACATGGACAAAGAATTTGAAAATGACCAAAGTAGAGTTATCTATTCCTCGATTCAGACTTGAAGATAACTATAGTCTGAGTCAATACTTGATAAATATGGGGATGGTGGATGCTTTCAGCCAAGGGAAAGCTAATTTGTCTGGCATATCTGATGTAGGTCTTTATGTGTCCCAGGTAGTTCATAAGGCTTTTGTTGATGTTAACGAAGAAGGCATTGAAGCCACTTCTGCAATTGGAGTGGCTGTAGTTCCAGAAATGCTTGAGATCCCTCATAAATATATTGTAAATCATTAATTCCTCTTCTTTATCCAACATAATGCCACAAACACCACGCTTTTCTTTGGAAAGTACTGCTCGCCTTAGGGTCAAAGTGAGTGGATTGCATACGAGTTGCTCTACTATAGAACATACACAACACAAAAATAAATTTTACATATGTACTTAAATAGTAGTGAAAATTCACAAAAAAAGAAGCTCCAATTAATCTTAATAGTATTTGGTGCATGGAGAGCATTATTTCAATACTGTCCGAGTTGTAGTTCAAGAGTAATTGAATGATAAATTATCCCTCTCCCGCCCCTTTTACCTAGTATAATCCGCCTCCCCTCAGATGTGGAATCTGGTCACTTGACTGGACAGCTAGCACAGAGGTACAGACTCTCTGTGAGCATAGGGAAAACCCTGACCCCCTTGACAAAGAAGGGTAGATTTTTCCTTATGCTCACTGAAGATTGTCCCTCGCTGCGCTCCATCCATCCAGCTTGCCGCTCTGAGGTGAGTATTGTTACATCAGTAAAAGGGGTGGGAGGGGGGATACTTTATCATTTATTTACTCTTGAACTACAACTATGACAGTATTGAAATAACTCTCCACAGCCCAAATTCTATGAAAATTAAATGGAGCTGCTTTTTTGTGAAACATTACTATGCCTTTAATCATTTAGTTATCCAATGAGTCTTGTTTAATGCAGCTGCAATATAACTATGCTCAAACTGCCTGTTTTGAGCCTCCAATATGTCTGCATTCCCTCTGCAATCCCATTGTAAAGAGGGCCTGTTGGAGTCATTGCTGATGGGTGACCTATGTCAGCATCAGCCATATATAACTGTTGAATGCCCACAGTGTTTGCCCATTCATTGGACATGGTAATGAACATTATAATCTCCAGATCATTCGTTTGAATGATCAGTACCATGGCCTATAAGACACTGTGCAGTACTGCTTTGCTCAGGTTCATGCTCTCAATGCGTAAATGCAGTGGAGTTGTAGCATGCTGCTTTGAGCTCAGTTCATGTATGGTGATATTGTCTTGGTAAACAACCTATTAGGCATCAATGTCCTATATGCACTTATAATTAGAGCAGTGTTCAAAATGCTGAGCTAACATTGCAGGTACAAACAAGCACTTAGAATAGAGTTTGAATCCTATGAAACGATCACAGAATACACCAGGTCTGGTACTGGAGGCAATGCATTGAATGTACAAATATGCCAGAGCAGCTCCACCGGCATTAGCCTCCAACTCCAGTAGCTGGATTTCAGTGTATACAAAGCTGTGTATGTTCATTGTAATGCTTACCAGAGGAACACTCTACCATCATTAGTACTTTAATACCAGCAAGGATTTAACATTTTCCCCATAGCATCTGCAAGAAAATGACAAAGTCACAGCATTTCATAGTTAGTTTCATAGTAAATTAGATTGAAAAAAGACACCAGCACATCAGCTTCAACCTTTTGCTTCATTATAAAGCAGAAAAAGAGAATTATATAGGTTGGCTGAATCCAAAATGGTTATTTGTCTGTTTACAAGAAATTCAGGTTTTACTTATGACCACATAGCATAACCCTGTATGTTCCCTTCTGCTAGAAATGCAGCTAATCTTATCTTAAATGTATTATTGCATCTGCCATTACTACATCCTTGGCCAAGGAATATCACAACTTAACAAACCTTACTGTAAAAAAAAAATACCTTCTTTTGCTGAAGCTGAAACCTTCTTTCCTCTACTAGTAGGTGGTGGCCATTACTCTTTGTTTAGTATATCGGGTTAAACAAAGATTAGGAGAAAGGAATTACCTAAAGCATCCATAGACTGTCCCACTGCCCTTCCTTTCAATCAGATAATGATTGGTGTAACTAGTTAAGTAAATTGGTGTCAGGCAGACGTAGAGCTAGAAAATCAATTCTAGCACCTGTTGTTGCATGAATTATATTTGTAAAGTCACCTCAGTTACTTAGCAAATGTCAGATTCTAAAAGTTAGCAAGAGTACCCTGGAACCCTAGTCTTGGATGTGATGATAATCACTCCGCAGACTTCTCTTCTCCAACTGAGAATCACAGAAACCTTAAATTAATTAACAGATTGATTACAGATGACAATGAATGATCTTTTCTTTCTAGAAATCTGTAATGTTTCAAAGTAGCATGTCATAGAAGGTAAAAGTACATGCACAACTGATGCATAATAGAAATATGTCACATATTAATATCATATTAATATAATCATAATAATATACTAGAACATATGACCTATCTAACATGTTTCACACATCCATATATATGAGATGGAAGGTCCGGACTTAGGCTCAACTCTTTGATCGCAGACCATATAGCTAAGAGTCCTACTTTTTATTTTGTCTCACTGCTCTAATTAGGGTTAGATTGTACCCTTAGATCTTCTAATTTTCTATTCACATGTAGGTATACCCTTAATAATTTTAGGTCTTGATGTCTCATAATACTTGAATCTTTAGGCACAATTGTTAGAGGAAAATTGGGCCTTTTAGGATTTAGATAATTTTTAGAGTGGTCTGCAGAAGATTAATTTTCTTCTGGCGAGCCATCTGAGGGGGGGGGGGTCACAATTAATCAGAGCTGATAGGTAATTCCCTTGAGTCAATACATTCTGATCAACTGGAGAACACTCTTCAGTAGTATCAATTCTCCAGCTGAGGGTGCTCCACCATTATTATTGTTTACAAAATAATAATCAGTCCTATCAGTCTTATTATGATATTATTCCTGAATACTTAAGTTTCTACTGCATATCTAGACCATTGATACAACAGAGGAGATGGCTATTATGCCAGGCTTTCAAACTCAGTCAGTCTAAATATGTATACAGGAAGCCTGCCTGATAAGATATCTGTTATAAACAATTAGCTTCTTTGTGTTTCCCTGGTACCCCAAGGTGAAGATCAGCACCAGATCTCCTGGCTTAGTTTCTGCTGCTTGAACTCATAGTCATAACAAATGATGAGTGAAACCTCCTGCCTCAAAAGTATACAAGACAAAAAATGGCCCTCTTCACAGAGATATGTCTGTAATGGTGACACACAATAAAGGAACAAAATCTAATTCCAATTATCTCTACCAGCCATGTGGTTCCAGAGGTAAAGGGAAAGGAGGGGTAGGAAAACAGGATTCCACCTGGGCACCGCTGCCCACTTGAAGTAAAATCACTGGTATGATTTGGAGGAACACCAGCAGCACGTCAGAGGAGTCATGACTAGCAGCAGCAGAAGCACTCTTAAAACTGGAAGGAATGGAGGGGCATCTGTTAGTAGTGTTATAGAATTGTCAGAAAGTGAGACAACATTAACATCAATAAAAAGTAATATTCAGTGCTAATACGAATACCAAAATCTGAGCTAAAAGATCAAATGATTTATTGATTAAGGTGCCATATACAAATAAACAGTCAAATATATCTCCTACAAAAGCTAATCTTTTCATATATGTTTGTCCTGACATAATACTGTATCAGAACATACACCACTGGTAATAAACGTGTCCTATCACCCAATTACTTCTGAGATAATGACTAAGAAGTGCAAGAGGGTTAACTCATCAAACTAATAAAACATACTACAACGCATATGAAGAATAACACCTCAAAATAAAAAACACAATTAAGGACATCTACATGCAATTAATAACTATATTGCTATATCATACAATCTGTACATAGGCAAATCTCGGATGAGTATCGCCTTATAAAAATACAGCAGAACATATAAAGAATAGCACCTCAGAGATAAAAGTGAAATCTGCTTCATGCATAGCCTATTAAAGTCGTCTATATGTTACAGAAACATAACAATATCACACAATATATATTGGTTGGAAAATCTCAGATGACCGGCTCATATATAAAATACTATAAGACTAAAAAAGAATACAAATAAGTACCTAATGTATATCTATATTAGTATGATGGACCAAATCAGTACCAAAAACATGTCCCACATAGACTACTTTGTGGTATGATGGTCTTGAAATTTTAATGATGAACACCTATAGTCCTCTGTAGATAGGCAAAAATATATAAATGTATCCGGTACAGGAAAAAAATATAATTCGGAAAGAGAAAACAGTCATGGATACAAGTCAATCCATGTCAATCCATGTGTACAACTATCTGTTTACATACACCAAATATTGTTAAGCTGTCCTGCTATACCACACAATGAGTCTTAAACAGATAAACTGTATGTATATGATATTCTATTTCCACAATGCCATAAATGCATCATAGTGCTGGTTGTAAGCAAGTGCCAAGTATGGAGGAGGATGCCTCTGAGTTATCAGTAGAAGTTGACAAGAGCCCGCTGCTGGTGCCAACACCCCCACCAGCATTCCCACCATTGTCAGCCATTGTGTAGTTAAAGCAATGAAGTTACAGCATTCTTCTTCTATCCGCAGCCAACTTACAATTACAGATTTCATAGAAGGAAGACAAAAATTGTACAAAAATAATCCCAAAGTGCACTTGTGGAATTGCAAAGTAGCAGTTGACATATTGCCTTATTCAATTGTTAAGAAGAGTGATTATAAAGAACTGATGTTATGTGTTGCACCTCTCTGGCATATCCCAAACTGCAATTATTTTTCTAGGATGACTATACCAGAGTTATACAATCTAATGGTTAGTTTGGTGGGCAAAGTGCTGGAAATAAGAATGTTCACTGGGTATCCTTCCCATCAGTAGTCTTAAAGAAACTGCAGCAGGAATAGATGAATGACATGTACCCCACTTCTTGAAAGCTGGCTTTGTGTCTGCTGACAATGACTCCAACATGGGATCCTTTTAAAACTTTGCATGCTTGTCCTGTTTTTCCTTCCAGCCTTAATTTCTATATGTTTTGAACTCAGCCCATCCTGGGGTTAGATTCTATTGCAAGTGCTAAATGTTAACACCCGTTTTATCAAACATTTTCCTATTGAAGTCTATGGGGAAAACTGGAGATAAAAGCAGTTGTAAAATTAGCACCTCTAATAGAATCCAGCCCATGGTCTTACTCTGCCCAGCTCCTGCTCTAGTTTGTCTTTCAACACCTTTCAGCTCTTGACCATCTGTGCCCCTGTATTCTGCCGTTTGCTTGCTTCTCCAATCCCTGGAATCCTATAATTTGCTAGTAGATCTTGTGACAGAATGACCAAGCAACTCATGGAGATCATTGGAGCAATTCATTTTCCAGTCAAGGAAGGGTGAGTGTTGAGAGCTTGCTGGTGATAAATACCTGTTCTCAAGATTTATGGATCAGTACAGACAATTTGCACAAATCTGCCTTTTTAGTGATGCCAAAGAATAAATAAATGGCCACATAATTACAATATATAAGCACAACAGAAAGGCAGGATGTCACGGAACTGTTCTGTGCTATCATGAAACTTGCATTGTTTAACCCCTTAATTAAGGATGGGAAAAACATTTAATATCCTTCCTTCAATAATTTCAAAAGATTTGGAAAATGCTGCCAACAACCTAATACATTCTATGCTGGAAGGTTAAGTCCAGCTTGCACATAAACATGCACTCACCAACATGCAGAAAGACATCAGTGGAAATGGCCTTCCCATGAGAATTCCTGCAGGAATTGTGTGATTGTGTGTCAGAGTTTGAGTCAGTGTTTGGATATCAGAGTGTGTGGATGTTTTTCATATTAGTGATTGTGTTTGTGTGTGTGTTATTGGTACAATTGAGCTTTGTGTCCTGTCTTATCTATGGCCTTCTGATATGAAAATTGTTTTCAAACAGGCTGAGCATTGCATAATGCTGCACACATAAAATATTGATGTGGGTTTGCCTCCCCTGGGGAAAAATTCCTGTGGCTGCTCAAGTTCATCCAATTGTATGCATGCCACACCAAAGTATTCCACAATAATTACATGCGCTATTTCATAATACAAATCTAGGACACTCTGT
Organism: Rhinophrynus dorsalis; assembly: GCA_037306005.1. Taxonomy (NCBI): domain Eukaryota; kingdom Metazoa; phylum Chordata; class Amphibia; order Anura; family Rhinophrynidae; genus Rhinophrynus; species Rhinophrynus dorsalis. The sequence continues at coordinate 209,052,528 of CM074723.1, forward strand.
TATCGCATCTAAGTTAAACATCCACACCCAGAGTTCTGTAATTATAACATATCCTTACATGTCTGCATCTAACCTGGTTAGTCTTATTCTTGCTGTATCATCATATTTTATGCAGAAAATGCACTTATTAAAATAATATCAAGTGCTAAAAAACATATCTTCAGATTAACCATAGCATTATATACGGTCTATATATATATATATATATATATATATATATATATATATATATCTGTATAATATATGGTGCTAGCCTGCGAAGCTCCCTGTGTGCGTAACCTTACATGCGCAGTTGAGACTTCCAGAACGATGCAGTCATGCGCAGTAGAGACTGGCCGAATACGCTGTTCTGGAGCGGGGCGTGTCTGAAAGCCAAAGTTGTGAGTGGCACTTTAGCCCTGTACACGGGCTTTCATGCTAGTATATATATAAAATGATATATATATGTATATATATCAGTATTTTTTAGTATACAGCATTTCACATAAGTTTCAAGCACAACTGTATATTCATGATGATAATTAAGAGCATTGGACAGTTATACACATGTTAGGAGAAGATATCTTGACTTTAAGTGCTTGAAGTCTAGGTAAAAGCAAGAACAATAACAGAGACATGAGGAGATCAATAAATGCATATACAATGCATGTACCTGTCTGGAAAACTAGCCAGCATTGACCAGTAAAGTAGTCATGTCATAAGCGAAGAAGCTAAAGAATGAAATCCATGTACAGATAAAACAGACGATACTCTTCAGGAATAGAACATTTTATGACTTCTCTATAGCAATGTTTTTAGCTATAATTTTGTAGTTATTTGTCAGTGTCATTGTTGCCTTCCAGGTTATCATTTTTGTATTTGCAACTTAACTTGTAATACTAGGATAGCAAAGCCCCAGTTTCCACACTGGAGGATTCCCTGAGAATGAATGGATTACAAGAGTCAGGATGGATTATAATAAGAACTACGGTGAAGGCCAACTTGAGTTTTTCAAAAGTAGCTAGAGCCACTGGGTACCTCTTTGAGGGTTCTGCTCTTTTTTTGTAATGCCAGCACTGAAGGTTGTTCCAAGCTTGAAAGCATATGGAGGAGTGATCTGTAGTAATTAGCAAATCCCAAAAATAGTTTTTGTATAGGTTTTAAGTCATATGTAAGGACCAGTTTAACACTGCATAAAGCTTATCTGGATCCATCTCTATTCATAAAGAGATACTGTATCCCAAAAAGGACATAGTAATATAGTAACATAGTAATCTAGGTTGAAAAAAGACTTGCATCCATTTAGTTCAGCCCTTTTCCTATTCCTGTTTATCATCGTTGATCCAAAAGAAGGCAAAAAAAAACCCTCAATACAGCAATTTCAAATTCTTCCTTGAATGGGGGGAAAAATCCTTCTTGATTCCAAATGGCCATCAGATGTGTCCTTGGATCAACAAGCACTAACTAAATGTTAAACCCAATACTAACGTACATAGCCCTCTATGTTTTGCTCTTTTAAATAGGTATCCAGGCCCTTTTTAAAGGCATCTAATGTATTCGATAGCACCACCTCTTCAGGCAGTGAATTCCATACCTTTATTGTCCTTACTGTAAAGAGTCCCTTCCGCCGTTGTAGATGAAATCTCCTTTCCTCAAGTCTAAGCAGGTGGTCTCTTGTCCTTTGTACTGTTCTGTTAATGAACAGGTCTTTGGAGAACCCTTTGTATGGGCCCTGAACATATTTATATAATGTTTTCATATCCCCTCTAAGTTGCCATTTCTCTAGTGTGTACAAGTTTCACTTTTTTAGCATTAATTCATAAGTAAAACTTTCCATTCCCCTTTCCATTCTTGCTTTGTTTGAAAAGAAACACAAAAAAGCAAATACACCTAGGGTTAAAAATATTTATTTGATCAATCTTATATGTAAAGAATATGACTCGACTGTCAAATACGAATAAAAATATAAGAGAACAGAATCAGTCTGAACAATAATTCTAAACACCAAATGTAAATCAGCTGTTACAGTAATTAGCTGAAATGTTCATAGTTCTTACGTTTTATCAAGACTACTCACAAATACAATGCGTCCATAATGAGTCTCCCAGGGCAAAGTTAGAGCAGTCACATTAGGCTGTGATTAATAACAAATACTTTCATAAGATACACAAAGCATGGGATTGCAAGAGGCAGCTCAGGCTTTCCACTATTTTCTGTGCATTGAAATTCATTATAATAATGTATTTCCCCATGTGAAGAGTTTTTTCCATGTATTCCAGTCTTGCTAAAGATATAAAGAAAGTGTCAGATTCCTGTGTGTTGCGAGTCTGAGAAACAATGCATTTTTCATCAAACTAGAATAGACAGATAGGCAAAGACAGAGCACTGGAGTTGTTTGATAGGACAGTTGGTGGTGGCCAGTTCTCTTAATGTGGTTGTGAAGGGAAAAAGTAGCTTTAGAAATAAATACATAATTTAAAAAACATCTTTTCAACTGATAAGTGACAGAGCCTACTGATATTGAGTGACAAACAGTATACAATGTACATTCAAGACAAGAAAAACAGGTACAACTTGACATACTGTGTTACTTACACTCACTTGTACAAGAAAAGGAAGGATATGCATAAACTGAGGTATGGTGGTTCTGCACCAGTTGCTGTGCACTTCATCCTTGCACGCTATAGGTAATAGGACTATCTAGTACTGTAGACTACAAAGTAACACAGTCCTTGGGAGAGAAAGAAAAAGCTGTTGACACTAGCTACTAGTGTATAGAGACAGGGAGGCAAATAATGGGAGCCGGAGCTCCTTAATTTAAGGAGTACTGGGGTTAGCCAGTTCCCAGAACAGTTGTAGGGAGTATAGGTGGGATTTGTAGATAGTAATACTGACAGTGACAGGGAAAGTTAAAAAAAAAAAATAGTAAACATTTTCAGGAGATCCTATTCCTACACCTGAACCTGTAAGTGTATGAGAATAGCTAACGAGCGTAGGCACAACAAAAACACGTAACACAAAAACCTGTGTCACACCTGTTTTTGCATCACTGTGCGTCCCAAACACCCGTTAAAACACAACTTAAGTCAAAATGTAACATTACGGCTGCCATTGGCTAGCAACCCTGATAGATGCACAAACAAAATTCAAACCTACAGCCAATCCCAAGGCCCCAAAGTAGCAAAACTGTTCAAATACACCTATAAATACCCCAAAATAACGGTCACACCCTGTCTGTGTTTCGAGTTTTAGCGAGCTAGGGCACAGGACCCAGGAGTGGAGGCTAGTGATCGAGAGAGAGAGGCGCATACACTTGAGGTAGAAGGAGTTTTTGAAGTTTGGATTTTGGAGAGAGGTGCACTTAACTATACACATATTACATTATTGCACATATTACATACACCCATACAAACACTAACACACACATACATACACATAGTCTTTTTTTTTTAATACTTTACACATATCTTAAATTTTATTTTTACAGTGTGAATGTGTTAGTGAAAGAGTGTGACAGAGAGTGAGTGGGATCGAGTGTGTCTGTGAGGGCCTGTGGGAGTGCCTGGGTATGAGTGGTTGAATGATGGCCAGGAGAGGAGGACAGGAGAGAGGGCTGGGGAGAGTAGTGGAGGAGGAGGAAGGAGAGCAGGACATCCCTGTTGAGAGTAGGGGTGGGAGAGGGAGATCTGCAGGGCAGAGGGGGAGCTGTCCCAGAAGAGCAGGCACACAAAGAAAAGGGACAGAACCTGTAGTGGGATGAGGGGTACATGGTGGGGACCACCACACACAGGCAGGGGCAGCACAGGCAGGGCAGTCTGGTTCAGACTCCTCGCAGGCCGGAGGTGAGGAGGAGAGGATCAGGGATCCACGTTATACTGAATAGGAGGACAGGGCCCTCGTGGAGGCTGTGCTTGAGAGGGAGACCATCCTGTTCCTGAGGGAGAGGGTCCCTGGCCTGGCTGTGAGGAGGAAGGCTGTCTGGAACCAAATATGCAGCAAGGTGAATGCAATGGCCAGCTGCAGATGGGACGTGGAATCAGTAAAAAAGAGATGGGGTTACTGCAAGAGGCAGGTGAAAAAGAAGATGGGGGATGCCTCCCTGCACGCCAAAGGCACCGGAGGTGGTCCACCGGTAAACATCACATTCAACCGCTCGGATGAGATGCTGAGGCAGACCATGTCCTCCACACTCATTGAGGGGGGTCCTTGGAGGATCTGACACTGGGGATGAGAGGAGCCTGCGCACTACCGGTAAAGTGCAGCATCACATAACCACACACCACATCAAACAACACAAGCTGCAAACACAGTCACACCTCCACACATGCCCATCATTCATCCACACAACTGCACCAACACAGCACCCTGAGGGTTAAAAACAGGACACAGTACAAGGAAAAATGGCAAGGTTCAACCAGGCCCAAACCTGTCCAAGTCCAAGTTCAACCCTCTTGTTGCTGTGCTGATCACACACAATCCACACCAACCATGTTGTTTAAATTATTGTCTGTTAAACATCATTACTGTTCTTCCACAATGTCACCCATGTACCCACAGGGAAGTCAGCACATAACCCCTTGAGTGCTAGAGGGATTATCAATGCATCGCTCAACAATGCTTTGGCAACCCCTCCGGGACTCAAAGGGTTAACCAACCACAAACACAAATCGACAGAGTTAGGATTACATGCTACACAGGAAACATTCACTAAGCGGTGTAAAAGACATGATGTAGTGAAGTCAACCCTTCCATACCATCACTTCACCAATTCTCATGTTTGTCTATGGAGGCTGTTCCAGAAAATATTTCAAGTTATTGAGGGCTCATTGGATAGACTCCATAGGAAAAAAATTGAAATGGAGAAATGATATAATTGGAGAAGTCATCATTTCCACTCTACCTCCACTCCATAAGATCTTCGTCACCGCTCAATGAATCTCAAGAAAGATGGATGAGGACAAACATCACAGTTCCACTGAGACTAACTGTGTGTATGTGCAACAAACAGCCCTATAAATAACCAACACTGTGGAATTAAAGGAGAACTAAGTCGGCCTTTGTATTGTGTATGCAATCATGTACTCTCACTTGAACTGTCACATCATACATTTGTTTTCCACATGGATCCTCAGGAGTGGTGTTAGAACATCCACTATTTACAGTATACACATGGGAGCCAAATGTCAGCCACTATAGGTGGCACACTAACAGGCCATGATTGATGGATATCACCGATTAAGCAAGGCTGGGTCACTCACAAAGACTGAGCAAATGATACAAACAGCAACAGACCTTAATCCGAGAAATCCCTCAATACTGACCTGATTGGTGGCCAGGGGAATTAACGTGGACAGACCACATGTCTCTTTGATTGACAGGGTGGTATTCCATGCAAAGCAAAGCAATGCATAGGATACCATCATGACAACCAGAGATCCACATGTCAATTAAATCATCCTGCATTCCTTCTGTCATTGTCAACATTCCAATCACACCATTTCATTTATCCACACAGCATACGGGTCTGCAGCTCAGCAGGAGGCAGTGGAGGAGGCACACACATCCCCAGATGAGATTCCTCTTGGGGAGCAAGAGGACGGGACCGGCACATGGTCACCCTACACAGCTGAACCACCAGCTCCAGCATCAACTGCTGCACCACCAGCTGCTGCATCCTCTGCTGCACCACCAGTTGCTGCATCCTCTACTGCACCACCAGCTGCTGCATCCTATGCTGCACCACCAGCTGCTCCCCCACACTACCAGGACTGGTTTCAATTAGACAGATCCATGCATCCATCCTCCGTGGGACTTTACCACCCTGCTGCAGCACCACCACCACCAGGAAGGTCCTGGCTGCCCGGGACTGTGGCCACCCCTACATATGGGCCATATGTCCATTCCCCCGGCCTACCCTCCTGGATGGCTCCCCAGCATGGCCCCAGGTATGATCCCAGGTGGGCCTACCAGTGGCCAAGGTATGACCCTTGGCCACTTGACTACTAACACCTGGGCCTGCTTGGGGAGCCCCAGTGCCCTCTGGCGAGGGACCTGTTTACTCCACCACCTCAACCAGCACAGACTTCAGTGGGCAGCAGTGAGTCGATTGATGTGGTGGGCATATACCCATCTGCAGCAGCAACAGCACACACAGTACCAGCTGAGGACACAGCACCAGCTTGAGGATGCAGCAGCAGAGTCACTGGGCACAACCATCTCCATCAGTGAACGCCCCATGGGAATGGAGACGGAGTGTATGGCCCTACAAAGGAGACTACCCTGGGCCTTGGTGGTCATCTATAAATCCCACTCTGCTCCAGGGGTCCCTGTGGCAGCTGGGGAGCATTCTGTTGCTGTGCAGTATCCTGTTGCTGCAGCTGTGCATCTGTAGGCAGGTGCTGTCCTCCAGGTCGGGATGGGCTCCTGTGTGGCTGTTGAGCCAGAGCCTCCTCACTTGAAACAGGTGAAGGCTGTTGATCAGGTGTACCAGGGGATTGCTGGTGTTCCCTAGCTGTCTCCCTTGCACTCCTTCTCTGCAGTCTTCGCAACAATATGTAACCCAACATAATGATTGCATTCTCTCTATCTCTCTCTATCTCTCTCTTCCTGAGTGGAAAACAAGCCACAAGTGAGTGTGGTAAGCTGTCCCTTTAAGTACCTGTTTGGGTGTTGTGTAGGTGTAGTGATGAGGTGAATGCTGACCAATGGGAAGGTGTTTGTTGTCCAGGTAAGTGTTTGCAGGTGTGTCTGTGTTTTAAAATGTGATGTGTTCTGATTGCTGTGTTTGTGTCAGTTGCGGGTGTGAAGTTGTGGGGTGCAGGTTTTGTTCTCCTATTTTAACAAATGTTTTGCCTATTTTAACACATTTTCACCTATATTTCCTATAGGTACTACATTTTCCACTGTAATATTACTTCTTCTGAGGGCTGTAGTTTAGAAATAAGTGTCTGAAAGTCAAAGTTGTGAGTCCTACAGCAACATATGGCTTGAAAAATGTGGTAGCATGCAGAATGCATTTGTCCTTTGCCCACAACACTTTCTTGCTTAAGTGACACTGGCACATATTCAGGATGATATCAAGTAATATTAAAAAAATAAAGTACAACCTACAATGTGGCAGATATGTATTGTAGTGGTGGTGGGGGGGACTGGCATGGAGCGATTTGTGTATGTATTTTTACCATTGTCATACTCTATCCTCCTTCTTAGATTATTGACACACATTACTTGTCGCTCATAGCAGTGGTCCCAAGTGGGGTAGATGGTGGAAACCCTTCTTCATATCCCTCCTCTACATCCTCATCTGTGCTGCTGTTAATATATTTGTCTTGGCTTTGTCTGTCATGTGTGGTTTCTACTAGTACTGCTAATACTACTGGGGCTAGATGAGGATGCAATTCTACTGCCACTACTACTAGGTGTCAAAGGTGCAGCACTTACAGCAGCAGCAGAGGCACTCGTCATATCTAACACTGTGGATGTTAACAACCTGTGTTGCTTTTGCTGCTGCTATGTACTAAAAAAAGGTGTCTGTGGCTGAGTGGAACTTGGACTTTGAAGAGGCGATGATGCTGATGATGACTGATAGGGTGACTGTGTGCTTTCTGACATCTGTGCTTATTCAGGGTCAGACTTTCCAATGGCTTTCTCAAGAAGTTTATAGACAGACACAATGCTCCTTAAAAGTGGTGGAAGATTCAGCCTTTGACTTTCTTCTAACCTTATAGCCCTGTCATCATCCTCTCTCTCAAATTCATCTGTATTTGAACAAGAGAAGGATGCTAGAAGGATATATTCTAGATCAGCATCATCATCAGTCATCGTTTTGTCATCCTCAGCAGCATCAGCATCACCTGGCAATTCTTGCCCATTACCCTTATATTCCTCTAAGCTTTTGGAGGTCTCAAACAATTTATTTTTACTTTTTACTGTAACAAAGTTCCCTACTACTTTTAGGATGGATGTTTTGGTGCTTGTTTATCTCACTATTTGATGCAGCAGGTGGTTCAGCTGCTACACCTTTCTCTATTATGCTATTGTGATCTTCAGTGTTCTTCTTATATGGTTCTTTATTTCTACAGGCACTGGTGGTACTGGAACTAGTTTTGTTGGGACCTTGTTGGAACCATTGCTGCAGTCAGTTTTTGAACTACTACTTTACTCTCACGTCCCTGCATTGCGCCACCCCTCCCTCTTCCCCTTGTGCGTTTGCTGGACATTACGCAACTACACTGTGTTTTTTTACTGTATGGTACACAACACAACTGCTGGAGCTGTATGATGCCTTGCCTAAGCCCAGTCAGCTATCTGTCACTGTCACCTAATATATTTAGTTCTTTAATCTTTTTTATTTTTTTTTGTTTAATTTGTATTTATATATTTATTTTTTTAAGTTGTCTACCCTGTTGTCTTATCACAGTCTGTCCAAAAAACATTATAACTGAAAAACAAAATCAACAACGTCTTTGCCCAGACTTCCCCACCCAGCACAGAGACACTAACAGCAAGATCAGCAAGCAAATAGGTCCCTAGCTGTCTGTGTCTTGCCAGTCAATCTCATGGAATGTTGGAGTATTTGGGGTCAACCTCCTTCCTCCCTTCTTCGCCCCAGAGTGCCCCACTGACTCTCATAATAGAGAGGACAAATGTCGTACCTAAAAGATTCCCTAAACTAAACTTAAATTTACCTATCTTCTCTAGGTCAAACAATGTACTGCTCTCTCCTCTCACAAACACAAAATGGCATGCTGTGAGAGCATGACAGCCTTTTATATGGCTGTAGAAAACTTTTGTGTGGTAGAGAAATATTTTCCATCCCATTGATTTCAAGGTGGAAACAGCAAAAAAACTGCACTTTTTGCGGGAAATTATTTGCCAAGCGGAAAGTGCAATTATTATCCGATTTCAGTTTGAGGTGAAAATTTTCACCCATCCCTATTCATCTGTGTCAGAAGAATGGGAGTAGAGTTGAGAGACATTCTAAATTAACATATTCAGTAGCATCATCTGCTTCCGCCCCACTACCTTCATATTTTTCTAGGATTTTGAAAGTCTGTAAAAGTTTATTTTTACTTTTCCTCTTAAGGAGAGTTATAGAACATTGACCACTAATTTTCTGCAGGGTGTTACCATCTGAAGCAGCAGTTGGTCTCACTGCTAAACCATACTCCACTATGGGAATAACTCTAGAATGCCAGAATGTTGATTTGGAATATCCCTCCACTTTCCTCCCATTCGTTTGACACAGATGAAGTAGTGAATGAATGTGACAATGATATGGCCAGAAAAGTAGTTGAAAGGAAAAGGTTAAGTAAGGTTTCCAACACTGAAAAGGAGTAACATTCTTATTTATAAACTCTTTGAGAGATTAACTGGAAAGTCTGGTTCTGCAGTTGTAAATAAGAATGAAAAATACACGATCATCTCATTACAATCATCACTATTACCACTTCTAAATCAAATCCTCTTCAGTCACACTCACTATTATTAACAAAGCAGAAACATAGGTTATATACATCCACAACCCTAGCTATGAATGCTTCTGCTGTTCTTTGAAGGGCATCACCACTGACACCTACAGCTAGTACTATTGCAACATCTAGCGTAAGTAGTAGTAGTCACTCAGAAACCCCTATGAAACCTTCAGTATGAGATACTTCACTAATGATACAAAAGTGAAACATATTGCTATCTGTTGTTTCTGTAAAAAACATGTGAGCAGGGACAAAGCAGGATAACATCTATTATGTGTAATATATAGGACTTGCTTGAAATGGGGTACTGTGGCGTGGTAAGCAAGCTTGAACAAATTTTGCCCATACTATGCAAAAAAACTCAAATTTATCAACACAGTGTTATTTGCTTTATACAGGGTGCACATTTGAATAATTTGTATGGAGGAGCAAATCATTTTGACAATCACGATGTCATTGTATTTTCCCTGAGTAAAAGATTAGAATAGATCTCAAATGCATTGCAAAAGGTACAGAAGCAAGTTTATTGATTTCATCCAGACTTCATCATGATTGTCAAAAGTATTTATTTGGCCATATATTGAAGAAACATTGACTCATTGTAACACACATGACGGCTTGGCGGGAGATCAGGGTAGAGACACCAATACAAAAAGCTGAAAGATTGTTACTTCGGTAACAAATGGAGAACTCAGGAGGAGAGGGCGGAACAGATGTACCCGGTGGGAAGAGACCCATGAGATGGTAAATATAGCCACCTGTTGTTTCTAGGCCCAGTTGAATTATTATACATCATTGCAATGAATTTGGGGTCTTAGTCCCTTACATGTGAAATAGAAGCTCTCAGGTGTTATGAAAGATCTGTGTGTTTTATTGAATATACATTTAAAATCCCCAGAAGGGAAGTGAATGAAAAATAACATGTTGAGAGTCATATGTTGAGAGCAAATTAATGTTGTGCCTTTGATATATGGAGGCTGTCGAAGAGACTCTGGATGTAAGATACACTTGTATTATTATATCCATTTTTGGTATCCTAGGAAGGTGTGTGTATGGACTGACTTTTTTTAATTACAAATTTTGTTTTTATTTTTAGCTATTGATAGTTTATTGTTTTTTATACATATTATTATCATTTTTGAAGTTTGCACATTTTTTATGGGAAAGAATAGTCTAGTGGTCATATTAGACAGGTAGTAATATGCTGCTAGTGATCTGTTTTTTTCTTGTTGGCAGAGCACTTTTTACCATTTAAAGGGCTTGTCCGACTATACTTGCAGTGGTTATCCAACAACCCGTTTTGCTTTTTCTGGTAGATCTCATGTTATTATTTTGGCACACTGTCAAGGAGAGATGGATGCTTGGTATTTAAGTGATGATTTATTACGCCAGTACAGCTCTGTGCTGTATGATGGCCACTGATTAACAGAGTAAGAATTGGGATTCATTTGAAGCATCTCTTTTTACTGTATAGATTTGGTGCAGCAAAAATTAAATCCCAGCATTTTAGGTGTATCATACATAATTTATCTTGTGTGTAACGCATTTACATGTTTATATGATATTTGTTTATTAAAAAGGAACGCAATTTTTTTTTTTATGCACCATTTGCATTATTATTGCCTCTGAATGTATATGGTAGGTCTAGGTCTCTTATTGAGCGCCAGACTTTGTTATTTACACAATAGTGGTGTTGTAGATATCTCAGAGAGTGAGATAACATTTTCCTCACTAATAATAGCTCCCATGTCTCCTGCTGCTGTTGTGAAAAATAGTAAGTGGAGGAGGATGACTGAATAGGTCGGAGGCCCAGTCTACCTGGGCACCTCCCTTCTGATCTGGCTGAACGGGGGGGGGGGTACTTTGCTTGTGAATATCTCTTAAACCATAAAGGTTTGAGAGATAAGGCTTATATTGTTCTTCATGTTTTTTTAATGCCTACAAAATAAAATAAGGATAAAACGAAGTATTACTATCCCTTTAAAGCTATTTAGTTACACAGTTCTTCTATGTGCTGCCAACTCACACTTATTGTGTTCTTAGAAAAAAGTCACAAATGGCACAAAAAGGATCCAGATGTATGACTGTGTAATTGCAAATTTGCCAAATGTTGGTAGCTGATGTGCTTGACATATTATTTTGTAGAAAGCAGGGCTTTTAAAGAACTGCTTTTAAACCTCTGCTTTTTTTAAACCTCTGATGTTCTGTGCTGCACCCCGCCAGCATATCCCTAGCTTCAGTTATTTTTTTAAGGATAGCAGTGCCAGAATTGTTCAAACAGATGGTCATGATATGGGGAGGGATGGGAGAAACTTCCCGCCTCAAAAGCAAAACAGGTAAAAAAAATAGCTATTTCTGCAGAGCTGTAAATTTTCCTCAAAAACTGCATTTTTTCTATTTTTTTTTTTTTTGCTTTGTAATGCATTCAAGTCACTGGTAGAACTACATTTTCCCCCAACGCTCCAAGTATCCCCACAGTGCTAATATAAAAGGATGCCAACATCCCACTGGTTTTTAGTCTGTCTTAGAGAGTGAGAGGGAAAGGAGCATACTGTGATTTTAGGGGACAATAAAAAAAACAATAAGGCGAGCTGTTTGTTTGTGACTATGTTAGAGGAATGTTGGGGAGACACTGCCAGTTGCTTTCTGGGTGTGGGTGAGAGGAAGAGAGAGTGAACCTCTACAAAAAAGTGCTAGAGTGAGATACAAACAGCCAGCAATCCTGAGGCTCAGTGACACAGCACCAGATACCAGACAATACATCTATGCACATGACTGGAGAGTGTGACAGAAAGCAGCATACCAGGATTTAATAAAGAACAAATAAATTTGCATGAGCCTCCATCTGGAAGTAGCGTTGGGCCCGTCGTACTCTCCATAACTTATCCCTTGGACCACCAGTCAATACCAATATAACGAATCTGGGATGCACTAGGAATTAAAGTGAATTAAGACAGCGGAAAGATGATTATTGAAAACAAATGGCAACAGGAAGTAATATGGATATAATATGGATATAACATGTGTGCAAACAATGCAAAGTAATCTCAGAAGGTATCGCTTCCAATAAGATAAAACAAATGAGAAAAATAATGTGCCCAAGAATAAAAGAATTTCTGTAACTCCACCAGCTGCAGAAGTACAAAATTCCTAATTGGAGGCTAGATCAACAACCAGCATTTTTTATCCCAAGGCCATCAGGGGCCATTCCAGCACTGGATTTGCCCCACAGGGGAAAAAGAGCAGAGGACATAGAAGAGGAAGGCTGGAGTAGGGGGAAGGTTCATAAAACTAAAGGGATTTTAAATCTCTCCAAATACACATTATGTAAGGAGGAGATAAGACCTCTGAGAAAGGGCTGAAAGTTCACACCAGCCAGTGGCCCCAATTATTTTCAACTATTTGTAGACTTTCACCAATTAGTAAGGAAAAAAAATTGAAATTACCCTTTATCCTGAAAGGGGATGTTCGAGATACACCTTCTAAACCAATGGTAACCCAAGAGGACTCAGAAATGCTTTTCATTCTTAGAGATTTGCTCTTGCAGTAAGAGGGAACAGTCCCAATCTATGCAAAACCACATCAAGAGACATACAGCCTTAATACCATCATCCAAATTCTAACCCCTACAATCTAAATGCCCATTCATAGAAGCCTTTAATGGACTGATGTTGAAAGACATACATGACTTATGTGGAGAATTGTGGCACTACAAATATAACCTCCCATAAAAAGAAAAGAACAGTCTACAATACCTGATGAAGAATAAGAATATCATCATAAGGAAAGCAGACAAAGGAGGTGGCATTGTGATCCAGGCAAGGAAGGATTATATGAAGAACGTCTACCATATATTAGAGGATGCTACATTTTATAGAAAGCTACACATAAATCCAACAGAAAAGTTTAAGAAGAAATACAAGGAACTGACTGTATGGGCATACCAACAAGAAATTCTCAGTAGACAGGAATATCAATTCTTCGACATTCAGTTTCCCTGCATGGCTACCTATTATCACCTACCAAAAATTCACATCTTCTTCAGCATCATCAATTACGTTACTATGTTATTACTATATAGTTACTTGTCTAATGGAAAACCACAGAGATGCTTAACCGTTTGAGTGCTAGAGGGGTATGCAACACATTGCAAAGGGTTAAAGGAGAATTAACAATAACTATATACTCTACCTCTGTTACTATAGACTTATTATTACCACAAGTGTTTACTTAACTCCTTAGGAATGAGGGAGATATGCAATGCATTGCTTTGTAAAGTGTTGCTCACCTCTCTGGTCTTGGGTTAAGCGACACCTAAAGCATATGGGGAACTTGTAGGCTTGCATCAGTAGTGAACCCCAACTGATGTTAGGAAATGTTTGTGCTATTGACAAACTGTATAAGGTAGTATCTAATTCAAAGGGTTTATCTAAGCCAAACAGAAATAAGGATGGGGACAATTTATTTTGTAACTACATAGTACTGTGGAGAACTGATGACATAAATGCAGTCTACTTTAGTCAGTTGGTGAGTAATATTCATCATGATTCACTGGTAAGTAAATGTGTTGACTCACTGAGAAAAAAATAATCAAGTGAGCTTATGGGTTAAAAAGAATTTGATGCTAAAATAGTCAAAAGTAAAGACACTTTGAGTACATCCTATATAATAATTCGCTAGAATGTTTGTCAGAAGCCGTCATGTGCAGTAGAGACTGCCCGAACACACAGAATGCTGGGAGCACAGAATGTTGGGAGGTGTAGAAATGCTGGAAGTTCTGTGCTGGGAGCATTCTGTGCTTTCTGGCAGTCTCTACAGTGCATGACTAAGTCGTCAGCAGGACGCAGAGCAGGACTGGCCTCTTAACATCACCTGGTCCTTGGCCCGTGTACACGGGCTTTTACACTAGTATACAATCAATAAATAAACAGACACCACCCGCATCACAGTATTGAGTCCTTTGAGTGCCAGGGGGTATACAAAGCATTGTTAAACAATGCATTGTAAACCCCTCTTTTGCTGCAGAACATGCTGTCTTATAAAATACCAAACACAGGTTATGTTTTATTAAAGATTAAAATCCTTTTTAGCATTCTGAGCTGTGTGCTGGTCCTTAAAAGGTTAATGGTTAACACACAAAGGGTTACAATTATGGAGGGTGAATTTGTTTATTTTATGCCATAGTTTATATATTGCTAAAATGTTGTGACAGAAATACAATTAATGTGGTTCAGAAATTATATGTTCCATTTAATTAAACATAAAATGTCCCCATAATTAACTGTTTGGTTATTGTCAAACAACAGTGCTTGGCATTTTGCCAGTAGGTGTGGCCATCAATTTTAACATAAATACATGTGCATTTCAGTAGAACTGTGTTGCCGATAATCAAGTCATCTTACAAGCAACTCTTGTTAAGGAGAAAAGGTATTGTATGGCTCTTCTGAAATTTACACATGCACTGTGTGCTCTTCATTCTCTATACATATAATATTTACCAGTTTATAACACTGCATGTATTTCTTGCATGTCTATACAAGTATTTGAGTACTTTGGTGTTTGATACCTTTTTTATTTGGACTGACAGTTAATATTTTAAGACAATATTTGGAGTCTGTTCATAACAATGCAGGGGTATCTAATCTAAGATGCTTACATGGAAAGACTGGAGGGGGTGGAAAAGGTGATATCTATGTAACCCCTTAATGACCCACGTACGACAGTTAAGGGCCACAGAGATTTTTTTTCACAATATTGATTCAGGGTTCCCAGAGTGATGTGCAGCCATGCGGGGACCCCTAAATTCCATGACATGCAAGTACTACCATTGATCCTTAATGCAAGTTTCCCATGACAGTCCTGTCATGTCATGTCCTTAAGTGGGTAACTGGAGTGGAAAATAAATAAAGGGTGTCTGAGCCGTTGCCTGGATGCAGGGCACAGAGAAGATAAAGTGGATTGCAAAACTACCAAGCAGGTACTGGTTTTAGAAATTTCTGGTAGTGAATTTTAGATCTTTATCAAGTCCTGTTTCACGCATTTTAAAAAGAACTATCAAACTCAGTTCAAATGTCTTTATTACCTACGGTAGTTTCTTTTAAAATGACTTTTAAGGATCCGGATGGTAAGATTGTTAATTGAGTGATCTGGCTGAGAAAAATTGTGTCTAGTTGTAGTACAGTAATCTTTCTTCATGTATGTGGTTTAACCCTTTGAGTGCCAGAGGGGTACGCAAGGCATTGCAAAGCAATGTGTTGCGTACCCCTCTGGAACTCAAAGGGTTAAGGCATGTTTGTTGAATGTTGTATTTCACACATAATTCACTAAGGAGGGAATTTTATTCAGAGGTCTTATGTTTAAAGTCAAAGTGGAATTATTCTGAGGCAAACTATTTGAAGATGGGTGCAATTCCCAGAAATGACCATTGATTTAAATTAAGCTTTTAACTTCTGAATGATAGAGAGATCTCCATTGCATTGCTTTTCAAAGTGTTGGATACCTATCTAGGGCTAGATTCTATTACAGGTGCTAATTTTATCTCTTCAATAGGAAAATGTTTGATAAAATGGATGCTAACATTTAGCACCTGCAATAGAATTCAGCCCCTAGTATTTAGGGAATGAAAATATACATTGAAATCAATACCAATTTGTGTGTCCATTGTGGTAGAGCTGCTTTGCCCTAGAATATCTCCACTTTATCTTAATTAGTGAGATCCATACTATTAAAAAATACTTATTTTGAATGAATTGGAATTTTGGGAATGTTTAAATAAGGAATTAGTCCTGTCTTCATAATATTCATCGTATTAAAGAGTGTATTTGTCCAATCCATTAAAAAAAATGCTAAAGTCTTGTGAGCTCCAGTGAGGTTTTGGATTTAGATGTGATTAAGTGTAGATGACTTCTACAGTGTAATAAACTTCCTACCTTATTCTATTGAGCCTATGCAAGCAGTGCACAAACTCTAAATAAGCACAAACCCTGGAGAGTTTATTAGAACAGCGAAGTTATCAGTGTTCTGTATTCATCTTCTGTTATGAGAATGTAAATGCATAATGTTTGTTGTACAATAAGTCATGTGTAAAGATCAAGAGAAAATTTATCAAACTTTAGCTCACAGCATATCTAGATAACAGGTTACTTCTATTACAGGTATATGTTCACTGATAAATGCTTTTGGGTATGTGACCAGCTCTTTTTAGATATACCAACCCAATAGAGGGTAGAGTCTCCTTTTGCCCTCATATCACACCACATAATTCTCACTCTAAAGCTGCCCTACTGTTGGAATAAATCAGTGATTGCATTGACTACACTCTCCCAGTAGTGAGCAGCAGTTCTCTTTAGTCTGTCTTTTATAATTATACCTCACCTTGGCAGCAGTCAACTGGTAAACATTTTAGTTTCCCTGTATAAAATAGAATGTAGCATGGCTTTTGTTTGAAATATGTTGTAATTTCTAGGTGAAACTGGGAAATTAGTAATCTAGTTAGTAATCCATCTCTTTAACCCTTTGAGTGCCAGAGGAGCAAAACGTGTTTTGCTCTCAAAGGGTATTTTATGTGTGTGTACAGGGATGGATTTACATCCCAGCTGCACATAGACAAGGCACTCTAAGGGTTGTATGTTCTAAAGAAAGGCTGAGGAATTCTGGGGCAAACTACTTGCACTGTATGATATAACTACTACTACTACAGCATTCAAAATGTTAAAATCCCCATTCAAACCAATGGGAATGTTTGGAATATTTAGTTCTCCCCTATAATGCAAATGGTTTGCTCCAGAATTCCTCCACTTTTCTTTTGAATATATGGCCCTAAGTGTCCTTAGCCCACCCATCCCCACTCTGTGACTTCTCACATGATCCAGCCCCCAGCCGCATTCACTGTTTCCTTGCACAGAAAATACCCATGGCCTGTTTCAATCAAAAGTGAAAAACTTTAACCCCTTGGTTGTTAGTGAGATCTCCAGTGCAGTGCTCTGCAATACATTGGAGATATCTGTTACATCTAATGTTAACCATTTGAATGCCAGAGGGGCATCCAAATTCGTAGATTTTCCTAACTTTGTGAAAGAAAGTCAGAATTTTATTAAAGACACGGAGGCGGGTATTATGCAATAATCTCTTTCTTTACTACTCAGCAGCAAAGTTTTCTGAACATTTAGAAGAAGAACAAACACTAACATATTGTCTGGTAAACCCCACCCCTTGACACAGGTAACCAATCCCAATCCCTTACAGGTGTATAAAATGTGTAACCAAAGGCTCCATTTCCCCTTTCTTTGGCGAATTAGATTAATTTAACCATAGAAATCTCTCATAACAGAATTCCAAACAAGAAAGCATAGGTAAACTTCTTCCAGTGTTCCTCCAGGAAGGTCAGATTAACGTATAAATGATGATATAAATAAAGGTAGGGTTAATAACGGGGAGGGATAATACTCGACTCCGTGTCTTTAATAAAATCCTGGCTTTCCTTCACAAAGTTAGGAAAATTTTATGGCAAGACACGGAGGCTCATATTATGCAAGTTTAAAGCTGCATTATAACATTACTCGAAACATGTTTAATTGATTTAAAATACAATGATTTGAAAGTGCATTCCCTGGACCAATCTGCCATTTTGGGTATGTCTTCCAATCTGCCCCCAGTTAAGAGGGATTTGGAAGCCATAGCATCTTGAGAAGAATGGGCACCATACAAAACAATGTCGATGCCTGCAGCCTGCATGATCCAGTGAATCCATCTAGCTAGAGTAGCAGTAGACACAGGTAAATAAGGTTTAACAAAGGAAATTAGCAATTGTTGAGAGTTAGTTTGTCTAAATTTGGAAATAAATGATTCGTAACATTTAAGGCATTGAACTACACAAAGTTGGGGTTTTTGAGAGAAGCTAGGGTAAAAGATTTCCTTAGAGGAGGATTTAGTTTTCCTAGAGATCAGAAAATGAGCCCCATGGGGTTCATAGCATCTATTAGAGATATCTAAAGCGTGAACATCAGATACACTCTGGAAGGATATAAGACAGAGAAGCATAGTAAGCCGAGAGTTGTTTAACAGATAACGTGTTGTTGGAAGGCCAAGCTTCTAGAAAAAAAAGAACTATATTAACGTACCAAAGGGTAGAGTATTTAGCTTTGGGTGGTCTGGACATTTTTATTCCCTTCATTAATTTACAAATTAAGGGATGTTGACTGGAAGGACGGCCTTCAATATGTTCGTGTGCGGCTGAAATTGGTGATCTATAACAATTAATAGTCCTGTAAGCTTTGCCTTGTTGGAAACAAGAGGAAAGAAAATTAACTATAGACTTTAGATTGGAAGAAACGGGATCCAAGTCCCGTTCCAGGCACCAACTAGTCCAGACTCTCCAAAATAATTGATAGTATGCTCTAGTGCCTGGAGCCCAAGCTTCAGGGATGAGGAATTGAGCTGTTTCCAAAATGTCAACGGTAGGCCATCTATTCCCGAGATCTGCCATGCTAGTAGGTGGAGTTGGTTCTGAAGTAAGAGTTTGTGTGGATATCCCAGAGGATCTAGCAACAATTAAGGAAAAGGGGTCAGATATAGAGGGAAATATATTGATAACTCTGAGTCTAGAAGCAAAAAGGTCTATTGAAAAAGGACTCCAGATCGAATTCAGACCTGCAAAAGTTACGTGGTGGAGTGTTCAATCGTTGGAATCTTTCAAATGTCTGGAGTTCCAATCCGCAAGAGAACTGGATAGACCCGGAAAGTATTCCACCTGAATAGAAATATTTCTGTCCAGGCAGAAGTGCCAGAACTCCTTTGCTAGGATTGCTAGGGCTCTTGATCTTTTGCCTCCTTGATGGTTGATGTATCCCATTGCCGATACGTTGTCCATCTTTAATAGTATGCAGCAGTTTGAAGTGGTCTTTGAGAAGCTTTTTACGGCGAACGATCCCGCAATCAACTCCAGACAATTGATGTGCATATGTCTCTCCGAGGGAGACCATTTCCCTCCTGTGTTAAGATCTCTGCACCGAGCCCCCCAACCGGCGATGTCCCAAATATCACTCTCCCATTCCATGCTTCCATGTGGTTCAACCACCAAAGAAGTTCTTCTTTCGCGTCCATTGATAGTGGAATCAGGCCTGAATATCTGAGACCCTTGCAAAGATACATGATCTTTAGTCTTTGAATTGCTCGATAATGGAGAGAAACAGAAACTATAGCTTGGATAGATGCAGATAGAAGGCCCATAATCCTTGCTACTTGTCTCAGAGAATGGGATTTTTTCCTGGAGGATGTTCTTGAGCTTGTCGAGCGGTAAACATAGAGAGGCGTTTTGTGAATCCACTGAAAATCACATAAATTCTATGACCTGAGTTGGTTGAGTCATTGATTTTTTCCAATTTATAAGGAAACCCAGATTGGTGAGGGTAAGAATTGTCAACTGGAGATGGTCTTTGAGAATCTCTATATCCTGAGAACATGATGAAGATGTCATCCAAATAAATGACCATACGTACGCCTATTCTCCTTAGGAAAGATATCACTGGTTTCATAATCTTTGTTAAACACCAAGGAGCTGAAGAAAGGCGGAATGGAAGGCACTGGATGTGCCAAGCGATTCCCTTCCATATAAATTGCAAAAAGTGACATTGATGATGGGCTATGGGAACCGTTAGGCGTCCTTTACATCCAGTTTGAAAGGGAATGGAATAGAATTCTATTTGATATCCCTTACAGTTTGAAAGATCCATTGATCCAAGGTGATCTGGGACCAAGCATGGAAAAAATGGGTGAGTCTGCCACCCACATTCTCCACAAACAGAAGAGAAGGAAGATGACTTATCTGAAAATGGGTCTGGAATGTGGTAGTCCTCGAGTGTTCTTGGCCCTCCAGATTCTACCTTGTGGTGGATAGAAGGGGTTAGTTGGTCTGGAATCTTGGGAATATGGTTTTCGTTAAGTATAGGCTGGGTCTTGATGGCTCCCATAATTCCCCCGATAGGAGCTGGATTGTCGGCTGGGAAAGCAACCTCTCCCTTTCCTGGCCTTGACAAAAACCCGCCTGTTGAACACTTTTTTCATGGATGTTTGGGCTTTGTCTAGAGCCGTGAACATGCCTACAAATTTCCCAAGATCTTTTATAAATGAGTCCCCAAATAAGAGGCTATTAGAATCTGGGCCTGCTTCTGTTGAGGCCATTTTTGCTATTTTGGGTCAATGCGCAACAGAAGTACTCTGCGCCTCTCAGTAGACAATGCTATATTTGCGTTACCTAAAAGGCAACAAGCTCTTTGTATCCAACCACGCAAGGTGTTCAGATCAATAAGGGAGGAAGATGATATCGCCTACTCAGTCATATCAAAAATTTGGGATAATGGACCCACAATATCTAGGAGTTTGTCCTGGCATTGTCTAAGGGAGCGTTAAACTCCTTTCCTGGGGTCTCTGCCAGACTTCACCAGAAACTGTGCCATTTTAGGGTCTAGAGTAGGTGTTTTATAAATTTTGTTAACGGTAGGTCTAGGACATTCAGCCCTTAATTTATTCCTGGCCTTAGTGTCTAAGGCTTTCCTCATCCAGAGATTCAAATATTGAGCCACATGATCTTTGGGGGTCCATTCAGCGGACCTGGGGTGCTTAATAGTACCTAGGTCAAACATAGGTTTCCCTTGTCCGTCTAAAACCACATTATCACCCCAATCTCTGTCCTCAACATCAAAATTGGGATCATTCTCCTCAGAAACACCATCTTCATCTGAAGACCAAGATCAAGACTTGGTTGATCCTCCTCTTCTGAAGAAGAAGAAGAAGAGGAGGAAACCAAGTGAAAAGAATCAGGCTTAGATCGTGATCTATTTCTTTTCCTCGGAGTGCTATCCTCCCGAGGTGAGGTTCTAAGGTGTGGTGATAAGCCACTATTCTGTTTACCCGACTTAAGGGGTATTTCAACTTTGGAACTCAAAGGTTTCCTTTCAGAGGAGCAATACTTAATCTTCCTCTTTCCCGTGGTATTAACAGGGGAATCTTTAATGGAAGAAGATTCGAGGACTTGAATGCTTGCAGAAGATTTGATGGATTAAACTTTTGAAATACCTACGCCAGCGATTTAGCCAACATATCTGTCAGTTGGCCCATGCAAGAAGAGATGGCATTGGATACCTTCTTATTTACCGACTGGTCTAAAACGACCTGAAGATGATCTTCACTAATTCCAGGATTTAACACCATGTCCTCCTGGGAGTCCGAATTGACAGACATGTTGTCAGTAACATGAAAACTGGGGGAATTTTGTTCCCTTTCAAAGGGGTACAGGGAGATAAAACTTTCTTATGTGATATAATATTTAAATATATAGTGATCACAATATAGGGCGTTAAATGGTTATAAATATATATGTACTATTAAACTAATAAACTCCATTCGATAAACTTTCCCTTAAAAAAAGTATGGGCACTGAAGGGGTTAAATATTAAATTCTGCAGTAGTTACTATAAGCATGTAATAGAAACAGTAGCTAGAGGGCAGTAGAAACATTTTGTCGTCTCCTCAAGCAGCCAGCAAGTGGTGCAGTTTCCTTAGGTAACTAACAAGTAGAAGGGCGAACCACCCATAACCAAGATGGCCACTGCAAGTTAGGTTAAGCACAAGTATCGATGGAGTTAAGGACAAGAGAACCCCCTGGTCGTTTATGACAACTATTATAAGCTGGTACACAAAGTTTGGGCTTAAAAAACAAAGTAACATGAAAATATGGAGAAAAAAACAGACAATCAATGCAGGCAAACAGTAGATGCCTAAAAGGAAAAAGGGGACCTGCATGGTTAGGAGAAACTGCTGTACAGAACTGGATAAACCAGTAAAGAGAAAAATACTTAGATCCCAAGAAACGCACGCAGATGACAATAAAGTGATAAAAGAAGACTTTGAAGGACAAGGTATGAAATTATGACTATATAAGATATATATATAGGAAGGATTATACGAAACAAGTGAAATAACTAAGTATACAATGGTGTAATCCTAAATAGACAAACACATATGCAGTAAATACAACAATACAGGTATTACAAATGTAAGTAGTATTTTGAAATAATTTAAACTGGAAACTAATTAGGTAATATTAGGAAAAGAGCAAAATTCAATACTGGTGATACTTATCCTGCTTTGAGCAGTAAATAAATGGAGCCTTTGGTCACACATATTATACACCTGAATGGGATAAGGGCCATACTCGCCATTCCCCCTTTTTCCCCTCCAGCCACCAAAACCAAACCCATTTTCCCAACCCTCCCCCACTCAACCTCATTTATTACCCCAAATAAACACACTGACAACAATATAAGGTGGCAAATTGTGAGGTCACAGCTTTATTAATTTGGGATATTGACCTATTTATAGGACCCCAGGAGTACCCTCCCCCCACCTATGTTGCGCCTCCAGGGCCCCTAATAGCTTGGGTCACGCCTGCACCCAGCCTGCAGCCATGGGTGGTAAAGGGCGAGACCATTCAGGCAAACCACTGCCTCCCCACCTCTGGTCCCTCTCCATGGCCGCCTCTCAACTGTACCAGGGGAGGCAAACAAGGCCCAAATGTCAATCCGCCATGACAATACCTACATGCCTCCCCTCCACAGTGCTTGATGGCAATCACCCGCCCTTCTTGCAGGCTGGCCTGGCCGCACTGCACAAGCCTGCCCACCCACCGTTACAGATTGTCTATGCCGCACTGCCGGGGCCCTGTAAGCACCACACCCGCCAAGGGCCTAAATGGATTGCTACCACTGACTTCCACCATCTCCTGCTTGGCCTAAGCCGGACCTCTTCCATGGCGCATGTCACAGCACCTCGATGACCTAAAGCAAAACAGAATAAACAGGGAGGGAGGGTGGGAAAAGAAAGAAGTTTATGCAGTTCACCTCCGCAGGTAAGCTGCATTTAAACCCTAAGCCTCGCCCCCTTTTGTTCCCACCTCCCCCTGCTACGTGACCCAGCAAGGGAGGGTGAGAGAGCCCAGTCCTTTGTCCCAGGCTCTCCCCCTCCGAAACCACGCAACCGAAAGAGGGGGAAGGGGGTTTGGGCTCTCTGGCCTTTATCTGCCTTTGGGCGCCATAAAGGCGCCCTTCACCTTTTGTAAGGGCCATACTCGCCATTCCCCCCTTTTTCCCCTCCAGCCACCAAAACCAAACCCATTTTCCCAACCCTTCCCCACCCAACCTCATTTATTACCCCAAATAAACACACTGACAACAATATAAGGTGGCAAATTGTGAGGTCACAGCTTTATTAATTTGGGATATTGACCTATTTATAGGACCCCAGGAGTATGCTCCCCCCTCCTATGTGGCGCCTCCAGGGCCCCTAATAGCTTGGGTCATGCCTGCACCTAGCCCGCAGCCATGGGAGGTAAAGGGCGAGACCTTTCAGGCAAACCACTGCCTCCTCACCTCTGGTCCCTCTCCAAGGCCACCTCTCAACAGTACCAGGGGAGGCAAACAAGGCCCAAATGTCAATCCGCCATGACAATACCTACATGCCTCCCCTCCTCCACAGTGCTTGATGGCAATCGCCCGCCCTTCCTGCAGACTGACCTGGCCGCACTGCACAAGCCTGCCTGCCCACCATTACCGATTGGCTATGCCGCACTGCTGGGGCCCTGTAAGCGCCACACCCGCCACCCATAGAGGGGACTCCTAACCCTTGACCCTCTATGACCCCCCCCTGCTGTGACCCCATACAAACCTCTAGGGCCTCCCTAACTGCCTCTGTAAAGACCTGCAACCCCTTGTCCCCTAGGTGCAGACCATCTCCCCTGTACCATCCCTCTTCCTCCATTTTTATCTTTTTATGTGTAATGGTGCCACCCCCACAAGAGACCATGAACCTAGCTATGGCGTGATTCACCTTACGCCTGGACTGCTCAATGGCTCTGGGCGATAACGCCCCTCTGCACGAACGGCGCGGCGTAATCTGTGACCAGATGATCTTCATCTCCAGGCAGATGGAGCTCCATACTCTACATGTAGCTTTAATGCGTTCGATCAAATTTACTGACACTGTGGAAGTGAGATCGTTACCGCCAGGATGCACTATCAAGATATCAGGACTCCCCCACTTCCAGCAGGTGTCCTGAAATAGCGCTTCCATCTGCCCCCAGACCAAGCCCCTCTTACCACACTATATGATTTTCATGTTCTCCTGCGGCATTCCTAAATTCTCCCTCTGGCGCTGCGCGAGATACTGGTGAGCCCAATAGACGAAAGAATGGCCTATGACAAAAACTCTGATCTGCCTCCTCCTGCCTCCTTCTGCAAGCAAAACGCAAGTTAGATCATTTCCATTCGAATGTATGTTTTAAATGCATTAGATCGCCAATGCCCTAACCTTTTAATGTCACCCTCACTGTCCCCCTTTTGCGCTGCAACTGTAGCTGCTCCTATTCTGAAGGAGTGTGTCCCATACCTGTTTGGGTCTACCCCTATTCTGTACAGCACCCTGTCCATCACCTTTCTGGATTGGTATTTTGATAGTGCGCTGCCATCCTGGTGCATTAACAAACAACCTTTGCGTGGGGGCCTAATCCTCAAAAATTCCTTTACTGCCCTCACCGGGCACTCCTCATCACTGCTCCTGTTGAGCAACACCCACTGGCCCCCACCTTCTTGACTGTTTTTTGTCTTAGCCAGCCAACATCGCACTACCTGCCCTGAACATTCCACACCATCCCACTGCAACCCTGTATCCAGTCTCGCTTTTGCTACCGCTACCAATTCACTCACCCTGAACGCTCCATGAAATGCCAACACAAATGTTATCCTAAACAAGACTGTCTCATAACTATTATTACACACCTCCTTCAAAACCCTACACATTTGACCCAGTTTTAGCTGATCTATGGGCCTTCTGGTATCTGCCTCTTTTTGCCTCTTCCTCCCCCAACCTTTCAGAATCCTCCTTACCACAAAATTGTCTGTCAAGGCCTCCTCCCCCCTGACTTTTGTGAAAAATGAAATGGCTGCGAAAGTTGTTACTGCCTTCCCTCTGGATGCCCCCTGCTTCAATAGGTGCTTTAAATACTCCAATAACACCCTCACATTAACTACCCCTTCTCTCCCCACCTGTGCTGCAGCAAACTCACTGCACTCCTGGAATGCCTTCTTGTACGCCCTCCAAGTGCTTGGTGCTAAGGATGCTGTTATCAGATCGTCTATATCTTCACCCCAAACATATTTCGGACACAAACAAACATATTTGTTAGCTCCTGGTGCTAATGCAAAGAAGACATCCCACTTTTCCCTAGACAAGGCATCTGCCAGAGTGTTATCAACCCCAGGTGCATGATGCGCTGTGAACCTAATATTGTGCCTCATGCACCTCCACACCAATCTTCTTAGCAGCGCCAACACATACTGACAACCAGATGACAAATGATTGATGGCATAAACTACACTCATGTTATCCGTCCAGAATACTACCTCCCTATTTGCTAGTCCTTCATACCACAGTTCCAGCGCTACCACAATAGGAAATAGTTCCAACAATGTCAAATTCCTTGTCAACCCCTGTGAATGTCATGCCTCTGGCCATCTCTCAGCACACCACTGTCCTTGGAAAAAGGCACCAAAGTCAACTGCCCCAGCCGCATCTGTATGCAACTGGAGTTGCATATGCGGCATTGGAGGTTCCCTCCACAACCTGACCCAGTTAAATTTCATGAGGAATGCCTCCCAAACCTTTAAATCCTCCTTGAGCTGCCTAGTAATCCTTATCTTGTGCAGTGGGCGCCTTACTCCTACCGTAGCCCTTTGCAACCTTCTGCTAAAAATCCTGCCCAAAGGTATAACCCTTGAAGCAAAATTCAACAATCCCAAAAGTTCCTGCATCTCCGTTAATGTGACCTTCTCTCTGGCAACCATTCCTACCACCGCCGCCCTGGCTTTCAACACCTTTTCCATGGGCAGACGTACCTGCCCTGCCCCTGGCACCCCAACTTCCTCAAACAATTGCTCTGCACACCTCAACATCTCCCTGCACTGCTCGCTCCCTCTATCTCCCACAAACAAAAAGTCATCTAAGTAGTGAGCCACCCCAGCAGCCCCTGCCCTATGTTCTATTGCCCAATGCAGTGCTGAGCTAAACTTTTCAAAAAATGCACACGAAACTAAAGTGGTGAAAGAAAATCACTGTAGTCAGCTTTTAAAAGGGGGGGTTAATATGTCGAAGGGGGGCACCCAGTGTCAGATTTTGTTATGTGGGGAACACATGTAACACTAAACTTGAGCTTTCTGTTGTCGAAAGCATGCCTATTTCCTTGGACTTTGACATTTTGCAAATTTTTTTGTATGCTGTCTACACCAGTTTTGTTTTACTGTGGTCCTGCTATAGAATACTGGCATAACACGTTTGTAAAATTCAGGCTACTTGTTTTTCTTGTAACGCCGGTTTTAGCATGGGTAATAGAATGGAGCCCTTAGTGAGGAAATTTAAAATATTGACCAAGAGATGTTCTAAGGATCTCCACTTTAAATAGTGTAAGGAGAAAGGAAAATAAATTATGTGCTTAATTTTACCAAGATGGGTCTACCCCAATATAGTGGAAAGGGATTGGTTGATTTAATGGTGGGATATTAACACCAGGGTCATTCTGATCCACCTTTAAAATAAATATATGCTTTGTAAAGGACTCTTTTGGTGTTTGAGGACTATGCTCTCAGACACTCAAAAGGTTTAATCCCCCAGTAACAAATACAGAGAGGGGCAGAAGAAGGTTTGGAATCTGGCCCTGGCAGCATGTGTAGAGTACCTGTATCCTACCAAGAAGGCAGGTAAGTTTGAGTAAAACATTTATACTTGATTTGGAAGTATTTGTGTTTATATACTTAGATATAATAGTGAATGCACTTTTAGATTGATTAATTAATCTTTTGATGTCAGATTACATAATCTGTCACTTCACATCATATCCTGATCAGAGTAATTGTCTGCTTTTCAAGAATTGTTACAGGGCCCCATTGTGGATTCAACTAAAACTACTCTTTAAGGATATGAGCTTTAGGCCCTGCCAGTTCAATGAAACGATATTAGAAGATGCAGAAGAAGTGTCTTCGCTCCCGGAGATGCTTACTCACTCATGCTTCAACTAACCTCATCTTTCAAGCTCATCTTTCACCCTTCAACAATGGACTGACTCTAGCACACACAAAGACGGACACTACCTTGACTTGGTTTTCACAAAGAACTGCTCATTAATAGACTTTTCCATTTCTCATTTCCCACACTCTGACCACCATCTCATAACCTTCTCTGCAACCCTTTCCCTCATTTCCCCACCAACTACGACCCTGCACTACACCTGCAACCTTCGCTCACTAGACATTTCTGCCTTATCTTCTGCATTGCACTCAAACCTCTCCTCCTTCAACACTCTTTCTGAACCTGACAAACTTATAGAATACTACAACAACCTCCTCTCCTCATCACTCAATCTGTTTGCTCCCCTCCAGGCCCGGCACAAATGCCCACGCCCTTGGCTCAACTCACAAACACGCTTTCTCTGCTCCTGTACCCACACCTCTGAACGCCTGTGGAGGAAGTCCCGCTCTCACGCTGACTTTATCCATTACAAATTCCTCCTGTCCTGCTTCAACACTGCTCTATCCTCTGCCAAACAACGCTACTACTCCTCACGAATCAATACTCATAAATCTAACCCACGGCGCCTCTTCTGTATCTTCAATTCCCTCCTTCGCCCCTCCCCTTCATCATTCACCCTCCCCTCCCTAACCCCTCTAGCCTTTGCAGAGTTCTTCACACAAAAGATTAACATAATACATTAAACAATCCCACCCTTTCAGTCTCCACAATTGTATCTTCCTGATCCTCCATCCTACTTATTTGATTCCTTTACTTCAGTCAAAGAATCAGAGGTCTCCCTTTTGCTGTCCACATCACCACTCACCACCTGCTCCCTTGATCCTATACCATTCCACCTCCTTAATCCTCTGTCATGCACGTTAGTTCCCATGCTAACGCATGTTTTCAACTCCTCTCTATCCTCTGGCATCTTTCCCTCCTCATTCAAACATTCAATAGTATCTCCAATCCTCAAGAAAAGTTAATTAGACCCCACCTCCCCATCCAACTACCTCCCCGTATCCCTCTTGCCTTTTGCCTCTAAGCTCCTTGAGCGCCTAGCCTACTCTCGTCTACTAACCTTCCTCAACTCCCATAACGCTCTGGACCCACTGCAGTCTGGCTTTCGGCCTACTTTCTCTACAGAATCTGCCTTAATCAAAGTCGAAACGATCTCCACATTGCAAAAACCAATGGCCATTTCTCTATTCTTATCCTCCTAGACCTATCAGCAGCATTTGACAGTCAACCATACCGTTCTCTCCCAGGTTCTCCAAGCACTTAATCACTGCACTTATTGTACCCCTTCTATATCAAATGTTAACTGTAAAGTGCCAAGTACACTGGTTGGCGCTATATAAATAAAATATACAATACAATATTTTCAAAACAACACTTTGGGGGATTCACCCATGCCTGTTGTTTGGGAGGCACATAAATGTGTCATAATGGATTAGCTGATTCACTTAGGTTCTTGACAGAAGAAGGAGTGGAGTCAGAAGATTCACTCCCTCTTGGAGACGGTTATGAAACATGAATCCCAACATAAGAGATCTTTTCTTCCCCCAGTCTGGTGGCCCTGGGTAGAGCGAAGCAGGAGCTATCACAACTATTGCAAAGCAGGATACATAGTTCCTATTTACGGGCCAGATATTCCTCTTATTTGAATGGTAACAAATGCATAAAGGCATTGGCGAGGCTTGTCAAGATCAAGCAGAAATCTCAGTTCATTCATAAGATCTGTGATGGGGCTGTGTTACCCATCTGTCCTTTTCCGACCTAGGGCAGACTTTCCAGGAATTATTTGATGAACTTTATAATCTGACTCCTGCTTCGGTCTGAACACCTCCTGTGGATATAGAGTTCCACAAAGATATGGAAGACTGCTGAGCTAATATGGATAATGAAGACCTGACAACAGTAGGCAAGTACAGAATACTTACAGGATAGGCCCCAGAGAGCCAGGACCTAGGGTTTGAGGTTTTGTGAGAGTTGCTAGCAGTCGGAGGCTGTTCGTAGGAGACCTTGCTGCAGTCGAAACCGGGAACCGTTGTAGGCCGCCAAGCCTGATAGCTGGATGAGCCCCTAAAACACAGGCAACTACTAATTAAGTCTGGAATCAGCTTAAATAATCTACCTGAAGTATAACTGCCTATGTCGAATACTGAGTCTGCAGTGCTGGGGTTTGTAGATTAACCGTACGACAAAGCGTCGAGCAAATGGTAGTCGACGACACCGATTCTCAGCGACACCGGAGTCGGACAATTACCGAGGTAAGGAGTTGGAACTAAGATAGTCAACAACGTTCAGCTCAGTACACTGGGTGGCGGGGATCGAGGTCGGAGGGAGAATAGTCGGCATGCCGGGTCAGCTACAGGTGGGCATACACGATACCTAGGATAAGACAGAAGAAGAGTTGAACAAGCCAGGGTCATAACCAGTCGGACAATACAGTACCAAATCAGCAGGCAAGAGAAGAGTTGTAAAACAGGCTGGGGTCAGATCTATACAGGAGTCAAAGTCAAATCAGGAGACAGAAACAAAGTCGAGGAAAGCCAGGTCGATAACAGGAAACATTAGAAGCTCTATCACAAGGACTCAAAACACAGAACACTTTGATCGCGCACTGATACAAGGGCGTCAGTACCTGATATAGGCCTAAAACAAGGGCGTGAACAGGGTAGGGTGGAGATACCAAAAAAGACAAGAGAGACTTTAAAACTAGTAAGAAAAAGCAGAAAAACCTGGAAAATCATGACACTCCTCTACTGAGGAAAGAGACCCTTACTCATCCTATCCTGGACTTCCTTGATGTCTCAGGTCTCCCTGATCTCTCTGATCCAGAGGTTATGCTTTTGGTAGAACCATTTATGGCTGTAGAACTGCACTGGGAGCTTGAATCGACTCCCTTTGGGAAGTGCCCTGGACCAGATAGATTAATGATACTTTATTATAAGACATTTGAATCCCTTCTTTCTCCTCATGTACTGCACACCTTTAACAAGATAGCCCAGAGGTTCCCAATTTCCTGCACAGTCTCTAGAGGTTCATGTGACAGTGATCCATAAGCCAGGGAAGGACCCCTTATCTTCTGGGAGCTACCGTCCGATTTCCTTGCTTAACAATGATATTAAATTGCTTGGTAGAGTCCTAGATGATCACCTGTCTACATTTTTTGCCTTTCCTTATTCATCCAAATCAGGCTGGATTAATTCCTAGCCAGGACGCTAAGGACAATATTTCCAAAGTGGCTGCTCTTACCCATGTGGCATTGAGATAGAACGTCCCTACACTCAAGCTTTTTGCTGACGCTGAGAAGGCATTCAACAGAATTAGCTGGGACTTTCTTTTGGCTGGTTTGGTCCATCTTGTACTGGGACCATGAGCTTTCACGTCAAGTATGAGCATATATTCTACTCATTCAGCCAGGGTCAAAGTCAATGGTCTTCGTTTTGATCCCTTTAGGATAACAAATGGTAGGAGACATGGTTACCCCATATCACTGTTGCTATTCACCCTGGACATGGATGAACAAGGTCTGCCTCTCTTCTGGTGTTACAGGCCTCCCCATGCACCTTTGTCTCCAACTAAGAAATCTTAAATGTGAATTTCCCCTGTGAGACTTTGAAAGAGTTCCAACATTCATTCATGTTTAAATGGTCATCCTCTTCCATTAAATATTTGGGTGTATATCTCACCACCGGCCCCTCCAACCTGGTCCAAAACAATCTGGATCGTCTCTTCACAACCATTGAATAGGAACCTATTTATTTTACAAGCTCTACCCTTATCTGTTCCTAAACAATATCTACTCAAGTTGTAATGCCTACTGAACTGCTTTGTGTGGAACTTCAAATGACCAAGGCTGTGCTTCTCCCTTCTTTAGTGAAGCACATCTCAGGGGGGTCTTGGACCCCCTGATATTAGTTCTTAGAATTATATTTTGTCTAGACTGGTAGAATGCACCAGCCCAACCTGAAAGAGTGGGTTATCTGTCTACGTGCATTCCTTGGTAGAATCATTCCAGCTCAGCTTCTCTGGCTGGACCCTTCTGTCCTTGCTTCGACCACCCAATTCTCAAACAACTATGTACTACATTGAAATGTCTCAATGCTAAATATGGGTTAGCTCTCTACCCCTCTCCTCATATGTTGATCTACCGAAATCCTGTTTTTCCACCTGGGCCTCTAGATGAAGCCTTCAGACCATAGTATTCTCTGAATATTCACACTCTGAAAAAACTTCTCCCTGAGACTGGTCCTATCACAAATGAGGAACTGTAGAGAAACTATCATCTCCCTCCTGGCACATCTTAACAGTATCAATGATCACACAATTTTCTCCTTCAACTGACAGCCTCAGGATATGCTTTCTGACCTGACATACCTTTTCAGAAATTGCTCCTTTCCCAATCTGTTCATCGGGGTGTGCTACAATCCAGCCTCCTGAATTCTAAACCATATTATGTGAGGAAATGGGAGTCTGAGTTATGAATCTATCTCTCATTGGCTTACTATTCAAAAGCTTAAGAGGACATTTGTTGTAGATGCCACCACCAGAGAATGTAACTACAAATGCGTAACTAAATGGCACTGCACCCTGGCCACACTTTTCAAAATAGCTCCTCTACACCCAGTATCCTGTTGGAAATGCGCATATCCCCTCTGTTCTTCGATGCATATGTGGAGGTCCTGTCTGTAAATTTCTTTGTTCTGGGACAGAATTGCGCTGTCCACTATTTTTCAGTTTGAGAAATAACCTGACCCACTCTCCTTTCTCTTTCCCATCAATGTTCCAAAGGCCCTCTCATCCCAGGATAGATTACCCTTGTTTCTTACTTTGCTTAACACTGCCAAACAACTGACTCCATTACACCGGAAATCAGCTCGTCCTCCCTTTTCGGCTCAGTGGCATAATAAAGTTTAGTTACTCTATTCCTTAGACCACATTCATGCCCTTAGTCTGAAAAGAGTGGAATATTTTCTCTCTATATAGATGCCTTGTTTGGTCTACTATGAGTCCCACTGCCTAGTGTCTGGTGTGTTAGGGGTGAGGGAAGACTGTATGGAAGTCGCTCCTTCTCTCTGAGTTGATACTGCTCCTATACATGTACTGACAATCCTCACTGATGCCCCCTAAGGTTCCAGCTGACCATCTCCTTCTTCCCCCTTCTTTCTTTCTTACCCATCCACCCCCTCTCTTTTCTTTTTCCATCTTTTTTCTTCTTCTCTCTCCTCGCTTGACTCTTGTGACAAACCAGTCATAAATAATAATTTGTTTTTCTCTTCATAGCTTTGTTGGCACACATTGTGGATTGTTGGTGTTGATGCTTCATGTGTATTTTTTTCTAATTATCTAATCACTTTGTGTTGTAAGGCTGTTTTATTCTAATATTTATTGTACCATTTGTATTGTACTATGTATAAGCTTATCTTGATATAATAAACTATATATTAGAAAATAAAAAGAATTGTTGCAGGTAGGCACCCACCAACTGACTAAAGTATTCAGTAAAAAAAATAATTAAAGGATATTTATAGAGATCAGACTATAACCACATTCAACTGCAGTTGAACAGATGTATTGAAGCTTAATAAAACAAGCAATGAAATGTCAAATTGATAAATTCTAACTGCTCTTTTTTCAGGGAGTGTGTTTTAAACACTCATTCATACATTATTTTAATTTTCACTTTTATTTAGGATCTACTTGATAACTGACATGGATTCGTTGTGCAAGTCGATACTTTGCTTTACTATAGATATCTACAAAGAGTTAATAAAAGAAGAGCACAAAAACATCTTCATTTCACCTTACAGTATATCATCAGCCGTTGCAATGATTCTTTTGGGAGCGAAAGGAAACACGGCTGAACAAATAGAAAAGGTTAGTAAGACCATATATGATAATAACTGCTCAAGAAATAAAGACAAAATATATGAAATTGGCATCTAAAATGATTCTTTGAACTTCAAAAAATAATTATGTGCATGTGTGTTTTTGTGAGCCAGTGAGTGTATTCTATGGCTGGACTGTGGTATGCATGCTCTGTGTGTGTGTGTGTGTGTGTGTGTGTGTGTGTGTGTGTGTGTAAATATGACTACATGACTACTCTGTGATGCATGCATGTGTGCTATGGATGCCTAGTGGTGCATGTGTGCTCTATGGCTGCATTTTGGCCCAGGTTGTTGTGTTATGGCTGTATTGTGTTGCATGTGTGTGCTATGGCTGCACCATGGTGCATACTATGACAGCACTATGGTGTGTTTGTGTGTGTGTGCGCGCATCTGTGTGTGCACTGTGGTTGCATAGTGGTGTGTGTGAGCTATGACTGCACTGCAGTGCCTATGTGCACACTATTAATACACTGTGTAGTGGGTGTCTAAGCGATTGTACACTGTGGAGGGCGCATGACCACTATGGCTGTTCTGTTGTGAGTCTGTGTGCTATGACTACTCTAGCTGCACTATTTTGCACGTGTCCACACTACTGGTTCAGTGTGTGGAGTATGCCCATCATTGATACACTGTTTTGCACATGTACATGCTATGTCAGCACTATGTGCATGTGAGGGAGCTATGACTACATTGCAGTGTTACTGTACTGGGGTGCATGTGTGTGAATGTATGAGCTGTAATGCTTAATGTGGTGTGTGTATGTACACTACTGCTGCTATCCAATGTGTGTGTGTGTGTGTTTGTCTGATAGTACAGCACTTTGGTGTGAGTGCACTATTTCTGCAGGTGGAGAGAGTGTGCATGCTATTGTAATAGCGTACATATGTGCATGTGCAGAACTGTTAACCTGTAGCACACAAATGCAGCGTCTAATGTTGAATATATTAATACTGTGTTTTTTATAATTGTCCTGCTGGCCAACAGTTTTTTTTGTATACAAATCAACTAATATTAGTAGATATGCATTACAAAAAAGTGTTACCTAGCAGGACAGAGTAATCATTAAAAACCAGAGTGTATTAATATAATAAATAAAGTGTATTTGTGTAGTACAGGTTAACAGTTATATATAGAAAAAAATATTTTGCCAGGGGCGATCAACCATAAAAATCCCATGTCCATACTAACTTATAATACACTAATATACAGTATATAGCTGTGCATATGTTAATACAGAAATGTGGTTTTTATAATTGCCCACCCCTGCCAAATAACTTTTACTTATTCTCTATATCTACTAACATACACCAGATATGTACATTCACTGCATGTCTTAGTAGATAGGTTTAAAGTCTTATTGGCATGCCCAGGGGTGGGCAATTATATATATAAAAAATCTTTATTAACATATACACCTAGTCTAATATACAGGTGTGTATATCAGTGCAGAAATTAGATTTTTAGGATTGACCAACCCAACCCTGGCCAATATGTCCCCCCCCCCCCCCCTTTTTACCAAGAAAGACATACACTTAACAGTATAATATCAAAACTTGACTCAAAGTCAGGGTTGAAATATATGGACATTGCATATTTCATAAACCCTAACACTGACATTGATATATATAAAATTGGAAAGCACTCACTCCCAACTTATAAGCAAATGCCCAGGTGCACAATCCCTATATGTTATTGGATAAAGTCAAAATAATGGGCAGCACCCGTGGGACTTGACTAATAAATTTATTACAAAGATAAAAGTGGCAAAATAACAGATCAAAGTTTCAGTCCCAGAAGGACCTTTCTCAAGACAACTAAGATGGAGTCTTACCTCCCTTATGAAGCCCAAGAGGCTGGTGATGTCATCACTCACAGAAACCTACCTGGTAGCTAGTGAGTGGACTCACTGCATTGGTCACTTGAGTATCTGAGTGACAACTTGAAAACCAATCCTAAAGGAGATAAAAAGCTATAGTACAATAATCCTATATAATAATTTGCTATGATGTTTGTCAGAAGCTGTCATGCTCAGTAGAGACTGTGCATATTCGGCAGTTTCTACTGCGCATGATTGCATCGCGTGAGTGAGGCGACGCAAGACTACGTCGCGTGGAGCAGTGAGGTAGCGGCCACTTATCCCTTTGAGTGCCAGAGGGGTAAGCAACGCAATGCAAAGCGTTGCAGAGCGTACCCCTCTGGCACTCAAAGGGTTCCGGACCTTGGCCCGTGTACACATGCTTTTACACTAGTAATGTATAATTTAAACAGTAAAAAGATAAATGATATGCATCCAAATTACTTGTACATCAAAAATGAACTAGGGGACATAACAGCCGACTGTTCTGTATGTCTGCCTCTGCTGCAAGAGATCGATTCACACATCCACGCGCTGTACAGATTTTAAGTCAGTCCCAGATATGAGATGGGACTATCTCAGGCTCACAGTCGTCGGTGTGCGTTTCTGTACTCTAGCGCATCACAAAGCACGCTGAGAACAATCAGTCCATTGCTCCCATGTAACACACAGCGCAGAGATTACGAAAACACACTGGCTAGTATCAGCTGTAGATAAGGATAGGTTCATTAACCTTTATAATGGTCTGTAATTATGCTAATACATGGCGGGGGACCACAGAGCCCCTAATGTAGCATATGAGGGCAAGAGACATAAACATAAGCTCCCCCACGTGAGGCAGGACTCCAAGATACATTTGTTATAGCGTTCACACAAAATGGGTGTCCATAGAGTTAACAGCACATTAATAACAGAGTACAAAGTTGCAGTAATCCAAATTGTGTGGAGAACACGCATCCAGATGGCTAAAATACCCCAAGGTACCATCAATGATCTGACTATTCCAGAAAGGGTCCTGCTTAGAAAGTTAAGTGTAAGTACAGTGAAAGTACCACAAATTGTTAAGGGGCCATAAGGTTTTGCTCCAAATATAAATCTCACATAGAAACATAGAAACATAGAATTTGACGGCAGATAAGAACCAATCGGCCCATCTAGTCTGCCCAATTTCCTACTGTGTTAAAAAAAAAAAAAAAAAACCTCAAACCTTTTTTGGTCCTTGGTCTTTTCTTATGTTAAGGACCGCCTTATGCCTATCCCATGCATGCTTAAATTCTGTCACTGTATTGACATCTACCACTTCTGCTGGTAGGCTATTCCACTTGTCTACTACCCTCTCAGTGAAGTAAAACTTTCTTACATTACATCTAAACCTGTGTCCCTCTAGTTTTAGACTATGGCCTCTTGTCCTAATGTTTTTACTCTTTTGAAATATACTTCCATCCTGTACTTTGTTGAATCCCTTCATGTATTTGAATGTTTCTATCATATCCCCTCTCTCTCTTCTCTCCTCCAAGCTATACATATTCAGATCCTTTAGTCTATCCTGATATTTCTTTTCCTGTAGACCAGTCACCATTTTAGTAGCCCTTCTTTGAATTTTCTCTAGAGTATCAATATCCTTCTGGAGATGGGGTCTCCAGTACTGTACACAATATTCTAGGTGAGGTCTAACTAGAGATCTGTACAGTGGCATGACTACTTCCCTTTTTCTGCTACTAATGCCCCTAGCTATACAACCCAGTGCCCTGCTTGCATTCCCCATCGCTTTATTACATTGCCTGCTTACCTTTAAGTCATTAGAAATAATTACTCCCAAATCCCTTTCCTCTGTTGTCTCTGACAGCACAGTACCCTTAATGGTATATTTTTCCTTTGGATTTTTATGTCCCAAGTGCATTATTTTACATTTATCAACGTTAAAGTGCATCTGCCACACTCTTGACCATTCTTCTAATTTACCTAAATCATTCGCCATTTGGCTTTTTCCCCCTGGAATGTCTACCCTATTGCAGATCTTTGCATCATCTGCAAAAAGGCATACCTTTCCTTGAAGACCTTTTGCAATATCACTAATAAAAATATTAAAAAGAATGGGCCCCAGTACAGATCCCTGAGGTACTCCACTAGTAACACTCCTTTCGTCCGAATATTCTCCATTGACTACCACCTTCTGTCTCCTGTCACTCAGCCATTGCCTTATCCATTTCACTATTTTTACATCTAGACCCAAACACTGCAATTTATTTATGAGTCTTCTATGAGGGACAGTGTCAAATGCTTTACTGAAATCTAGATAAGCTATATCTACTGCTCCCCCTTGATCTATTATTTTAGTTACCCAGTCAAAAAAATCTATGAGGTTAGTTTGACAAGATCTCCCTGCTGTAAACCCATGCTGTTTGGTATCTTGCAAGCTATTTATATTCAGATATTCAACAATTCTTTCCTTTAACATAGTCTCCATTAATTTTCCCACTACTGATGTAAGACTTACTGGTCTGTAGTTACCAGACTCTTCCCTGCTACCTTTTTTGTGAAGCAGTACTACATTTGCTACCTTCCAATCTTCTGGAACAATTCCTGTTGCTAGTGACTGATTGAATAAATCTGTTAAAGGTTTTGCCAGAACACACTTAAGTTCTTTTAATAACTTTGGGTGTATCCCATCTGGACCCATTGATTTATCTGTTTTTACATTAGAAAGTTGAATTAGAACTTCTTCTTCTGTAAACATGCATGTTTCCCGTGTCTTGCCATTTCTTTTTTCTAACAGCGGTCCCTTCCCTTCATCTTCCTGTGTAAAAACGGAACAGAAATATTCATTGAGACAGTCAGCTAGCCCTTTATTCTCATTTACATAGTTTCCATCTTTTGTTTTTAGTCTAACTATTCCTTGTTTCGTTTTCCTCCTTTCACTTATATATCTAAAAAATGTTTTATCCTTCTTTTTTATTGACTGGGCAATCTTTTCCTCTGTGTGTGCTTTGGCACATCTAATAATACATTTGGCCTCCTTCAACCTAGTTTTGTACCGATACCTATCTTCTTCCTTCTGCGTCTGCTTATATTTCTTAAATGCTTCTTTTTTCTCTTTTACTATATTTGCCACTTCTGCTGAGTACCACAGTGGTTTTCTCTTTCTTTTACCCTTGCTGACATGTCTAATGCAATGCTCTGTTGCGTTTAGTAAAACACATTTCAGATAATCCCATTTCTCCTGGACTCCATCTAAAGATCTCCAAGTTGTTAAACACTGACATAAAAATGTTTCCATTTTAGAAAAATCAGCCTTTTTAAAGTCTAGAACCTTTGTTTTTGTGTGGTGCAACTCAGCCTCTGTTTTTATATTAAACCACACAGAATGATGATCACTGGAGCCCAAACACTCTCCTACAGCTACATCTGATACCAAGTCTCCATTAGTAAATAATAAATCTAGTGTGGCTTCCTTCCTAGTCGGCTCTTCTACTAATTGACTAAGAGCTAATCCTTGTAAAGAATTTAGGATATCTCTACTCCTGGCTGAACCTGCTACTTGGTTTTTCCAGTCCACATCTGGAAGATTAAAGTCCCCCATAATTATAACCTCAGACATAGGAAAAGAGACATAAACATAAACTCCCCCCCGTGAGACATAAACATGAACACCCCCACGTGAGGCAGGACTCCAAGACACATTTGTTATAGTGCTCACACTAAAGGGATGTTCATGGAGATAACAGTACACTGATATAACAGAGTACAATGCTGCAATAATCCAAATTTCGTGGAGAGCACCAAGGTACCAATGATCTGACAAGTCCAGACAAGAATCCGCTTGGAAAGTTAAGTGAAAGTACCACAAATTGTTGAGGGGCCATAAAGTATTGTTCCAGATATAAAGCTGACTACTCCCAGACATGGGAAAATATATAACTCATGTATTACCAGCACATGTAGACTTTTCCTGCCAGAGCAAAATCTTGATAAAATCCAAGTAGGAATAAGCACACCTCAGGGCACCTTCAGTAGTGTATCATGGATCAAGATCAAACACCCAATTCACTTCTGGTGTAACACTAGTATTACAGGCAACCATACGTGTG
The DNA here is from genome assembly GCA_037306005.1 of Rhinophrynus dorsalis. Lineage (NCBI taxonomy): Eukaryota > Metazoa > Chordata > Amphibia > Anura > Rhinophrynidae > Rhinophrynus > Rhinophrynus dorsalis. The sequence continues at coordinate 209,091,928 of CM074723.1, forward strand.
TAAATCACAATGCTTAGAGCACCAGAGCTCCATCTGGATGCTGGAGGGCCAACCACAGAAAGCAGAGCGAGCAGGGTGATGAAGACCTCCTAAGCTTAACCACAGGTCAGTATCTAGTCCTATTACGGGTTGATGTTTGGAATGGCAACGCCCTGCTATCAGGGTTCTATGCCCATCAAGCCCTGTAGAGACACTGAATCTGTCAACTAATGGTTTCTTGTTATGCCATTTACAAGAAACGGTTGAGAGGCAATATGTCTTTCAGACCTTTAGGTGCCAATGTGTTAAGTTTATGTATTCATCTGGCCTCTAATTGTAACACTTTCTTGCTTCTATCTCCTTCATGGGGGAGTTCCAGTTGCATATCTATAATCATGTAGCATAGGTCTGCCAGTGTGTGCATCAGATCTGCAAAGTGCCTGGCAACTGGTTTATCACTGGTCCTTCCTTGTATAGCCTCTCTGATATTCAACCTTTGGTTGGCCCTGTGTTCTTCAAAAGTGGTTGTGGTTTTGCCCGCATAAAGTAAGCTACAGGGCCATTTAATGAAATACACTACAAAGTTGCTAGTGTATGTGAGTGTATGTCTAATGTGGATCAGTTTACCAGTATGGGCATGTGTAAAACTAGAATCAGTCAGTAGATATTTATAGGTGGTGCACCCACTGCACTTAAAATAACCTTTTTAACCTGATGGTAGCCAAGATGTGTACTGGTTTTGATAGCAATGGTGTGGATCTGTGTGGACTAGCGTGTCCCTCAAGTTATGGCCCCATTTGTAACAAAAATGTGGGTTAGATTTAAAGTTTTTAGGTAAGGATTTATCCGAGGAGGGAATTCTCCAGTTTTGTTTGATAGCTGAGCCTATCTGCCTGCTTGAAGTAGTGTATCTGGATATGCATGTAAGTCTATTGTCCAATTCTTTAGTGCCAGAGTGTGTCAATAGGTCCTCCTATGTGTGGGTTCTTGCCCTTTTCACTGAGTCCTGTAGGATATTTTCTTTGTATCCTCTATGACGAAATCTGTTCATTAGTTCCTCTAATTGCATGTCCGCCTGTGCTTTATCAGTGTTGTTTCTGATTATCCGTAGAAATTGCATGTATGGCATCTCTCTTTTAAGATGGACAGGATGAAAACTATCAAAGTGTAATAATGTGTTCCTGTCAGTTTTTTTGAGATAATTGGTTGTGCCCAAATGATCATCTTGACGGAACACAGTGAGGTCCAGAAAGTCTACCTGTTCTGAACTGACAAGAAGACAACAGGGAAAGAGCACACGTTCCCTGTTGTCTTCTTGTCTGTTGAAACCTTCTCGCCTGGGGTTGGAGAGAGTGATCCGGATCCGCACAGCCGAGAGGCTTTGGTGAGTGGATTTTATTAGCTTTAAAAGCATTAAGTGATAGGTAGCAGCAGCAAATATATTTATTTCCTTTTGCTCTGAACTGACACTGAATGAAAATGAAATGATAGGTGAATCTTATGAGTTCAAATTCTGTACAATCTGTGTGAGTGAGTCAACGCTGCCCTGCCAGACCAGAAAGAGATCATCTATATACCTACGGTAAAAGATGATATGTGAGGGCTGGTGTGGCAAAATATGGCATTTCTCATATTGTGCCATGTATAGATTGGCAAAAGTGGGTGCCACATTAGAACCCATTTATGTTCTTGATATTTGGAGATAGTGGGTCTGCTCAAACCTGAAATAATTCAGGGTTAGACAGTATTCCAATAGCTCCAAAAGGAAACCAATGGGTTGGATTAGGTGATTTATTCACAGTGATAAGCGCTGTAGCAACTGCTCGTATATCCTCTGGTACTAGTATAACAGTGTACAATGATTTCACGTCCATGGTGGCCAGAAGAGCCTGATCATTGAGATTTCTTAATTGTAAAATATGTGTAATGAAGCCTCCAAAAGAAGAAAGTTGTTGTACCACTGGTTGTGACAATAGTCTAAATATTGGGCAATGGGTTGCAATAGAGAACCCCTAGTGGACACTGTGGGTCGTCCAGGGGTGTGTGTACTGTCTTTATGAATTTTTGGTAGGGTGTAAAAGATTGGGCAAATGGGATGGTCAACCGTCAGGAACAATTTTTATCTCCTTTAGGACTGGTTTTCAAGTTGTCACTCAGATGCTCAAGTGACCAATACGGTGAGTCCACTCACTAGCTACCAATTAGGTTTCTGTGAGGGATTACATCACCAGCCTCAGGAGCATCGCTAAAACAGTCTTGGGCTTCATAAGGGAGGTAAGACTCCATCTTAGTTGTCTTGAGAAAGGTCCTTCTGGGACCGAAACCATGACCTGTTATTTTACCACTTCTTCTTTGTAATAAATTTATTCATCAAGTCCCATGGGTGCTGCCCATTATTTTTACTTCATATATACACTGTGTGCACAATTATTAGTCAAGTTCTATTTTTGAGGATTAATTTTATTATTGAACAATTACAGTGCTCTCCGTCAATCTAAAATGTTAAGAAACCTTAAACCTGAATATTTAAGAAAGTAAAAGTGAGGTTTTGGAGAATATCTATGTGTGCACAATTATTGAGCAACTATTAGTGTGCAGAATTATTATGCAACTAATGAAAAACTATAATTTTCCAATCTTATGTGTTTATTTCCATCTATTAAAGTGAGAATTTATAAATAAATATTTGTGACATTTCCAAAAAAAAAAAAACAGTGACCAATATAGCCACCCTTCTTTTCAATTACAGTCATAAGTCTTCCATTCATGGAGTCTGTCAGTTTCTTGATCTGTTGATGATCAAATTTTTGTGTAGCAGCAACCACAGCCTCCCAGACACTGTTCAGAGAGGTGTACTGTTTTCCTTCGGGGTGAATCTGCTGTTTAAGAAGGGCCCACGAGTTCTCAATAGGTTTAGTCAGGTGAGGAATGGGGCCATGTCATTATTTTATAATCTTTAATGCCTTTACTGGCTAACCACGTAGTGAAGTATTTTGATGCATGCGATGTAGCATTGTCCTGCATAAAAAACATGGTCTTCTTGAAAGATGCAGACCTTTTCCTGTACCACTGCTTGAAGAAAGTGTCTTCTAAAAACTGGCAGTAGATATGGGAGATGAGTTTCAGTCCATCTTCAACCCGAAAAGGTCCAACTAGCTCATCTTTGATAAAACCAGCCCATACCAGTACCCCTCCTCCACCTTGCTGGTGTCTGAGTTGAAGTGGAGCTCTGTGCCCATTACTGATCCAGACCCGGGCCCAACCGTCAAGAGTCACTCTCATCTCATCAGTCCATAAAACCTTTGAAAAGTCTGTGTTCAGATATTTCTTGGCCCAGTCTTGACGTTTCAACTTATGTGTCTTGTTCAGTGGTGGTCGGGTTTCAGCCTTCCTTACCTCGGCCATGTCTATGAGCACTGAACACCTAGTACTTTTGGACATGCCAAATAGTTTGCAGTTCTGGAGTATAACAGCACTGGGGGATAATGGGTTCCTGGTAGCTTCATGTTTGATTCCTCTCAAATGTCTGGCAGTTAATTTGCGTCTTTTTTCTCAACACGTTTCTTACAACCCTGTTGACAATTTGCACCAAAACATTTGATGGTTCTGTGATTACTTCCCAATATCTTAACCATTTCAAGAGTGCTGCATCCCTCTGAAAGACTTTTTACAATTTTTGACTTTTCAGAGTCAGTTATATCTCTGTAGTGCCCAATTTGCCTGAGGAAATTAAGCTGCCTAATAATTATATTATTATATTATATAAATATATATATCATTATATAATATATTTTACAATTTATATACATTTTTCCTTTTATCATTATTATGTTATATAATTATACACATATATTCCCTTTTTTGCAATTCCAACACAAAGTCACAAACAAACTTTACAGGATAATTTTACCCAAACTGGTTCAATGTCATGGTTAGGGTTTTTAAAATATGCAGCTACTTAGCCCTTACCCAATATCTTACCTTCTGTTGAGACTTGGGATGGGAACTGATTGGCACTGTAAGCAAGCATCAGAAGCAGACAACTCTGATCTGGAGGAGTTGGTGTGGCACAGAAAAACTGCATCCCCTGATTGGAGTAACACTTGAGTACAGACAACAGCTACTCACTGCAAATGCATGTGCATAGCTGGTGTCTGAACATTTTAAGCAGCCCTCAGTAGCTACATGGTGATTTAACGAGTGGCTGCACAGCTCACCAGAATGTGACCCGGCCATGCTCATCCTTCGTCCAGACTCTAGTCGGCAGCAAGTGTAGTTGGCTGCATGCATGCATGCATGAATGCATGCACACAGGGCATAAGGGAAGGTCGGAATCAGAAGGGGAGGTAAAGTAGGAGGACTCAGGAGTGACTGGCAGTATCACAGGAGTCAGTCAAAGTCTGTATATTAGTGATAAGCAAAGCCGCCGGTACACTGACTAGCGCTTCTCACTTGGGGGCCTCTTTTAAGTTCTCTTGGTGGCTCCATGTCTGGCAGGGCTCCATTACATTTATGGGTTGTAAACTTTTATGGGGGTGTGCCCCCCTGGCATTGCGGGTGCTGTGGTGGCTATACATCTGAAGCGAGACACAGATCCCATAAGACTCACTGAGATGTCTGAGGAAACAGTTCTGAAGCCTGAGATGTCTGAGGAAACAGTTCTGAAGCCTCAGAAATTCTTGCAATCACATATTTTCTCTGAAGCCGTGTACCTACCATGAAGACGTGAAGGTCAGAATAGTCATGATACTTCTGACTGAAGCAACTTCCTCAAGGGCTCACCATTTGCTGCAAGGCAATAACCCTTTACTTCATAGCCTCTCCTCATTTTTATATCATGGCCTAAATTTATGATGACCCACATCTGACATCATCTGCTAAGGCTGCTATTCCATCCCTCGGGCAAGGCAGACACCCAGTGGAAGAATACTTATTTTAAAGAATCTGATTTAAAAGACCAATTCTGCCTAGGCCTTTCAGATCTTAAGAAAGATGAGTTGGGATCCCTGAGTCCTTAGAGAGTCTCATTGCTCTCTTAGTTCAAATTAATAGTGCCTCTGTGAGAGAAAGGACCCATACTGCTCCCTTCTGTCAGGTGCCACATTCTGTTGACTGTCTGTCTTCATCTCATTTGATTCTCGAATGTATGCAAATTGGTCTAACCAAAACCACGCTACCTGCTGAAGTTAGGCAGGTCCCTGATGTCTCAACCTATGCCTCTATAGTGGTGGAGAAACTGATGTACTTCATACCTGCCATGTGTAGCCTCCATCATGTATACAGAGTTTTTCTCAGAATACTCACCTGCTTTTCTTAAAGTGGCCAAGGGTCTTGTCTTTCCATTGTTTTTCATCTTTGTCTCTACAGCTGGGAACAAGGATTCTACTGCCTCAAGCCTTCTTTAACACCAGAGGCACAATTAGCTTACTAGCTCATTTCAGATGCCATTACTGCTCAAGCCATTGCCTCTGTAAATTCAGGTCTTTGACAGATTACCCATAAATTTGGCACGGAACACTCTTCAAACATTGGCTATTACATGAATGGCTAATAAACATTGTGAAATGTTATCATTTGACATGATCCAGTCTCCTTTATTTCCTGTTGTCTTGGGGATAATATGGTTAAGATAACATTGATCCTAACATTAACTGGGCATCTGGTCAAATCCTGTTTTTTTTCTATTTTCCATTAGTGGAACTGTACTCCACTAACTAGCAAGCTTAAAGGGATAGTAATACTTCGTTTTAACTTTATTTTATTTTGTAGGCATTAAAAAAACATGAAGAATGATATAAGTCTTATCTCTCAAACCTTTATGGTTTATGAGATATTCACAAGCAAAGTTCCCCTCCCCGCCCCTTTTTCCTAGTGTAAGCCATCTCTTCTCAGATGTGAGTCTGGTTGTATGACAGGACAGATAACAGAAGGGGACAATTTTCTTTGTATGAAAACAATGAAAGCCCTTCCCCCTTGACAAGTTTTTCAGCTTTTTCCCTTATCTTAATTGAAGATTGTCCCTCTCTGCAGTCTACCTGGGAATCTCCCTTCTGATCTGGTTGAACGGGGGGGGGGGATACTTTGTTTGTGAATATCTCTTAAACCATAAAGGTTTCAGAGATAAGACTTATATCATTCTTCATGTTTTTTTAATGCCTACAAAATAAAATAAAGTTAAAATGAAGTATTACTATCCCTTTAAACGTGGGTCCTGCTTAGTGTCTGGTTCATCAAAGGTCTTGCAACTCCCTTAAGTTTACCAAGAGTTCCTTGATATATTCACCACAAAAGAATAGCAGGACCAACTTCCACCTCCTCATAGTATGTTTGTGGAGAAAAAAGATGAACCACTTGGACCTGCGCTGTTTACAGGGAACTGTATAAAGCCACTGTAAAGAATTAGTATAATCTCCCTCTGATTCCAGAATTCTTCAACATTTTGAGGTCAGCTGCCATCTTCACCAAACTGGACTTGAGAGGAGTCTACTATCTTGTTAGTATAAATGAGATGAGTGGTGATACCATTTGGTCTCTGCGATGCCCAAGGACCTTTCAACATTTTGCAAATTTTATCTTCCAGATCTTTTGGATAGATTCATTGTCATGTACGTAAATGACATTCTGATATGTTCTTCAGCTTTGGAGGAACATCACATTCATGTTTGACAAAACATCGATTTTATCTGCATAACCTCTATGCTAAGCCTGAAAAAATATATCTACCTCTACTGCAGTCCAACATTTTGTCATCTTCAACAATTTTTACAGGCCGTTTATCTTACCTTTTATAACTTGATTTCCTCTCTGACCCACCTAACTGACCCTCTAGCCTATTTTGCCTGGATCAAAGCTGTAAATAGAGCTTTTAAGGATCTCAAGAGGAGGTTTTCTGAATCTGAAGCCTTCACGTGTAAGTCAGACACCTTTACCTCAGCTACCAATCCAATTGCAGAAATTAAAAGCAGGCACTCCTCCCTTCAGTTTTCACTTTCTGATGATACTATTCTTCTGTGATATAATTTCCTAATTACTCAAGCTAATATTTACTCTTGGTTCAAGTCTTTTCCTGTGCCAGACTCCAAACTCACTAATGAAAACTCCATGATGAAAAATGGCCTGTTGTTCTTTCAAGACCAAATTTTTGTTCCCTTTCTGTTTGGAGCTGAAGTTCTAAAACATCTCCATGATTCTTCTATGACAGACCACCCTGGTATCCATCAGACACATAACGTATTTGTTGGCAGTTCTGGTGGTCCTAAATAGATTCATCATTGATAATTATGTTTAATCCTGCACCAGCTGTACCATGGACAACAAAACACATACCAGACCTGCCTGACAGTTTTTACCTCTGCCAGTAACATGTCATCCTTTGTCATCCATTTTCACAGATTTTATTGTCTCCAGAATGTTCATATACTATCATTTTAGTTTTTGTGGACAGGGTCACAAAAATACCTGTCAATACTTTTACTTCTTATGAAACAGTTTCTTTATTATATAGAAAATTGTCTGCATGGGATTTCTGATTAGGGGCTGGATTCTATTACAGGTGCTATTTTTATCACTGCTTTTGTCTCCAGGTTTCCCATAGACTTCAATAGGGAAATGTTTGATAAAAAGGATGTTAACATTTAGGACATGCAATAGAATCTAGCCCTTGGTGCTTTCAGATTGAGAAACTCAGTTTAAATTTAAGTTCTGAAATTCTTATGTCTAGCATTATGTATCAAGGTGTCTCTCTCGTCTTTACACCCTCAAACAAGTGGTCAAACTGAAAGTACTAATCAATCACTGAAGCAGTACCTTTGGTGCCTCAAGTCTTACCAATAAGATTATTTGGTTGACTTCTTTTTTATCTGACTTTTCTTACAACAACAACATGCTTTATTTCATAAAGATGGGTACTCTTTTTTTTCCTCCAATTAAGAGATTTCCCTTGCCTTGTTTGCTGGGATTCTCCTGGTTCCTGGAAACTGCTAGCAGACTTTGTCCCTTTTCTTTTTTTGCTTACAAACTGTAACGGACCATAGGCCGTTATTGTGGGCACTATTAAGTGCCAGGGAAATGATCCCAAAAGACTGGACAGAACGACCTGAAATCCCAGCTCCAGGCGGCTGGGTAACACAAGAAAGGAGGCAGGGCAAGTCAGATTCCCTGCCACCAAGGTTAGAAAGTAGTCGGCTTCCTAATTGGCTACCTACCGTGTATTAGTAGGTAGGCAGCCTCCCGACTGACTGCCTACTGTTCTATGGGGAAAATAGGATGTTGGTGTATAATCATGAATGTCAATGTATAACTATGTAATGTTGATGTGTATTTGTGTTTTCGACCAGTAGATGGCTCTGTGTACAGTATGTGGTGTCTATGTGTTCAACAGGTAGGAGCTGCTCTCACTGGTTGCCCAACAAGTGTGGCATTGTTTTGACAAGTAGGCAGCTCTGAGGTTATTCGCCACCTGTTTCCACCTTGTCTCTCTGGTTCCCATTGGCTGGAGATCCGTTGCAACAGGATGGAATTAGTCTGTAATTCAATCACCGGCTGAATACAATAGCTCAGGCCTGGATTGGTTGCCTGTCCCTTGTCACTCCGATCCCATTGGCTGGAGATTGGAGCAGCAAGATTGAATTGTATTTTTGTGTCCCTTTTGTTCCCTTTGTGTTTCACTGTATAAAATGCTCCCGATGTCCCCAAATAAACTGTTACTCGTTTTAGACTAGACATGCATCCTGCTGTTTTGTTTCTGAATGGTCTAAAGGGTCCCCTTTGACCCTCATTCAAGGATCCTGCATTCCAGTCTTCCCGCCTCGGCTACCCATCTGTAGCCACCTTCAGGAGGGAGAAACCCAGCACGACGGCCTAAAACATCCTTCTTTTATACAATTAATCATATTCTTTTTCTATATTAACTCCTTGGTTGCAATGTGTTGAAGACCTCTGAGGCAACAAATCAACCATCTGTTTTTTAATCATTATTTCAAATGTTAAGTTACATTGGGTAACCCTTTGAATGCAATTTTCCCTGTAAGGTAAGAAGTCAACACTGAAATGGTTAAAATCATAATTAAAACTGCATCGGGTAGCATGGTGAATGTGTTGTTCCTTCATAAACAATCCTCTTTAACTCTTTCAGAGCTGAGTTTTCAGTTTGAGCACTAAAGTACTACAACTGCCATTAATCCCAGCCAGCCATTGATGGGAGTTGTAGGTTTCAACTGATGTGGGTCCAATAATTGACTATTCCCTTAGAGGGAACATGGTTTGAGTGATTTGAGGGCACATGGTTTGTGTGATTTGAGGGCACTATATGTGGCTCACTGGGTGAATCTGGTTGCCCTATCAGTGTTCCAATTGGTAATTGTACAATATAAGGTTACCTTTTCTCAAGATTCTGTCTCCTTAGAGGAATGGATTAGAAAATATAAATGCTAAACACACAGTGCAATCAGTGGCACTGCAGAGCTTAAGGAAGTAAAGTGAGAACTTGTCCAACAGGAATCTCTTGGTTACAACTGACACACTGAGATGTATACACTAAGGCAGTGGCCTCAAACTGCATTCCTGGGAGGTCAAGACAATGCAGGTCTTTGGGATAGCCCTGATCTTGCACAGGTGTCTATCGCAACTCACTTATTTTGATTCTCACACCTGTGCAAAATTAAGAAAATCCCAAAATGTGAATTGTTTTAGCCTTCAAGAAATCCCATTTGAGACCACTGTACTTAGAAGAGGAGCAATTCTGGGGAACCAATGGCACCACAGGAGGCATGCAAAAATATCCCTTGATTTAAATTAGGCTTTTAAAGCGATAGTAATACTTAAAATGTATAAAAAAAATATGTTGTAGGGCTTATCCCCCTGAGTAAAGCAAGACTACTCCCACTGCTGAAAGGTGTTTCATTCAAAAGTTATTAATTTTCAAAGTTGAATTTTTTAGGTGCAATATCACAGTGGCCTGAAATTGTACAGTGGAGCTGTTGCTACACCATCCTATGGAGATTTATGGTCCCAGGACCAGAGCTGTCCATAGGATCGTGTAGCAACAGCGCCACTGTACAATTTCAGGCCACTGTGATATTGCACCTAAAAAATTCAACTTTGAAAATTAATACCTTTCGAATGAAACACCTTTCAGCAGTGGGAGTACTCTTGTTTTACTCAGGGGGATAAACCCTACAACATATTTTTTTTTACATTTTAAGTATTACTATCCCTTTAAACTTATGATGATAGCTAAAGAGATCTTCAACTGACTGTAAAGCAACGAGTTGGAGACCTCTCTAACGTTCAAGGGGTTTGAAAATCCCATGTAATTCAATAAAAGTTTGGGATATTTGTATTGGTACAGTTGGTTTGCTCTAGAATTATTCCACTTTCTTAGCTTCTCAGTCTCTTGGACCCCTAGACTTATAGAATATGTGATGAAAACATCCTGCAACCCCTTGCTCACAGTGATCATCTGCACCTCACTGATGAGGCCCAACAAGGCTGAAACATACTTCTGGGATTGGCTGCTTCTCTTGTTCAGAGAGGAATTGCCTGGCATTCGTGGCTGGACTGCCTTTTGGTAGGATCAGTATGATGTGCTTAAGGATATTTCCTCTTTGTGAAAGGCACTAGTGAGCTAAAAGAGATTGCACCCTGGATAGGATACTTATTCTATAGAGCCTCATCAATTCAAGAGCAGGCTTGTTCCTAGTTGAGCATCTCTGACTAGCTCTTTGCAGTTCAAAATAAGAGTTAGTGTAAATTAATTGTAAATATATTCATGTCTTCTCTTCTATTAATATTACCATTTCTGACTGTTAATGTTAATTAAACCTAAGACATTGCATTTAAAAAATACAAATTAAAGGAACAGTAAACAAGTGATAGGGCTTTTTCTTGTTGATTAAGCTATTAATAATAATGCCAAGTAGTGTCTGAAAGGCACTGTGGGAGTGCTTGAGTTATAGACAGGAAGTGATGAGTACAATTCCTCTTGGCTACCACAATTACAGTTTTAAGAAAAAATAAAAAAAAATTTGAACTATGATAACATTAGAAAGAAAAATATTTTAGGATTAGCCCTATATGTTTTTCATTTTAAAAAATGTACTGCTCCTTTAATCCTTTGAGTGCCAGCTGGGTAGGCAGAGCATTGCAGAGATACATTTTATTAACTTTCTGTATTCATGTAGAATATAATTTAATTGGTATGTTTATTTGGTATTTTATTCCAGGTGTTTCACTTTCCTAAATCAGTGAGCAGTGGACAAGGTGCACCTGGCTCTGAAAAAGAGGTATTCAATTAAATTCTTTGTTTACTTGGTCCTCATGTCAAGATTCTAAAAGGTCCAACTACATTACCTTGAAACGTTAGCAAATTTTTACAAAACATAACTTGGTGAATTGCATTTATGTGTCTTAAATGATGTATTTTTCACACTGAAAAATAAATAGTTTGTCAATTTAAAGCATAAAAATATTCCATGTTAGCGTTGTAGGCCAATATCATGCCCAGCCTTTCTTTTTCTTCAAAATAAAGCAGTCAGGTGTATGGATCCAATCACAGCTTATATGGTATGGATTTGATTGGACCACAGAGGATAGTGTGAAAACCCATGCAGATGTGAACGGTCATTTTCATTCTATTTTTATATTTAGGACCCGTGTTTTCCTTATTGGAAACAGGAAAGTCTCAGCTCTTTTATCTTTTATTGGGTTAAGAGTACGCTAATTGGAAAAGGAAGCATACCTTCTTTATAAGGGGACTAAATATATTTAACCTGGATGATTAGTTGATCACTTGGCATAAATAACAAATCTATGGTTGCTAGGGTTAGGAACAGGGTTATATTTCAACAAAAGCCCCTATTCCAATCTCCTCATACTTTACTCTTATGGACGCACTCTCACTGGAATAATTAAATTTTGAGATTGCTTGAACACCTGGAAGTATTATATGGATAAATAATATAAGCTATGAAAGGTTCTAGCATATCCATTTCTTAACTGTAATTGTTTTTATGGCTACCAAAGTAACCTCAAGTGTAATGCCCCTTTTTGAAAGGATAGAACTTCTGCAAGGACTAATGTTGAATGATCATGTGGTTTAATGCCAGTGGTTCCCTCACTGATCATGTGATGGACTCTAAACTATGAGACTTTTAGTTTCACAATTCAGTCATGCGACGAATATATTTCTATAGAAAGTATAGAAATCTCACATAAGCGCTAGATGAGGTGCAGACACTGCCCATCCCTGCAGATCTCTGTCAACTGCAGGGGAAATGGAGAGAGAAAGTTGAGTTTTAAGCTATGGGAACTTGATTTGTACATCTGTGAGGGTGCTTCCAGTAATAAAAAGTTACTGATCCCCTAAATATCCAGACCTATAAAGGTTGTGTAATCTAATTTTTCAGGATTCTTTGTAATTTAATTATTTCTTGTTTTTCTTGCTTTTTTATTTTAAATGTGTCTTTCATCCTTCTATTATTATTTATATTATACACACACATGCTAAAATGATCTTGTCTATATCCCCATCTATATTTCCTTTTCTATCTTCTGAATTCACATATTTGCTTCTTTCAATAAAAATGAGAATTATAAAACTGGTTATGTAAAATACTCACATACACTTTATGTATGGTCAACATATCAATGTTTCAAACTGTTTTTTGAAATAGAAAAACATTAATATTGATGTCATTTGAATAAAGAAAACACCTTGATTAATCATAAGAATTGTTTTATGAGATTAGAATTATATTGCTGTTTTATTCAGGTCTGCCAGACTGGAGGCATTCATCAGGCATTCAAACAGTTCCTCTTGGCAATAAAACAACAGGACTGCTCCTATGAACTGGATATTGCAAACCGAATATATGGACAAAAAGACTATGAATTTTCAAAAGTAAGTTTACGTATTAACTGCAGAAGCCAGGATGCCAGATTGCTGAAGAGTAAAGATGTGTAAAACCAGCATAAAACTCTCTCTCTCTCTCACGGGATCATTTAACCCCTGATGACATACCTGGTCCGTCACATTGGTCCGGCACTTAAGGACCAGTGACGGTCCTGGCACGTCATGGAGTTCAGGGCTCCCGGAGCGGCTACATGGCGCTCCGGAAGCTCTGAACCGGATGTGATAATAAAAAAAAGCCCCGTGGTCACCAAGTGCTGGCTGTGCGTGCACACACCGGTCGTTAAGGGGTTAAAGGTGAAAAAAAAACACTCTTTTCCACCTACTTTAAATGATTCTGTGAGTACTTTCTTCAATTCCATATGTATGTATATATATATATTTTTAGGAGGGTGAATACCTCTGCAAACTTGGCCTGTACATAGGTTATTAGGGGTGCATTTTAAACATCCTGTCATACAGGGGGAATCTTCTTTAGACAGGCACAGGGTATTATTGTTGAAATGCATGAAGGGCAGTAGCATTTCATATCTTTCTCTAGTCCTTGTTTGTGAGGGGTAGCATTGATGGGATTTTGCTGCAATATGACCAAATGTTTTTTAATTATTCCCAAAGTCATTATTAGGGCCCAGAATTTTTTAAACTCATTAGTATCTGTGGGTTGTAGGATGAGGGAGTGGTGGCAAGATATTGGGTTGTTAGTTTGTGGGACAATATCCCACCAAGTATCTTCCCCACCAAAAATAAACAAAAACATTGGAATGGGTAAAACTTGATGTATACACTTTAACTACTGGGTTGACTGTGAATGAAGGAATTTATGAGAAAAAGCCAACTGGTGATACCCATCCTATAATGTCAGGTTCACCGTTAGTACTTAGTGTAGCGGTCAGGTCAGTACTGCTATTTTTATCAGGGGTCTAGCGTGCTCAGTACAAGTATCTCTAAACACTAAACTGCGTGCACTAAATTCCACTGCAAAATCTGTAGATTCAGAATCTGAAAAAAGGCCAAATGCTTCCTTGGCAGTATGCATCCTATGCATTGTTACTATAACTAAATGAATTACCTACCTAGTTGCTTACCTTAAAGTACTTGATGCCCAATTTCCACTAAATGTCTACCCACCTACACCTGCTATCCTACTTAACTTACCTACCTATATGTAAATTACTATTTCTTAAATGTATTCTATTTTTTTTATTACTAATCTATGCAAAGCCTAATTCTACTTAATTTTCCCACCAAGTAACTACCCACTAATCTAAATAACTAACCAAAACCAAATTAAATTGCAAAAGAAAAAAAAAACACTAAAAATACTATTCTTAATTAATGTTTTGTTAATTTTTTTATTCCCTAGCCATAAACTGAAACCTAACACACTTAAACCTTAGTCCTATCTAATTTTTCACTAATTACACACCCAAACTATATGGTTATTTAAATAATTAACTCTTAATTTAATTTAAGAAAGGATACAAAAAAGCAGAGGGACAAAACAAGAATACAAATCAGTAAATGCTGTTATACTTGATCACTGTGAACTTCAGTGTTCAGACAGGGAAAAAAGGTAATTTTATTGGTCATTGAACTGGATACACTATTTCAACATTCTCTGTCTCTCCGCCTGACAAGTGAGGAGGAGGGAGGCAGAGAAGAGTGACAAAGGCAATGTTTGCAAACATCGCCTTTATCACAGTGATCCACAATGCATTGGATACACTGTGAAAAGATTCCACCAGGACAAAATGTTTGCGAACCACTTATTTGAATGTTAAAATGTCTCTTGACTACAGTGGTTCACAAATGTTTTTGCAGAACTGTAAACCTTTATTTTTATGTAAAATCTTTGAGTAACAATAACAATGAAACCCATTAACCCCTTGAAAGCTAGTGAGGTCACCAACATTTTTTGGTGCAATGTATTGGAGACCTCTCAAGCATTCAAGAGGTTAAACTAGTATTATATCAAACGTACCTGACTTCTGGCTGTTACTGGTACCTTAATAGAGTTCTAAACGTTGTTTATGAAAACCTATAGGTTATAGAACTTTACCTGCTGCTTAAAACAAAGGCACTGCCACTGCTGGAAGTTGCTTTATTCAAACGTTATAACAATTCAAACTGCCACACCTTTAATTGAGAACTACAGTGAGTGACTTACCTCTCCCCTATAATGCAATAGAATAACCCTTAGGACAACAGAGGAACTGTAAATGAACTTTCTGGTTACCAGATGATGTGGTTCTTGTAAAAATCAAACAACAGTTTCATCTTCGGAATGATGCATTTACTAGCATTGGGAGTCCTAAAAAAGTTTACTTTTCCTTTATGGATACATTATTAGGCAAAAATGTATCACTTAAATACTTCCAGGTAACCATATTATTCCTATGCTTGTCATTACTGAAATTTGTTCATTTAACCCCTTGAACTACTTCAAAGAGCCCTGTTATTCCAAAGAGCATAATTTGAAATTGAACTCCAATATATACAGTATATATATATATATATATATATATATATATATATATTTTTTTTTTTTTTTTTTTTTTTTTTTTTTCTCACAGTAGTTAATACTGATGATTTATGTGTACTAATGCTAACTAACTGGTCACGCTAAGTTACTGATACAATTAATACATTTATTTTCATCATATATATTTCTAAGCTAAAAGCTTTATATTACAGAAATACTTACAATGTCTAGAGGAGCTATACAAGGCAGGCGTTGAAGCTGTTGACTTCCAAAAAAATGCTGAAGTAATCAGACAGCAGATCAATTCATGGGTTGAAAAAAATACAAATGGTAAGATAAATGACATTAATTATTTTCATCATACTGCTTAAATGAATACATATAGCAAGCAGGGATGGGCAAACATTTTTGCCTCAAAACAAACGACTCGATTCTATTACCGGTGCTAATTTAATCACTGCTATTATCTCCAGTTTCCCCCATAGACTTCAATAGGAAAATGTTTGATAAAATGGGTGTTAACATTTAGCACCTGCAATAGAATCTAGCCCAAAATCGTTGAAAAATGTCACTTCACGCTTGTCAAATAATTTCCTGCAGTTTTCCTGCTTTTTCATCTAGCTCATTACATTGAAATCAATGGGAAGACTGCATTTTTCTCCACCACATGTCAGTTTTCTCTTCCTGCAGGCATATAAAAGGGTGTCAGATTATCACAGCAGCCATTCTATGTTTGTGGGAGGAGAGAGCAGCATGTTTTTGAGCTACAGAAGATAGGCATATAAAGGGGAACTGAATCTTAGTTTAGGTAGTCTTTTAGGCAGGATATTTATTCTTTGTATTAGGAAAGTCTGGGGGCACATTGGGGGAGAAGAAGGGAGGAAGGAATTTGACGCTAAATACCCCAAAATTTGGTGTGATTAACTGGAAGACACAGGCAGCTGGGGCCCAATTGCTTGCTTACCTTGATGTTATTATTATATCTTTGTTGGACATGTCTGGATGTGTGAAAAGGGAGCAAAGGAGGTTGACCCCAAATACCCCAACATTCTATCTGACTGATTTGAAAGACACAGGCAGCTGTGTTCCAAGGAACGTCCTTACTGATCATGCTGTTATTGTCTCTGTGTTGGATGTGTCCAGGGGTGCGTGAAGAGAGAAAAAGGAAGTTTAAAACATATACCCCAATATTCTCTCTGACTGATTTGATTTGAAAGACACAGGTAGCTGCTGTTCAAGCAATTTCTTTACTGATCTTACTGTTATTGTTTCTGTGCTGGGGAAGTCTGGGGAAATAAGCTGTTGATTTTGCTTTTTTAGTTATAATTTCTTTTTTGGACAGTGATAAGATCAGGTGGACAGCTGACTGGGAGCCTGACATGAACTGTTTTACTGAGGCAGACTTGATAGACAACAGACAACATTTAGAATTTTGTTGAGGGCTAAGAGAAGACATCACACTCCATCAGTTGTGTTGTTTACTATAGAGTAAAAAAAATGTCCATCAAATTCACAAGGGGCAGGGGGAGGGGGAAAGGTGGAGCAGTGTAGAGACATGGGAGTAAAGTGGTAATTCAAAAACTAACTGCAGCCATAGTTGCTGCAGCGTGTGCAAGAAATTATGATGATCCCTCTCCTCCCAGGGAGGATGCAGTTTGTCAAGGTCCCACCAAAAGCTCCACACCACCAGTGGCAGTACAAAAAAAATCATCTATATATATAAAAGAATACTCCTCATTGCATAATTTATGGTACCTCACACACAGAACATTATTTATGTCTCCTCAGAAAACAAACACACACTGAACAGAATGCCTCATTACATAATTTATGTCTCATTAGGAGACACAATTCCTATTTGGTGATTAAATGGGGACTTTACTGCTCCCATTGGGTGATTCAACTGGGATGTGTTTATCATACAGGGAGTTGGCCCACCCCCTCCAGCCCACCCACCACTATCAATTGACAAAAAAAATATAGCTGCCACTCGCTCCTGAAGTAGGGGATATCAATAACTTCTCCTGGTCCACACACACACTCTCACTCAGGATCATGACCCCACAAACACACTGTTTCACCTCCCACAGATAACTGTAACCCTCCATACACTCTGTTTCAGTACGAGGGTGTAATGTTTCCATAAAATACAAACTCAGGGATAAACCTAATAGCAACTCTTTTATTTTAACGCTTTTCATCTCTTCAGTCAACCTTACCAACTGTCTGTTTTCAACTATCACTCCTCCACTTCCTGCTTCCTGATTCCCGCCCTTTCTCCTTAAAGGGAGAGAGATGCTTTGCTGTATGTTACAGAGGGCAAGCCTCAAACACCACTTTCTATTGGTTCCCTCAGCATATTGCTACGCTGCCTCAACTGAAGAGCCACTATGTGTTATATTGCTATGTTACCTCAACTTAACCCTTTGAGTGCCAGAGGGGTACGCAACGCATTGCTTTGCAATGCATTGCGTACCCCTCTGGCACTCAAAGGGTTACGTAAGGAGGAGTTACTGCTCCCATAGGGTGATTCAGTGGGGTAGTGATTTAAATCATACAGGGAGTTGGCCTGCCCCCACTATCCAGGCCTCCCACCACTATCCATGTAACTGAAAAAACAAAATGGCTGCCACTTGCTTCTACAGCACAGACACAAACACATCAGACAAAAAACACACACACACTCACGCACACTCAATCACACACACACTCTCACTCACACTCACTCACACTCTCAATCATACACACTCACAATAATTCACACACTCACACTCTCTCACTCACACACTCACTCACACTCTCTGACACACTCTCACTCTCATACACCCTCTCACTCACACACTCTCACTCACACTCACTAACACACTCACATGCATTCACTCACACGCAATCACTCACTCTCGCACTCACTCACATGCACTCACTCACTCCCCGGGAGCCAGCATGATCCACCTTCCACCATAGACTCACTCAATCCTCGGGAGCCAGCACGATCCACCTTCTAGCATAGTATGTGCAATTACCACATGCATTTCAACTACATGAATGAATGCCACTCACTCACACACACTCACTCACACCCCGGGAGCCAGCACAATCCACCTTCCACCATAGTATGTGCAATTACCACATGCATTTCAACTATATGAATGAATGCCACAGTGGAGGCATAAGTACAAACACAAACTCATTACAATGACACATACGTCACCCCCTTATGACTCACTTCTGTGTGTGTGTGTGTGTGTGTGTCTCTCTGTGTGTGCCTGTGTGTTCCTCACTGTGTGTGTTGCATATCTGTATCACACTCTATGTGCCTGTATGTTGTGCATTGCATATATGTGTGTATGACTGTGTCACTCTTTATGCATCTCAGTGCATGCGTGTGCATTTGCGTGTGTGTCTCTGTGTGTGTTTGTCTTGCATCCGTGTGTGTGCATTAATTCCCTATATACCCTGACGGGCAGCGCCGTCCCACATTGCTAGTAATTTTATATATATATATATATATATATATATATATATACATATATATATAGAATATAAGCTATGCACTCACGGTCTACAAAACAAAAAAATCATTTATTTAACTATACAGCAACGTTTCGGTCCTCCTCTGGGACCTTTGTCAAGCCAACATGAACAAAGTGAAAAGAAAGAATAAATAGAGAACTCACCGTACGTGCTCCAATACCCGGAAAAGTGACGTCACAGAGAATGGACAGATAGCCACGAGAAAAAGCCCATGGAGATCCACTAGAACCGACAGAAACAAGAAATAGAAGGCAAAAAAACACCAGTGCCACCCAGTGGATAGAATAAATACAAAGTAACAGAACAGATAGAAATGTAACACATAAAGATGTATCGGATGAAATCGTAACCATTGTAGCAGTTGCCAAGCTCAAAGTACTTCCCATATGATCAAAAAAATAGTAAAACAAATGAAAAAAATAAAAAATATAAATAAAAATAAAATAAAATAAATGAAAAAATAATAAATATAAATACAAATAAATAAAAATAACCAATAAATAAAAAAAATAAAAATGGAAAAATGAAAAAATAAAAAAGATCAACTAAATCATAATGATATATGAGAGACTAATGAATGACTATCTGACAGGTAGAAAACAACTAAGTACGTTGTTTTCATTTAATCCATGGGGGTTACAGGTTTGAAGTTCTCGTATCCAAAAGCATTCATGTTGTAGTAATAGCTGTGGTCTATTGCCTCCCCTATACAGGGGGGGCACATGATCAATGCCCACTACTGTGAAATTAGTAGCGGAGTGTTTCAGTTCCAAAAAATGTTTGGCCACAGGCTTGTCAGTCTTATTATCCCGAAATGCCACATTGATAGCGGAACGATGCCCCGCCATCCGTTCTCTAAGTGTTCTCTCAGTCTTCCCGATGTATGCTAGACCGCATGGGCAGGTAATCATATAAACAACAAAAGTGGATGTGCATGTAATGCGGTGTTTGATCTTATAGATTTTGTTAGTATGTGGATGCATGAAAGTTTTAGTCTTACACAAAGACCCACATGTGGTGCAACCAGTGCACCGATAACAGCCTGCTTCTGGTCCTGATAGCCAAGTTTTACTTTTATTCTTGTAGCTCAACACAGAAAATCTATAAGATCAAACACCGCATTACATGCACATCCACTTTTGTTGTGTATATGATTACCTGCCCATGCGGTCTAGCATACATCGGGAAGACTGAGAGAACACTTAGAGAACGGATGGCGGGGCATCGTTCCGCTATCAATGTGGCATTTCGGGATAATAAGACTGACAAGCCTGTGGCCAAACATTATTTGGAACTGAAACACTCCGCTACTAATTTCACAGTAGTGGGCATTGATCATGTGCCCCCCCTGTATAGGGGAGGCAATAGACCACAGCTATTACTACAACGTGAATGCTTTTGGATACGAGAACTTCAAACCTGTAACCCCCATGGATTAAATGAAAACAACGTACTTAGTTGTTTTCTACCTGTCAGATAGTCATTCATTAGTCTCTCATATATCATTATGATTTAGTTGATCTTTTTTATTTTTTTATTTTTTCATTTTTATTTTTTTTATTTATTGGTTATTTTTATTTATTTTTATTTATATTTATTATTTTTTCATTTATTTTATTTTATTTTTATTTATATTTTTTATTTTTTTCATTTGTTTTACTATTTTTTTGATCATATGGGAAGTACTTTGAGCTTGGCAACTGCTACAATGGTTACGATTTCATCTGATACATCTTTATGTGTTACATTTCTATCTGTTCTGTTACTTTGTATTTATTCTATCCACTGGGTGGCACTGGTGTTTTTTTGCCTTCTATTTCTTGTTTCTGTCGGTTCTAGTGGATCTCCATGGGCTTTTTCTCGTGGCTATCTGTCCATTCTCTGTGACGTCACTTTTCCGGGTATTGGAGCACGTACGGTGAGTTCTCTATTTATTCTTTCTTTTCACTTTGTTCATGTTGGCTTGACAAAGGTCCCAGAGGAGGACCGAAACGTTGCTGTATAGTTAAATAAATGATTTTTTTGTTTTGTAGACCGTGAGTGCATAGCTTATATTCTATATTCTATTGTTTCTATTGCACCCGGTCCAGTTGTTAGAGTGAAGCGTGAGTGCCAATCCTTGGATGTTATATATATATATATATATATATATATATATATATATATATATATATATAAGAAGAACACTGAAGATGACGAGTCACATTCTAGAGTTGATGATGGCAATGGCATAATGGAGGACGGTATAGCAGCTGAACCAACTACTGCATCTGACAGTGAGACAAACAACAAAACACATGTCCTCAAAATAGTAGTGAACTGTGTGAAAGTAAAAGTAGAAAGAAATTGTTTGACAACTCTAAAGGAGGAATATCAGGGCAGTGGGCAAAAAGTGGTGGGTGATGGTGATGCTGAGGATGACCTAATGATGACTGATGATGATGATGCAGATCTAGAATATATCCCGCCAGCATCCTCCTTTTGCTCAGATAGATGATGACATGGCCAGAAAGGTAGCAGAAAGGCAAAGGCTCAGTCTTCCACCACTGAAATGGAGCACTCTGCCTGTCTATAAACTGTTTGAAAAAACCAATGGAAACTCTTACCCTAGATAAACAAAGATGGCAAAATGTGCACAGTCATCATTAGCATCATCACCACTTCCAAATCCAAGTCCCACACATGTGCTGAGTAACCAGCAGCAGCAATAACAGCAACACAGGTTATTAACATCGACAACCTTATCTATGATAAGTGCTTCTGCTGCTGCTGGAAGTGCTGCACCTTTGACAACTAGTAGTAGTAGTAACAGCAGTAGAATTGCATAAACATCTAACCCTAATAGTAGTAATAGCAGCCCCTCCAGAACCCCGCAGTCTATGAAGTCAACAGTATGGAGATATTTCACTCGGGATCCAAAAGCTAAGCATGTTGCTATCTGTTGTCTGTGCAAAAAAACATGTGAGCAGGAGCAAAGCAGGTGGCTCTATGACATCCCACCTGAAGCACAACCAGAGGTCTGACTGGGAAGCATACTATTAGCAGGTCAGAAGTGTGACAACTAGCAGTAGCAGCACTCCAAAAAGTTCCCAGAGCTCTGGGGCAGATAAGAGAAGTAGTGATGTTATTTATGTGTCAGTGTGCAACTGCCAACAGTTAGTTTATTCCAAATAACACATATGGCTCCTGCTGCAGAGGAGTATGATGACTCTGGGTTTGCTGTAGGAGATGGCAAGAGTCATAGACTGCCCTCACATGCTGCATCTACCTCCACCACCTCCTCTAGTCATGTTGTTAAAGCAATAAAATTACAAGGTTATTCTGCCATGTCCTGCCAACCCACACTGACTGAGTTCCTGGGAAAGAGTAAAAAAAAAGTCTCAAAAACAATATATATATTGCAAGAGAAGCAGCACTCTCAGGAAACTTTTATCAGCTGCAAAAATATTTTATTTAGTGAATCAACGTTTCGATCCCTACAGGGATCTTTATCAAGATGGCTGACAGTCCGAGGATGTATATTCAAAAGATGGACAAAGATCTATGATACTGAGCCTGCCTGTATGTCCTCCGGGTCTCCTTCACATCGCGCAGCACTGCTGCCAGATGTAGACAGGGATCCGTGTGGCACATACTTAGGCAGGGGATGTGTCAGCCTGATGATCTATATAACATCTGGGGCTCAATCAGCATGTAATCTCAATACCAAGAAAGTGACGAAGGTATGGGCATGAAAATTGAGTAATGAATACTCTCCGTTATTTAAACGATGTAGCAACATGAAACTATCAATTATAGAAGCATACTGGCATCAACTTAATATATATATATATATATATATATATATACACACACACACACACATCAATCAATACATGCCAGCCCCCACCACCACTACCATACACATTTGCCAAATTTTGGTTGTACTGTACATCTTCATGAGTATGTGCCAGTGTCACTTAAGTAGGAAGTTAGTGTTGTGGTCAAAGGACAAGTGCACTCTGCATCCTAACACATTTTTCAAGGTATATATTCCTGCAGGACTCACAACTTTGACTTTTAGCTACTTATTTCTCCAATAGAGCCCTCAGAAGAAATAATATTGTGCTTGGAAATGCTGCACCATATGAAACATAGGTGTAAAGTTTGTTGGAATAGGTGAAAAATTTGTTGGAACTGGTGAAAAGGAGGAATACTTTGCATTGACAAAAAGGAGAAAACTTTAGTGAAAAAGCAAAACACGTTTTGTTTTTTTGAAAATTGTTACCACTTTTTGCTCATGTCTGATAGCAAGCATCATGATCCTAAATGTATTAAAGTATTAATAGCCCACATTTCTCAGTTGTCCCCATCTTCCAGCACTATCCACTGTTCATTGGCAGAGATTATACCCATAATTTATATTAAACACTAGCCACTGAAAAATACATAATATACTTCAATTACAGAGGAGGTTGTAAGCTGTAACTCACTGGCCGTAGCTGGGGAAATTATGTTTATTGTCATGATGACCATTATGGAACAATCAAAACAATAAGCTTAGTTCTTTGAACTACATGGGTGTGTAACCATTACTTTTTTATCTAAACTGAATGACATTCTATTTTGGCCCTTGTATTACCAGTACTACATTTGTATAACCCCCTTCCTATATAATAATTTGCTAGGATGTTTGTCAGAAGCTGTCATGCGCGGTAGAGACTGCCCGAACGCACAGAATGCTGGGAGGTGTAGGAATGCTGGGAGTTCTGTGCTGGGAACATTCTGTGCTTTCGGCCAGTCTCTACAGTGCATGACTGCATCAGCGGCAGGACGCAGAACAGGACCAGCTTCTTAACCCTTTGAGTGCCAGAGGGGTACGCAACGCATTGCGTTAACATCACCCGGACCTTGTAGTATACCATAAATGATAATGAGAGCCAAGGAACTCTATGTACTTGAAGCCTTTAACAAACCTATGCCTCAGTGGATGAGGATGATAAGCAGTATACGTCACCAACAGCTGGAGAGCCACGGGTTCTAGACCCCTTGAATTTAACCCATGGGTGATATAGACATTTGAAGACATTGCATTACAAGGTATATGAGATGTCTCTAGCAAGGTGCTAACAATTATATTCATAAATGACATGCTGATCAGCTGTATATACATGTACTATTAATAATCTCTATGCTTTGTAACTAAATGATCTGTTTCCAATTAGGGAAAATCAAGGACCTATTTCCCAAGGATTCCATTTCTCCTTCATCTGTAATGGTTATGGTGAATGCAGTATACTTTAAAGGCAAATGGAAGTTGCAATTTAAAAAGGAAAATACAAAAGATGGCATTTTCCATATGAATAAGGTAATTTGGTTTGCATTGGTGGGGAAGAATAAGTTAAACAAGTATTACAACTAACACTTGTAATGAAAAACTACACCAACTTTTGAAATGTTCCAGTATTTTCTATTTTGATAAATAAGGAAGAGGGAATCATGGGCAATTCCCATTAAGCAGAGCAGGCAACCACCGAAGGTCTCAGATTTTGAGGAGTGCCTCAGCCATAATAATCAGGGGCATAGCTACAAGAGAAGCAGATGGCATAGTTGTATTGGGGTATTCAAATGGGCCCGTTGGTTGGCTCTGCACTATCCTGCAAACACTAATCAGAACATTTCCTTATTTTGGATGGTGGCCACTAGCATCATATTACATGGCCACTGCCAGCCAGTAAGATAAGAATAGAATGGGTGAGTCCCTTTCCTGTTCTTCTTTAAACCTTTTTTTGGTACCAGTGAGTTGTCCAACAGAATGCAAACCAATGTGCTGGACACCCCTTTGGCACTAAAAGGGTTAACTGACAGCATGTGTGCCATGAACCATAATAAAGCAGCTCGCTGCTGTGGTAAGCAGATTGCTTTTACTCTCTTTCTCTATCATGCAAAGACCTCCTGAAATGCTTCAGTGGGGAATTGTACCTTGGGACCATGTTGTGGCCGGATGTGTGTGTGAGTGCATGCATGCATGTGTATGTGTGAGTCTCCTTTAGCATCAGAGCCCAGCAGGAGGTGAGAAAACACACCAAGAATCTAACGGTCAGTGGAAGTGGTGCCCGGCGTATATGTTTGGAAGCTGATTGTTACAAACCAGATGGCCGATCAAAGATCCATCTGGAGGCGTAAGTCAGCGAGACTAATAAGCTGTATTATACATATTATTAGTGATGTTGTTTCTGTGCTATAAGTAGAAGGGAGTCTGCATTCACTTAATCAGTGTGAGTACATCTATTTTTTATGTGTTTCTAGATATACAAACATTTGGGCATTCATACAGGATCGATTTTGTGGAACTACTATTTCTTCATCTCTGAGGAACTTTTCTCTGTACATATATTGTGCACATTACATTTTTTATTTTTTATCTTTTTTGTTGGATAATCATCCTTTTTTCTTGTAATTAGGATCTGTTATATATTATATTCCTTTTTTTGGATTGTGCATTACCGGAGCATGTTTATAGTATATTCCGGTGTCTCCATTTGCCACATAGTAGATTGAAGATCAAGTAGGATTCTTATTCCTATATTGGTCTCCAGTCAGATGGATTATGGTATATTTATATATTATATATAAGATTGGTGTAATTTGCTTGATTATCAGCGTTTTTATGAGATTTACTTTTGATACATAGTATTATTTTTATGCTAGTATTGGGCTAATAACTTCCCCTGAGGATTTGTGGTATGGGTCACGTTAACATTGATATCACTATCTCATGTGGTTGGAGGGTTTATAGTCCATGTGCTGGGCTGTGTCTATATCCTAGAAATATCTGGTGAGGAGATCGGGCACAGTACTTTTACAGATGAACCTTCAATCATTCAGTGAGATTGGTGGTGTCAGCTTATGATCTTCTTTCTTGTCAGGAGAATACATTAAACATATGCTATTTATCACTATATTGGTCCACTTGAGAATTATATGGAACCATTAGGAATTGTTTAACACAGGATTTTATGGTGATATTGTTTTAATAAAATATAATTTTAGGGAGCATTTTAGGTAGGACATTTGTTCTCTATATTCAGGATGCCTGGGGGCACTCTGGGGGAGAAGAAGGGAGAAAGGAGGTTGACCCCAAATACCTCAAACGTTTGTGTAACTGACTGGCAAGACACAATGAACCTTGATCTAAGCTCCTTCCTTATCTGGCTGTTATTATCTCTGTGCTGAGGAAGTCTGGGCGCGTGAGAAGGGAGAAGGGAGGTTGACCCCCAAATATCCCAACATTCTTTGTGACTGATTTGAAAGACACAGACAGCTGCAGTCCAATTTCCTTGCTGATCTTACTGTTATCTCCTGGGGAAGTCTGGGGAAATAAGTTATTTTTTTTTTTTTTTATATAACTTTTTTTGGACAGTGATAAGACAGGTTGGACAACTGTAAAATAAATAAATAAATAAAATAAAAATATTAGGTGACAGAATGCTGACTGAAACCCTGACATGAACTGTGTGACTGAGGCAGACTTGATAGATAGCAGATGACATTGATTATTTTGTTGAGGGCTAAGGCAAGATATCATACTCCATCAGTTCTGTTGTGAATGTTAGAGTAAAAATGCACAGAGTAGTTGAGTAATGTGCAGCAAGTGCACAAGGGGCAGAGAGTGGGGGAAATGAGGAGCAGTGCAAGGACATGGGAGTAAAGCGATAGTTCAAAAACTGACTGTAGCCATGGTTGCTGCAGCATGTGCAATAAATGATGATCCCTTTCCTCTCTGGGAGGATGCAGTTTGTCAAGGTCCACCAAAAGTGTCTCCACCACCACCAGTGCCAGTACTATAAAAAAAACATATAAGAAGAACAGTGAAGATGACAAGTCGCATTCTAGTGTTGGTGATGGCATAATAGAAGAAGGTGTAGCAGCTGAACCAACTGACAGTGAGACAAACAAGCACCAAAACACCTGTCCTCAAAGTAATAGTGAACTTTGTGAAAGTAAAAAGAAATTGTTTGACACCTCTAAAGGCTTAGAGGAATATATGGGCAGTGGGCAAGAAGCAGAGGTGATGCTGAGGATGACCTGATGATGATGATGATGTAGATCTAGAATATATCCATCCAGCATCCTCCTCTTCTTCAGATACAAATGAAGTTGAGAGTAAAAGAGATGATGACATGGCCATAAAGTTAGCTGAAAGGCAAAGGCTCAGTCTTCCACCACTGAAAAGGAGCACTGTGCCTGTCTATAAACTGTTTGAGAAAACAATTAGAAGGTCTGACCCTGGACAAGCAAAGATGCCTATAAATACACAGTCATCCTGTCAGTCATCATCAGCATCGTCAATGCTTCCAAGTCCAAGCCCCACTCAATAGTGTTGAGTAACCAGCAGCAGAACAACAACAAATAGCAGAGTGTCTCTGCTGCTGCTGAAGGTGCTGCACCATTGGCACCTAGTAGTAGTTTTCCTGGTTTACAGGAAAAAAATATCAGGACAGACTAAAGGATCTGAACATGAGCTCGGAGGAGAGAAGAGAGGGAATATGATAGAAACATTCAAATACATGAAGGGATTCAAAAAAGTGCAGGATGGAAGTACATTTCAAAGGAGTAAAAATGTTAGGACAAGAGGCCATAGTCTAAAACTAGAGGGATACAGGTTTAGATGTAATGTAAGAAAGTTTTACTTACTTTACTTACACTGAGAGGGTAGTAGATAAGTCAATACAGTGACAGAATTTAAGCATGCGTGAGATAGGCATAAGGCTATCCTAAACATAAGAAAAGACAAAGGTCCAAATAAGGTTTGAGGTTTTTACAGTAGGAAAATGTGCAGACTAGGGGCTGGATTTTATTACAAGTGCTAATTTTATCACTGCTTTTATCTCCAGTTTTCCCCACTTCAATAGGAAAATGTAGAATCCGAACCTAGATGGGCCTAATGGTTCTTATCTGCCTTCAAATTCTATGTTTCTGTGTTTCAGTAGAATTGCATCAACATCTAGCCCCAGTAGTAGTAGTAGCAGTCCATGAAGTCCACATTATGGAGATACTTCTCTCAGGATACAAAAGCTAAGCATGTTTCTATCTGTTGTCTGTACATAGAAGCATGTAATCAAGGAGAAAGCAGGCTCACACCTAGGCACCCCCTCAATGAGATCCCATCTGAAGCACCCCACCTTACTGGGAGACACATCATGTACATGTCAAAGGTGTCACAACAACTAGCAGCAGCAGAAGCACTCCAAAAATTTGACAGTGCTGATAAGAGAAGTAGTGATGTTATTGATGTGTCATGTGTTTATATGATGGCTCTGGGTTTGCTGTAGAAGATGACAAGAGTCATAGACTGCCTACACAAACTTCCACCACTCCCACCACCTTCAAATGTGGTGGCGTTAAAGCAATAATGTTACACAGTTCTTCTACTATGTACTGCCATCCAACACTTACTAAGTTCCTAGAAAGAAATCACAACCTTCACAAACATAATGCAAAAGTACATCTATTGAATAGTAAACTTGCTAAAATGTTGGCTGTTGACATGCTGCCATTTTTTTTTTGTTTAAAACAGAGGCTTTAAAGAACTGATGCCATGTGTTTCACCCTGCTGAAATATCCCAATTCACAGTTATATTTCAAGGACGGTCATACCAATGTTACATAAGCAGGATGTCAGTGTTGTGGGCAAAGAACAAAGGCACTCAGCCTGCTAACAACCTTTTCAAGTCATATCTTGCTGTATGACTGAAAACTTTGATTTTCAGCTATTTATTTCTCTACTTCAACCCTCAGAAGAAGTAATATTGTGGTGGGAAAAGTTTCAGTCATAGGAAACATTGGTGAAAAAATTTACTGGCACTGGCTAAAAAGGAGAACATTTTTGCAGTGGCGAAAAGGAGAAAACTTTAACATAAAATCATTCGTTTTTCGTGAAAAGTCATGCAGACATGGACTTTTCACCTACCCCACCTCAGTACATTATCTCCATTTATTTCTATGGAAGCAAATTAATTTGTCAGGAGCCATAGATACAGGGATGTATAATAACATTTGATTAGTATGAATTTACAACACAGTTTTGTGATCTCTGAAATGAAAAATAGATATGGCTAATTAATTATAAAAGAAAGTAAATAAGACAATTGGGAATAATATGGAGTTTGTCAGTGATTCTCAGACTGGGTTCTATGGAACCCCATGGTTTTCTGAAGAAGTAAAAACAAATGTCACTAATGAAGGACATAAGAGGACAAAAGTATTCATAAGTTTTCACTGTAGTGACAATGTCCAGGGGGTTCTGTGACTACCAGAGTACTTCAGTTTTGATTTCTGTTACATTTCTTATGTAATAAGCATATAACCTAGAATAAAATAATTATCAGCTACAAATACCTGATTTCTGTTACACTTAATCATCATAATTTAACCATAGCTTAGTGGCATCAACTAGCATTCTTACAAATCTGATATTAACACAATATTAATCTCTTGGGTGCTACAGAGATCTCTAATGAATGACAAATCCATTCATGGAGATCTCTCTAGCATCTAAGGGGTTAAAATGCTTGATTGTTAGGGTTCCATGGCAATTTCATTTGAAACAAAGGGGTTTTGTCACCACAAAAGGTTTTAGAACCACTGAAGGATGTAAATGGCAACCTCCCCACCATTTAACACCCTCCTACCATGTGATACATTTTATAACAAACTATCAATTAGGCAGCAGTTGGCACAATATCTTTATACATATATGGTAAGTGGTCTTTTGCTGTTTCATTACAATTTATATCAGAATTAGCGTCAGAATTAGATTTAGTACTTTACATATCTCACATAGTGTAATTTGATTGCCTTTTACATTTTTGATGTTTGTTTCCTTTAAGTTGGCCTTCCATCTTCAAGTCAAGTTTGTATATCTGGAAGCTTCATTTAAATCTTTGGATATAATCATACCTTTATTTTTGTTTGGTGATCTGAGTGCTGTGTTATATGCAAATTTGTTACTTAAGTATTTAAGTGCTGTTTTATTTGCTGATTAAGGTTTTCAGTGCAGTTTCATATGTTAATTAAGCCGTGTGCTACAATGAAAGACTTTCATTTTAACTTTAATATGTAGGCAGTTTAGAATGTGGTTTTCAGATATGTAAACATATTTAAGATGACAGGATCACTTTAAGTTTATAGTTAATTTGTAACATATTGGAAGGCTGTTCTGTGGTTGAAATTAATGCAGGGCTAAATACATATTCTTACAGATTAAGCACTGATGGTTGAAGCACTTAAAAATAACATTGCAAGGAATGTCCACATTGTTTATAGCATTTTTATTTGTAAAGTTCACTATGCAGTTTAATGAGGTTTTGTTGTCTTCATGTGAGTGTGTTTATGTTTTAATGTGGCATATCGCCACATGCACCTAAGTCCAGTAGCAGCCTATTTTGCTGGAGCTTAGTCTCAGCATTGCCAACTTGAGGTTGGTGATCTTAGGATCTTCCTATAACAGTACAGTATCTACTAGAACGTAGGGTCTTTATTCACATCTTTTCTGTAAAAAACCTTTACACATTTCCTCTAAACCTGGACATTTTGTAGAAGAGAGTCCAGGGTGGGAAACAGTGCTCATGTGAGTCTGCTAAGCCTGAGATGAGGAGATGGAATCTGCTGATGGGGACTGCATGGTTGTGCCTCTGTTGGCCCATTTGGTAAGCAGTTTGTAACTGTTGTCCTTCGTTTTTTAGATCCCCCCTGTTCTTGCCCATGAAGAGCAGTAGGTTTATAGAGGTATAATTCAAGCAGCACCACTGTCATCCATTCACGTCACCAGACACATTGCACAAGGCTTAGCTGTTTATGATGAGCAAGAAGAGGGGGGAAGTTTAACCCCTTAAGGACCCATGACAGTCCAGGACCGTCATGGGTTGTTGTTTTCCGTTAAGGACGCATGACGGTCCTGGACCGTCATGGAAGTCCGGGCTCCCTGCACAGCTGCATGCCGTTCAGGGAGCCCGGAACCGGATACAGGGGAAAAAAATGGTCCGTGGTCCTTAAGTGCCAGCCACGTGTGTGCGCGGCCAGTCCTTAACCCTTTGAGTGCCAGAGGGGTATGCAACGCATTGCTTTGCAATGCATTGTGTACCCCTCTGGCACTCAAAGGGTTAAGGGGTTAAGAAGCATGAGACAAAGAGTATTATTATTTATAAAGCGATCTGGAATATGGTTGCGGGTATCACATCTTGAGGCATGGTTACAAATTATTTAGCAAGAGGGCCAACCAGAAGGAATTTTTAATTGTATCACAGCAATACACTTCACCACACCTCAGGATATTAAATCTAAAATGAATTCTTGCAATGTTTGCTGTAACCCTTTCAGTGCCACAGAGGCATGCAATGCACATCTCTATGGCACTGAAAAGATTAAGGGAGGCTTAACAAGGCTGTTTGTGTTGCTGAAGTCTGAGCGCATCCTCTCTGCTCTCCCACTGGGAAAGTGGTGAGAACAAGCCTTTCACATTCCCTACCCATCGCCAGCAGTAAGAAAACAGTAATGGCATGATGGCAACAATGGTGATCTATGCTATTTCTGGTTCTGTCTACGTTATAATGGCCAAACATGGTCTTGAGGAGTGCCAGTGTTTACTGTAGAAGCGTGTTTTGTCCACACACCAGCTCTTCGTATTATGGTGAGAGGAAGTATCATTCGTGGCAGAAGCATACCCATTGCACACATTCTAGACACTCTCTCAGCTCATAAGTACATAGACCTGGTTCTACAGACCACTTCGTCAGAATATTCCTGCCTGTCTTCTGCAGCAGAACAAACTGCGGTTCACACAATGCACGTGTTACCATGGAAAGCTTCTGTGGCTTTGACACACTTTTGCGTTGTGTTAAATACACTAACTAGTAATTTAATACTACACTGACACTCAGATGGGTTTAAAAATTCTCACCTCACATACTACTACATAACCATACTGTTGCTTGTATTTCTAGATGTGTACCCATTACTAATATTACATATTTGTTTGTATGTTCAATAAAGTACAAACTCTATTTTTTACTGTTTCTTCAAGAATGAAAAAAAAACAGTGAAAATGATGTTTCAGTCTGGAAAATTCAGAATTGCTTCAGTGCCTGACCTGAAAAGTCAGATTATAGAGCTTCCTTATGAAAGAGACATGAGTATGTACATAGTACTGCCTGATAAGGTAGATGGACTGAAAGAGGTAAGAAATCTCACAGTTCTCATTAATGCACTTTCATTATTGTATATATTAATGCCATTTTTTAAACAGTGAATTATTTATTTATTACTTTCCTGTCTATTTCTCTCTTGTGTTGCATATTAAAGTGATTAGCGTGATGCATAAAGTCTCATCATGCTCTGATTTGCTGTAGTCTATAGGAAAACTATCACTAGATATGATTACTATTAGGATCAAATCTGTTGTGATTCAGACTAAAGCCTAAATTCCATTACAGCCAGATTGATGGTCGTTTCTGACACTTTTCATTCCATTTTGTTTGCTAAATTTGGTAGTTTGGGATACATACAAAAATGGCCAAAACAGCATTGCAAATGTCCATTCTGCTATTACAATGTAGCAGAGAGGTTTTTGTAAGGCTCCCTTCAGCTGCCAGACAGGGCAGGGCTGCCGAGCCTGGGAAAAAGACCTAGTCTACTTCAAAAGGCCACAGTCACCACAGCATCCCTAGTGTTCCAAGTGCACCCAACCACCCTCCCCACATTCACACAAGTCCCCTTTAAGCCATCCAGTGTCAGGTAACTTACAACAAGTTGTAAGAAGTCTGGGATCAGAGTTATTAACTGT
The DNA here is from genome assembly GCA_037306005.1 of Rhinophrynus dorsalis. Classification (NCBI taxonomy): domain Eukaryota; kingdom Metazoa; phylum Chordata; class Amphibia; order Anura; family Rhinophrynidae; genus Rhinophrynus; species Rhinophrynus dorsalis. The sequence continues at coordinate 209,124,652 of CM074723.1, forward strand.
CCCATAAATACACATACACTACCCCAATAACCCCCATTAGCCAATATGAGCCAAACATTAACCCTTCCATTGCTGGACTGTCTAGGAAAGCATAACTATAAATACATTCCAGACGGCCCAATAATTGAGGGATTACACTTGACACAAATGATTTATTTATTAAATATAAAGCCAAAATGGTCTTTAATACATTTTTGGGAATATTATCCTTACATCTCTCCATCCTAGGCATATCAGGTTGTGGAATGTTCAAAAAATAAAAGGGGTCCTGGGACACAATGGACATTTTTTCATTAATCCTTTGTGTCCCGGAGTGGTACGCAACGCATTGCTTTGCAATGCGTTGAGTACCCTCTGGCACTCAAAGGGTTAAAAGGAAGACACTCCCCTCCCTTTAATGAATTAGACAAAGTGGAGGACCTGCACCTTTTTAAAGTTAAATGCAATTAAATAAATTAATATGGAATATTTACCCCATATTAACATACTAAAAATAAATCCTAATGAAAAAATATCTACATGAAAGCCAACAAGTAATATCTGTGTGGAAGCCCTCTACATATACTGTGATCACTGCCACTTTTATCATAACAAACACCCAGAAGACATTAGAATGATGTCAGACTTCCCCACAAACAGAAATTAGGATAAGAATAAAATAAACAGATAAATAAAAATATAAACCAAGTAATAAAACAATGTATTAAAAGCAATATAGATCGATGTATACCCAACAATGGACAGGAAAAATGCACAAATTAAAACAAAAATATTACATTGACAATATGGTTACAGGAAGCAGACTAGATAATAAACAGTGTTGTAACAAGCAGACTAGAAAATTAAAGCGTGATCTGCAGCTCAGGGAATATATTGAAAATAGAGAAATATGAGCAGGAAAATAAAGACATATATGAATATGAATGTAGGGGAAGGGAGGAAAGGGTGCCAAGAGGGAAGGCAGCAGCTACATTATACCACATTCTCACTGTAATTGCCGCTGATCACCACCCAGACCAAATAATCAATCTGGAACATAGAAAAATATCAATGAAAAGGACAAATATGAAAAAAGTATAGGTTTGCTGGGTCACCAGGTGTGTTACCTCTCTCAGGGTACACCTATCTAGTACTGGGTGGGACCCAGTAGGGATGCACACAGGCAGCAATACTGTTTAGGTATGCTGTTGCATTCAGCTGATGGTCAGTTAGTATTAAGGGTCCTAATATATAACAAGAAAAATATTTTCCTTACCACTACACCCCCATCAGCCTGTACGGTCCTTTCAAGATAGGATGGATGCATGGATTCATTTGGTTTATGCCAACTTCTGACCGCACCATCTGCAAGTTGCAGCAGAGATTGAAATGTGAGAACAGGCAATATTTTTCCAATCTTCAGTCATCTAGTTTAGGTGATAGCATGCCCATATTAGTCTCATCTTCTGCTACTGTAGCTTATCTGCTGCAAGGTTTGATTATTCAAATATGCCCTTCTGCAATCCACTGTAAGGATTGATTATTTGAGTGTCCGTCCTCTTTCCCTCACCATGAATAAATATAGCCATTCTCCTCTGACCTCTCATTAACAAGGTCTTTATACCCACAGAACTGCTGTTCACTGGATGTTTTTGTCTTTTGCACCATTCTTTGTAAACTAGAGACTGCAGTGTATGAAAATGACAGGGGGTCAGCTGTTTCTGTGGTAAAGAAACACATTCTCATCTAGATGTCCAAGATCCAGTTGTGTGCAAGATCCTTTAGCCCTCTATACATCTTAACTAAAGATAAGAAAGAAATAAAGAAAAGAAAACATAAAAATCTGATACCACATATGCTACCTGTCACAGTTTATTATGACTCTCAGACACAAGTTTTAGGTAAAAATCAATTTTATTGAAATAATAAATTGATAACTTAGGATGGCAATCACATACATATATATATCATGAATAATAGCAAAGACAGAAGGCAGACTCTACCGGTCCTGTCAATATACCGGACAGGACAGTCTGAGGTAATAGAATATTAGGCTCTACCGGCCTTGCCAATACCGGGTAAGGCAACCTGCAGATGGGATAGCATAACGGTTCTACCGGCCTTACCAAATTACCGGGCAAGGCAGCCCCAATAAGTACACAGTGTAGGCTCTACCGGCCCTGCCAATACCGGGTAAGGCAACCTCAGATGGAATGTGGCAAAAGGTTCTATCGGCCTTACCAATACCGGGCAGGGCAGCCCAGAGATAGTAGCAGCAGTCAGATGATAAAGGCAAATTGACAGGATCGTAAGCAACCCAGTGTACGCACACTGAGATCAACAGAGGAATCGTATAGCCGCGAGGCTTAGGAGCAAACCAATGTCCTCATACAGGAGTAACAAGTGAATCATAAAGCCGCAAGGCTTTGGAGCAAACCAGCGTCCGCACGCTGGGACCAACACTGAATCGTATAGCCGATAGGCTTTGGAGCAAACCAGTGTCCGCACACTGGAGTAACAAGCGAATAGTATAGCCGCAAGGCTTTGGAGCAAACCAGCGTCCACACGCTGGGACTAACACTGAATCGTATAGCCGATAGGCTTTGGAGCAAACCAGTGTCCGCACACTGGGGTAACAAGTAAAACATATAGCCGCAAGGCTTTGGAGCAAACCAGCGTCCGCACGCTGGGACCAACACTGAATCGTATAGCCGATAGGCTTTGGAGCAAACCAGCGTCCGCACGCTGGGACCAACACTGAATCGTATAGCCGATAGGCTTTGGAGCAAACCAGCGTCCGCACGCTGGGACCAACACTGAATCATATAGCCGATAGGCTTGGAGCAAACCAGTGTCCGCATGCTGGGACCAACACTGAATCGTATAGCCGATAGGCTTTGGAGCCAACCAGCGTCCTCACGCTGGGACCAACACTGAATCGTATAGCCGATAGGCTTAGGAGCAAACCAGTTTCCGCACACTGGAGTAACAAGCGAATTGTATAGCCGCAAGGCTTTGGAGCAAACCAGCGTCCGCACGCTGGGACTAACAAGCAATGTCGCTGACGCGACCAGGCAGAAGGTCGCCAGGAGACAGGAGATGAGATGACAGGAACCAGCAACGATCAGTCAGGTCAGGAAACAGCAGAGAAGAAGTTCAGCAGGAACTGCATCACCAGAGACTAGGCCGGAACCAGGACTGGAACAATTCAGCATGCAGGAGACACTGGAACAGTAACAATCAGGAACACAGGAACAGAGGCCCAGCTATCACTGGACATAGTGATAGCAAAAAGGTCAGAAACAACACGAAAGGGCACTCAAAGGGTGCCCACTCCAGGTTTAAATAGGCAATATGAAGCGGGCTATATGCAGACAGCCAATAGAAGCCCCCTACTGGTGATAGACAAGGAAATGCAGCAATCACGGGCACCGTGATAGTACCCCCCTTTCAAAGACCCCCTCTCCTAGAATAGGGTCTAGGTTTCTGTGGGTATTTGGCATGAAAGACCCTAGTTAGCCTAGGTGCATGAAGGTCCTTACTATCCACCCATGATCGATCCTCAGGACCGTATCCTTTCCAATGTACCAGGTACTGTACCTTTCCTCTAAGCCTACGGGAATCAATAATGCTCTGAACCTCATACTCCTCCTGACCCTCGACCTCAACAGGTCCTGGCACCACAGGTGTGGTAGTATAGCGATTGCAAACCAGAGGCTTAAGAAGGGACACATGGAACACATTATGGATACGCATGGATGCAGGTAGGTCTAGTGCATAGGAGACAGGGTTAATTTTACGAATAACTCTGTATGGACCAATAAACCGTGGAGCCAACTTATTAGACGGAACCTGCAGCTTGAGATTTCTGGAGGAAAGCCATACTCTATCCCCAACCTGAAAGGAAACCGCTGGAAGCCTTCTGCGATTAGCATGGCGCTGATGACGCTGAAATGACTGACCAAGTGCCCTCTGAACTTGTGCCCATGTGGAACGGAGTTGCTCGATATGCTCATCCAGAGCTGGAATCTGTTGCATCTGAAATGAATCTGGAAGCAAACAGGGCTGAAACCCGTAATTAATCAGAAACGGAGAGCTCCCAGATGAAGAATTGACCGCACAGTTCCTGACGAACTCTGCCCAAGGCAACAAGTCGGACCAATTATCATGATGGTCAGTAACGAAACAACGGAGAAATTGTTCCAAGCCCTGATTAGCTCGTTCAGCGGCTCCATTGGTCTGGGGATGGTAGGCAGAGGAGAAGGACAGCTGTATGCCCATCTGTTGGCAAAATGCCCTCCAAAATCTAGACACAAACTGGCTCCCCCTGTCAGACACCAGTACCCTAGGCACTCCATGCAACCGGAATACTTCTCTGGCGAACACCATTGCCAATTCCTTAGCCGAAGGAAGGCCACGGAGGGGCACGAAATGAGCCATTTTAGAAAACCTGTCCACCACCATGAATATAAAGGAATACCCCTTAGACATAGGCAATTCTCCCATAAAATCAATGGAAACATGACACCAGGGGCGTTCGCCATTAGGCACCGGTTGAAGCAAGCCCACTGGGAGATGTCTCGGGGTCTTAGCGCGGGCGCAGGTGGCACAGGCATTCATAAATTCGGCACAATCGTTTCTCATGGAAGGCCACCAAAATAATTGAGAAAGGGACCATAACAATTGGTCTCTACCAATATGTCCCGCAGCCTTAGAGGAATGGTAGGTTTCGAGCAACCTAGTACGAAATAGTTCAGCGACAAAACATTTGCCCATTGGGGTTTCATGGGGAGTGGACCCCTGAGAGGCCAGGATCTCCTCCCCTAAAGGAGAAGTGATACTCGTGCGTATAGTAGCCAGTATTCTATCGGGTTGGATGATAGGTGCTGGTGTTTCCACTCTGTCACTGTCGGCCTCAAATTGTCTTGACAGTGCATCAGCCCTGATATTCTTCGATCCCGGTAAATATGATACAATGAAATTAAATCGGGACAGGAACAGTGCCCATCTGGCCTGACGAGAGGACAATCTCTTGGCCTCCGAGAGATAAGTCAGATTTTTATGATCTGTTAGGATTAAGACATGATTCTTAGTACCGTCAAGCAAATGACGCCATTCCTTAAGAGCAATGATAATGGCCAATAATTCTCTGTCACCTATCTCATAGTGGCTTTGAGTGACAGTCAACTTTTTAGAGAAAAACCCACAAGGTCTGAGTGTTCCACCTTTATCGTGTCGTTGCGAAAGTACTGCCCCGACCCCAATATCTGAGGCATCAACCTCTAACGTAAATGGAAGTAGAGGATTGGGGTGGGATAACACAGGAGCCGCAGCAAATGCCAGCTTCAAATTCTCAAAGGCTTCCTCAGCAGATACCGGCCAACAAGAAGGATTAGCACCCTTGTGCGTAAGATCGGACAGAGGTTTGACAGTGGAAGAAAAGTTCTTAATAAACCTCCTATAATAATTAGCGAAACCCAGGAAACGCTGTATGGCTTTAAGACTCTTGGGTTTTGGCCATTGTAGGACAGCTGACAACTTTTCTTTGTCCATAGCAATGCCATAATTGCCAATTATGAACCCCAAGAATGGCACACTGGTTCTATGAAACTCACATTTTTCTAATTTACAAAATAATTTGTTCTCCCGGAGTCGTAGCAATACTGCGGATACATCTTTGATGTGCTGTGACATGTTTTGGGAGTAAATCAGTATATCGTCAAGGTACACCACAACACATGTCTGTAACATATCTCTCAGTACATCGTTTATCAGTTCCTGAAAAACTGCGGGTGCATTACACAGCCCAAATGGCATCACTAGATACTCGTAGTGCCCAGCTCGAGTATTAAAGGCAGTTTTCCACTCATCACCTGCTCGAATGCGAACCAGATTGTAAGCGGCCCGTAGGTCCAATTTGGTAAAAATCGAAGCGCCCTTAAGCCTATCAAACAGCTCGGTGATGAGTGGTATTGGGTATGCGTTTTTTGCCATTAGTTTATTCAAGCCCCGGTAGTCAATGCATGGTCTTAATTCGCCATTTTTCTTTTTTACGAAAAAGAACCCAGCCCCAGCTGGAGAGGTAGATTTTCGTATGATCCCTCTAGCAAGGGCATCAGAAATGTAATCTTCCATAGCATTATTTTCCTCACAAGATAATGGGTAAGTGCGTCCTTTTGGAGGTACTGCTCCAGGCTGCAATTCAATGCAACAATCATAAGGTCTATGCTGGGGTAGCATACTAGCCTCTCCTTTGCTAAAAACATCGCCAAACTGTTGGTACACTTCCGGTATAGCAGAGGAGGTGCACAGGACCTTAATAGGCTGGATGACGCACTTGTCCATACAAAACGGGGACCAAGCAGCAATTTCACACTTTTTCCAATCAAATTGTGGGTTATGTAACTGTAACCACGGAAATCCCAATATTACAGCATGGTGCGGAGAATTTATCAGTTGGAACTGCTGCTCTTCTCTGTGAAGTGCCCCAATAGTCATAGACAGTGGCATAGTTTCAAATATAACCTGAGGCGGTTCTAAGGGTCTGCCATCAATCGCTTCAATAGCCAAGGGGTTTTCTCTTTCAATGCGTGGAACTCCGTGCAATTCAGCAAAGGTATTATCCATAAAATATCATCAATAAACGAAAATAAGCTGCTCCACTCTGAATTATGAGCATAATTTGTTTGAAACAATATATCATCCACAGCCTCAAACTCAAATTCTCTTCCCCTTTTTTTTTAAAGTCACTTATCGTCCACCGTCACTTGTGCTCCCAAAAAGGCTCTTCCAATTGCCTTTAAATAACTGATATACAATGATATTTGGTGCACCAAGTCTTCACATCAAGGATACGACTAAGTGTGTAGTAAAACCATCAATCCTTTATTTCATACAAAGAACATACAAATCGTAACTCACATTTCTTGAACAGGTGTATATGATACAAGGTGGGCACCGCACTGCAGACACCCCTCAAACCGCCACAATCAACGCGTTTCGCGTGAAAACACGCTTAATCATGATCACCCCATCACACTGAATGCCGAACATTTAAAATGTGAACAACCAATCACGGCAACATGAAGCAACTGACTTAAAGTATGGAAGCCTCATAATATCAAAAATACGGCAAACCAGATCAAAAACACACATATGCAGTACATACAATCAATCCAAACAGATGTTATATTAAAACGCAAATCATTACTCATGTCTAAATATATCGCTACATTGTGTGTAGTCGATCAAATCAAAACAAATCAAAACAAATTTTGATTTGATCGACTTGATCGCGTAGATTTCATCCGATTCAAATTTGATATTTTCTGCCGATTTTTGAAGTCAACTAACTCTGTGAGATTTTAACTGACGTTGTTATTGTGTTAATACAAATAGTTAATACTCAACACAAATGTTCGTGTTTTTGAGATGTGATATACTGTGAACGGCAACTTTGAGGCAATGATATAATTGTATGAATATAAATATCAGACACACACAATGTAGCGATATATTTAGACATGAGTAATGATTTGCGTTTTAATATAACATCTGTTTGGATTGATTGTATGTACTGCATATGTGTGTTTTTGATCTGGTTTGCCGTATTTTTGATATTATGAGGCTTCCATACTTTAAGTCAGTTGCTTCATGTTGCCGTGATTGGTTGTTCACATTTTAAATGTTCGGCATTCAGTGTGATGGGGTGATCATGATTAAGCGTGTTTTCACGCGAAACGCGTTGATTGTGGCGGTTTGAGGGGTGTCTGCAGTGCGGTGCCCACCTTGTATCATATACACCTGTTCAAGAAATGTGAGTTACGATTTGTATGTTCTTTGTATGAAATAAAGGATTGATGGTTTTACTACACACTTAGTCGTATCCTCGATGTGAAGACTTGGTGCACCAAATATCATTGTATATCAATTATCCATAAAATACCCTGCTGCACCAGAGTCAACCAGGGCCAAAACCTCCACAGAGCGTTGTGCCCAAGACAATACCACCTGTATGGTGGGTTTCATTATGCCCGACACTGGGGACGATTGTACACCACCTAGGGCCTGTCCCCCAAGGTACCCTAGGTGTGTGCGTTTCCCGGACGTACCGGACAGGAATTTAGCAAGTGCCCTTTTTTACCGCAGTATAAACACAACCCTTGTTTCTTGCGATATAGTCTCTCTGCCTTGGTTAGTCTAGTGAAACCTATTTGCATAGGTTCACTTGTTTCCCGTACTGGTTCACTAGACTTCAATGCCAGGGGAGGGATGGGTGGGCAAAACATGCTACTAGGCTCATTATTTTTTGACCGTATCTTACGATCTCTGGCAGTTGATCTCTCACGTATTCTGGAGTCAATTAGCATAACATACTCAATGTAATCATCTAGGTCAATAGGTAGATCTTTAGCAGCGATTTCGTCTTTAATGTGGTCATTCAGGCCTTGAGCAAAAGCTGCCAATAATGCTTCATTATTCCAACCTACCTCTGCTGCCAATGTGCGGAATTCGATGGCATAGTCGCCCACTGTACGCCTGCCCTGTTGTATCTCCATAAGGCGTTTGGCAGCAGAGGTGGTTCTACCAGGAGGCTCAAACACTCTTCGAAAGGATTGCACAAATTCTCTAAAGTTCTTAGTGCAAAGTTTAGCATTCTCCCACAAGGAGTTAGCCCAAGCCAATGCTCTGCCAGTGAGCAGCGATATCGTGAACCCCACTTTACTACGATCATTGGGGAATGCGTGTGCCGTCAATTCCATAAAAAATTCAAGTTGGTTGATGAACCCTCTGCAGAGACTAGGGTCACCATCATATCTTAGCGGCAAGGGTGCAGAAGCCGTTAACCCTTTAACAGTACCCCCTAGGGGCCTGGTATCACTTTCCGGTGTCTGACTTGGCGAGACCACCGGGCTAGAGCTAGATTTGTCAGCAAGTACCGTGCGTTCAAGGATCGTTTGAATTGCAACCGCCAACTGATCCAAATGTTGCTCGTGCATATCCATCCTCCAATGGATATTCTGTGCGTTACCTTCACATTTGCTGTCTGAGGTCATGGCCCTTTCGTACTGTCACGGTTTATTATGACTCTCAGACACAAGTTTTAGGTAAAAATCAATTTTATTGAAATAAAAAATTGATAACTTAGGATGGCAATCACATACATATATATATCATGAATAATAGCAAAGACAGAAGGAAGACTCTACCGGTCCTGTCAATATACCGGACAGGACAGTCTGAAGTAATAGAATATTAGGCTCTACCGGCCTTGCCAATACCGGGTAAGGCAACCTGCAGATGGGATAGCATAACGGTTCTACCGGCCTTACCAAATTACCGGGCAAGGCAGCCCCAATAAGTACACAGTGTAGGCTCTACCGGCCCTGCCAATACCGGGTAAGGCAACCTCAGATGGAATGTGGCAAAAGGTTCTACCGGCCTTACCAATACCGGACAGGGCAGCCCAGAGATAGTAGCAGCAGTCAGATGATAAAGGCAAATTGACAGGATCGTAAGCAACCCAGTATACGCACACTGAGACCAACAGAGGAATCGTATAGCCGCGAGGCTTAGGAGCAAACCAATGTCCTCACACAGGAGTAACAAGTGAATCATAAAGCTGCAAGGCTTTGGAGCAAACCAGCGTCCGCACGCTGGGACCAACACTGAATCGTATAGCCGATAGGCTTTGGAGCAAACCAGTGTCCGCACACTGGAGTAACAAGCGAATAGTATAGCTGCAAGGCTTTGGAGCAAACCAGCGTCCGCAAGTTGGGACTAACACTGAATCGTATAGCCGATAGGCTTTGGAGCAAACCAGTGTCCGCACACTGGGGTAACAAGTAAAACATATAGCCGCAAGGCTTTGGAGCAAACCAGCGTCCGCACGCTGGGACCAACACTGAATCATATAGCCGATAGGCTTTGGAGCAAACCAGCGTCCGCACGCTGGGACCAACACTGAATCGTATAGCCAATAGGCTTTGGAGCAAACCAGCGTCCGCACACTGGAGTAACAAGCGAATTGTATAGCCGCAAGGCTTTGGAGCAAACCAGCGTCCGCACGCTGGGACTAACAAGCAATGTCGCCGACGCGACCAGGCAGAAGGTCGCCAGGATACAGGAGACAGGTGATGAGATGACAGGAACCAGCAACGATCAGTCAGGTCAGGAAACAGCAGAGAAGAAGTTCAGCAGGAACTGCATCACCAGAGACTAGGCCGGAACCAGGACTGGAACAATTCAGCATGCAGGAGACACTGGAACAGTAACAATCAGGAACTCAGGAACACAGGAACAGAGGCCCAGCTATCACTGGACATAGTGATAGCAAAAAGGGCAGAAACAACACGAAAGGGCACTCAAAGGGTGCCCACTCCAGGTTTAAATAGGCAATATGAGGCGGGCTATATGCAGACAGCCAATAGAAGCCCCCTACTGGTGATAGACAAGGAAATGCAGCAATCACGGGCACCGTGATACTACCGCTACTTAAAAAAATTAAATCAAACTCCCCTATTGCTGCCGAGACAGTCATCAAGGCTGGTGTGATACAAAATAAGAGGAAATGGCTTATATACGGTCAATCCCTGTTTAAAAATGTTGCCATGCTCCCACTGGCTAAGAGGAGTGGGGTTACTCAGGGCAATCACAGACGAAGGGACCACTTCTTCTGGTTTCCCGTTGGTTTGAGGCGGGGCAATGTATCATGTCTTCGATTGTCTGAGAGGTGAAGTTACATCAGGGCATGCCCAGTGCCTTGAGTAACTCCACCTCCCAGCCAGTGGGAGCATGGGAACATTTTTAAATGGGGACTGGCCATATATATGTCAACCACTTTTTTCTTTCCTTACAGTAGCCTTGGTGAAACCCAGGAGCGACTGGAGGTTGATTTCTATTTTTTTTCTTTTTCATTTGACATCAAGTGGACATTCAAGTTTTTGTGATCTCTCCCCATATATGATCCAGCTATATTTCTAACTTAAGACTGTCATGAACCAACTGAGGAAAATTGGATTTAAATACAAATGGGGATTCCCCTTTAATTTAAGAGCAAACCAGAATGGGCAAGTTGCTTCAATCAAAGTCTTAGAGAACCTTGCTGAGGTTTTCAATAGCCTTGCTATTTTTTTCTCAAACACCTTAGCTGAACAACCTCTTCCATGGGTTCAAACATGGATCCAAAGGGATGAGGGGCACAATTTAGCCTTGGGATCCAAATAATATGTTTAACAACATTTTCTGTCGACTTTTTGAAAAGTGGAGTAGAAATTGTCTTGTTGAAATAGGAACTGTGGTGCAAAGTAAGTATAGTGAAATTATCTTATTGCTCCAAAAATAAAAGCAGTTTTAGTGGTTAAATCTTAACATCAGATATAACCTGATCTTAGAGGAATTATACAGTGATAGTGTATATGTTACGTATGCTTAAAAAACTCGTTAGTGAATTTTGTCCAATAGAGACATATTTATAAACTTGACTTTACTTATTTATAAATTGGATCCATTTTTGCTAATTTTAGTGACAATTCTTAAATATACACTCAGAATGTTTTTTACATCCTCCCTGATATACCTTAATCCCTTTACTTTTGTATTTATCTGGTCAGAATGCCTTTTTATTCCTTGAGTGTTTCCTGTGTTGGTCTCTAAGTCTGTCTTACAGTTTTGTTCCCATTAGCTAGTTCTCCCATCCAAATGCCTTTCTATAACAGAATAGGAGTAAGCAGGGGCACACATGCCTACATTACAGAAAACAATACATATATACCTATTCAAAAGAAAAATGGAGGGTATTATAAGAGAAACTAAAATTCTGATTGATTTGCAAAGCTCTGGAGACCTCTCTAGTATTCAAGGGGCTAAAAATCCCAATTTGATCAGTTGGACATTTTTTAGAAGTGTTGTTTTTCTTTTGGTGAAATAGGTTTGTACCCAGAATTCCTCCACTTCTCTTTTGAGTATATAGCCCATAGTGAAGCATGTTAGTACAATTAGACATGCGCTCACCAAAAGATGATGTGACATTGACACCAAAATTTGCTCTGCATGCATCACAGTCCTTTCCGGGGCCTGACTCTTAGAAATAATTTTATTTACAGAGAAGAGCAGAAAGATGAGTTCTAGCAATCTTGGAGTGTCAGAGAGGTAGATAAATGTAGCTCTCCAAACTCCAAGAAGATCTGAAATGTCTAAAGATAACCAAAAAACAATGCTGCCTGTTGTTGGACAGTATCAAAATAAACAATGTGTGCTTTAATACTACATGAACTAATGAGTAGATATTGTCCGTTTAAGAAAGTGGCACTCATGACAGGTGTGCCTTTACTGTGTTATTTGATTTGGGGAAAATACACATCTGTTACTTTGGAAGGAAGGTATCTTGTGCCCTTGCTCCATCAGCTCAATAGCATAGTACTGATATCTAAATAAAGCAGAGATGTCATGCCACTAATGCTATTTAGTCAGATAGACTCTAACACTCATTTCTGTTTCAGCTTCAAAATAATATAACATGTGAAAAAGTAATTAACCTGGCAAAGTCAGATATTATGAAAGAAGGAACAGTTAATGTGCATATTCCACAAATGACAATTGAGCAAAACTATGAGGACCTTCCTAAAGTGCTGAAGGCTATGGGAATGACTGATGTTTTTGCAGCTAATGCTGATTTGACAGGAATGTCTACGAAAGGCCGCCTGACACTTTCACGCTTAGTCCACAAGTGTTATATTAATGTAAATGAAGAGGGCACTGAAGCAGCAGCTGCTACTGGTGGTGGAATAGTTCCCTTAAGCATGCCAATAATACATGAATTTAATGTAGATCATCCTTTCATGTGTTACATTAAGCATACACCCACCAATTGTTTGCTCTTTTTTGGAAGCATCACATCCCCATGAATATGAAAGATTTGATGCTGCAAATTATTATTAAAATATTTTGTAAAATTTCTCAATTATGTTTCCATTTGTTTTATGAGAAAAATGCAAACTGTTATCCACATCAGCAATAAAAATGCTCACTGATACACTGAATATAGAATTTACTCAAATGGTTTCTGTTTTCATTTAATTTTCTTCTGATAGTACATTAGACAGTAGCAGTAATTATATTTTTCCAGTGTCACTGTTAGATTTTCTTGCTTTGTGTTTTTGTTGTTTTTGCAGTTTTTCATGAGAAGAAGGAAACTAGCCAGACTAGGGTCTAGATTCTATTGCAGGTGCTAATTTTATCACTGCTTTTATCTCCAGGTTTCCCCATAGACTTCAATAGGAACATATTTGCTGAAATGGGGCCAGATTCTATTGCAGGTGCTAAATGTTAACACCCATTTTATCAAACATTTTCCTACTGAAGTCCATGGAGAAAACTGGAGATAAATGCAGAGATAAAATTAGCACCTGTAATAGAATCTAGCCCATGGGTGTTAACATGTATCTCCTGCAATATACTCTAGCCCTAGATGAGTCTTGTGTATAAAGGCAAATTAGTCAATATATATATACATACTCAAGGTCAATTAACAAGGTCAGTTAAATAACTAGCATCCAAAAGGCTAAAAGACTGCAATATATGTCTTATGAGGAAAAACAGTTAGGTGTGTCCACTTTGGGAAATAGGTGGGGGTGGGATATGATGGGAGTTGTATTTTGTATTGTATTGTATATTTTTATTTATATAGTGCCAACCAGTGTCTTGGCACTTTACAGATTACATTTAATATAGAAGGGGTACAATAACTGCGGTGATTAAGTGCTTATATAGGCAGTCATAAGGGGAACAACAGGTGAGTATACATTAAGATAAGAGGTCCCTGCCCAGTAGAGCTTACAATCTAAGTATAGGATGGGTGACATACAGATACGAGCTGGTAGAGGAGGAAGTGTAGTGTTTGGCTTATGTTGATAATGTTTGATAATGATAATGTTTCCATATTACGCTGTTGCAGGAGATAAAAGGTGCTCTTTTAGCTTTGATTTGAAGTTGTTGAGGGTTGAGGCTTGGCGAATTCTGGGTGGTAGAGAGTTCCTGAGGTAGGGGGCAGCATGTGAGAAAGCTTTCAATCGTGAAACAGCGATAGTGGTTAAAGGAGCTGAGAGTCGTCCACCATGTGTGCTGCGTAGTGGACGTGCAGAAATATGGCGGGATATCAAAGATGAAATATAAGGCAGGGACAAGTGATGGAGAGCCTTGAAGGTAATGCGGAGGATTTTGAATGTGATATGCTGCTTTATGGGAAGCCATGACAGTGATTTTAAAAGTGGTGGGGTGAGTACTGATCTGGAGGAGAGGAAGAGTATTCTGGTGGCTGAATTAAGAACTGATTGAAGAGGAGCGAAATGGTTAGTAGGAAGACCAATAAGTAAAGAGTTGCAGTAGTCCAGGTGAGAAAGCATAAGAGCATGCATGAGGGTTTCTGTTGTAGAGTGAGAGAGGACTGGTCGGATTTTTGCTATATTCCGAAGAAAGAAGAGACAGGTTTTGGTAACGTCATTAATGTGGGTGGAGAAGGAAAGAGAAGAGGCCAAAGTTACCCTGAGGCAGTGGGCCTTGTCTACATGGTAAACTGAGGAACCTTCTACAGTTATAGAAAATGGAGGTGTTGTGCAGGATTTAGGAGGGAAGATAAGGAGCTCAGTCTTGGACATGTTAAGTTTTAAGCGACAATGAGCCATCCAGGAAAAGACAGCAGTAAGGCAATCTGAGACCCGCTGCTTTATTTCAGGTGATACTGAGGGTGCGGAGAGATATATTTGTGTATAGTCTGCATAGAGATGGTAGTTAAAGCCAAAGGATTTTATCAGTTGCCCTAAGGAGAGTGTATACAGAGAAAAGAGAAGAGGTCCCAGAACAGAGCCTTGGGGTACACCTGCTGAGAGGGGGATCGGAGGTGAGGAGGTGTTAGTGTGTGTCACAGAGAAAGACCACTGAGAGAGATAGGATAGAAGCCAGGAATGTGCCAGGCCGCAGATGCCAAGTGATTGGAGATTAATTTAATCTACAACAGCTGAAGGATTTCTTTACAGTAAGGACAATAAAGGTATGGAATTCACTGCCTGAGGAGCTGGTGCTATTGAATACATTAGATGCCTTTAAAAAGGGCCTGGATATTTATTTAAAAGAGCATAACATACAGGGCTATGTACGTTAGTATTGGGATTAATATTTAGTTAGGGCTTGTTGATCCAAGGAGAAATCTGATTGCCATTTGGAATCAAGAAGGAATCCCCCCCATTCAGGGTAGAATTTGAAATTGCTATATTGTGTGTGTGTGGGGGGGGAGGTTGGCCTTCTTTTGGATCAACGACGGTAAACTGGAAGAGGAAAAGGGTTGAACTAGATGGACGCAAGTCTTTTTTCAACCTAAATTACTATGTTACACAACCTGGGATAGAAGGGTATGGTCGACTGTGTCGAATGCTGCTGATAGGTCTAGGAGGATAAGAAGAGAGAAATGGCTATTGGTTTTTGCAGTGTGGAGATCGTTTGTTACTTTGAGAAGGGCAGCTTCTGTAGAGAAAGTGGGCCAAAAGCCAGACTGCAGAGGGTCCAGAGTGTTATGGGAGTTGAGGAAAGTAAGTAGACGAGAGTAGGCTAGGCGCTCAAGGAGCTTAGAGACAAAAGGCAAGAGGGATATGGGGCGGTAGTTGGATGGGGAGGTGGGGTCTAATGAACTTTTATGAGGATTGGAGATACTATTGAATGTTTGAATGAGGAGGGGAAGATGCCAGAGGATAGGGAGGAGTTGAATACCCGAGTTAGCATGGGAACTAATGTGTGTTGTAGAGGATTGAGGAGGTGGGATGGTATAGGATCAAGGGAGCAGGTGGTGAGTGGTGATGTGGACAGCAGAAGGGAGACCTCTGGTTCTGTGACTGAAGTAAAGGAATCAAATAAGTAGGATGGAGGATCAGGAAGATACAGTTGTGAAGGCTGGGAGGGTGGGATTGTTTGATGTATTGTGTTAATCTTTTGTGTGAAAGATTCTGCAAAGGCTAGAGGGGTTAGGAAGGGGGTATGATGGAGAGGAGGGGCGAAGGAGGGAATTGAAGATACAGAAGAGGCGCCATGGGTTAGATTTATGAGTATTGATTAGTGAGGAGTAGTAGTGTTGTTTGGCAGAGGATAAAGCAGTATTGAAGCAGGACAGGAGGAATTTGTAGTGGATAAAGTCTGCGTGAGAGCGAGACTTCCTCCACAAGCTGTCAGAAGTGCGAGTACAGGAGAGGAGAAAGCGTGTTTGTGAGTTGAGCCAAGGGAGTGGGTTTGAGGGGCGTTTGTGCTGGGCCTGGAGGGGGGCAAACAGATTGAGTGATGAGGAGACGAGGTTGTTGTAGTATTCTATAAGTTTGTCAGGTTCAGAAAGAGTGTTGAAGGTGGAGAGGTTTGAGTGCAATGCAGAAGATAAGGTAGAAATGTCTAGTGAGTGAAGGTTGTAGGTGTAGTGCGGGGTTGTAGTTGGTGGGGGAATGAGGGAAAGGGTTGTAGAGAAGGTTATGAGATGGTGGCCGGAGAGTGAGAAAGGAGATATTGAGAAATCTAGTAAGGAGCAGTTCTTTGAGAAAACCAAGTCGAGGGGGTGACCGTCTTTGTGTGTGCTAGAGTCAGTCCATTGTTGAAGGGTGAAAGATGATGTTAGTTGAAGCAGGCATGAAGTCCAAGAGAGAGAAGGATCATAAATGTGACAGTTGAAGTCCCCAAGTATGAGAGCAGGGTTGTCAGAGGATAGGAAGAATGCTAGCCAGCACTCAGAGTCTGAAAGCAAAGCAGAGGGTGTGGTTGTGGGAAGTCTGTATACTACTGCAATACAAATTGCTACAGGGTGGAATAGTTGTATTGCATGTACCTCAAAGGAGGTGGGTCTCAGATTGTCCACTCCTGCTATATAATAACTGAGCTGCAATTATTTTTTTAAATTGTGGATTTCCATATCAAAATGTGTATGGTAACTAAGAGGAAATCTGCTGACCTTGTAAAGAAAACAAAAAAGAGAAAGGAATATATGGTGCTAGAAGCTATAAACAGGGTATAAGTATAATAGAAAGGTGCTTCTACTATCCTTAAGATCTTATAGTGTAAAAGACCATAGCAATAGAAAAGGTATCTAAGAAAATGAAGAATAGGCTCCTAACAATGAAATATTTATTAATCACAGCACATAATATTTAGTATAACATAATAAAGGTGGATAGACAATAAAGTATGCACATATAGGATCCTATATCAAAAAAATATAAAACATAAAAAATGTGATATCACCCAAAAATATAAAATGAGCCTGTGCATTAAATGCAAGATAATCTCACATTTTAGAATGTCCACAGCTGGCAGGGTAAAATCCTGTATATCCTCTCCTGACTCATATCACTTGAAGGTGCAGTAGTAATAGGATGATGCCACTTAAATATATCAATTCTGGTGTTGCAAGCAGAGGTAGATTTAAATTATCATACAATCTCTCCAGTTCCTGTATGTATGTGACAAGGCAGTTTCCAGTAAATGCAACCAGTAGGTGTTTTTCACTCCTTGAATGTCAGAAGGGTCTTCAACTCATTGCAAAGCAAAGCATTGGAGACCTCTAGCATTCAGTGGGTTAAATGCCCCAATTCACGAAATGGGGATTTTTATTTCTATCCCTATTGTGACATTTTTTTTCTTCATAACTGCTCCCCTTTTCTTTTACACATTAGATCATATGTTTCTACATTCATTTTGTACCAGGGGAGATATTTGTTCCTAGTTATATAGGAGCAAATAGGGCCTCATTGGCTGTATGAATAGCTGCTTTGTGATGCTTTCCAGGACTGTTCCCCCATATCCTATATAGTAATTCGCTAATGTTTGTCAGAAGCCATCAGGCGCAATAGAGACGGCTGCGCACGGTGCAGTCACGCGCAGTAGAGACTGCCCGTGCAGCGGTTGATATGGAGCCGCTGCTGTGCATGACTGCACCGCGACTGGCCGGCACTGTGGCCCGTGTAACGGGCTCTTAAACTAGTATGGTAATAAAATAAATATACCAATGAACATTTTTTTCAAATAATGGTGGGAACCCCCACTCGTTACTAACCACTTTAAAGGGATAGTATTGTCAGAAATTAATAACACCAAATCTTGTAGCGATTAAAAAACTAATCTAAATGCCCCCAGTCCTATCTCTTAAACCTTTATGGTTTGAGAGATAATCACAGTGAAAGATTCTCCCTCCCCTTTCCCTGGTGTCAGCATCTAGCTGACAGCAGGGGAATCCGGTCCTGGGACCGCCGGAGGCTCTTCAGTAGAGCTGAGATCAAAAGACCTAAAAAGAGTTAATGGTCTACAAAGTGTGCTTGCAAACCAGGCAAACCTCATTTTGAGGCAGTAGCAGCACAATAAGTACACCCCAGTCTATATGGAGAAAAGAAGAAGTTGGCCAATAATTCTTCTTCACCTGTCCCTCCTCCAAAATCATGGGTGTGTTGTTATTAGAATATACATTTTTCCCTTGAGAGCAGGAACTGTGCCTTTCATCAGCAACTGCAATGTGCACAGTGTGTGTGGTAAATAACATCTGAGGGCACAACTGTATCCAAACACCATGACACCAGAACCTACCCAAGTACTGCCGCTGTCACTATACCCCTTGCCCAGAACCTGCTAAGGATACATGACAACTTGCTGACAGTTTAATAGTTATGATGAACCCTCCATGCCAGCATCCTAGCATATTCTGCAGGATGGAATCTCTTCAGATGCCGCTTGATGCTTTGCTTGCGATTCTCTTCCACCACACTGGCATGTGTGGTTAGAGGACCACACAGTGTGCAATGAGTGGAGACAAACTGCCACATCCTAACACCAACAGAGTGGTTATCATTTGTCAGGGGAGGTAACGATGAACGAGGAAAATTGGCAGAAGATTTAGTTGTTGATCTAGAGGAAGAAGGTGATGGTGAGATAGTTGTTTCGCTCATCATGGAACTACTAGTCTTGCTTTCAGTGCCTAGGGAATCCAGCTGCACCCTCCTGACAAGGCCCAACAAGGCTGAAAAGTAAGTTGGGGGTTAGCTGGTATTTCCGTGCAGAGGGGACTAGACTATAATTTTGGAACTGGACCACCCTTTTGGGCGGGATTAGTCTAATATGTATGTGGAAATGTATCCATTGTAATGACACTAGAGAGCTAAAATGTGATGCTTCTGAGTGTGACTAGCCATAGAACAGGCCATTGCGCTGTTCGTTCTCAGAAGCCTTAGAATACTCTTAGGGGGTCTCCCTAAGAGTGAAGGGTAATCCAGACGTGGACCCCTTGTATCTACCTGGTGAGAATGTGTTTTAATTCCTTGGTCTCTATGTCTTACAGATTTGCTTCCATTAGCTAGTTCTCCCATCCAAATGGCTTTCTATAACAGAATAGGAGGAAGCAGGGGCATACATGTCTACATTATACAAACCACATATATACCTATTCAAAAGAAAAATGGAGGGCATTATAAGATGATTCTGACTGATGTGCAAAGCTCTGGAAACCTCTATAGCATTCAAGGGGCTAAAATCCCAATTAGATCAGTTGGACATTTTTAGAATTATTATGTATCTTTAGGTGAAATAGGTTTGCCCCATATTTCTTACACTTCTATTTTGAGCATATAGCCCATATGAAGTATTTAAGTACAATTAGACACGCACTCACCAAAAGATGATGTGACATTGACACCAAAATTTGCTCTTCATGCACCATGGTGCTTTCCAGAGCCTGATTCTTAGAAATAATTTTATTTACAGAGAAGAGCAGAAAGATGGATTCTAGCAATTTTGGAGTTTCAGAGAGGTAGACAAATTTAAATAACAAGATAACAATAAAAAACAACGGTGCCTGTTGTTGGACAGTATCAAAATAAACAATGTTTGCTTTAATCCTAAATGAAAGAATAAGTAGATAGTGTCCATTTATGAAAGTAGCACACATGACAGGTGTGCCTTTATTGTGTCATTTGATTTGGGGAAAATACACATCTGTTGCTTTGGAAGGAAGGTATTGTGTGTCCTTGCTCCATCAGCTCAACAGCATAGTACTTATATCTAGATAAATCACAGATGTCATGCCACTAATCCTATTTAGTCAGATAAACTCTAACACTCATTTCTGTTTCAGCTTCAAAATAATATAACATGTGAAAAAGTAATGAACCTGACAAAGTCAGATATTATGAAAGAAGGAAAAGTTAATGTGCATATTCCACAAATGACGATTGAGCAAAGCTATGAGGACCTTCCTAAAGTGCTGAAGGCTATGGGAATGACTGATGTCTTTACAGATAAAGCTGATTTGACAGGAATGTCTACGAAGGGCCGCCTGACACTTTCACGCTTAGTCCACAAGTCTTATATTAATGTAAATGAAGAGGGCACTGAAGCAGCAGCTGCTACTGGTGGTGGAATAACTGTCACAAGCATGCCAATAATACATGAATTTAATGTAGATCATCCTTTCATGTGTTACATTAAGCATACACCCACCAATTGTTTGCTCTTTTTTGGAAGCATCTCTTCCCCATGAAAATGAAAGATTTGTTGCTGCAAATTATTTTTAAAATATTTTGTAAAATTTCTCAATTATGTTTCCATTTGCTTTGTGAGAAAATTGCAAACTGTTATCCGCGTCAGCTATAAAAATGCTCTCTGGTACACTGAATAAAGAGTTTAATCAAATGGTTTCTGTTTTCATTTAATTTTCTTCTGATAGCACATTAGACAGTAGCAGTAATGATATTTTTCCAGTGTCACTGTTAGATTTTCTTGCTTTGTTTTTTTTTGTTGTTCTTGCAGTTTTTTATGAGAAAAAGGAAACTGGCCAGACTAGGGGCTGGAGTCTATTGCAGGTGCTAATTTTATCAGTGTGTTTATCTCCAGGTTTCCCCATAGACTTCAGCAGGAAAATATTTGACAACATGGGTGTTAACATTTATCTCCTGCAATAGAATCTAGCCCTAGATGAGTCGGTTCTCATCTACAGTCATTTTTTCTGAGTCTTGTATATAAAGGCAAATTAGTCATTATGTATATACATACACATAAGTAGCCTCCAAAAGGCTAAAAGAGTGCAATATACAGTGCCTTGCAAAAGTATTCACCACCCTTGGCATTTTTCCTATTTTGTTGCATAACAACCTGGAATTAAAATGGATATTAATTTGGATTTCATGTAATGGACATACACAAAATAGTCCAAACTGGTGAAGTGAAATGAAGAAAATAACTTGTTTTAAAAAATTCTAAAAAATGGAAAAGTGGTGCATGCATATGTATTCACCCCCTTTGCTATGAAGCCACTAAATAAGATCTGATGCAACCAATTACCTTCAGAACTCACATAATTAGTTAAATAAAGTCCACCTGTGTTCAATCTAAGTGTCACATGATCTGTCACATGATCTCAGTATATATATCTGATAGGCCCCAGAGTCTGCAACACCACCAAGCAAGCAGCACCATGAAGACCAAGGAGCTCTAAAAACAGGTCAGAGACAAAGTTGTGGAGAAGTACAGATCAGGGTTGGATTATAAAAAAATATACCCCAAACTTTGAACATCCCATGGAGGACCATTAAATCCATTATTAAAAATTGGAAAGAATATGGCACCACAACAAACCTGCCAAGAGAGGGCCATCCACCAAAACTCACGGACCAGGCAAGGAGGGCATTAATCAAAGAGGCAACAAATAGACCAAAGATAACCCTTAAGGAGCTCCACAGCAGAGATTGTAGTATCTGTCCATAGGACGACTTTAAGCCGTACACTCCACAGAGCTGGGCTTCATGGAAGAGTGGCCAGAAGAAACCCATTGCTTAAAGAAAAAAATAAGCTGTTCACCAAAAGGCATGTGGGAGACTCTCCAAACACATGGTGGAAGTTACTCTGGTCAGATGACACTAAAATTGACCTTTTTGGCCATCAAGGAAAATGCTATGTCTGGCGCAAACCCAACACCTCTCATCACCCCGAGAACACCACGGGATGTTTTTTATCAGCAGGGACTGGGAAACTGGTCAGAATTGAAGGAATGATGGATGTCTCTAAAAACAGGGAAATTGTTGAGGGAAGCCTGTTTCATTCTTCCAAAGATTTGAGACTGGGATGGAGGGTCACCTTCCAGCAGGACAATGACCCTAAGCATACTGCTAAAGCAACATTCGACTGGTTTAAGGGGAAACATTTAAATGTCTTAGAATGGCCTAGTCAAAGCCAATCCAACTGAGAAACTGTGGTATGACTTAAAGATTGCAGTACACCAGCGGAACCAACCAACTTGAAGGAGCTGGAGCAGTTTTGCCTTGAAGAATGGGCAAAAATCCCAGTGGCTAGATGTGCCAAGCTTATAGAGACGTACCCCAAGAGACTTGCAGCTGTAATTGCTGCAAAAGGTGGCTGTACAAAGCATTGACTTGGGGGGGGGTGAATAGTTATGCACGCTCAAGTTTTCTGTTTTTTTTTTCTTATTTCTTGTTTGTTTCACAATAAAAAATATTTTGCAGCTTCAAAGTGGTAGGCATGTCATGTAAATCAAATGATACAAACCCTCAAAAAATAAATTTTAATTCCAGGTTGTAATGCAACAAAATATGAAGGGGGTGAACACTTTTGCAAGGCACTGTATGTCTTATGAGGAAAAAACTGTTATGTGTGTCCACTTTGGGAAATAGGTGGGGTATAACTGGAGTTGTAGTCCACAACAGATGGAGGGCCTCAGATTGTCCACTCCTGCTATATAAGCCCTGAGCTGCAATTTTGTTTTATAAATTTGGATTTCTATATCAAAATGTATATGGTAACAAGGAGGAAATCTGCTGACCTTGTAAAGAAAACAAAAAGGAGAAAGGAATATATGGTGCTGGAAGCTCTAAACAGGGTATAAGTATATGAGAAAG
Source organism: Rhinophrynus dorsalis (assembly GCA_037306005.1). NCBI lineage: Eukaryota > Metazoa > Chordata > Amphibia > Anura > Rhinophrynidae > Rhinophrynus > Rhinophrynus dorsalis. The sequence goes on from CM074723.1 coordinate 209,147,547, forward strand.
GTGCTTCTACTATTAAGATCTTATAGTGTGAAATACCATAGCAATAGAAAAGGTGAGAAGGCTCCTATTCTCAATAAAAACAATTAAATATTTATTAATCAGAGCACATAATATTTAGTATAACATAATAAAGGTGGATACACAAAAATTATGCACATATAGGATCCTATATCAAAAAATATAAAAAATGTGATATCACCCAAAAATATAAAAATAGCCTGTGCATTAAATGCAAGATAATCTCACATTTTAGAATGTCCACAGCTGGCAGGGTAAAATCCTGTATATCCTCTCCTGACTCATATCACTTGAAGGTGCAGTAGTAATAGGATGATGCCACTTAAATATATAAATTCTGGTGTAGCAAGCAGAGGTAGATATAAATTATCATGCAATTTCTCCAGTTCCTGTATGCATGTGACAAGGCAGTTTCCAGTAAATGCAACCAGTAGGTGTTTTTAACTCCTTGAATGTCAGAAGGGTCTTCAACTCATTGCAAAGCAAAGCATTGGAGACCTCTAGCATTCAGTGGGTTAAATGCCCCAATTTATGCAATGGGGATTTTTTTTTTCTTCATAACTGCTCCACTTTTCTTTTACACATCAGGCTCTATGTTTCTACATTCTTTTTGTACCAGGGAGATATTTGTACCTAGTTATATAGGAGAAAATAGGGCATCACTGGCTGTATGAATAGCTGCTTGGTGATGCTTCCCAGCACTGTTCCCCCATACATGGTAATAAAATAAATATACCAATGAACTTTTTTCAAATGATGGTGGCAACCCCCACCTAACCACTTTAACCATTCTGTTGCAAACATGTATTGTAAAGGACATATCCACTCAGCCTCCCCCGCAAGCAGCCTCCTATAACCATACAGACCCCACACTACAACATAGAAAAAAAGAAGAAAAAAAACAGGAGGTGCCCCTAGTGCAACACTGTCACAATAAGATACCAACACCCAACGTTGGACAGGTACTCACAAAATAATTGCCTGAATTCAACACATATGTGTTGTCCATAAAGAATGCAAGAGGGATTTTCAGTGCCCCAACCACAGTATGTAGCACATGGTGAATCTTGTATTAGCTTTTGGGGCTGCTCCTCATAACTAGCGATCAGCAAAAAATTTCTCCTCAAACTGAAATCTGTGAATAATGGTACTTCCCGCATGGCGAATAATTTCCTGCGAAAAGTACAGATTTTCTGCTTTTTTCACCTAGTTCATTCCATTGAAATCAATGGGAACATTAAATTTACATAAACACAAAACAAATATTATTTTATTTCCCAAAGGCAAAGTATAAAAGGGGCATGAGTTTGCCTGTGTTGGTGGGGTGTGTGGAAAGAATCAGTTGATCATGGAATATTTTTGGGGGGGTTTGCTTACTGGAATTGGGGGGCAGTTCATAAAAAATAAATCCTAAATACAAATAAAATACCCTATAAGACATGGTATAAAATAGGTCTGAGGAGGGTGCCTGTGTTGTGGGTGGAGTCTGGGGAATGAATCAGTAGAACAAGGAATTTGTTGGGGAGGTTCTTGACTGGTATTGGGGGGAGAGTTAAAAAAAAAAAAAGAAATTTGTATTTAAAGTGATAGAGACAGGAACCCCTTGACATAAGCTACCACTGGGGTGGACTGTACTTAACTTGGTAAAGTATTTTGTGGAGGATGATTTGTTAGATCGTTGTTAGAAGTCCAAGCCCTGAGGAAACATTGATTTGTAGGACTTAGGCTTGTTAGAAACAAACACCCACATTTTTTTTTTTGCAGGACTATGTTTTTATTTAGTTATTTATTTTTCTTCTTAAAGCACAAGCCCTGAGAAAAAAAATGCCCTACTGGCCTAGTGCCAACAGCTGATGTCCTGTTGGCCAGTTGCCACTGTCAAATGCCCTGATATAGATGCAGAATTTGCAACTGATGTTCTTGCTGCTGCTGCTGAGTTGTTTAAGCGGCAGGATGATTAGGCAGCTGAAAGGGAATGGGATCAGCAACAGCAGAAACATGGTTGATGGATGATGAAGGTTCCACTTGCCGTCGACGACTAGCTCCAGTGATGCATTTGAGGCAGTAGCAGCACAATAAGTAGCCCCCAGTCTATGTGGAGAAAAGAAGAATTTGGCCAATAATTCTTCTTCACCTGCCCCTCTTCCAAAATCATGAGTGTGTTGTGGGTGTCATGTGCCCATAGACTTCAATAGGAAAATGTTTGCAATAGAATCCAGCCCTAGATCAGTATATTACTCCAATATGAAATCCGACTAGGGGCTAGATTCTATTGCAGGTGATAAATGTTAACACCTGTTTTATCAAATATTTTCCTATTGAAATATATGGGGAAAACTGGAGGTAAACGCACTGATAAAATTAGCAGCTGCAATAGAATCCAGCCCTAGATCACGTGTCCATCTTAGAAGATCTTCAAAACATTCAATAATACATGATAACACAACATAACATTGTCCACATCTCATTCAGTAAAATGAATGGATAAAAATGATGTAGAAAATAGATTACCTACATTATATATTATGCTTCGATGAAACCCTGAAAAGCCATTGTTAAGAATACTGATGTAAATAACCCTCATTGGTGGATTGTGGCTAGTCATTAATTACCACCAGTTACTAGAATGTTGTATCTTAATAATACTGGCTGACAGTGGATCATCACTGGTTGCTACACAATTACTAAATGGACCTAGATGCACTAAAATTCAAAGAGGGCTAAAAATGTTGATGACTTGTCAGAGCAGTGTCGTAGGCACATCGACATTACATCACCAGCACTCGGACAAAAATATGCCCACATCGACATCAGTCTGAGAGGTTTACGATGAATTTTCATTCATCACATTGACAATGGCCTACTTCCACGCGGAAATTAGGCATAATGAGACACTTTCGTATGCAATGGGGTGTGTTGATATGTTAATATGACACTTCGACATGTTAACTAAACTCTGATAGCAGCCTCTGCTGTCGGAGTTCCCAGCCTCAACTTCACGTACCTGAGGTTGGCAAATTTGGGATCTTCCTGTACTTTCCTATGAAGTAACAACCCTCAATCAATTTGTAGCATGAAGGGTTGTCCAAGTGCTGGCAATGTGGATGCACTTGGACTTGGACTCACATATCTCTAGCAATAAGACAACCTTAAAGGGATAGTAATACTTCGTTTTAACTTTATTTTATTTTGTAGGCATTAAAAAAACATGAAGAATGATATAAGTCTTATCTCTCAAACATTTATGGTTTATGAGATATTCACAAGCAAAGTTTCCCCCTCCCTCCCCTTTTACTGATGTCACACTCTTCAGCCTGAGCAGAAGGGAGCTGCCCAGGTAGACTGCAGAGAGGGACAATCTACAATTAAGATAAGAGAAAAACCTGAAAAGCTTGTCAAGGGGGGCAGGGATTTCATTGTTTTCATAGGAATAAGAGTGTCCCCTTCTGTTATCTGTCCAGTCTATGGACTGCATTCCACATCTGAGAAGAGATTGTTTACAGTAGGTAAAAGGGGCGGGAGGGGGAAACTTTGCTTGTGAATATCTCATAAACCATAAAGGTTTGAGAGATAAGACTTATATCATTCTTCATGTTTTTTTAATGCCTACAAAATAAAATAAAGTTAAAACGAAGTATTACTATCCCTTTAAGAATTGAAAAAAACTGAAAATTGAGTGAATAAAAAAACAGAAGAAAATGAAAGATTAAAATAAATTGTGAGAAACGAGTATCATAAAAAATTGCAAAATGTAAGGGAAAGTGTAAATATTACAAAAAGAAACCAAACCAGAAAATGAAAACATGTACCGATAAGTAGCAGCATTCTATTTGGGATGCCAGCACATTGCAGCACTTTACTATTCATTTTATTTTGTGTTCTTTTGGGTTTCAACCATTTTGTTTTGCCCTGTAATAGTATTCTTTGCTCTATTTTACCATACTCCAATGCTTTGCAATGTGCTGGAGACCTGCCACACATTAAGAATATGATATTATTCATTTCTCACAATTCTTTTAATCATTTTTAGTTTTCTTCCATTTTTATTCCCACAGTTTTCCACAGGGACTCAGGTGTTAATATGCATTAAGGGTTAATAGGCAAAGTATGCAGCTGCATACCTTGCCTGTATATGTGTATGTCATTTTATTATTCTTTTTATAAAAAATATATAGTTCAGACCTCAAGAGAGACATTGGGACCCCTCCTGATACCCCCCTAGCATTGATCACCTATCTAAATAATTATAATAAGAAAGCCCATATAACAAATGTTATACATATGTTATATGGGATTTATTGAAAATGCCGGCATTGTCACCCGCATTGATCACCTATCCTACTGGATAAGTGATCAATGCTAGGGGATAGCAGAAGGGGTTCCGATGCCCCCTTGAGGTCTGAACTATATATTTTTAATAAAAAAGAATAATAACATGACATACACAGGGTCAGATTTATCAATAGGCTGACTAGGCACTGGCCTAGGGCGCCCAATCTTTGTAGGGCACCCAGCAGTGGCCCAATCATGCTCAAAACTAACCCAATTGCCCCATGTTTTTCATGTAAATCACGCCCTTATGAGGGCACCACCAATTATTTTTTTTTTTTAACTGCTACCTCAGCCTGGTGCCGGCCTGTGCCTGCACTGCTCCTCACCCTGTGACTCATTTGCTCATAGCCTCAGCCTTGCTTACTTATTAGCAACTAGTTGAAGAGCCTGTTACACGGGCCACAGTGCTACTGCCAGCCGGTCGCGGGACAGTCATGCGCAGTAGAGACTGCCCGAGCCGCGGCTGATACAGAGCTGGACACTCCGAAGGAGCGTCCAGCTCTGTATCAGCCGCAGCACGGGCAGTCTCTACTGGACATGACTGCAGCACGGGCAGCAGTCTCTACTGCGCATGACTTTGTCGTTATACACTTTTTATCAAATTATTATATAGGATATGTTAAAGGATAACATAAATCCTTTGAGGACTAGAGGGATGTGCAATTTATTGCTTTGCAAACCCTTCTAGTCCTCAAAGGGTTAACTAGAACTGCAACTTTTTTATGTGGCTCTTGTGCCCCACAGTGCAGAGCTGGTGACTGCCTGTCATGTACTCTGTTATTGAAGCTCCATAGAGCTGCTTTTACCCATACCATACTGAGTGAGAGCTTCTCCATGCGTTATACCATGCTGTGATAAGCTCAGATCACACGAAGGAAACAAGTGGTTCAGCTCTTCTTTGGTACAGTATTAGAAGATCAGTGCTGTGGAGTTCCTATAATAGAGCTCTGTCATAATAACAGATCAGCAGCATCAGCTCTGCACCTGGACTGTGGTGGAGCCCTGAGAGGTGTAGGAACCAGGCAGTGAGGGAGACAGATCATCATTCAGAATTAAGATGGCGGTTGAGGAACACATACTGCACCATACTGTCCATTAAGTCCCTTTCACCCTCTCTGCGGGACTTTACCAAGTGCAGGTGTGGTGCAGTACTCTACCAAGTGCAGGCAGCTGTGTGATGGGTTGGCTGGAACATTAACCCTTTATGTTCCAGAGAGGTATCCATTACATTACAATGCATTGGATACCTCTGGCACTCAACAGGTTAATTATCTAACTGTATTTTATCTAGAGCCCCGTAAACGTCTTATCATAGAAGCAGCTACAGATGGCTCACTCAGTCACATACTCTCACTCACTCACACTCTCTCACTCATACACCCTCTCACTCTCACACTCACTCACACACTCTCACTCAATCACACTCACACACACTCACTAACACACTCACGCAATCACTCACTTTCACACTCACATGTACTCACTCACACTTACTCACTCACACCCCAGGAGCCAGCATGATCCACCTTCCACCATAGTCTCACTCACACTCACTCACACCCCGGGAGCCAGCACGATCCACCTTCTACCATAGTATGTGCAATTACCACATGCATTTCAACTATATGAATGAATGCCACTCACCCACACACACTCACTCACTCACACCCCGGGAGCCAGCACGATCCACCTTCCATCATAGTATGTGCAATTACCACATACATATGATGCATTTCAACTACATGAATGAATGAATGCCACAGTGGTGGCATAAGTACAAACACAAACTCATTACAATGACACATAAGTCACCCCCTTATGACTCACTTCTGTGTGTGTGTGTGTCTCTGTGTGTGCCTGTATGTTCCTTACTGTGTGTGTGTTGCATGTCTGTATCACACTCTGTGTGTCTGCATGTTGTGCATTGCATGTATGTGTGTATGACTGTGTCGCTCTTTATGCATCTCAGTGCATGCGTGTGCATTTGCGTGTGTGTTTGTCTTGCATCCATGTGTGTGCATTAATTCCCTATATATCCTAACGGGCAGCGCCGTCCCACATTGCTAGTCCTCTTATATAATAATTCGCTAGGATTTTTGTCACGATGCAGTCATGCGCAGTAGACACTGACCACATCCGGGCAGTCTCTACTGCACATGATTGCATCTCATGAGAGAGGCGACGCAAGACTGTATTGCGTGGAGCAGTGAGGTAGCGGCCTCTTAACCCTTTGAGTGCCAGAGGGGTATGCAACGCATTGCAAAGCAATGCGTTGCATACCCCTCTGGCACTCAAAGGGTTAACATTACCCGGACCTTGGCCCATGTGCACAGGCTTTTACACTAGTTCTTTATAAAAATATATATTGCATAAGTGTGAATACATCTATATACATCCATACATATTACAAACATGTACAATATAAATGTGTCTATATACTGTATATCCACAATAAAAGAGAATAATACATAAATTACCTATCTGTTAATATACCACACAATAACACTAATGAAAATCACCTATAGAAGTGAAAAGATGGAAAATAATACTTTGATAGTGTGAACTGTTAAGGAATTCACACAATTAAAAATTAAATACACAGGATAATTGAAGAAATGGGATTATAGAAGGGTGGAGATGGGGAATGGGCTAGTTCATCTAATAGGGAGTTGCCATTGTCACATCCTGATAAAAGACAAATACATTTGACAAAGATTGTAATCTTTAAGAATGTCAAAAAGATAAAATGTATGCATGCATGCAAATGCTCATAGTATGGCTGGTAACTAGAAATGTTTGCAGTACATAAGCAGTATGATCTGATTGGTGTGTCTGAAACATGGTTAGATGATACATATTACTTAGCAGTCAATCTAGAGGGTTATTCACTTTTTAGGAGGGATAGGGTTAATAAAAGGGGAGGAGGGATATGCCTATATGTAAAGCATGCCTTAAAATGTAGTTTAAGGGAAGATATAAATGAAGTGTCCAATGAAAAGGTAGAGGCCTTGTGAGTCTCTCTAGAGGACCACGGAATGTTGTTTTTTGTTGTTTTTTTTGCAGAAACATCATCTATGATCACAGCACTGTGTGCAGCCACGTGCGATGATCCTGGCATGTCACGTGTCCTTAAAAGGTTAAGGGGAAATGTTTAGCGTAAATAGTTTGTAAACTGGAATAATGCAGGTATAGGACTATGAAATCGGTTCCAACACGTAATAGCGGAGAATTGTATTCATATATTCCCCTAGTGGGTACTATGTGTAAATACACTGGACAGACTAAGGCTGATTTACTTACAAGAACAGGATTTTATGACAAATCAACTACAGTATAGGAAGAAATAACATTCTATATTAATTTAAATAAAGCATTTAAATGTGCGATGCAGTGATACCTCTCTAGCATTCAAGGGTATAACATTACTATTTATATAAATTTGAATTTCAGAAATTTGTCCCCCTAGGTACATTTTGTTTGCTCCAGAACTGCTCCAGTTTTCTTAGCACATCAGCCTCATTACTTATACCACCTACTGAGACCATGCAGCTGACTCCAGAGTTCCAGTGTTATCTGAGCTGATCAGCTGATGTCTATCATTTATTTGGAACTTATGCCTTGAGACTGAATTTCTCTTATTGTTTTGTGAGTAACAGCCTTAGCTTGCGGCAAGAGGTTTGAGCATTTAGAATTCACTGCTCAATGATCTATATGCACAAAAAACAAAGGAGCACTTCAAAGCAATTCATTGGAGACCTCTACTGCACTGAAGTGCAGATAATTTGACCACTGTAATTAAACCAGACCAGAGGGGGGATAGTTGCTCTTTGAGACCCAAATCCCTCTGTCCCTTGTTCCCACTCTGGTGTCCATCTTTTTTAGGCACTCAGACTGTGTGGTGTTATATAAGTGTATCACATTACTCCACAGTATTAAAACTCACATTAATGTTTGTGTTGACTTCAATGTATGTGTTAATAAATTAGTCTGTGTAAACAAAATACGTTGGTCTTGCTCTAAATCATTTATTCTGTAACACAAAGAAGTGTCAATAGGTCATGAAATAATCTAACAATTATTGTTAGTGCCCACTCACAAGCCAAACCCCCATCAGCACCCCTAAAACAAAAGTGTCCCTCTTTGGACATCTGAAATGTTGGGAGGTATGTGTGTTTCTCCATTATTCTTTAAACATTTGTCTTACATCCTATATGGAACCCAGGAACCATGGGGTAAAGCCTTTGAGGCAGCGACTCCTCTCTCTTCCTCCAACTTTAACCCCCTGCCACAGTTTTAAAGGGATATTAATATCAGAAAAAAAGTATTAACTATATGGTAGATACAATTAAAATAGAGCACTTGCACTTATTCATCTCTCTCAAACCGTTATACTTGGAGAGATTTAGGAAAATAAAGTTCTCCGCTCCCTCCCTTTTCTGCATGACAAGCTGTAAAGCTGTCAGAAGCAGATTCTGGTTCCTGGATCAGACGGCGGCTCTTCAGCAGCGCCGACATAGAGATACCTTAAAATAAATACTTAATCGGAAAGGTCTACAACGTGTGCCTGGTTTGCAAGCACACGTTGTAGACCATTCCAATTAAGTATTTATTTTTAGATATCATTATATTGGCACTGCTGAAGGGCCGCATCTGGTCAAGCGACCAGAATCTGCTTCTGACAGCTCATCAAGCAGAAAAGGGAGGGACCAGAGAACTTTATTTTCTTATATCTCTCAAACCACAACGGTTTGAGAGATATGAATAAGTGCAAGAGCTCTCTTTAATTGTATCTATCGTATAGTTAATACTTTTTTTCTGACATCTATCCCTTTAAGTGACCTGCCCCAAAATGTGGAGCACGCTGGCTCCGTTCTTATATTTTAGAATTTTTTTTTTACTTAGCTGTGGTGCTGTATAATCACTCATTAGGTGGAGTCCCATTAACTGGCTTCCCTGGAGCTGGATTGCCCAGTTCACAGGTTTTTTTTCAGGACGATTTCCCTGTAGAGGTTGACTTCATTATAAATCTGTTCCTCACTGCTGAACTTCTCTGAGGTTTTGTAATTTATAATGGGAGTGTGCAGAAAGAAGACTTGTAAGTTATACATCTGAGTGCTATTATCATATTTCTAAATGTCCAATTTTGTCTAGGAGAAAACAAAACAATCCAATACAAATAAGACAATTGTGAACCCCGTGGAAGGCATGTAGAATAACAGATGTGTTAATTTGTTTATTTGATAACTAGTTGAAGAACCTGTGTACATGGGCCACAGTGCCACCCAGCAACGGCCGCAGTGCTGTCATGCACAGTAGAGACTGCCCAAGCCGTGGCTGATATGGAGCGGGATGATCCGAATTCAGACCGTAGTCTAACCCCGGTGACTGTGTTAGTGACGGGACCACAGTGCTGCAATTGATGCTGCAGTGGCTTAGACAGCTGCCGGCAGCATCAAGAAGGCAGAAAATGCCTTTAGGGGTCGCCCCATGGATCATCTATCCTGTTGGATAGATGGTCCATGATAGGGGGGCTATTAGGAAGGATCCTGGTGTCCCCCTGGAGGTCTGAATGTTTTAATTCATTATAAAAAGCGCATTTGCGCTTTAATTAATAAAGGGGCAATTGTCGCCACCATGCTAGGGGGGTGTCGTGAGGGGTCATGATACCCCCCTTGGGTCTGAGGTAATTTTTTAATAGAAATGACACATATAATTAAGTAAAAAGAACATTGTTACACATAAATTAAATATTTAATTAAATAAAAAAACATTTTCACACAAATTACATACATAATAAAAACAAGCAGCTTTTTTTAAACATATACAGGTTTCCTATTAACCCTATGAGTACCAGAGTGGTAGAAAACACATTGCAATACATTGATACCTCTCTGGTACTCATAGGGTTAATCTTCCAATACAAAATACAAGGGCATGTCGAAAAAAAAGGAGAAGAAAAATGTTGGATATAAATGGTGAAAGTCATGGGAGCACTGTAAGTCGAATTTTAAAGGGGAGTTAAAGTGTCGACTACAATATTTGTCGAATGAATGTGGCCAAAGAAAATCACTGTAGTCGACTTTTAAAAGGGGGGGGGATAATATGTCGAAGGGGGGCACTCTATGTCGGATGTCTATGCTGTATACTGTATTCTACACTGCTTTGGTTTGAATAACGATGGTTTTGAAACTGTTGTTGTGGCTTCTACTCCTCAACCTCTGAATTTCCAACTTAACTTGTTTAAACAAAACAGGCGCTAATACTGATCATTTTTAATAGGATACTACTTGCACGTTGTTTTCAATTCATTCCTATGTGTAATTACCGCTGATTTTGTTTTCACAACTCGGGTAATAGGATACCAAAAACTGCACCTGTTTTTTTTTAGCGCTGGTAATAGAATCAAGGCCTTAGTATGATATATGCATTCCAGGGGTTCACATTTGTTTTATTTGTATTGAGAAATGCAGATTTGTTTTTTTTCTGCCTTTGTCCTAGGTTTGGTCCTAAGTTTTTTGGGATTGGAGTATAGTCTTCGTTCCTTGCTGCGCTCCATATCTTATACATATTGGTTTTCATTTTATAAATATAACATGTTTTAATTATGGTGTTCTAGTGCTTTGAGTTTTTTCTCTTTGATTTGCACAATTTCATCTAGGTACCCACTACACGTGGTGTTCCTGCCTAATTTGCACTCAGTCCTCAGTCAACTCATTGCATCCTATGATATAAAGGTGGCTGTCATTTTGATTAACCCTTTGAGTGCCACAGAGATATCCAACTTATTGCAAGGCAATGCGTTGCATACCTTTCAGGCATGAGTTAAGGTTTTATAAACCCCTTCAGTGCTAATCTGACCTTTTCTACTCTTTAATGGGCTATATCCTTCTCCTGGATTGACAGCCTTTACTTCCTTTATGTTTTTTTTTACATTTTACTATATACTTATGCTATTTTTACACTTTATTGTTTATTTTCTGTATGTTTTATTTTAAGGTACATAGTCCATTTAAGCGGGAACCCTGCAGCATTCATCTTTGTTACATGGACATGAATGGGAAATCTTCTCTAGGACATATTTCTTCACCAAATTCACATACAAGGGGCAGTGTGGGCTCAAATGCTCTATTTCATGGTCAGCTTGGGCATGTACAGACATTATAATTTCACAGATTTTTGGGGGGCTGGAGAGCAACCATTTGATGGGAATAGGCAATGCATATTTTCCATAATCCATCTTTCCCAGTCTTGCTGATTAGAAGGGTTAGTGCCTTGGCTGACATCTTACTCTACCCATTGCATAGGCTACTCAGAGGCTGGCCCTGAACTCTTCCCTACCATTTTTACCTCTTGCAGTCTGATAAGTACCTTTTTGGTATCTCTATGTACTTTATCATATTTTAACAATACTTTACCTACTTTGTCCTCGTTTTGTTTTGTTTTTTTCCTCTGAAAATGACTGATCCCAGGGATACATGGGGAAATCCAACCTAAGACTTAAGGAGACCCCTTAACCCCTTTAGCTTATTGTTTCTTATGTCAAACTGGGATTCCACCCCTTGTCCCTCTTGCATGGTTGCCCCTTCTACTCCCCCAGGCCCCCCACTGCTGATCAAGAGCCAATTTGGGTAAAAACTTTGATATCATCTGTGCCCCATGCCCCCATTAGACATATTGATCCTGTCTTTAGGGGCCACTCTTAGTTAGTGATTCCTCTGAAGAGGAAATAGATACAAATGGATACAAAAAGATTATTCCTTGTCCTTTGAGGATTCCTATGAGGCTGACCCTTGCCATCAGTGGAGGGGCTCAACAGAGCAATGTTGGAGACTCTTCAGGTTTCTGAGGCCTCTGATGCAGGCTCTTTCTCACCGGACATATTCCAAAGGCTCAAGAAAAACTCTCCCATTTTTCCTCCCAATCACGTTAGATCAGGCTTTGCTAGAGGAATGGAAGACACGAGATAAGAGACTTTCTTAATAAATGTATTTCCAACCTATATTTTCTGCCATTGGCTGAACTGAGACCCATCTTTGCTATGGTTTGGGTCACCAGAGCTATAGCCATCGTGGGTGAACAACTTTTAGAGGCTATATGTGGGGGATGTTCCTCAGGAGGAACTTCTAGTTATGCTGGCCAATATTTTGGAGGCCAGTGCAAATGTCACTAAAGTGGCCTTTGATGCTGCCAGATTCTCTATCTAGACAGTCCTCAGCTCTATTTGTTGCCAAGTGTCGCATTTTGTGTCTTAAGATTTTTTCCTGCTTCTTGTGCTTATTTTTTATAAGTGAGACTGGGGGCGGGGGTTAAAGCTGGAGTAAGAGAGGAGAGTCTCCAACCCAAAGGCCCTGCCTTTTCTGACGTGTCCTGTCCTCTGAAGGATGGGAGCTTTACCCCATGGCTCCTGTGTTTCATATGGACAAAAAGAAAAGGATTTAATGGTGTAACTAAAATCTTATTTTTTATTCCCTGTTTATGGAGAGTGATCTGGTATGTACTGCGGTTGTTGACTTAATATATACTGTAAAATCTCTTGTATAATATGCACCTGTGTATAATAAGCAGATTTAAATTATACCCAAGTTTTAGGGAAATAATAAAAAATGTTTTCCCCCTATCCCTACCTCTATCCTTACCTCTATCCAAAAAAAAATGTAAATGCTTGTCTCTGCTCCCCTTGATCTCTCTCCCCATTCCCTCCCTCATACCACTTCAATACCATTTATGTGCCCACCTTCTCCCTTTCCCTCATTCTATGCTTATGAGCCCCTTCGAAGGAAGTCAGTAGATCCGTCCAGCTGGAGTCATGCTTGAATTTGCTATCTCCTTTCTCGGCTTCTGTATCGCATTAAAGGACATAAAGTATGTTAATGCCCTGTGAGGACCTGAAAGTTGTCAATGGGCACTACCATAGTTTTATTGCAAAGACCTTTGTGATTTTAAACTATAGTTGTGCCCTGTCAGACAAAGAGGCTGGTGGTAAAAACAAATATACTGCCTACTGGATGGATCTCCTGGTTGCTTCCAGAAGGGCTCATAGTCAAGAAGTTGGGGGTATGATATTGAGTTGGGGGAAGCGGGGTGAGATTGAGGGGAGCAGAGAACAGCATTTACTAGAACAAGTAATCTGGCACATGGGGTCATTTGTATAAAGGGAAAGTGGAGCCGTACTGGAGCATGCCAACTCCACCACAGTGAAGAAATAGAACATTGCAAAATTTCCACTAATTTTAAGCTGAACATTTTAATCCCTTGAATGCTAGAGCTGTCCAGTGCATTGTTTCAAAATGCATTGGAGACCTCTATTATTCAATAAATGCAATGTATAGAACACCATGCGTTAGAGACCTCTCAAGGGGTTAAAGGGTTTTAAAAAGTTTTATTCATCACCTATCATGCAGACAATTTGCCCTTAGAATTAGAGTACTCCTCTTTGCTTATATACATGTGGGCTATGTTATCAAGAAATTAAGCTTAACAAAGACAATGAATATGTGTTATAAGTGATTACTGGTTTATTGAAAGTGTTAACAAACAGTATGTATTTTATAGAACGTAACTCATTTATAGTGATTCCAGTCCCATTCTTGCCTATGGGGTTAGACATTTCCCAATGAAAAGGACACAATTTGACTTTTTGTTTTGTATAGTGAAGAGGAAAGAACGATCGACTATAAATGACATAGTAGGAATTATTACACTGGTAGTTTCAACTACAGCAGCAGTAGCAGCAGCTGCTTCAGTACCATCCTCATTCACTTTCATAAATGTCTTGTGAACCACATCTGACACGTGGAGAGATACTTTTGCTATCCTTGAAAAGTTTGCTTTGGACTGATCAAAGGCATCCAAAATTCCTAGCTTAGTTAAGACTTCTTTAACTGATAATCCTTGCTGTAGCTGAAATCGAGGCAAAGACACGCTCATCGCTGTATTCGTCAACTTTCCTGAGTTTGTCCAGTCTGATAGTTTCTTATATGAGAAGTTCTTTACAATCTAAAGTAAAAAACAGAGACATTTACATGTTTGGTAATAAAACAATAAATAGTTTTCAGACAAAGGTCTAGTAATATTTTATTAAGAACAAATCTATGTATTGTAGGGCTTTCCCTGCTGAGTAAAACAAGTGTACTCCCATTCCTGGGAGATAATTAATTTAAAAGTCATAACAGTTCACACTTGTTCCGGTCTTTCTCTTTTTTTTACAAAAACATCTATAAAAGCAGCAACTAGACCATTCTGACTGACTTTAAAATTCTGTCAATAATGAAATAGAGCAGCATTAACGTGAGCTGTTTTAACTTTTAAGTAAAATGAAAAAATCTCTAGACCTGCTCGGGTCATTGCCAATGCCTGCAGGAGTAAAAAAAATAACAGGGATTGGTCAAAACCTGTTCAAATTAGTTCCTATGCTCCCATTGGCTGGTATGTGGTGTTACACTGGGCAGGGCACCTCATAGCCAATCAGCATCTATGGGAGCATGAGAAGTAACTTGAACACCGAACAAAGACAGGTCATATAAATGTAAATTCCTGTTCATTTTTTTGCTCACACTAGTTTGGGCAACAGCCCAAGCAGGACTAAGGTAGGGCTTTTTTATTTAATTTATTATAGTTGGTGGCAGCGACAGCGGGGTATTGGGTTTTTATTTTTATCTGATTTTAGTTGTACTAAAGATGTTGGAGGGCCAGGGTGTTGAGTACACCTCTTGATCGCAAGGTAACTGTGATACTTTTTAAACATGTGGTGTAAGTGTGTGACTGAACAAATGGATGTGAATGAAAGAACTGAATGTGCCATTTGTTATTCTGAAAATTCGTATTCTGTTGTTTCAAAGAATGAGCAAGTCTAATAACTAATAATTGTTATGATATTCAGACTTGCATAATATTTAACTTGAGATGAAATATCTCGTCTCTCAGAGTTTACGCTATCACTTTAGGCCCCATAGCAAGAAATTATGGGGGACCACTGCAATTACTACTTTTCTGTTAAGGAGATCCCTGTTGCCAACTTGAGGCCACAGTCTAAAGCAAACCCAGGGTTTTCCATACAAAAAAATTAAAGTATGGTATAAATATATGGAATTTGTTTTATTCACTTCCCTATGTAAAACCTTTTGCGGTCCCCTATATATAGGCCAGGAGTTGGCAAAATACCTACCTCCAGCTGTTGTACAACAGCTACTCAGCTGTGTAACACTAATGGATATTTTAATTAAACAACATCAGGAGGAAAGCAGGTTGCCTGTCCATGGCTTTTCCATCACTGTCATTCTGTCACTGCCTAGGCTTGAACTTGAAACCTTGTCACTAAGGATCCTGTGCTCTACAGGATGAATGCTCTTATAAACTATTTACATTACTGATGTCCTCTATCATCATCAGAACTAGCACTATATTCAGCACTTGACCCTAATGTACTCTGTATGTCTCCCATTACCACTTTAGATTGTAAGCTTTCGGGCAGGGACCTCACACCCAATGTTTCACTCTACAAAGCACCTGTAACCCTGTATTGTTTAAACCATGAAATTGTAAAGCGTTGCGTACACTTGTGGTGCTATATAAATAAACATATTCATTCATTTATTCATTCATTCATTCCAGCCTAGCCACTACAGGGCTTTGGTTCAGCAGGATTCTATGGCAGCCAGCCTGGTTCCTGTTTCTTCTGCATGCACATGGCCTTCTGGACCATTCCATCTCTCCTGATTGGCAATTCATGTCAGCTGATTCCTGGTCAGCAGAAATTTAAACCAGCCTCCCAAAACACTTGGTGTTCAATTGTTTTGGCCAATCCTATATCTCAATCTTCCTGGTTCTGTTCACTTAAAACTTGGGGCTCAACTCTTTGGGGGGAAGCAGCTGCTACTTTTATACCTCAAGCTTCCAGAAGTTGGTTACTAGCACCAGTTCCTGTTTCAGCTTCCTTGTCTGCTTCCTAGTACCTGGACATCTTGACTTGCCAGTGCCAGGGCCTTCACTGTGGGGGACCCTGTCATCATACTCAGGCACACCATTAGTGTGGTTTTGCATGAGTATATGCCCCCCTGTCCTCCATCCCCAGCGCAAGCCTGGCTCGCAGGTGCATGGTAAATCATTACGATTGCATATTCATTTAACATGTCTCATTAGTGAGGTGTTAGTGCAACTGTAAAGGCCCTCTCAGTTTGCTCTTGACAGTGACCTTTGACTGCTGTATTGGAAAGCTTCCCATGGTGGTGCTTATATGAATAATGTTAAATTATACAAAATAATACAGCGTTATGACTAGCTGCAAGATATACTGTCCAAAAAAAAGCACAGATCTAAGGCATAGAGATGGGCGAAAAGTCTGCAAAATTTCACAAAACAACAATTTCCCATCGAAAATACATAAAATTTTATCCTTTTCGTCATTGCCAATATTTCCCACGCAAACGTTGCCATTTTTTGCCTTTGTTTTTTATGACTGCAAGATATCCCGCCACAATATTACTTCTTCTGAGGGCAGAAGCAGAGAAATAAATAGCTGAAAGTAAAAGTAAGTAAGAGTCCTACAGCAATATATTCCTTGAAAAATTGTTAGCAGGCTGAGTACCTTTGTCCTTTGCCCACAACTGTAACTTCCAGTTTAAGTAACATTGTTACAGCCATCCTTGAAAAATAACTGTGGCTTGGGTTACTCCAGCAGGGTGCAACACATGACATTAGTTCTTTAAAGGGACAGTAATGTCCCAGAAAAAATATTTAGCATTTTGTAGTGCTTAAAAAGTTGAATTGAATGCAAAAAACCCTATCTCTCAAACCGCTATGGCATGTGAGATATATATTATATTATATATAATATATATAATTCCCCCCTCCCTCCCCTTTCCCTGACGTCAGCACTGTGCTGACTGCAGGGGAATCCTGGCCGGGAACCAACTAGCGGCTCAGCAGCAGAGACGTAATTGCATTATTTAAAAAGAATGGCTTAATTGGAAAGGTCTACAAAGTGTGACTGGTTTGCAAGCACACTTTGTAGACCATTCCAATGAAGTAATTCGTTTTAAATAACGTGATTATAGCTGACAGCAGGAAACACCAAACTTTGAATGCATATATCTCTCAAACCACAGATGCTGCACTTCCAAAAACAGCAGAGGAACTCATCATAGCTAGGGCTGTGGATGCTGGTAACCTGTGTTGTTGCATTAGTGTATGTGGCCGAGTGGAACTGGTGATGATGCTGAAGATTACTGATAAGATGACTGTGGGTTTTTGTATCTTTGCTTGTCCAGGGTGAGACTTTCTGATTGTTTTCTCAAACAGTTTATTGACCAGCACACTGCTCCATTTCAGTGATGGAAGATTGTGCCTTTGCCTTTCACCTAACCTTCTGGGAATGTTATGCTGGAGTAATATGTTTTAGATCTACATCACCATTATCATCAGTAATCAGATTATCCTCAGCATCGCCAACACTTCTTCTCCACTACTTTTATATTCTTCTAGGCATTTAGAGATCTCAAACAATTTCTTTTTACTTTTCCCCTTTGAAGGATTTTTACAATGTTTGCTACTACTTTCAGGACAGGTGTTTTTGTGCTTGTTTGTCTCACTGTCAGATGCAGCTGTTGGATTATGTGCTACACCTGCTTGTACTATGCCATCAACGCTGGTATGCATCTCATTGTTGTCTTCAGTGTTTTTAGATTGTTTAATAACAGTACTGGTGTTGGTGGTGTTGGATATTTTGGTGGGACTTTGACTAACTGTATCCTCCTCGGGAGGAGAGGAATCACCCTAATTTATTGCACACGCTTCAGCAACCATGGCTGCAGTCAATTCTTGGACTACCACTTTACTCACAGTGGTCCTGCAGTGGTCCCTGCACTGTCCTAATACTTTCACCCTACCCCTTGTATATTTCCTGGACTTTACTCAATTACTGTGAGTGTTTTTACTGTGAAGTACACAACAGAACAGACTGAGTGTGATGTCTTGCCTTGGGTCTCTACAAAATACTCTATCTCGTCTATTAGCAGCCTCAATCAAGGCTCATGTCAGGGCCTCTGTCTGTGTCACTCATTAATATTTTATTTATTTATTTAATTGAAATAACTGCCCCCCATCCCTATCACTGTAAAAAAAACTCCCTATTTAACTGTTACTTTCCCCAGGCTCTTCTGGGACAGAGATAACAGCGAAATCAGGAAGAAACTTGGATCATGGCTGCCTGTGTCTTCCCAGTCAGACAGAATTTGTGGGGGTATTTGGGGTAATTCTCCTTTGCTCCCTTCTCACACCCCAAACTTTCCTGACAGAGGATAACAGCCAGATCATGAAGGGACTTGGATCATAGTTGCCTGTTATGTCTACTTGGTCACATCAAATTTTGGAGTATTTGGGGTAAAACACCTTTGTTTTCTTCTCACACCCCTTGACTCCTCTAACACAGAGATAGCAGCCAGATCAGGAAGACGCCTGGATCAGGGCTGCCTGTCTACTCCGTCCCACAAAATATTGGGGTATTTGGAATAATTCTCCTTTGCTCCCTTCTCACACATCCCCAGACTTCACTAGGACACAGATAACAGTCAGATGAGGATGAAAATTAGATCATGGCTGTCTGTGTATACTCAGTCAGTCTCATAGGATGTTGTGGTATTTGGGGTAATTCTCCTTTGCTCCTTTCTCATACCCCCAGACTCCCATAGGACAGAGATAATAACCAGAGCTGCCGGTGTCTACTCTGTAACAAAGAATGTTGGGGTATTTGGGGTAATTCTCCTTTGCTCCCTTCTCACACCTCCAAGACTCCCCTGACACAAAGATAACAGCCAGATCAGGAAGGAACTTGGATCACAGCTTCCTGTGTATACTTGGTCACACAAAATGTTGTGGTATTTGGTATAAACCTCCTTTTGTTCCCTTCTCACACCCCTCAGACTCCCCTAGTATAGAGTTAACAGCCAGATCAGGAAGACATTTGAACCAAGGCTGTCTGTGTCTTCATAGTCAGATACACCAAATTTTGGAGTATTTAGGGTCAACCTCCTTTCTCCCTTCCTGACCCCCAGACTGCCCTAATACAGAGAACAAATTTCTTATCTACAAGACTCCCTAAACTAAGTTTCAGCTCCACTTTATTAGCCTGTCTTCTCTAGCTCAAAAATCTGCTGCTTTTCTCTTCCTCTCACAAACACAGAATGGCATGCTGTGGGAACCGGACACCCCTTTTATACTATGCCTAGTGTTGGGGAGAAATTCAGTCTTCCCACTGATTTCATTTCCATGAGCTAGGTGAAAAAAAGCGAAACAATTGCACTTTTTGCAAAAGATTTCACACTAAGAGAAAAGTGCCATTTTCTCAATGCCTAGTCAGACACGACATCATGAATGACAATCAATTATGCAGTGTTTGCATTACATATGATATCATCAATTACATCTACACAATAAGATTGACATTACAACCTTTTGGCTATATTTTCATTGATGATGCCATTTTAGATGTCATCAGTGTGTTATTAATTATGTCATTTATGATTCATGTCTGTCATCACCAAAGCATATAGGAGCATGAGTTATGAGTTAAATTAGAAGAACATAAGCTGTATTTCCTTGCTTTTTTGTGCATTTGACTGAGAACTCAACAGTTGCTTTAACAAGTTTTTCTGACATTGAATATCAAAACTTTTTATTAATTGTTCAAGTTTGCTCAGTTGGAGTGTTCCAGAATTTTCCCACATTTCTTAAAGTGATACAGTTTGGAATCAAGTCATCTGAACCACAGGGATCACATAAAAAGTTATGTTGCTTTAAATTGAGCTATTAACCCATTTAAGGCTAGAGAGATCTCACAATGGAATAGTGTATTGTGGGGGTCAGTGACTACCAATGAGCTGTGAAACAAGGCTGGGATGGCAGCAGTGTATGTTGGGGTCTGTGACAGCATATCTAAGTGTAGCAAATGTAATTAGTGAGTGTGACAATATTTACGCTTTGATTGCCAGAGGGGTAGGCAATGTATTGCTTTACAATATATTGCTCACCCCTCTGGCACCACAAAGGGTTAAACAACTTAGGCCAATTCCATCAATAATCAGTAGGTGGCGGCCTACCGTAACCCATATAACTACCTATAGTGACATGCTCTACTGTTTTGTTTTTTTCACCTTAGACACTAATCTCCAATTATTCTTATACAAATTACTAACATTAAATAACATGTACTTATGAGAGCCCTTTTTCCTGGTGAGAATCCTTAAGCTGTGTTGGGGTACAAGACTGACAAAAGTTTTTAATAGCACTAAGTAGGAGAAATATATTTTTTAAAGCAATTTGATACTCAGAAACTACACAACCAATTGTTATTAAACATGGAGAGTTTGAAGGAATTGCCAGTCTGAACTGCAATCCAAAATGTAAATAAAATATATCTTTTCTTCAAATTTCAAAATCTATAGAAGCCCCATCAGGCTTAGATAATACTCACATTTGTTATGTCAGATGCCTTATCAGGTAATATGATGAACATGCTCATCTCCTGTGACTGTCCATAGGGTAGCTCCAGGATGGACACCTTTTCATGATGTATGCGGCGAGTATTAAATGATCCGTCTGTTGACATCATCTCTACGTTTACCTTCTCATTCTGAGTTAATATAGGGACAGTAAAAATAAATATATATATTGAATTTTATAGAGCGTAGTAGGACATATTATATTACCCATTGGAATAGATACTTTTTCCAATTTTATATTGCTCCATTTTTTCATTGTTTTTAACACTTTGAGGTCCAGCAGGGTGTCCAATGCATTGCTTTGCAATGTTTTGGGTACCCTTCTGGCTCTCAAAGGGTTAAAGTTAAAAAGAGTTGATAGTGTAGGCAATATGTATAATGATAAAACTGAGCAATTTTGCTGCAAACCAACACACAATAAGGAACAAATAAGGATTCTAATGTATTTAAATGCTAGAGAGTTCTCCAGCACATTGCACTGGAGAGCCTTGAGCACCAATGAAATTCAGTATCTCACCTGTGTTCTCTTTCTGTTGGGCACAATAAAAATGCTATACATTGAGTACTATGTACAAAGACGTTACAATTCTGGAGCAAACCAGCTGCACTGTAGCGGGTAATGAAAAATTCCTGTTGGTTTAAATGGATTTTTAACCCCTTGAATGCTGTGGAACTCTCCACAACACTGCTTCTCAATTCTTTGATCTCCACCATATTGCTTCTCAATTCTTAGCATTCATGTTGTTAAAAGTCCCCATATAAATCAATGAAAAATGTGGAAGTTTGTACTCTATGATGCAATTGATTTGCTTCAGAATTGCACCACTTTGCCTTTATATAGAAAAGGCCTATGATACAATATGTATAAATGTGAATACCCATTGATTTAAGTGGGGGTTTAAACCCTTGAAAGCAAGGCAGGTCTACAACATACTGCAAAGAAGTGTGTTGGAGACCTCGCTATCATTTAAGGGAGTAAAGGCTCCCCCATGGCTCCACTTAACAAACTTCAATGCCAACCATCCAAAAAAGAACAAAAAAGAGTGTACTCACCACAGCTGTGGGCAAGTGTTACTTTACTAAACTCACAACACAATCCATTCACAGTGTGACAATGGTGGGATATGTGGTATGCCCTAATCAAGTCTTGATTTCAGCTTTTGCAAGTGTTTTTTTTTTCCAAAACAGCTTTATTAAGACCAAAAATTGAAACAAAACAGAGAATCAGCAACACAAGTAGGATATCACAGGATCCACTGTATGATACATGAAATGGTATAATAACAGGGTATCAAACAGAAATCAGTAGTACATCCAGAAAATTTTGATAGAACATACTTGAAATGAAAATAAACTTGCGGGTAAGTCTCCAGACAAGACTAATGGAAGTGAAACGGGGAGGGGAGAAAAAGGGCAAAAATGGAGGTAGAAGAGCTTGAACAAGTAAGAAGAGAGGAGGGATAAAAAGACACAAATGAGGGGATAAAGAAGAAATAATAGGAAGGAGAGAAGAAACGAATATGAAAGAAAAGAAAAAAGAAGAAAGAGTGCCTAACGGAGGGCCAAGCCCCCCCCCCCCAGGGTGAGAAGCCACCAAGTCTAGCACATCACCATAAAAAAAAAAAGAAAAGAGAAACAGCCAAACAGGCTGCACCTGGAGGGAAAAAAGGAAGAACTGGGAACCCAAATCAGATAGCATTCTGACCTGCGTGGAATGGAAGCCATGGAAGCCAAATGATATTATTTCTAGCTAAAGTCCCAGTGGACATGGCATTGAGTTTCTCCACAGAGGCCCTAGCTTCAATCTTTCCATACCATCCATGCAAAGAGGGGGGCATACATAGTTTCCAATACAAAGGTATGAGGAGTTTTGTAGCATTCAACAAATGAATGAGCAGCACACGCTGGAGCTTGTCTAAAATGATTGAAGGAGGAATGACATAAAAGAGTAGAAAAAGCGGGTCCAGTGGGAAGGGTTTATGAAAGATGGCTTGTAATACAGAGATCACTTGAAGCCAAAATGGTCTGATCAGCCAGCACTCCCACCATAAATGGAACAAGGAACCCTCATCTACCGCACATCTCCAACAAACAGCAGACGCAGAGGGATAAATCCCAGCCAGTCTCTTCGGGTTGTAGTACCACCTCTTCAACAATTTATACACAGCTTCCTGTGTGGCCATGTCAACCGCAACATGAGCAAGAAATCTAAATAATGAGAGCCATCGAAGTAGGGACCAATCAATCGACATTCCCAATGTGCCACAATCACAGGTTTGATAGAAGAAATTGGTTTGAGCAGTAGAGTTTAGATTTTAGATAAGGTTTTAGTAGAGTAGGATCCAGAGAGAGAGGAGCAGACTCAAAAACAGTGAGTTGTCGTAGTGCAAAACCCGAATGGATATGCCTTGAAAGGAAATGAGATAGCTGAAAATACTGCCATCTATGAGAAGCTGGCAAACTGAAATGAAATCTGAAGCGTATCAAATGAGCAGACACAGGCAAGTTATCACAGTTCCTGTGATTCTTGTCACTCTCAGTTGTGGCTGTCACTGATTTGCTGACTGGGTTTGACCTGCCTCCTGATGACCTTTTTATACCTGGCTATCACATCTGTCAGATGCCCTTTCGTGGTGTTCCTGAGCCAGTAGTGCTGTTGCTGTGTTCCTGTATTCTGAGTTCCTGTGTACCGATTCGGCTTGTCCTGACCATTCTCCAGTGTTCCTGCTTGTGTATGACCCGGCTCGTCTGCGTACCACCCTTGGATCCTGATCCGGCTAGACTGACGTTCCTGCTTGTGTATGACCCGGCTTATATGACTGCCTCCTACGTGCTCCGACCCGGCCCGGCTGACTTCCTGCTCCGAAGACCGACTTCCAGCTTGTTCCAGTGACCTGCGTTCCAGTTGTCGCCACCGCGACATTATCAGTCTCTGGTGCCCGCTTCAGTGTGCCTGCCTTGCCTGGTGTTTCCCTCGATTAAGTGCTGTGCCTCGCTATCTGTGCAGAGCTGTGTGTGAATCTGTGTGCCTTCCTCTCAGTGCAGAGCCTTGCAGCAGCGCTGAAGCCTCGAGTAAACGTGCCTTTTAACTCTTGTAGTGCTGCCTCGATTTCACTCTCGCTATCTCCAGTACGAGCCTCGATACCCGTCATACTACTGCTGAGTTGGCCGCTCACCGTCGGCAACTCTAGTCCACTATTGCAGAGTAGTCACATTGTTTGGGTCGTTTGGGCGCCTAAGGCTCTCCGGTGTCGGTTACCGGCGATATACGTAACACAGAGTGTTGGCAGTAAGGCTTCAGTGTTGGCTTATCCGGTACTACGCCCGAGGGGGCTAGTGGCTCTTGCATTCATATTCCAGCAGTCGATTAAGTTTGAGGAGGCTGTTAGCTCTTGCCTTGCCGGCCGGTTCCCGTTACACCCGTGAGGGCTATTTGCACTTGCACAAACCAAAGCAGTTCCTGTAACTACGCCCGTGGGGGCTAAGTTGATCCCTATTCTGCTTAATATCCAAACACCTTGGCAAGGCAGCTCAATCTTCAGTACTTGATGAACATTGTCTATCCAGCACAGCCTGTTAACATCCAGGGCGTGTCAAACCTCCACAACTGAGACGGACTGTTATCTAGACATTAACCCCTTCGGGGTTCATATCATCCTAGTGCATACTGTCTTGCCTTTATGTCTATTGTACCATTACTATTGCAATATCTCAGTTTACTTGATCTGCATATTACCTACCGCCTCTAGAGGGCGAACTTGTGCATTATTCACTCTTAATAAAGTGTGTTTTATTTTCACTTACTGGTCTGAGAGTCCTAAAAACCGTTACACAAGTGAAATAAACTCCTGCAGAGTATCACCCCGAACCTCTTTCCAAGACCTAAAAGGGGCACCAACTGCACCAGATGGGAAATCAGGATGACCATTTATAGATAAAAGAGGAGAGGGGAATGGGGCTAACGAGAGAGAGGAATTGACCAGATCCCAAACCTGACAAAACCAAGGCATAATAGGATGAGATCCCAGGGAGGGGTAATTTGTACCAGACCTCAGCCATAGGACATTGTATGGAGACAAGAGATGAAAGTGCACATGAATGACTTTGACCCATTCCTTTTGTGGGTCATAGAAGCAGGCCAGTAAATTAGAGACAGTTGCAGCATAATAGTACTTGGTAATGTCAGGAATGGCCAGACCAACGCAAGCCCTAGGCAAGACTAGCAAAGAGGAAGCTAAACGTGGTTTCTTACAAGCCCAAATAAAGGAAAAAATTAACAAGCAAAGTTTGTGAAGCCAGGAATGATAGAAAGGTAGGGGAATAGTATTAAAAAGATATAATATTTTAGGTAACAGAATCATTTTAACTAAATTTGCCTACCCCATCCATGAAATGCATAGGAAATTCCAAGGCTTGAGGTCAGATTGCAGGGAATCCCATATTGAAGTGAGATTGACATCGACCAAACAATGCAGGGGTAAGGAGGGACAAATATCAAGGTAGGAAATAGAGGAATCAGCCCAGCGAAAGGGAAATGAGGCTTGTAAGGCGGTAAGGTCAGCAGGGGGAACATTGATATTAAGAACCTCTGATTTCTGAAAATTAACAGAGAAATGAGAAATCACACTATATGATTTCTGTATATCCAGGAGAGAGGGCAAGAATGTGGAAGGGGAAGTCAAAGTCAAGAGGACATCATCAGTAAAACAGGCGATTTTAGATTCCCCATCTGAAATAGGCAATCTAATAACAGCAGAATCAGATCTGATCATATTCAAAAGAGGCTCCATGGACAGTATGTACAAGATATGTGACAGGAGGCAACCCTGTCAGGTACCATTAGATATTTCAAAACGATCAGAAAGATAACCATTAATGGTAAGGGGAGCGCTAGGGTGAGAATATAAACACATAATGCTATGGAGTCCACTGGCTCTCAAACCAAGATAACGGAGAAGGTCCTCTAGGTAAGTCCAGTCAACCCTGTCGAAGGCCTTCTCCGCATCAATAGAAACCAGGATTGAAGGAATCTTGCGAAGCAAAGCATTGTGAATTAAAGTAATAGTCTTGATGGTGTTGTCCTTAGTTTCGAGGAGTGGTACAAAGCCTGTTTGATTGCTATGAATATAACCAGATAAGCAAGGTTTCAATCTATTAGCAAGCATTTTAGCATGTAATTTAACATCACAATTGAGGGCGATAACTAGCACATTCCTCCGGATATTTACCTGGTTTCGGTATTAGGGTGATTTGGGCAGAGAGAGACTGCTGTGGAAAAGAGTCACCGGCACTAACTGCATTCAATGGTTGTAATAAGAACAGGGTTAGAAATGTATGGAATTTCTTATAATATGCTACCGGAAACCCATCTGGACCTGGGCATTTACCTGAAGGAGTAGTTTTTCAAAGCAGTAAGGAGTTCGTCATAAGAGAACGGGAGTTCCAAGGAATCCACTGGAAGACGTGTAGTGCGGGACTTAAGGAGGAAGTCCCTAATGGAAGAACTAGAGGGTGGCGGTCTGTTATGGACATCTTTATTCAGATTATAAAGCGCCTTATAGAAAGCATGAAAAGCTCCAACAATTCCAGGAAAAGTGATGTGAAACTGGCCTTGGGAGTCACATATCCGCGCAATGTAACAACTACCCCGTTTAATACGTGTTATACGTGCCTGTAACATGCCACACTTATTACCATGCAGATATCATGTGAACTGATGCCAATGGTAGGAGCGCAAATGTAAGGAGGAATAAAGCTGAGCAAGCTCTTTTCTGGTCGACAGAAGTGCAGCCAGTGTAGTAGCATCTAATGTAAGTTTATGTTCTGCATCCAGACGACAGATATCACTAAGGAGGGATTGAATATGTTGCATCTGACGCTTCTTTCTGCGTACACCTAGCTTAATAAATTCACCTCTCAACACCGCTTTGAGAACTTCCCATACCACTGGCGCTGCAGCAGAGTCTCTATTAAAATCAAAGTATTCAGTCAGGTTACGGACATCTGCGTATAAACATCTGAATCATCCAAAAGAAGTTCATTCAAAACCCAAGCACGATCAGAGCCCCTAGCCAAATCAATCGCCAAGTCCACCCAGGTGGGCCCATGGTCAGACCAAGAGATAGGCTCGATCAAGCCAAATGTAGCAAATGTGCAGAATATTGCTCCAGAAAGAGATAGTCAGGCCTAGTGTAGCTATTATGTCCGTGAGAAAAGAAAGTGTAGTTTTTCGTTGAAGGAAAAAGAAGTCTCCAAGCATTCAACAAATGATAATCATGAAGCAAGTTAGTCCAGTGAAGCAGAACCTGCAGAGTCACAGAGGAAGTGCCAGTGGAACAATCTAAGGATGCACCGAATGACCCAGCCTCCGCCATGGTGCGCATAGATACAGGGACACCATTATGTTGTACTATGAGACTGAAGGGAAATCCCCACTTATATTTGATCTGAATAAGCCTGAGGTACTCCATCATTGGCTTGAAGGCCTTACGCTGTTGTAAAGTATAAAGGGAAAGCTCTTAAAAGAATTGTAGGGTAACTCCAACAAATCTCACCTCCTACAGTTCCCTACCGCGTCATAGAACAGCTTCCTTGTCAGTGAACCTAAGAAAACAGCAGACAACATCTCTAGAGGGATCAGTAGGGGAGCCCCTAGGGTGCAGAGCCCTGTGAGCACGTTCCAGTAGTATGGTAGGGTCAGACGGTAAAACTAAGACCTCAGTTAAGAGAGTGTTCAGATTAACAGGGAGGTCCTTATTCAGGATTACCCCTGATTCGGAGGTTACACCTACGACCATGATTGTCTAAATCATCCAGTTTAGTGGTCTGCAATGTTATCGTGTCATCTTGTTGTGCAAGAACTTGTTCTAAGTCACGCTGATGTCGAAATAGATCCTCTCCATCCTGTTCCAAGTTGTTAACACGATGGCCCAGTTGTAGGAAATCCTGACGTAGCTGTGTAAGTTTATCTTTGAATGCAAACTTAACCTCCAGAACCCGGGCCCTCATATCTTTCCTAGACAGGAAGTCTGCCAGGTTTGCTTTAGTGACAGGAGCTTGCATGGTCTCTCCAACCGGGTCCAATAAGGTTGCAGAAGCAGGAGGGGATTCAGGACAGGTAATATCCAAAGCAGCTGCTTCAGCGGGAAGGGGAGCAAGGTGCGGGAGAGCTGGAAAGGACACTGCTAGATGTCTTCCCCGGAGACGCCAACTCAGTAGACCATGTATGACACACAGGCAGAAAATCAGTAATAGTACAGTTATTCTGGCAGGATCTAGCTCGTTCTTCACAGCGGACATTAGTAGCAGAGGTAGGAAGGCTTCCCAACAAGAAATGAACCAAATTTATTGTGGTTGATGCATAAGTAAAAGCTATAATGGCTATAGAAGTGCGGAGCGTGGGAATCAAGCGGCCATCTTCCTCTGTGGTCACTATACCTCCCAAGTGTCTGATTTTTTGCTCTTGTTTTGTTTGGATGAATAAAAAGAAGAAATTACTTATTCAAACTACATTTTAATTTCTATTCAATATAAACTTTAGAGAAAATATGGGCAAAATATGCTGTGCAGGTCAGATCTGGCCCATGAACAAACTTGATTCAGCCTACAGGTCTTTTTGCTTTAAAGTCAAAATTGTAGCATCCTGACATCAGCTGTTGCATCATGTTGCGCCAACTCTGCTGAGGTCAGAAGGGTGCATGATAGAAGCCAGTTTGTGATGTGGCAGACAGCACTTGCTTCAATTCCACGATACAATTATTATTGTTTTTTCTTTAGCACAGGCATGTCAAACTCAAATACAGTCAAGGGTCAAATACTCAACATTTCCCTCCAAGTTGGCCTGCAACATTGACAGCTGGGGTCCACATATCTGTGTTTTTGTACGTATACCAACAGACACACACACACACACACACACACACACACACACACACACACACACACACACACACACACACACACACACACACACAAAATACAGAATTTAAAGGGACAGTAACACTTAAAATGTACAAAATATATATATTGTAGGTTTTATCCTCCTGAAAACAAGGGTACTGCCACTGCTACCCATAAAACATGGATAAGCCCACTGCTGAGAAGTGTTTTATTTAAAAGTTATTGCAGCTCAAACTTGTTTAGGTGCAGTATCTCAATGGCATGCAGATATACAGCAGTGCTGTTGCTACACCAGTATGGACAGCTTTGGTCAATTGACCATAAACCTCCATAGGACGGTGCAACGACAGCGCCACTGTACAATTTCAAACCATTAAAATAATGCGCCTAAAAAAAGTTTGAGTTTCAATAACTTTTGAATAAAGCACCTTTCAGCAGTGGGAGTACTCTTTTTTTTACTCAGGAGGACAAACCTTACTACAACATTTTTACATATTATGTGTTAATGCTTAGTACATCAGTCCAGATATATGTGTGGTTCACTGGCTAAGTGGAGGTATCAGCAGTTTTCCTTCTGACAGATTTATATTACAATAAATTCTATAATCTAGCCCCCATTTAGAAAAATGCAAAATTAGCTGGTACTCAGTATTGTATTCTGAAGTTATCAGTACCATCTACCATTCAACATCTTTCAGCTATATTTAATACTGATTCTTTGTTAACCCCTTGGATGCTACAGTGGTCTCCAACACAATGTAAAACAATGCATTGCAGGCATTGCAAGAATCCTTTGGGTTAATTATTGCAACAAAGGAAAATAAAGAGTTTGATTGCTAGGGTTCTGAAAAGATTTCAATCCAAACTAAAGGGTCTATTGCAACAAAAATGTTCTGAACCACTGGAGCAGTTCAAAGAAACAATACTTACATTGATCAAAGTGAATGATGCCTTTTTAGTGTTATGTTTCGGAAAGCGTTTGCTCCAGTTTCCTTTAAAGTATAACGTATTCACAGCAATAAGTCTGGTTAGACTATCAACTGAGCCGCTCGGCAACAAGTTCTGAATCTTTCCTTTTGTAAAAAAGAAAATATACATTACTCAATAATTCAGTTATGTAAATACAAATGATTACAACACTTTGCTTGAGATTTAAACAGTGAAATAAAATAAGCTCAAAAATAATTCTAATATACTGTGGACTGTGGACAATATACAATCAACCATTTAAGTGCCAGAGAGTTTAAAACAGCAAAAATGTTGCTTTTCTGAGCTTTTCTCACTTCTTTGGCTCTCCAAGGCTTTTAACCCATTGAGTTCCAGAGGGGTATCCAACATATTTCAGAGAAATGTGTTAGATACCACTCTGTTACTGAAAGGGTTAACGATATGAATAAGGATGCAATGAAAAATGTTTGCTTCTTGAGGAAGATGTAGAAAGAACAGCAGTAGTGTTGGGACAGACCAAGTGTACCATGGAAGCTAGTCAGGTCTCCAGTGCATTGTGAAGCAATATATTGAAGGCCTCGCTAGCATGCAAGTGGCTAAAATACCCATTTAAATCAATAGGAATTTCGGGAAATTATTTTGTCTCCTAAAATGTAGTTGTTTTGTTATGGAATTTCCTCCAGTTCTTTGATTGAGTAATTTTTTTTTCCTCGCCCAATGTACTGCAATTTAGAGAGCTATATGCCTTCCAGTTCTTGAGTTCATTTTTTTCAAATATTTTTTATCAAGAAGAAACATTACGGCTAACATTGGATTAACATAGTAATATAGTAAATTAGGTTAAATTTAATTAGGTTAAAAATGCACATCATGGATAAAATCTCAACATGTTACAAGGCACTGATGTTGTACAAATGAACGCTCTTATAAATGATTTACTTTACTGATGTCCTCTATCATCATCAGAACTAGCACTATATTCAGCACTTGACCCTTACGTACTCTGTATGTCTCCCATTACCACTTTAGATTGTAAGCTTTCGGGCAGGGACCTCACACCCAATGTTTCACTCTACAAAGCACCTGTAACCCTGTATTGTTTACAATCTTAAATTGTAAAGCGCTGCGTGGCGATATATAAATAAACATATTTATTCATTCATTCAGGTTTAACCCCTTAAGGACTGGGAAAATCTGAGTTGGATTTCACTTAAGGACCGGAGCAATTTTGACTTTTTTGACTATGTCTTTGTTCAACCATATTTTCTCTTTAATTCCTTTCATACAGCCACACATATTATATACTGTTTTTAAGCACAAGCAGGACTTTCTTTTGATACCACAATTATATGAATAACTTATCGTTTAATTTGTTTAAAATAGAAAAATTAGGAAAAAAAATTAAAAAAAAAACCAACAACATTTTGCTTACATTTTCCTGTCAGGATTTGTATACTATTAGTTAATTACAAAAAAATACCCCTAAATATATTCATTTGCTTCTCCTGAATATACGAGTACCCCATATGCCTAGTATTTTAATCCCTTTCTCACATTTACAAATTAAATATTACAAGATGGATGCCATTATTTCCAACCTGTAATTTTTCAATAATTGAGATGTGAGCATCATAGCTTAGTTGGCGGTGCCAGAACCAAAAATGTCCCACAAAGGTAGATGTTTCTGAAAACTAGACAACATAAGGTAAATAATCAGGATAAGTTTTGAGTTTTTTATGCAGCTATTTTTCCAGAAATATGTTCCAAATTTGTGGTAATATTTAGGTTTTTTGCAGTTTTCACACTTACATTTCAATATTACTGTTGATATCAAGCACAGTATAGGTGAATATTTTTAAAAATGCATTGTTTAGTGTTCAGCTCCTTCTTCTGAGTATGGCAATACCCCATATGCATAGGTTTCTCAAAGTTTGTGGGAGCTACTGGGCTCAAATTGGAACATGCACTTTTCCAGTTTCACACTTCGAATTTTCACAGCTTGCGTCACTGGTGCCATGTCTCATTTGGGGCTGTGTATCAGTGCTCCACTTTAATATTTCCCCCCAAAAGTGTATATTTGTGGAAAGTAGACACCCCAGGCTTTCATTTTATGTATGTTTTAAAAATGTTTACGCAGTCATTTTACCACGAATCCTTCGTAAAACTTGATGTAAGTAAAAAATTCTGCATTTTTCACACTTAGGTTTCAATGTTGATGTGAATTTCAAGCACAGGATAGGTGAATATTTTTAAATTGCACTGTTTAGTGTTCAGCTCCTTCTTCTGAGTACAGCAATACCCCATATGCATAGGTTTCTCAAGGACTGGGGGAGCTACGGGGCCCAAATTGGAACATGCTCCTTTCCTGTTTCACACTTCGAATTTTCACAGCTTGCTTCACTGGTGCCATGTCTCATTTGGGGCTGAGTATCAGTGCTCCACTTTAAAAATTCCCTCCAAAAGTGTATATTTTTGGAAAGTAGACACCCCAGGCCTTCATTTTATGTATGTTTTCAAATTTTTTACGCAGCCATTTTACCACAAATCCTTCGGAAACTTGATATAAGGAAAAAAAATTCAGCGTTTTTCACACTTAGGTTTCAATGTTGATGTGAATTTCATGCACAGGATAGGTGAAGATTTTTAAAAATGCACTGTTTAGTGTTCAGCTCCTTCTTCTGAGTATGTCAATACCCCATATGCATATGCTGAAGGTTTGGGGGAGCTACCGGACCCAAATTGGAACATGCATGTTTCCTGTTTCACACTTTGAATTTTCACAGCTTACGTCACTGATGCCATGTCTCATTTGGGGCTGTGTACCAGTGCTCCACTTTAAAATTTCCCCTCAAAAGTGTATATTTTTGGAAAGTAGACACCCCAGGCTTTCATTTTATGTATGTTTTCAAATTTTTTACGCAGCCATTTTACCACGAATCCCTCGTAAACATGATGCATTGTTTAGTGTTCAGCTCCTTCTTCTGAGTACGGCAATACCCCATATGCATAGGTTTCTCAAGGTTTGGGGGACCTACAGGCCAACTTTTGAACAAACATTGAAATTTCACAGTTTGCTTAACTGGTGCCATGTCTCATTTGGGGCTGTGTAACAGTGCTCCATTTTAAGATTTCCCCCCAGAAGTGTATAGTTTTGAAAAGTAGATAACCCAGGCTTTCATTTTAGGCATGTTTTAAATTTTTTTCTCTTAGCCATTTTACCACCAATCCCTCATAAAATGTTATTTAAATTACAAAATCAGCGTTTTTCACAGTTAGATTTCAATTTTGATGTGGATTTCAAGCGCCGGATAGGTGAACATTTAACAAAATGCATTGATTAATGTTCAGTTGCTTTTTCTGAGTACAGCAATACCCCATATGCATAGGTTTGTCAGGGTTTGGGGAACCTACTGGGCCCAGTTGGGAACATGCACGTTCCATTTTCAGACGTGGCATTTTTACAGCTCACTTAACTGGTGTCTTTGTCTTATTTGGGGTGTTTAGCAATGTTGCAATTAATACTTTACCCCCAAAATATATTTTTTTCGAAAGGAATACAACCCTGGGTTTTAGTCTAGGTGCATTCTGGCAATTTTTTCTCAGTCATTTTACCACCAATCCCTCCCAAAACCTGCAGTAAGAAACAAAACCATGTATTTTCACACCTATATTTCGTTGTGGCTGTGAATGTCAAGTACAGGATATTTGGAGATTCGTAAAAATGCATCGTCCACAATTCAGCTACATGTTCTGAGTATGGCAATGCCCCATATGCATAGGTTTGTCAGGGTTTGTGGGATTTACTGGGTACGTTTCCATTTTCAGCCATGGAAAAAACAGGGTTGTTCCCATTATATTTTCATAGTGTTAGATCTAAGGAGGGTTGTGTTTTTGGGGGAAAAAACCCCAGGATATTTCAGGGGGAAAGCGTGGCCAAATAATTAAATTACAGAATTAGTGCATTGGACGTACCCGATACTGCTTGAAGCAGTCGCCAATGCAGAGTCCAGATTTTATAAGGCAATCAGGACAGTAGATGGTTTCTGTCTGTTTGCCATTGGCGTAGCACACCTTTCAGCATTACTGCTGTTGCCCCTTCAAACAAAAAACGGGAAATGACATGCATTTGGAACGGCAAAAAAGTGATTTTTTGAGTGGTGTTTGCCAATATAAAAATTATATACGAATTATAAACGGCAGTCTGCATCAGGAAAATGGCAACCTTCTTATACCAGGTCATAGATTTTCTCATGGTGAGGTAAGGCTGCATGAGTTGATCACAAAGATCAACACCCCCCCAATGTGTTTATTGTAGTCTGATGCAGACTGGTTTCCTGAGGACTGTGCCACAGACACAGACTGGCACAGTTCCCTAGTCATGCATAGATGTCAGCATGTACACGTCCTTTGTGTCTCTAAACTGGACTGCCAGCAGCTCGTCTTTGCAAAAAGCTAAGGATGTTCACTTTCATAGCTTGCAGTTTATCATTTGCTTGGGCATCTCTTTACAATTTCTCCGAACAGTGCCACAGGCCACAGTGTCAAAATAAAAAAGAGATTTAAATAAAAGGGGGCTTGTGTAATAGTTATCTACATATAACTAGTATCCTAGAAACATAGAAACATAGAATTTGATGGCAGATAAGAACCATTCGGCCCATCTAGTCTGCCCAATTTCCTACTGTAAAAAAAAAAAAAAAAACACAACCTCAAACCTTTTTTGGTCCTTGGTCTTTTCTTATGTTAAGGACCGCCTTATGCCTATCCCATGCATGCTTAAATTCTGTCACTGTATTGACATCTACCACTTCTGCTGGTAGGCTATTCCACTTGTCTACTACCCTCTCAGTGAAGTAAAACTTTCTTACATTACATCTAAACCTGTGTCCCTCTAGTTTTAGACTATGGCCTCTTGTCCTAATGTTTTTACTCTTTTGAAATATACTTCCATCCTGTACTTTGTTGAATCCCTTCATGTATTTGAATGTTTTTATCATATCCCCTCTCTCTCTTCTCTCCTCCAAGCTATACATATTCATATCATTTAGTCTGTCCTGATATTTCTTTTCCTGTAGACCAGTCACCATTTTAGTAGCCCTTCTTTGAATTTTCTCTAGAGTATCAATATCCTTCTGGAGATGGGGTCTCCAGTACTGTACACAATATTCTAGGTGAGGTCTAACTAGAGATCTGTAGAGTGGCATGACTACTTCCCTTTTTCTGCTACTAATGCCCCTAGCTATACAACCCAGTGCCCTGCTTGCATTCCCCACTGCTTTATTACATTGCCTGCTTACCTTTAAGTCATTAGAAATAATTACTCCCAAATCCCTTTCCTCTGTTGTCTCTGACAGCACAGTACCCTTAATAGTATATTTTTCCTTTGGATTTTTATGTCCCAAGTGCATTATTTTACATTTATCAACGTTAAAGTGCATCTGCCACACTCTTGACCATTCTTCTAATTTACTTAAATCATTCGCCATTTGGCTTTTTCCCCCTGGAATGTCTACCCTATTGCAGATCTTTGTATCATCATCTGCAAATAGGGGGAAATGAGATCCCAAACAATTTTGTTGTTGGTTCCCAGATATTCAGGGCAACCAGGAGGATCAAGTTGGCTGTCCTTGCCCTCGTAAATGAGAAAAGCATAGGTGTATCCTGTGGCGCTTCCGCACAACTTATACAATTTTATGCCAAACTTGGAGTGCTTGGAGGGGATATATTGCTTAAAACCCAACCTTCCCTTATATTTCATTAAGGACTCATCAACAGATATTTGTTTTTGGGCGTATAGTTTTCTGAAAATTTTTTTTGCAAATTAGTTACAAGGGGGCGAATTTTATACAGCCTGTCATACTGGGGGTGATCTTTGGGGAGGCGCAGGGTGTTATCGTTGAAATGCATGAGGAGCAAAAGCACTTCATAGCATCTCCTGCTCATTGTTTGGCTGAAAATGGGGGTAACACATACAGGATTTTTGGTCCAGTATGACATGATGCTTGGCTTTTTAACTATCCCCATAGCCATAGTTATGGTCCAGAATTTCCTGAATTCAGCAACATCTGTGGGGTACCATGATTGCTGTTTTGAAACATAGCATGTGGGATTGGCTGCAATATACTGGGCTGCATAAATATTTGTTAGCGCTACAATCTCTCCCAAAATATCTTCCCCTAAATATAAATTAAAAAACTGCTCATGGTTTAAACCGGCCACATCTACATTTATTCCTGGGCTGCCTGTGAAATTGAGTATTTCTGGACTTAATCCCACTGGTGGTACCCATTCCCTAGAACCTGGATGAGGGGCAGTCCTTGTGGCAGGTCTTTGAGCATGTCTTGGGGCAGCTCTTGTGGTATGTCTTGGGCCTGTTTCTGGGGCATGTCTTTGGGATGCTTCTGGGGCAGCTCTTGGGGCAGAGCTTGGAGTATGTCTTGGGGCTGCTTCTGGGGCATGTCTTGGGGCAGCTCTTGGGGTACGTCTTGGGCCTGCTTGTGGGGCATGTCTTGGGCATGTCTTGGGGCTGCTTCTGGGGCAGCGCTTGGGGTAGTACGCTTCTTCTTAATAGATGACCCAGCATGATCGCTAGAGCTATCACTGTCGCTCTCTGTGAACTGGGAGATGTCAAAATCAGGGGCAGTATCCGTGGCTTCTGAATCAGAAGCCAAAAAGGCATACGCCTCTTCCACATAATACACGCGCTGCATCTTTTACTGCCTCTTCTGCAGAATACATGTGCTGCATCTTTTACCTTAACCTACCCTAATTTTTTCTAAATAACTTCTAACTAACTTAACCTACCTACCCTAATTTTTCTAAATAGCTACCTACCCACCCAAGCTTTATAAGTAACCAAATTAACCCCTTAGTGACCAGCCGTGCGTGCACGCAGCCAGCATTTAACGCCCGCCAAACTTTTTTCCCCCATTACATTCAAGTACTTCCTGGACATACATGTACGTCCTCTGTCACTAAGTGACAGTTTCCGCGGGAGGTACATGTACGTCCATTGTCGGGATGGGGTTAAATTGTTAAAAGTATACCTAACCCCAACCAGTCCCTATTCCTACGTAAATACTCTATATATATATATATATTTATTTATTTATTTATTTTTTACCCTAAACCTTACCCTACCTCACGTCAACCCTAATCTTACCTAACTTAACCCAAACAGTCACTATTCCTACAATAAAACTATATATATATATATATATATATATATATATATATATATAATTTTTTTTTATTTTATTTTTTTTACAAAACCCTAATCTTTAAACGTAAATTCAATACTAAATCTTACCCTAACCCACATACCAGCTAAACCTACCTAGCCCTATCTAAACTACCTAAAAAGTCTAAATATTTAAATAAATTCTATTTTTATTTAAAAAAAAAAATAATAATAATTCCCTAAACCTAAATCTGACCTAAATTTAACACTAAACTTACCTTAACATTCATGGATTTAATCCATTTATTGACTATCACGTATTACATGGACATATACATTTTTTATACAGCTGGTTTTATCTATAGATGTATTTTTTGGAACATTGACTTTGTTCACTAAATTTTGATTAAATATTCACATACTTGCATTTAGTTTGGTATATCCAGTGTTGAGAAAGGGGTCGTAGACACACGAGGGAGGTGTGTGCATGACTGTCTGTCCCTATGTGACTGGCCAAACAGTGGGATTGTGTTTGATTTTTTTTTAATGGCGACTAAATGCTGAGTGTATGTTAGAGTGGAGTTTATTTTAGAAGCACACATGCTTAAGAAGGCAAGTGGATGAGACCTGGAGTGAAATCTCTGATGTGGCGAAAGGGAGGGGGATGAAAGGGGAAGAGAAAGGCACATGAACAGATGGGGGAGATTATGTGATGAAGAGGAGGGGAAAGGGGGTCCCCCCTTCGCAGTGAATGTGATTAGGAGGGAAGGCATCAAGAGGGAGGTGGATGGGAGAGCTGCAAAGGGGGAGCAGAAATACATATGAAATGGGAAGAGAGAGGTGCTTAAGGAGATAGGGGAGTCAAGGTGGTGAAGGGGACAGGTTGCCCCCACTCCTTCATTGCATCACCGTCCACGGCGAGGGAGTGGTGCTTAAGAGAGTAGAAGACAATGAAGGAGGGGTCAGTCAATTAGGGGATGTGATGAAGTGAAGGTGATGGTATGCCAATGAGGCAAACTGTAAAGTGAGAAGAGGACAAAATGGGGAAGTGAATGGTGGGAGGATGGTGAAGTGGAGAAGCAGAGGGTGTGAGTAAAGCAAAAGGGAGAGATGGAGAAAGGGGAGTGGGAAGGTGGGTTCACTGGGCCATGGCAGGTCCCTGTAATGATTTTGACAGGAATGGCAGGGGACTTTGCCCTCAGGCCACTTCTGTCAAAATTGCCTCCCTCTGGAAACTCGCTGCAGTGATTTTGACAGGAGTGGCCAGGGGCAAGTCAATACCCTGGCAAATTCTGTCAAAATAACTGGCCCCGCTGCCACGCGGCATGTTGGACAGCAAAGCAGAAACACTGGATTTTTTTATATTTTTATATATATATATATATATATATATATATATATATATATATATATATAATGTGTGTGTTTGAAATCGACTTCAGACTTGCAAATAATAAAATAATATTGACTAACTGCATTTTGGAAGTGACCTTTGTCTTTTGCGAGCAAAAATCAAAACTGTATGAAAGAAAGAAAGAAAGAAAGAAAGAAAGAAAGAAAGAAAGAAAGAAAAGAAAGAAAAAAATGATCAAGACAACAAACGTGAAGATTGACTCTAGCTAGCTATTGAAAAATCATAAGCATTTTGAGTTAGCACTGTCTAGTTGCTTCAATGTGCTGCAAGACCTTCCAGACACAGACATTTTAACCCACAATGAAAACATTATTGAGACTACTGTAGACCAACCCGGATATCAAAAGCAACAGTTGACATGATGAAAAAGAGATGATAAATTAAGCAAAACTGTAATATTAGAAACAGGGTAGAATATATAGAAATGTGCAAGACCATAAGGAAGCCCATATAAGAAGAAACACTAAAGTTCAATGAAGAGCTAATCAAATGACACTGGAAGAAAATCAAGAGCTAAAGAAAGCAAAACAAAGGATGGTCACACATAGGAGACAAATGAGTGGAAGAATTTTATTCAAATAAAGGATGAAAGAGAAAAAATGAATGCAGTTCCAGAGGCTGAAGCTGTGCCAGAACTTCTGGTAGAAGAAGTAGAAGCTGCAATAAATCAATTAAAAAAGGCAAAGAAGCTGGACCTGATAAAGTCAATATTGAAATGTTGAAAACAGGAGGTCAACCCTTATTCAAAGCCCTAGCTAAATTATTTTCAAAGTACCTACTACTCAGCAAAGTGCCTGAAATAGGTTAAAATGCAGAACTCATCCTACTGCACAAAAAAGGTGATAAGGACAATCTAAAAAACTACCGACTAATAAGTCTGTTGCCAGTTGTCTGCAAGATTTTCACAAAAGGTACTATCAAGTTGAATGGACATAAAAATTAACACGGCAAAGCAGTGCTTCCAGAGAAGTTTCAGTACAATGGACCATATCCAAACAATGCACCAAGTTATATAATGGCATAATGAATACAACCTTCCATTATGCATTGCCTTCATTGACTATGAAAAGGCCTTTCACTCAGTGAAAAAGCAAGCAATAACCAATGCCCTGATCAACCAATGAATAGAAAGAACTTACATCAATATCCTCCAATCAATATATGAAAATGCAACTGCATCAAGTCAACAATTATAAAGTCCAGATCAACAAAGAAAAAGGTGTCCAACAAGGAGATAATCTCGCTCAAAACAATTTTCTACCTGTTTAGAAGAAATTTTCCACAAATTAAATCAGGACAAAAAAGGAATAAAGATCAGTGGAGATTACCTACATCACTTACGTTTTGCAGACAATATCATACTCTTTGAAGAACTTCAAAAACACATTGAAGAGCTACAACTGGAAAGAAAAAATTTTGGTCTGAAGATGAATATTAACAAAACACAATGTTTAACAAATGTACCATACTAAGGAAAATTACAGTAGATGGGCAGGAAGAAGAAGTCAACAAGTATATTTACCTTGGATAGGAAATGTCAGCAGATGGAAACCCCATGAAAACTGAGTGATGAATAAAATTTGGATGGCAAGCATTTGAAAGACTTAGTAATACTGTCTTTAAGACAAATTTACCACTCTGTCTCAAGTGAAAGTTTTTTGACCAATGTATCCTCCAGGTTCTCACATATGACTGTGAAACATGTACTCTGAATGCCAAAGCCATAAATAAATGTAAGGTTACGAAGAGAAGTATAGTGCATCTATTCTGAACATAACAAAAGGAGAACAAAACTCACAGTTCTCAACATCCAATCCAATACCTGTGAATTTAGCACTGCTTCTCTATCTCTCCCCCTCACCCATAGGCACATTGTCCTTGGCATTACCTCACTCAGTAATACTCTTCATACAATTGTTTAACAAAGCTGATCTCTAGCCAATCTATGACGAACATGGACTGCGAGTTTCCCCTCCATTATTTTTTCTCCTCCCTCCCTTTCTTCCTACAACCTTATCTACCATACCTGTCCCCCCCTTCTTCATCACTCTGTTTATAACAGCTCAGCTGACTCGACTCACTCATTAGCACCTTACCAAACCACTCCAATTTCCATTCCTATCAAGGTGCCTGTGCTATGCTGGCGACATTCTGTCAGTCTCTGTCTACTGCTAATGCTTATTGGCTGTAGTGACTTGGTCCCGCCCAGTATTTGTCCTTAAATACTGGACCTTGTCACTCCTCTGGTGCCCTTTTGTGGTGTTTCCGTTACCAGCACTTTTTCCAGTTTTCGTGTGAACTCTGTGTACCGACTCGGACTGCCTGACTATTCTGCTGTATCTGTTCCTGCCTGTGTACCGATCCGGTCTGCCTGACTACTCTGCTGTATCCATTCCTTCTCAGTGTACCGGCCCGGCTGACGTTCCTGCTCCGTGTACCGATTCGGATTGGCTGACGTTCCTGCTCTGTGTACCAACCCGGCCCGGCTGAAGTTCCTGCTCTATGTACCGACTCGGATTGGCTGACATTCCTCTTCTGTGCTCCGACCCAGCCCGGCTGACGTTCCTGCTCTGTGTACCAACTCGGATTGGCTGACGTTCCTGCTCTGTGTACCGGCCCGGTAGGGCTACTATCCCTTTATATCACTGCTTCCTGTGTTTCCATTCCAGTCCTCAGTCTGGCGTCCCCCTCCAGGCATCTGTCTCCGGACAATTCCATTGTGCTTCAGTGCCACTCCTGCAGTCTAGTCTCGGTTCGGTCATTGTCGTGTGGACAACATTCCGGTGTCTATCCCATCAGTGCACCACGGTACACTTGACCCTCCTTCTTGCCTATAGCTGAGGCTGGTGTTACTTTGGGCACCTCAGGCTGTGCTTACATCATGCAGTTGTTACTGGTCTTAGTGTTCGTTAACCCCTTCGGGGAAGGTGCCACTATATCACTGGTTATCCTCTGTGCAGTCTCCGTTGGGTGCCCTCCCGGGCATACTGTCTCAGTCCTCCATTACTGCTAAGGCAGTCCTAAGTTGATCCTGGGCCTCCGTTGTCTACTGGGTGTTTCTCGCTATTTTAGCACTCCCTGCAGAGTGGGAGTCTTAAAGGGTCTCGCACTATTAGGGCCTCTCAGCATTCCTGGCCTAATAGTAACCCATTCCTTGCTGCCTCAGTTTGAGTTTCACACGAACATTGCCTGACCTGTGTCAGTATATTGTAAATTCTGTATTGTACATATACTGGACCTGTGTGGGTATATATCTTGCTATAACCTGTCCTGTATCAGTACTATATTGTGTTTACATTTACTGCTGGACCTGTGAGGGTTATCTTTTCTGAGCCTATTCAATAAAACTGTGTTTTATCTCAACTACTGTGTCTGAGTGTCAATAAAACCGTAACAATTCCCTCCTCAATTCCAGTTCTATATGTAATGAAACCTTTCTGTCCACATCATTTGTCAGTCTCAGTGGAGTTGTGATATATATGCACTCCGTTGATTCTATTGTACTTCGTCTACTTTCAATAAAATAAATGTTTTTTAATAAAAGAGAACAAAAAATGTGTGCATGTATTCAGCAAAGGTCTATGACATCAATTAAATAGTAAAGTGCCTAAAATGGAAATGGGCAGGCGACATAGTGAGAAGACCTAATGGTAGAGGGACCAAACAAATTTTGGGATAGATTCCACTCAATACTAAATGCCCAAGAAGAAGATCAAAGACAAGCTGTGTACATGAAATTACGGAATTTGTTGGTACAAAGTGACAACAAAAAAACCAAAAGACCGAAGTTATTAGAAACTCGTTGAGGAGGCCTTCGTCTTGCAATGGATCAACAATGGCTGAAGATGATGATGCCATTTTATATATATATATATATATATATATATATATATATATATATATATATATATGAACATATACTTTGTGTGTTTTAGATTTATATATGATGACAAAGTAAAAGTAAAAATCATAGTTACCTCCAGTATTTTGTTCCACCCAGTCATTAATCAGCTTCCGTGAACCATCCGGGTTATTCATAAAATCTACTTTTTGAGGTTCTGAATGATACCACAGTTTACAAGCTTCTATGTATGCCTAGAAGAAAAATAAAATAGTACAAAATATTTGACTCAAGTCTCACTAGCATTGCAAATCTTCAAGGGGAACTATCACCCCAAATAAAGTCTCCCCCGCAACAACTTGCCATCTAGCAATAAGCTTAACAATAGTGCTATAAACCAGCAAAATTACCGCGTTACTCAGAAATCCTACTTCTGCCGAGACTCACAGCCAGGCAACAGCGCTTCAGACTGAAATACATGTCTGCGTCATCAGTCCCTGACAGCACATGTGCACAGATGTCTGTAAGCAAAGATGTCTGCGCTGTTGCCTGGCCGTCAGTCTTGAAAAAAGTAGGATTACTGAGTAACGCAGTCAGGGACGTGCACAGACATTTTGGGGGGCAGGGGCTCAAATGAAAAAAAAGGGCACTTCACCAGCCCTGTCACAGCCCTGTCACATCCAATGGCAGCATCTCTGCGGCACGCAAGGTGTAAGCGGAGAGGATCCGATACGCAAGAGGAAGGGCCGGCTTTACATCTCAGGTGCCCCTAGGCACAACACCCTCTGGCGCCCCTAGCCCTGCCTTTGCCCCACCCCAAACCACTCCCCTCACTTAACCACACACCTTCATTAACCACACCCTCTTGTAGTCACACCCATTTTTTTTTTAATTCTTCACAGAAGAAGTATGTTCACACTTTGAGATATATGTGAATGGATTCAGTCTGTGCTTTGGACTTTTTCTTGATTGGAACTATTCACCAATTTGCACGCTTTTCATGTTATTGATTGGACATATTAACTGTTTTATACACAATATTGAATTGATCACAAT
Organism: Rhinophrynus dorsalis; assembly: GCA_037306005.1. Lineage (NCBI taxonomy): Eukaryota > Metazoa > Chordata > Amphibia > Anura > Rhinophrynidae > Rhinophrynus > Rhinophrynus dorsalis. The sequence goes on from CM074723.1 coordinate 209,190,728, forward strand.
TTCGTTAGGGTATATATAACGTGAATGAGATATACCAACTATTGTGACAGTTGTTTCGAGTTGGGTGTTTATCATATATAGTATTACCATCTAGGCAGGTGTGGATCGTCCATTGATTTAATGACATTAGTTACAGTTTGTTATGTAAGTCAGATTGTATTGGACTGTATAGATTGTATTGGACAGTAGCCAGCTCATACATTTTAACTATTGTACTGCCGCGTGTGTGACCCATTGCCTACCTCCGCTCTGTATAAATGAGAGGGAGAGGTGGGGTTTGGATGACACTGCGTCGTTCTTTGTTAGGGAGTGCTCCCTCAGTTTAGCATTTTAATCTTGTGTTCGTATTGCAATCTATCAGTGAGGTATTTGCCTTGATATTGCTCATTAGTGTATATATCTCCTCACGTGTGACATCGAGTTTGAGAAGAGTGGAGCATATTAGGAGCAACTACTCTCTAGATAGGCATATTTGTATATGAGTTTTTAAATAAATACAATATTCTCTTTTACCTAGGCCTCTTTGAAATAATAATTGTACACATGGCTGATTCTCCTTGGCTCTGTCTCCTGCTTGACTTCTTCTCCAAGCTCTTCTCCTTTTTCTCCAATTCTTGGCTGGCCAAATTGTCCGACTCCAACTCCAGACAGAGACAGTCCAGCTGTCCAGCCAAAGCCAGCCACAGCCAGCAACCAGCTACACAAATTGCAAATTTGTGAGTAGCTCAAAATGCCACCAGCCCACCCCCTTAGCTAGCCAGCGCAGTTGTGGTCCTTCAGAACGTCGATGTCGTTCAGAACATCACACGTGACGTTGCTTCCCTTTCACCCAGTCACAATGCCTCAGATGCGACTGGGGAGTGGAAACTCCGGCTGGCACTGGCAGCAAGGCAGAGTGAAGTGCTGTGTGTGACGGGGTGTGGGCTGGCCAGCACAATAGGCACCACCACTCACTCTAGCACACTTTACAAAGGGCGGTACCCATTGTGCCGCGGTAATCAGCGCAACAGAAAATAAATATAATAAAAAAAGGGGCTTGACTGGGCCACTGCCAGGCAACCCAGAAAATCAGGGCCCTAGGCCAGTGCCTAGTCGGCCTCTTAGTAAATCCGGCCCTGGCAAGAGGAGAAGACCCAGCGGCACGTAATTTTTTTTTTTTTTTTTTTGTTAAGAGGGCACTTTGGACAAAAAGGGCAGGTGCTCAAGCCCCCCTTGGTGTCTATGTGTGCACGTGCCTGAACGCAGTAATTTTGCTGGCTAATAGCACTATTATTAAGCTTATCGCTAGATGGCTAATTGTTGGGGGGATACTTCATTTGCGGTGATAGTTCTCCTTTAAAGGAAAAAGTTGATTAGCCCTTTTAGCACCAGAGGAGTAAGCAATGCATTGCAAAGCGATGCACCCCACATTTTTATAAGTACATAGTGTTCTCAATATTAAGAACAATTCTATTGCTTTTTTTCATAATGTTCCTTACGTTTGTGCCTTGTTTCTCATTGTGCAACAGCATTCTGGAGATACATTCCTATACAGCGTATGTGTATGCATGTTTCTGCCTCATGATGCTTGGAAACAGAATTTGAAGATCTATCTGACACTCTCTCATTGTTGAATGAGCGAGGGCCAGATATAATCCAACTATTGATGAATCGGTGAACGGATACTCGCAATCAAATTATCTGTTTTTCTTGAGCTTTGAACCATTCTCTGCTTGATACCTTTTGCCGTTATTCAAGCATGTTTTATTGAATCGCCATATTTCAGTGGGTCTTGAACAGCTATCCATAAGATCTACTTTAAAAATTAGGTTACTGGTCTGCTAACAGAGTAATTAAATGGCCATTATTTTAATACCATAAGATTTTGTACTTAACCAGGAGGGTAATTTGATTTTGTAGTCCTATGTCTGCCTAATACCAATTTACTAAGCGAATTGCACTGATAATCCTCCTGTTATTGGAGCTTGAACTAAAAGGAGGGTAGTGTGAGAATGCATGGTTGTTTCAGGGTGATCCTTTCCTCTGTGGCTTGTTTAACAACATGTAAGTTATCCCTTTGAGTTTCAGAGGGGTATCCGTTGACGCTCAAAGGGTTAACAAAGCACAGACTAATGGCATAACTGTAGTAAATTTTCCTCTGCATGATTAGCGCTAGCTGGAATTAAAGTCTTAGCAATGGTATATAACATGTAAATCACATACTTTACTGCATACCCTGTGGTGCAGCCTCAGGAATTGAGGCTAACTCCAGAAGAAATGCTTGGTGGATGCATATATTTCCCCCACTGTATAGAAAATATTGTTGTGGATTATCCCGTTTAGTTTACTGAAACTCAACGTATACGTAAATTGATCTATTTGTCTCTATTGGGGATAAGCCATCTTTGGCTTTCCAGATGTTGAAGACTACAAATCACATTATCCTCTGATGGCTGGTGGATGGATGGGGATGATGGGAGTTGTAGTCCCCAACAGATGGATAACAAGAGGTTGCCTACCCCTGGTCTAGATGTAATTTATACATGTATGTTGTCAAACTTACTTTTTTAACAATCAATATTATATTCTAAATTCTCTAGATATTGTTAATAAAATTGGATTCTTACCTGAATTATGTCAAAGTTGTTGTCAAAATAAATTCTGTTTGCAGAATTCAGTATGTAGTCATCATTCTTATTTAAAAGGGTCAAGAGCGCTTTAAATCCTGAATTAGTATCTTCCATATTTCCTAAATGCAGTGCCTTAGAGAACCACAGTTAAAATCAGATAAATGTTATGATAATTGTATTGTATATTTTATTTATATAGCGCCAACCAGTGTACTTGGTACTTTACAGTTTACATTTACTATAGAACGGGTACAATAAGTGCAGTGATTAAGTGCTTATAAAGACAATCATAAGGGGAAGAACAGGTGAGTATACATGAGGATGAAAGGTCCTTGCCCCATAGAGCTTACAATCTAATTAAACATAAATATACAACATCATAATAAAAGGAGATAAAGATCATGGCTGCTAGAGATGTAGGAAACATATTTAAAAACAATATCCAACATCCAGTGGAATAAAACTGACAATAAGAAACAACATAATAAAATGGAACACTGAAGATGTTTCAAGGATAACTATCACCTCCTAATACTAACTCCCTGACTTACTCCTTGGAATCTAGATACTGTGTTGTAATGTGTTGGACCAATTTCTAGCATCCATGAGGTTAACTCCCTTTGGGGTTATTATCAGGAGGCATTTGTTCTCCTCTAATTTTATTATTATAACATAGAAATATCGAAACCTAGAATATGACGGCAGATAACCATTCGGCCCATCTAGTCTGACCATTTTCCTACTGTAAAAACCTCAAACCATTTTTGGCCCTTGGTCTTTTCTTATTTTAAGGACAGCTTTATGTCTATGCCATGCATGCTTAAATTCTATCACTGTATTAACTTCTATCACTTCTGCTGGTAGACTATTCCACTTATCTACTACCCTCTCAGTGAAGTAAAACTTTCTTACATGACGTCTAAATCTGTGTCCCTCTAGTTTTAGGCTATGGCCTCTTGTTCTAACATTTTTACTCCTTTGAAATGTACTTCCCGCCTGCACTTTGTTGAATCTCTTCATGTATTTGAATGTTTCTATCATATCCCCTCTCTCTTCTCTCCTCCAAGAGATCCTTTAGTTTATCCTGATATTTCTATTCCTGTAAACCAATCACTATTTTAGTAGCAGTCACCCACACTCTTTAGTAGCAGTGTAACCCACACTCCTTCTTATAGGTACTTGAATAGTGTAATTTCATTGGAATCTTCACAAATATATTATTACAAACTGATGTATTTTACTGTGTAATTCTTGGCAATGAGGGTTCCTTTGTTTGCTTGCTGGTGTATTATGTTTGTAAGTGCAGCACGCCCATGTGTGTAATGTATCATATAAGACTAGTTGAACAGCCCATTATACGGGCCACAATGCCACTGCCACCCTGTCGCGGGGCAGTCACGCACAGTAGAGACTGCCCGGCAGCCGCGGCGCGGGTAGTCTCTACTGCGCATGACTGCAGCACGCGCAGCATTGTCTACTGCGCATGTTGAGGCGTTACATGCGATTTAGCGAATTATTATATAGGATGTGACTGGCCTGGAACAGTGACTATTACAATAGGCAATAATTATCCTTTTGGATGCTAGAGAGGCCTCCATTGAATTGGTTTGCAATGCATTGGAGATCTTCTAGCATCCAAGTGGTTACTGCACCAAAACTACTGTTAATGTAAGTTCCCAAGATTTAGACTATGAAGAAAATATTAACTGACACAACCCCATTTCCCATTCTCCTGTTTCTGGGGAAATATACTGAAGAAGTCAGAACTGGTTAGCAGTATGAGCGGTAGCATACTGCCTGTGCCTTCTTTTTCTGAGGCGATGGCAAGTGTGGCAGCAGGGAACTTCTGTTTGGGCCTATATTCCCAAACCCATTTATTTTTGTTTTCTAACATTTAGAAAGCATAAAAGTATATACTGTTACCTTTTTCATTTGGCTTGCAGTTTTACCTCCAGCCCCAATCCACAGCATTGCCATAGTAGTCAATATACTAAATGGGGATATCAATGAATTTTCAGCACTGCTGATATGTTTCACAAGATCTACAGTAAACTGATTATTTGCAGTACAGACGGCTTCCATGGTGAAGCTATGAGAAATCTAAACCAATCAGAAATCAAAGGATTAGTTAAGAACAAAGCAATCAAGACATTCATTTGAATAGATAGTTTAATCCTTTGTATGATAAGTTGAAATAAAATAGAACTATGACTTTCCGTTTAATTTGTAGTTTAAAGAAAGACTAGAACAGACTTAACCCTGTGAGTGCCAGAGAAGTACCCAATGCATTGCGTTACAATGTGTTGGTTACCTCTCTGGCACTCAAAAGGTTAAACCAATTGATTTACATTACAGTGCAAACCTCTGAGCTGTTTACCTTGTGCCATTGCTCTGGTGTCTGTGACTCATCTGCTATTTCTAAACATACAGTATTGTTATCAGGTGAAAAACACGTCAATATACAAAACATTCTGAATTTTAAGAAGCTGTAAACTTGTGGATCTGGAATATCTTTCCAGTGTCAGTTACTGTCAACTGTATTGAAAGGAAAAAATATACATTTGCTGGAACTCTCAACTATGGAAGTGAATTCCACATACTGCAAAGCAAAGAAACGCTATTTATAAATAAAATGAACTATGCTCATTGTACCTCTGTTGACAAACATATTATGTGCAAGTTAAAATGCATTATTTACACACATACAGACATAAAATTAACCATTTTTAATGCCAGAAGTGCATCCAATGCATTGCAAAGCAATGCATTCTATATCCCCTCTGGCACATAAAGGGTTAACGTACACATGCAAACATTAAAATAAATAAATCATCAATAAAGTGCTTATTTTTGGTGTCTAATCAGGCAATGTCACACATTTCCACATAAGTTACTATGTGTAGTAAGTATGAGAACTTACCCTCTCCTCTTTACAGCCGATTATCTTGAGCCGTGGAAAAGTCTTGTGCTCTGTGCACATTTAAACCCTTAGCCTCTCCCACTGACCCCATTACATTTTGCAGTTGGGTAATATTCTGTATCAGTGTGCGTCATGTTTACACGATATAATATAAAGGGTGTTATTTATTGTTCTAGCACATCCAGTTTCTAATTACTGCATTATTATTACTGTAGTCAGTTGGATTTTTGTTCCTATATCTACTTCCTCCCCACATCTGAGTTATATTAACTATATTCCTGTCATGGCAAGAGATGCATGTACCACTTAAAAAGTTGTGTTTTCCTTTCTGACTGCGTATCCGTCTGGTATTGGTGGTATTACTTTTTTAATTATTAAGTTATGAACATCATTTAATTAAACTTTACATTCATAAGTGACCATTGCTTTGCATGGATGTCAGTCTTTTGCCATATATTCTTGCACATAGGTGTGGGTGGGTGTGGATGCTATGTTTTCAATCATTTTGGCTTCCTGCATTGATGATGTTTGAGATGCTGATATAAATTCAGCATTTGAAGTGGAAAGGGGGTCTGGTTTGACTGCTTCTAAAAATGATTTATAATAATCATAAGTCATCTAATTATGTTTAAAACTGGACATATCCTATTTGTAGACGTGGGTTAAGGATTAGTTTGCTTCCTAGTAAGAATCTTCATAATAATTTTTTTTGGAGAAATGGCAAAATGTTTTAATTAAATGCTCTGTAGAATTGTTAGAATAAATAATTGATGAAGATAAAAGATTTTTGGGAGATCTAAAGCTTGAAATGGATAAGAGCACATGTGAATTCGCTACATTCAAATAAATATCTAATTTTGTGAATATTAAGGAAAATATAAGTGACTTTCTAAGGACCCTGCAATCTGTTACAATTTGCTTTTGCAATAAAAGGAATTTGAATATATGTGGACAGAGCTTCACTGAGTACATGCCAGATTGTAAGCTCTACTGGGCAGGGACCTCTTACCCTAATGTATACTCACCTGTTGTTCCCCTTATGACTGCCTATATAAGCACATAATCACTGCACTTATTGTATCCCTTCTATATTAGATGTAATCTGTAAAGTGCCAAGTACATCGGTAGGCGCTATATAAATAAAAATATACAATACAATATAATATACATTTTACTAAGTGTGCAAATCAAAGACCTCCACCATGGGTAAACAGAAGTTTCAGGGATTGGTAGTGTAACAGAAAATGTAAGTATATATACTGATAAACGCTTGCAACCTTTTGTGATTTCTTTACCCTTATATCCAGGATACTAGGCATGTGGTACACCAACTTGTGGAGTTGGCTGTGGGTATGGACTCCCTTCTTGTTATGCTAGATGTGGGGTCCCTGTAAAAATGTATTCCGGATGTGTGCAGCAAGTGAGTAAGCAAAGAGTTCCTGGACACAAGATATTGATTATGCATTACAAATTATGTTCATCATTGATCTATGGAGCCACTTGCGCCCCAATCTACACTTGCTTACACCTTGGCTGGTGGGAGCAATATGAGGGGCTTTGTGTGCATGGATCTGAGGAGCATGTGGCCCTATGGCTGTGCTTCATAGATAACATATTTATGAGTTGGACAAACTCAATTTCCTAGTTAAAGGGGATCTATCACCCCTGTATAAGTTGCTCTTATATGTTAGTGTATATAGCGATTACATTGAGTATTGCATTAATTTTGTATTTTAAAACATTATTTGGGCAAAATAGGAGGAATAAATATTGCCCTGACCCTACTTCCGGGCAGGCTGCAGTCCCCTGCTCTGTGCTGCAGTCTTCCACCCTACCTCTGCTCTCCTTCCTCTATCCAGCCTCCTCCGATGACAGAGGCTTTCTGTCTGTAAGCTGGAGCGATCTCAATGGCAATGAGACTCATAACCTCCAACAAAGCTAATGAGAAAGGCCTACTTGTCCCCATATGCTGCCCCACACATCTTAATTACTGCAACGTCACTGCATTCATGATGAAAGTTTTAGCATGCTGGACTTTGGTAGTTTCAGCCAAGTAATGGTGGCAAGAGTGAAAGGCACCATTATCCATCGTGTTTCACCATGAGTGACAGATCCAACACAGCATCTCTGTTAACCATGTCAAAAGGGCACAATCCATATGTATCAAAAAATTAAACAAGCTGTACTGCATCTTATCATCTGTTAGGTATCAGTACAGTTTTATTATGGAAATCATACGTCGTAGTGATTTTGTAGCTGGGTAAAACAAGGGTAATGTTTTTATCCAAGAATTTAACCGCTTACCGACCGGCCGACAGGCGCGGTGCGGTCAGTTAAGGACCACGGAGCTTTTTTTTTTTTCTTTCTTCCTCTTCCGGACTCCCCGAACGGTGTGCAGCCGCGGGGGGAGAGACCAGAATTCCATGACAGTCATAGTACTTCATGGGTCATTCAGTCAGATCGACTCATGATGTACTATGACTGTCAAGGGTTGTTACGTTTTATTATGGAAATCATATGTCGTAGTGATTTTTTAGCTGGGTAAAACAAGGGTAATGTCTTTATCCAGGAATTTAACCCCTTAATGAACGGCCGATCAGCGCAGCGCCGTCAGTTAAGGACCATGGAGCATTTTTTTTCTTTCTTCCGCTTCCGGACTCCCTGAACGGTGTGCAGCTGCGGGGGGAGCCCGGAATTCCATGACGGTCATAGTACATCATGGGTCGTTCAGTCAGATCCACCCATGACGTACTACGACCGTCAAGGGTCGTTAAGGGGTTAAACTTTCATACTGTCACAGAGTGATGGACCTGTTACAATGACATTCTATGGAGAACTGTAGTCAGAGACACAGCTGTTCAAACTATCACAAAATGATGACCTCTTACTATCACTTTCTTTTATGAACTGTAGTCAGTAACTCAGCTATTGCTATTAAATTCTATGTAAGAACCGTAGTCATTGACTCATCTCTCCCGTAGCATGCAATAAAATTATCTGGACACCATATGAAATTGTTATTTTTAATACATCAGCCTTATTACATACTAGTGTTGAAGGCCTGTGTGCACGGGCCAGGGTGCCACCCGGTGGCCTCGGTTGCTGCCCCAGGGCCGGGGGCGGGCGGTGGGCTGTTTAGGGCACCCTGCTCTGGATCAGCTGTGCCTCAGACATGGGGCCGACGCATTTGAGCAGTCTTTGCTGCACATGACTACTGTGAGTGACTGCATCTAACTGTGCATGTGAGTGTTATGCACACAGGAAGCTTAGCATTCTAGCAAATTATATATATTAATATATCATGGGTAGTCAGCCCCAGTCTTCATGAGCTACCAGCAGTGCACGTTTTCAGGATATCCCTGATTACAGGTGAATAAATCAGAAGAATCTCGGTCACTTTAATTCATGCGCCTATGCTCAATTAAGAAAATCCTGATACATGCACTGTTGGCAGCACACAAGTACCATGGTTTGTTTATGTTATATAGGATTACATGAAACTCCTGTTGAAGAACTGCCAGTGTTTATACAATTTTAAAAATGCATAACTCTTAAATCTAGGAATTGTTGGTCATTATTGTTACCAACAAATCCAGCTGGTGGCAGAAATTCTATTGTGAACATTTTGTTTTATTTCTTATTTATTTTTTTCAATTCAAGTAATTAATTTGGAAAGCACATATGTGCTAAGGAATTGAAGAGGTATGGCTCGTTAAAGTTCTTCAGTGAATTTTCTATAACTACAAGGAGGATCATGGGCTAGATTCTATTACAGATGCTACTTTTATCTCTGCTTTTATCTCCAGTTTTCCCCACAGACTTCAATAGGAAAAAGTTAAAACTGGCGATAACATTTAGCACCTGCAATAGAATCTAGCCCCTTAACAACAAAGACTTGTTAGTTTGTTTTGAGGAATTTGTTTAGTACTCTTCAAGGGCTAGATTCTACTACAGGTGCTAATTTTATCGCTGCTTTTGGGATGGATTCTATTGCAGGTGCTAATTTTATTATTGCTTTTATCTTCAGTTTTCCCCGTAGACTTCAATAGGAAAATATTTGATAAACTCGGTGTTAACATTTAGCACCTGCAGTAGAATCTAGCCTTTGGTCAGGGTGATTTAGGAAGATTAGGCATCCAGGGCTAGATTCTATTACAGGTGCTAACTGTATCTATGCTTTTATCTCCAATTTTCTGCATAGACTTCAGTAGGAAAAAGTGTGATAAAACAGGTGTTAACATTTAGCACCTGCAATAGAATCTAGCCCCCAGCCCCTATTCATCTTAATGATAATGAGTTGGCCAGAGGTTTCATATCTGTATTATATAATAATGTGGGGTGGCAGTTTGCACATTTCTTAGGGTCCTTCTCTGGTTTTTGTCTTTATAGAAGATTGGTCTGGAGGAATTCAGTGAGTAAGGAAGAGCCTTGGGGCTAGATTCTATTGCAAGTGCTAAATGTTAACACCCGTTTTATCAAACATTTATTACTGAAGTCTATGGGGGAAACTGGAGATAAAGGAAGTGATAAAATTAGCACCTGTAATAGAATCTAGCCCTATTACAGGTGCTAATTTTATCACTGATTTATCTCCAGTTTTCCCTATATACTTCAATAAGAAAATGTTTCATAAAACGGGAATTAACATTTAGCACCTACAATAGAATTTAGCCCATAGAATCCAGAATAAAGTTAGAAGTTGAATGTTTAGAGATGTTTATATTTTGTAGTATACAGGTTGCATGGGGCCCTTACATTCTAGAGAGAAAAACATTTCTATGTAATGAATTGACGGCCTCAAGAAGTTAACAAATACATTTAAATCAATAGGAATTGACATTTGTCTTCTGTTGCCCAATAAGTGTACTGACTTAGGGCTAGATTCTATTACAGGTGCTAATTTTATCTCTGCTTTTGGGATAGATTCTATTGTAGGTGCTAAATGTTAACCCCCGTTTTATCAAACATTTTCCTATTGAAGTCTATGGAGAAAACTGGAGATAAAAGCAGATATAAAATTAGCACCTATAATAGAATCTAGGCCAATTTATCTCCAGGTTTCCCCATAGACTTCAATAGGAAAATGTTTGATAAAACAGGAGTTAACATTTAGCACCTGCAATAGAATCTGGCCCTTAGCTTGATAAATACTGAGCTTGTTTTTTTATTTTCACCCTCTTTCTTATTCCTTATATGAGTCCTGCTCATATGTTTATTTGTTATTGGGACAGCCAAAGAGTAGTCATATCATCTATTCTCATTACCCTGCAGATACACTTGTTCTATCATTTGTGGGTTTCTCAACAGACTATTGCTACATATTGTTGCTTATTTCAGAATAATCATACAGTTCACTCCCTGTAATATCTTGATGTAATCTTACCCCGTATACATTTGAATAACTTCCTTGACTTCAACCCTTTGTTTAATTTCAAATGTCCTTGTTATTTTTGGATTTCCTTGTGATATATTAATAGCTCTCAGAAAGATTGCAACATAAATTGTATTCATTAACCCCTTGAGGATATCTCTCAGTCCTCATTAGTTCTCAACAGGGTGCCATGGCACTTTGATGTGCACCAGACATCCACTTAGGGTGCCACTTCAATTCTATAAAAAAAATGTGAATTTTTATTTTCAAGCTAGCAGGTGTGTGGCACAGCCTTGCCCATGCCACAAACTTTGGGTTTTATGTTTTTTAACCCTTTGAGTGCCAGAGCAGTATCTAATGCTGTGGCACTAAAAGGGTTAACTGTATTGAAAGTCAGACCTAGTGGTTGGGTATCAGTATCCCTGCTCAGCTACTGATCTTCCAGCCGATTTGGCAGGGAGATCAATTGAGGTGATTCAGGAGAGCAAGGGCTAGATTTAAAGGCTTGAGTTAAACCAGCTAAGTGAAAAAGGCACATTGCTCGCAAATAATACATGCGTTACGGCAGATTCAATAGGTACTCTACAAGAACTATCGAGCATAGGCACAGCCAAAACACGTAACAGAAAACCCGTTGTCGCTCATGTTAATGCATCAACGTGTGGCCAAATCACCCAATAACACAACTAAAGTCAAAATGTAACATAACGGCTGCTGTTGGCTAGCAACCCTGATTGATACACCAACAAATTCAAACACACAGCCAATCCCAAGGCCCCAAAGTATCCAAAAAGTTCAAATACACCTATATATACCCAAAAATAACCGTCACACACTGTCTGTTATCGAGTTCTTGCGAGCTAGATATCAGGACCCAGGAGCAGAGGATAGTGATCAGAGAGAGGGAAACAGGAGCGTACATCGAAGGTAGAAGGAGTTTTGGAGAATGGAGGCAAGGGCAGAGCAGGCACAACACTCCGGTTCTGAATCCTCCCATGCCGGAGCTGACGAAGACAGGATCAGGGATCCAAAGTACACCGAGGAGGAGAACACGGCTCTCGTGGAGGCTGTCCTCGAGAGAGAAAGAGTGTCCTCCACCCGACGCAGAAGGTTCCTGGCCTGTCAGAGAGGAGGAAGGCAGCCTGGAACCAGATATGCAGCCGGGTTAAAGCGGTGGCTCCATGCTGGTGGGACATGGAGTCCGTGAAGAAGCGATGGGGCGACTGCTGGAGGGTGGTTAAAAACAAGTTATCTGACATGGCCAAGCACGCCCAAGGCACCAGAGGTGGCCCACCTGTCCCAATCACCTTCTGCAGGTGGGAGGAGATGTTGCGGCTGAACATGTTGCCGACATTCATAGAGGGGGTCTCTGGAAGAGCGGACACTGGGGATGAGAGGAGCCTCCACACTACAAGTAAGTGCATTACCACATCAACCAACACAAGCTGCAAACACAGTCACACCTCAACACATGCCCATCAATCATCCACACAACTGCACCAACACAGCACCCTGAGGGTTAAAAACAGGACACAACACAAGGACAAATGGCAAGGTTCAACCAGGCCCAAACCTGTCCAAGTCCCAGTTCAACCCTCTTGTTTCTGTGCTCATCACACACAACCCATACAAACCATGCTGTTTAAACTGGTGTCTGTTAAACATCCTCACTGTTCTCACACAATGTCACCCATGTACCCACAGGGAAGTCAGCACATAACCCCTTGAGTGCTACAGGAATCATCAATGCATCATTCAAAAATGCTTTGGTTGCTTTGGCAACCCCTCTGGTACTCAAAGGGTTAACCAGACAACAAACCAGGCAATAGGCCAATGATCACATGCTACACAGGGGACATTCACTAAGCGGTGAAAAAGAGATGGTGGAGAGAAATTAACACTTACATACCCTCACTTCACCAATCCCAATGTTAGTCGATGGAGAATATGCAATAACATGTAACATGTAACAAGTTGGTAAGGTCCCATTGTATAGACTCCATAGAAAACACTGGAAATGGGGAAATGAGATCATTGGAGAAGTCAGCATCATGTTCATTTCATCAGGTCTACATCACCGCTTACTGAATCACAAAAAGGATGGATCAGGTCACGCATCACAGTGCCGCTGAGAATAACTGGTTGTATGTGCAACAAACAGGTCTCAAACAATGCATCAGAATTAAAGGTGAAAAAGTAGGCCTTGGTGTTATGGCTGCAATCATTTACTCTAACTTGAAATGACATACCTCACATCTGATTCCCACATGGATCCCCAGGGGTGCTGATGCCATGGGTGGATGGTACACCAGCCACTGTTTGCAGAATATATATGGGAACCAAATATCAACCATTGTACTTTGGTCACCAACAGGCCATGAATGATGGATATCGTGTACGGTTGCCTGACTCAGAAGAATGGATGGGCTCATACACAAAGAAAAAACGCCTCAATCAAAGATATCCTTCACGACTGGCTTGATTGTTGCCCTTCAGGATTCAGCTGGAACACATGACGTGGACAGGATCCTGTCCAGTTCATCAATCTGTGATTGCCAGGGTGGTATCCCATGCATCACAATGCAATGCATAGGATATCACTATGACAACCAGAGAGTCACCTGTCAAGTAATCACAAATTGTGTATTGTACGGGATCAACTAAGAAGATAGGGTTGAATAACACTTGAATCCCACTGCAGATCTGTTCAAAAAAGATATGCACAAAATGAAAAACAGTCAGATATGTACCATTCAAATGTTTCCAAATATGCCCTAACACAATGTGAACTCAGAGATCAGTTCACTGCATGTGATTGCCTTACAGGCCTGATATGTGAAACTATCTTACATTGATACCATCCAAATACACATACCTAGTATATTCCATTCTACGTAGATGGGATATACGAGGAATGTTCATTTCCATGATATCAATCCAATGTATTTCTTGATGGGTGCACATATATAGCCATTAAGGCAATCACACGTACTAAACTGATCTCTGGCTTCATTTCTTGTAAGGATATAGTTGTATCCATATGAAAGGTACTTATCCACATACATATTGACCATTTCTCCCTCTGTGTAACTGTTATGGGATAGCAATGGTTAATTTCACCTTGATTTAATATTGTAGGCATTGTAAAAAGATGTGGATCGATGTTAGTCCTATCCCTCCAATCCCCATGGTTAGACAGATATTGCCCTATTTGACAGCTGGAGATGTCAGTCATTCGACCACACTGAGGCTCTTCAGCAGAGCCTAAATTGCCCCATTCAGAGATGTAAACTTCATTAGAATGTTCCACAAAGTGTGCTTGCAAACCAGGAACACTTTGTAGACTATGTCAAAGATGTATTCGTCTGCTGAAGAGCCTCCATGTGGTCGAATGACTGACATCTCCAGCTGTAAAATAGGGCAATATCTGTCTAACCATGAGGGTTGGAAGGATAGGACTAACATCGATCCACATCTTATTACGATGCGTACAATATTACATCATGGTGAATGAACCATTGCTATTCCGTTAAAGGGATAGTTATACCTAACATATGAAAAGAAAAATATGTTGCAGGGTTCATCCCACGAGCAAAACAAGGGTATTCCCACTGCTGAAAGGTGTTTTATTAAAAAAGTAGCACAGCTCAAAGCTGAATATTCCAGGGGCAATATCACAGTGGCCTGAAACTGTAATATGGCGATGTTGCTAGACCATCCTATGGACAGCTTTCGTCCCGAGAACATACATCTCCATAGGATGATGTAGCAACAGCGCCAGTGTACAACTTCAAGCCACTGGTAAATTGCACAAAAGCAATTCAACTCTGAGCTGTGATACTTTTTGAATAAAACACCCTTCAGCAGTGCGAGTACCCTTGTTTCACTCAGGGGGATAAACCCTAGAACATATATTTCCCTTTCCATAATTCATGTATTAATATCCCTTTAATCCTATCATGGCTACGTTTACTAATCATACAATCTCAATTCTCCACACAGCTTACGGGCCTCCATCACAGCAGGAGCCCGTGGAGGAGCCGACCACACCACCCAGTGAGGAGTATACTGAGGAGGGGATCAGCCAATGGGAACCATACGCAACTTCAACACCTCCTCCCCAACCGGCTGCACACCAACTGGCTGCCCCCCAACCAGCTGCACACCAACTGGCTGCCCCCCAACAGGCTGCACACCAACTGGCTGCCCCCCAACCGGCTGCACACCAGCTGGCTGCCCCCCAACCGGCTGCATACCAACTGGCTACACCACACCACTACAGTGGCCGGATGCAGGGGGAGAGATGGATGCATCCCACCACCTCCAGGACCTATTACCCTCCAACAGCAGCACCACCACCACCACCAGGGAGACAATGGTTGCCTGGTAATGTGGCCACCACACAATATGGGCCATATTCCACACAGATGGACCTACCCTCATGGATGGCTCCCCAGCATGGCCCCAGGTATGATCCCAGGTGGGAGCAAAACACCTACCAGTGGCCAAGGTATGACCCTTGGCCACTTGACTACCAACACCTGGGGCTAATTGGAGAGCCCCAGCACCCTCTGCCGAGGAACTTGTTCACTCCGCCACCTTCACCAACACAGACATCATTGGGCAGCAGTGGATCCCTTGATGTGGTGGGCACCCACACACCGTCTGTTGAAGACACTCCACCAGCTGTCACAGCAGTAGCACCCACAGCACACCAAGCACCATCAGAGGAGACAGCAGAGACTGGGGAGATAAAGGCTGAGGAGACCGCTGATGCTGGGGAGATAGAGGCCAGGGAGACAGCTGAAGCTGGGGAGATAGAGGCTGAGGAGACAGCTGAAGCTGGGGAGACAGCACCTGAGTCACTGGGCACTCCATCTCCAGCAGTCAAAGCCCTACGGATCTGGAGACGGAGTGCATGGGCCTTCAAAGAAGACTGCTCCGGGCAAGCCACTCCACCAATGACAACATCACGAGGAGGGAATACAGGAGGAATACGAACAGGTTGGAGACCAGAATCCAAGCTCTGGAGTCGGAGGTTGCCAGGGGGAACACACAACTCCACCAGCTCCACACAGGGATGATGGACATGTTTGCACAGGTGCTGGTGGAGTTGCGAGAGAGTAACCGCAGGGAGAAACTGAGAATGGAGAGGGAGAACCTGCGTTCCACAGAGGGGTCCATTGCACCCACCACCCCTTCCAGTGTTACCCCTGAAGCCACACCTAGGGGACAGATGGTGTCCAGGCAATCAGCCAGGGCATCCACCTCTGGCACCAAGTCTAAGGCCCCCCCAAAAAAAAATAGAAATGAAAGGCCCAACCTGTCATCTGCCCCCTCAATAAAGGAAAATTGTGGTTTTGAATCCTGTCTGATCTGCTGTGTATTCAGTTATAGATTGGGTGGCAGGGTTGTCTCCAATGCATTGCCAAACAATGCAGTGAACTCAACTCCTGCCTGGGAGAAATGTTTGTGGGATGTTACAACATGGGTTCACACACACCCACACTGTTGTCCAAATTCACCTGGCAACCCATACCTGTAGCCATATAACACAACTGTGTTACATGACCATGATGTGTTTCAGATTTGATCAGAACATACCCCTTATCACAACAACTGGTGCAACACTGAACATTCGTCTGCATCAATTGTTGTGTTTGACGGGAAAACCAAACAAACAGCTATGTGACTTAGCAGGGAAATAACAAGCAGGACAGATGGAACATGCATCAATATGGTCTTTAAATCAAAATTCTATTGTGCAGCTGGCTTACTGGGGAACACAATGTATACCCTAGGATCTCAATGTGTGTGTTACAAATTGTGATCCTAGGGTGAGCATTGTGTTCTCCAGTAAGTCAGCTGCACAATAGGAGTTTGAATCACAGCCTAACTTACTGGATAACCCAATGATCTTCCTAAGATTTCAATGTGTAGCACACACATTGAAACCTTAGGCTGAGCATTGGGTTATGTATTAAGTTGTGTTGTTGTTGTTTAACTAAGGTTGTAACACACTTCACCAGTGATAACACTTGTCCACTTGGTCTGGTTGTTTGTTGATGTAGCCCATGTACTGAGATATGTCAACCTACAGCAATCCCAGGACATTGATTATATTGAGCAACACACAAACCGTGGACATCACATCACAATGGAAGTGTGTCCCCTGAATCACCACTTAATCACTCACAACACACATTAGTGTATCACTGCCATCATGTCATTGCATGTATACATCACAAAGTCCACTTATGGTCAGGCAACTAGTGGACTCCTGTGATGTAAGTCATGCCTTTCTTTGTATGAGGGATACTCTAGCCTTGGGTATGGTTCCACATTGACAGATGTTTAATCCAAAATTCATTCATACAGACACAAATTGAATAGGGATGGTTCTCCTTTATTGTGTCTCAAACTACATTGAAACATGCATGTGTTTCATGGGTATATATCCTATATGCATTAAACACTTGTATGAGCACACAAATGGCACATCTGAACTAAATAGGAATACTTTAGAAACACTAGTGAACTGCTCATGTGTTGCCCACATGGTTTATCATCTGTGGATGAGCAGTCGTACTGTACAGTTCTGATACCTGGATGTTAGTAAACACATGAATTTGTGTCCATATGTGAATGTTCCAGTAGAGGTTGCTGTGAACATCAGGTCAAACATTGCATCACCAACACAATCACTTGAAACAGCAAGGGGTGATCTTCATGGAAGTGTTGTCCACACTTCAGTCCAGTTACATGGAAACTCTTCTGCTATGGATGCCTGTGGGACAGGAGGACAGGATTTGGAACAGCACCCTCGAACTGATCGTCATTCAACAGCTACAACATCATGATCCCCTTCATCTTTCTCATTACAGGGGGGTACACAAACCATTGCTTTGTAATGTGTTATGTACTGGTCTGTAAACCATTATAGGGGGAACTAAGGGGATGTTAACCATCCTTAGGGATATATGCCCCTGACATCAATACACACATCAACAGATATGTCCTAATAGCTCCATGACACTAATGTATTTGGGCTGCCACTGTTAGAGGCAGCCCAAATATGTTTGGTTCATGGAGCTATTAGGACATATTTGTTGATGTGTGTATTCTGTCTGGGGCACATATCACTGCACACACACACAGGTCAGCATGGTGTCCCTGGAGATGTGATCCCCATTTCATGAGCTCTATGTTGAGTAACACACTACCACTGTAGATCCATCCCTCTGCTTCTCTTTTCAGCTGTAGTAAACTACTGGTCCCATGTCCCCCTCAAATGTCCCCTTAACCCCTGATATGACAGAGTGCTATCCGATGCATTTCCTTGGATGGGACTCCCTCGCTACAGGGGTACCATGGTTGCCATGGGTCAGATCCTAGCAAAACACTTTAGTTGGTGCCTAGGGAGCCGTGGGATATGGTGAACATGGTTAAAGTGTTGTACCTTGGTTTCCAGAGGGGCATGTATGATATCCTTGAGGTAGCAGTATGAACATGGAGGACAGGGTGTCAGCTGTCATTGGAATCCCTAGCCCCAATATGACTGGTCCATGGAATGGTTGATATTGATGGTCCATACTGCAGCCAGTGCCAGGGCTGTGTCACTGATCCTGTGGGGTGAAACAGAACATGTGTGTTGTGGTGGGTGTGTTTGCATGGATTGTGTGCATACATGTATGATACTCACAACTGAAGTGATCCCTGATCAATCTGTCTCTTGTCTGCATCCCTGTTAGGCTTTCCTCACCCTGGACAATGTCCACAGGGTCATCAGGTCTGGGTGGGGGCTGGACATCGTCGATGAGTTTGGTGTCCACCGTGATATTATGGAGGATGGCACATGCCATGACGATGTCGCAGACCTTGCCTGGTACATACTGCAATGCTCCCCCCGAGTGGTCCTGACATCAGAATCGGGACTTGAGGAGGCCGAAGGTCCGCTCAATGGCATTGCGAGTTCTGCCATGAGCCTGGTTATATCGTTCCTGGGCATCAGTCTGGGGATTGGCGACCGGGGCGAGGAGCCATGGTTTGCAGCCATAGCCAGCATCACCTGTAGAAAGTGAGTGACATGGTGAGACAAGGAACACATGTTGTGTGAATGCTGTTTCATGAGGTGAACGTACTAGCACGTGTGTATGTGGTGTGATTTAGTATTGTTAACTCACCAAGAAGCCATCCGCCTGTATAGGTCCCATTTTCGAAGTCTCTTTGCACAGATGAGTTTCTGAGTATATGGGAATCGTGACAGCTCCCAGGATATTTTGCACAGACATTCATGATGACCAGGTTGCTGTCACACACCATCTGCACATTCATGGAGTAGAAGTTTTTTTGGTTGATGAACACATGTCCCCGACGTACTGCTGCTTTGATGCTGACATGGGTGCAATCTATTGCACCCATGACCCTGGGCATGCCTCCCCTTTCTTAGAAGCCCTGCTTGAGATGTGTCCACTCCATGTCGGTGGTGGGAAAGTGTATGTACCTACTGGCCTTGCCTTTGAGGGCTGGCAAGACCTGGGCCAGCACCATGGAAAATGTGGCCTTGTAACAGTTTGTTCAACACGCAGACACAGTGGTTTAGGATAAAACACAGTTTTATTGAAATCACAAATAATAAGATAACCTTCACAGGCCCTGTAGTACTTCAGTAGAATAATACAGACACAAGACAGGTTATTTGTACATTTGCCTACACAGGTCCAGTATAACTAGAAAGTTCAGAGTGGTTTTATACTGACACAGGTCAGGCAGGAAAAGGGTGAATACCCAGAGTGTCAGTTCAGCATGGGTTAAAGTTCTCCAATAGGTGTAATCAGTCTCTGTGCAGAGAAGTCTGTGGTGAGTTCTCTCTGCAACGCCCAGTATGTTAGAATAGCACATGTAGGAGGATGCAGTGCAATAATGGAGACCAGAGCAGTAACTGAGACTAAGACACACTGCTGTAGCAGTCACTGAGGCAACACAGATGCTCAGCAAGAGCTTAACGGAGGACTCAGCCAGTGGCAAACTGCCTTAGCAGTAATGGAGGCAACACTGTTACTCTGGAAGAACTTAACGGGAAGTTCAGCCAATGGCACACTGCCGTAGCAGTAACGGAGGCAACACTGACACTCTGCAAGAGCTTAACGGAAAGTACAGCCAATGGCACACTGCCGTAGCAGTAACGGAGGCAACACTGAGACTCTGCAAGAGCTTAACGGAGGGCTCAGCCAAAGGCACACTGCCATAGCAGTATCGGATGCAGCACGGAGGCTCTGCAAGAGTTAATGGAGGACTCAGCCAATGGCACACTGTCGTAGCAGTAACGGAGGCAACACGGAGGCTCTGCAAGAGTTAACGGAGGACACAGCCAATGGCACACTGCCGTAGCAGTAACGGAGGCAACACGGAGGCTCTGCAAGAGTTAACGGAGGACACAGCCAATGGCACACTGCCGTAGCAGTAAAGGAGGCAACACGGAGGCTCTGCAAGAGTTAACGGAGGACTCAGCCAATGGCACACTGACGTAGCAGTAATGGAGGCAACACGGAGGCTCTGCAAGAGTTAACGGAGGACACAGCAACTGTCTCACTGCTGAAGCAGTAATGGATACAGGCCCCAGGCACAGTGGAAGTCAGAATGTCGCCCAAGCAACACAGCGAACACTGGAACAGGAAAATCAGGTTGAGTCACGGAGCAGGAATGTCAGCCAAGCCGGGTGGGATCACGGAGCAGGAACGTCAGACAAGCCGGGTCGAATCACGGAGCAGGAACGTCAGCCAAACCGGGTCAGATCACAGAGCAGGAACGTCAACCAGGCCGGGTCAAATCACAGGAGCAGGAGACAAGAAGCAGAGTAGTCAAACAGGCCAAGTCGGTACACTGGAATCCACGAAGCTCAAGAAGGCACTGGTACAGGAACACCATGAAAGGGCACCAGATAGGTGCCAGAGCCCAGTATATAAAGGCCATACTGGGCGGGCCAAATGTAGATCAACCAATGGGAGCATAGTATAGCAAAAACTGACAGAAAGCAACACAGGGAGCACGGACACCGTGATAGGCCTGGGACATGCCAGATGCATAACCCTCTGTTGACTGGAAGGCGCCACTTGCCATGAAGTGTATGGCACACAGAAGTTTTTGCAGGCCAGTTAGGGCATGGTTGTGGGTGCATATGGGATCCATCTCATCCTTGATGACCTCGTACAGGGCAATGATGCTGCGCAGCCTCAACCTGTAGCGATCAATGACCTTGTCATCGGTCATTCCAAGGAGAGTGACTCTTGGGCGGTATACCCTGAGCCTTGGTGGTCGTCTATGCATCCTGAGCTGCTGCAGGGGTCCCTGTGGCAGCTGGGGAGCATCCTGTTGCTGCAGCTGTGCATCTGCAGACAGGTGTCCTCCAAGTGGGGATGGGCTCCTGTGTGGCTCATGAGCCGGAGCCTACTCACTTGCAACAGGTGAGGGCTGTTGATCAGGTGTGCCTGGGGGTTGCTGGTGTTCCCTACCTCTCTCCCTTGCACGCCTTCTCTGCAGTCTTCGCAACAATATGTAACCCAACATACTGATTGTGCTCTATCTATCTATCTATCTATCTATCTATCTATCTATCTCTCTCTCTCTCTCCCTCTCTATCTCTCCTGAGTGGAAAACAAGCCACAAGTGAGTGTGGTTAGCTGTCCATTTAAGTAGGTGGTGGGGCGTTGTGTAGGTGTGGTGATGAGGTGAGTGCTGACCAATGGGAAGGTGTTTGTTGTCCAGGTAAGTGCTTGCAGGTGTGTCTGTGTTTAAAAGTGTGCTGTGTTGTGGTTGCTATGTCCCTGTCAGTTGCAGGTGTGGAGCTGTGGGGTGCAGGTTGTGTCTGGATCGTCTGGTGATGTTACAAAGGTGAGCTTGTTTTGTATTGGCAGGTGTCCGTGTTGTGTGCTAACCCCCATTGTTCCATGGCATGTTGTGTTGGTGTTTTTTTGCTAGGCCATGTCCATGTGGTGTTGCTTGGTTGTTGTGTTGTGTGTGACAGTGATCTATGGTGTGTGGGCATTGCACGGGTACATTTTCCCATTTGTATTCTTGTGCGGGGAGCTGTTCGTCTGTTTTACCATGTAAGGTTTTTTTTTTTTGTCCGTTAGACAAAAAACTGAGTCTTAAATTTTGGCCGTAAGATGTATCTTTTTCTTTGCTGTTAGCAGTACCGCAGTCCCTTGAACTGCTCTGGGGAATTTTGTTCTATGGGTCCCAATGCATGTAAATATATCGGCCGTTGTGATTTGTGCTCTGCCGTTAGCTAAACATAAGACGGACCTTTGAATCGCTTACTGCACCTTAATGCACCCGTTAGTTTTTTTTTTGCTAATGGCTGCCTTTAAATCAAGCCCCAAGCAAGCTAACCTGCTTCCATTCAACCCGGAGCCGGGTAAGAGTAAGTGGGATAAGGAAACCCTTGCACGTCAATGTGTAAGGCTTTCCCTCATTGATGTGAGAGGGTTTATTGATTCTGCCCACTCCTGCCTAGGTTCTCCTAGTGGAATGGAAGCAGGAGAGCTCTTTTGCTCCCCTGCATTGCCTCTACTGATCCCCGAGCTGATCTCTACCACAAGGTCTGACAATTTTTTTAAACTGTTGCCTCCTTCAAAGCCACTTGGTAACATTTTTAACAGAGTGGCAGCAGCAGTTTGTTGACAACATAAAATTTTAAAGGTGCTCCAAAAATTCCATACTGTGTGTTAGGGGTACATTGAGCAAATACAAAATTGAGAACTACTTCAAAAGAGCAAGGGATAAAAGTTGTTCAGTTTGTTTTAAAGAGAATGAAAGTCTGCCTGTAGGTTGTACTAACCAATTTATTTAAATAAATAATTCTTTTAATTATCCCATTATATTTTGGTGGCACAGGGTGACACTTTATGCTAATTTCCTGCAGAGTAGATCTGTTCAAGACCACTAATTCTAATATTACAAATTCTGCCAGCGTGTTGGCCCTGCCTAGTGCTGCCATGTTAAACTAACAGCTCTGTGTATTTAACTGCTATACAGAAAAATCAACACACATTCTGATCACCAAAAGTGGCAATGGTCAGGGGATTAAGGGGAAAGCAGTAGGAATATATAGATGTGTTGGTGATAGTCAAGTTGTACTAAAAAACTGCCTGTGGTCATAGTTGCTGAAGCTTATGCATTTAATGATGATGATCCTCCTCTTGCTGAGGTGGCTGTTTGTAAAATGACACAAAAAGTTCTACTGGTAGTACTAAGCAGCTATGCTTTAACACCAAAATGATGAAGATGATATGACAACAGCACTATACTGCATAGCAGAGAAGGATTTAGCAGTAGTGACATCAATTGATGCACCAGACAGTGACATTAACAGTGAAACCATGCTGCAAACTAGTGATAAATGTTCTGTAAATCCTCCAAGGGGAAAAGTAAAAAACAAAAAACATTTTCAGACTTTATGAAACATACAAAATTAAGAAATAGGGAGGAAGAAAATTATGTAGCTGTGACCCATTTATTGATGATGTTTATTTAGATCATATCCCTCCACTCTCAGACCTCCTTCTTATGATACAGAACAAATAGAGACTGAGAGCAATAATGATTTGGCCCATAATTGTTGAAAGGAAAAGGTTCACTCTTCAACCATTGAAAAGGAGCACAGTCCATGACTATAAATTCTTTGAGAGATGTACTGGTAAGTCAGATTCTGGACAAGTAAACATGCCTAACATACACAATCATCTCAATTATGGCCATCACCATCACTGCTTCCTGTTCTAAGTCCAGCCCCCAATGTCAATCTATTAAAATGCAGCCACACAGCATGTCAGCATCAACAACTCCATGAGTTCTTCTGCTGCTGCTCAGGATGAAGAACCACTGCCACCTACTGCAACATCCAGCCCCTATAGTAGAGATGATGTAATAAGTAATAGTCCCTACAGAACCCCTCAGTCTATGAAATGTAAAGAATGGAGATACTTCACTAGCAATCCAAACGATAAATATGTTGCTAGCTTGTTTCTGTAAAAACCATGTGATCGGGGGAAGCAGAATCCCATCAAGGCACATTGTAATGGTTTTGTGAGACACTCAGACCAGTAGGTTAGAATAAAACACAGTTTTATTAAAAGACAAGTAAGACTGCCCTCTATAGGCAATACAATATGATTGGAAATAGACAAGGATGTACAGATGCCCTCTCAGGCCCAGTATACAGGGAAAATAATATACACTGTCACAGGACAGGCATAAACAAGCATACAGGGGACACAAGGGTTAAAGTTCATAGAAATCAATCAGTCTCTGTTGTGGTGTGTTTGACAACGCCCATAAGATGGTAAAGGAGCGATGCTGTGGTGCTAGATGTAAGAGCACCAGTAAATAGGGCAGGACTGAGACAACTGCTTATGCTGAGCAGGGAACTGAGGCCACAATACTCTGCAAGAGCTAGCACACGTTGAGCCGTGAGCACCCGACCGGTGCGGTAAGCATAGACTATTTGTTTTGCAAGAGCTTAGGCGTTTGGAGCCACTAGCACCCAACCGGTGCAGTAACGGAGACCAAGTACACTGCAAGAGCTGAGATGTTAAGAACCAATAGCACCCAACCGGTGCGATAACGGAGACCAAGTACACTGCAAGAGCTGAGGTGTTAAGAGCCAATAGCACCCAACCGGTGCGGTAACGGAGACCAAGTACACTGCGAGAGCTGAGGTGTATAAAGCCAATAGCACCCAACCGCTGCGGTAATGGAGACCAACTACACTGCAAGAGCTGAGGTGTATGGAGCCAATAGCACCCGACCAGTGCAGTAACGAGATCACTGCGCACAGCAAGTGTTAACGGATGCGCAATGTTAATCGGAGGCCACAATGCTCTGCAAGTGTTAACAGGAGGCTCTTTGTAACGGAGGCAACAATGCTCTGCAAGTGCAAACGGAAGGCTCAGTGAAACTGGGACCACTGTGCTCTGCAAGTGTTAATGGAGGCTCAGTGTAACGGAGCCAACAGTGCCCAGCAAGAGTAAACGGGAAGGCCCAGTGAATCGGAGGCAACAACTCTGTCAGCCCTGCAGTCGGCACAGCGGAAGTCAGAATGTCGCCCAAGCGACACAGGATCAGGATCACAGCTGGAACACAAGCAGGGTCGTCAGCGTAGCCAGGTCAGGTCACGGAGCAGGAACGTCAGCCAGGCTGGGTCAAATCACGGAGCAGGATCATCAGACTAGCCGGGTCAGATCACGGAGCAGGACGTCATCCAGGCCGAGTCGAATCACAGAGCAGGAACCGAGGAGAGTAGTCAGACGGGCCAAGTCGGTACACAGGAACGCAAGAACACAGCTACACAGTAACACTGGTACAGGAACACCACGAAAGGGCACCTGACAGGTGCCAAAGGCCCTTTGAAGGCCATACTGGGCGGGCCAAACAAAGCTCAGCCAATGGGAGAGCATCACAGCAAAGAGTGACAGAAAAGATCACGGGAACCGTGATACACATCCTCTATGAGATCCCACCTGAAGCACAACCACAGGTTTGAATGGAAGACAAACCTGCAGCATGTCAGATATGTGATGTTTAGTAGTAGTAGTGGTAGAAGCATTCCTAAAAGTACAGTGAAAAGGAAGAAAGCAAAAGGATTATTACAAAGCGACCATAACTGAATACATCTCAGGGATGGCACTGACACATTCCTGTATCATTTTCTCTCAGAATATGGCCTGGTAAGTGATGGATATGATTACTGTCTGTCTCTATGTCCTGGGCCAACACTATGATACACTTGAGTGCAGGGAAACAATACAGTGTGCAGGGCTAGCACTCATGTTTACTGCTGTGGAAACCCTTAGTTGTCTACCAGGAAGAATCCAGTCAGAGCTGTTTACATTATAGCTGGTTATATTATTAATGACTATAGGCCACATCTATCCATCAGCAGTGTCGGTAAACTTACATTTTTAAAAAATGAACCAGCCTCTAATACCTTACAAGTATGTAGCAGAAGTGTAGCAGTATGTAGAAGAAGTGGAAAAGTCAGAGAAGCATACAGCCTATATATTAAAATTATCACTTAAGAGGAGGAGGGATTTGCATAGTTGCCACTGTATGCAACAGGCGAGGCAAGTGCTATGGACATTGATTAATGACCGACAGATGATGAAAATATATATATTGGAATCATACATGATGATGCACTATATTTTGTATAATATTATTTCTTATTATTCAGTATACATTCACCATTAAAGACATCCACCACATTACATTCAATCTTTCATTATTTAATTATCGTTATCTTGTTGACTATCATTACTGTGTATGTTTATAAATATAATTTTAAAATTATGCTTTCAAGAATAATTGTAATTTAACGGAGTACTTGCACAAGAATACAAGTGAACAGCACTAAAACACCATAAGAGACAAAACCCTTATGTTTGTCTTTCCCACAAGATATTTTCTCCTGCTTTTTCACCATATTTCATAATTAAAATTGTTATGAGTAAATGTAGCAATACATATTAAGAAAGCAAATATGCACTATGAGACAATGTACAATACACAGTGGTTGCATGTGAAAGAAAATCTTAACCATACATCCTTAGAAATTCCAGCAAATAAGCAGTCTCTAATCACTGGGTAGTACTTC
The DNA here is from genome assembly GCA_037306005.1 of Rhinophrynus dorsalis. Taxonomy (NCBI): domain Eukaryota; kingdom Metazoa; phylum Chordata; class Amphibia; order Anura; family Rhinophrynidae; genus Rhinophrynus; species Rhinophrynus dorsalis. The sequence goes on from CM074723.1 coordinate 209,217,280, forward strand.
TATGTGTTTCGTAGAAGGATGAGAATGGTAAAGTGGGTAACATATGAAAGAGAGACCAAAGAAAGCAGACAGTAGGGTGAGGAGAAAAACATAAAATATAAGGTGGATTAGGTCAAATGAAAAAAACAGAGACCATAGGAAAGTAGAGGGAAAGAAAGAGTCCAGCATAAAGTGTGAGGGGGAGGAAAGGAGCAGGGTGGGAGGAGAACTATAAAGTAGTAAGACATCAGTGTCAGGCTTACCACCCACTCTTCAGGTCGACAAAAAAGCTAGCTATTTGGAAGAGTGGTAGAATTCAACCATATGATGAATTTTGAATAACCATCTGGGTCTGCACCATGTCTGAGCCTGACCAGCCTGGTGAACATCAGGTGATCCCAAAATCTTACATACCATTCTATAGCTCAGGGTGGCATATGAACCCTCTAGTGGGTTGGTATCAAAGATTTAGCTGCATTTAGTATCATTAGTAAAAGGGTCCTCTGATTTGGGGTAGCATGGGCAGCCCAAGATAAAATAAAATGGGTAAGGAACAAGAAGCTGTACTGCATATTGTAGATGACATCTTACCAATGATATGTGCTTTGATAAAATGCCCATTCTTTCATCAAACCTTATTATACAAGATAGTATTTAATTTACTTTAATGACTGCTATTTCACAGTGATCAGTATTGCCAAGTTTGAAGTACATCAATTAGTCTCACAGAATGCTCCCATCACATTCATGGTTAGTAGTAGTGTGCATATTTCTACTTCATGAGTGTCAGAGGGGTACACAAGGGTTAATTTTACATTTTCTAGTTTGACTCTAGGGATGGGAGAATATTTTTGCCTCAGACCAAGATCGTTGAATAATTTACAGTGAAAAGTGCAGTTTTTCTGATTTGTTTGCCTAGCTCATTGCATTGAAATCAATGGGAATATTGAATTTACACACAACACATAGCAAATGTTATTTTATTTCCCAAAGGCATATGGTGCCTGTGTTGGTGGAGTGTGGGAAACAAACAGCTGAACAGGGAATTTTTTTGGGAGGACAGATCATAAAAAAATAAAAATAAATAAATAAATAAATAAGATATGGTATAAAAGTGGTCTGAGCAGGGTGCCTGTGTTGGTGCCTGTGTTGGTAGGTTTAGTCTGAGGTTTGTTGACGAGTACTGGGGGGCAGTTAATAAAAAAAAAATAAAAAAATAAAATAAAATAAGGAATTGGTATGTAACATGACAGAGACAGGGATCCCCTGATGTAAGCTGTAACTAGGACAGACTTATATTTGACGGAATAGAGTATTTTGCAGAGGATGATTTGTACAACATAGACTTGTTATTAGAAGCTCAAGCCCCGAGGAAACAATGATTTGTAGAACTTAGACTTGTTTGGTACAAGCCCTAAGGAAACACTGATTTGTTGTAGGACTTAGACTTATGTTAGGACCAAGCCCCAACAGAACATTGATTTGTAGGAATGGGATCAACAACAGCAGCGATATGGGTGATGGATGATCATGGTTCCACTTGCCATTGCTAGCTCCAGTGATTTGCCTGAGGAGTAGCAGCACCACAACTAGCCCCCACCACTTCAGGTATATGTGGAGAAAAGAAGTTGGCCAATAATGCTTCTCTACCTGCCCCTCCTCCAAAATCATGAGTGTGTTGTTAGAATATACCTTTTTCTCTTGAGAACAGGATAGAACTGTGCCTCTTATCAGCAACTGCAATATGCACAGCATGTGTGGTAAATAAGGGAAGGAATGGGAACATCTGTACTCACATCAAATTCCTGGCACAACTGTAATCAAACACCATGAGGCTTGGAGTCCCCAATGTGAAATCATCCCACCAGAAACCAAGTACTGCTGCTATCCCCGTTGTCCATTCCCCACCATGGACACATGACAACTTGCAGTTTACTAATAATGATAAACCCTCCCGGCCACGAGCTTAGCATATTCTGAGGGATAGAATCAACTCAGGTGCCTATTTATTCCTTGGTTACGATTATCCTCCACTACACTGCCATGTGTGGTAAGCACACCACATATTGTGCAATGGGTGGACAGGAACTGCCACATCCTGACATCTACTAAAGGTCCATCAACTGTTGTGGAGAGGTAAAGACAAAGGAAGTGGATCGCCAGAGGATGTAGTTACATGATCTTCCTGCTGCCAGACCCTGGAGCATGGAGCTGATGGAGAGCCAGGTGTTTGAACGTTCACATAAATGTCATGGTGTCTGTGTTTCATGTGTGTTATCAGAGAGGTTGTGCCAAGATGCATTCCCACCTTTCCCCTTTTTTACTGACTTGTCACAAATTGCGCACAATGCCGTCACTGATGACTGCACTTTGTCTGCCCCAAGAGAAAAATAGTTCCACACCCAGGACTTCAGGGGGGACGGGAAAGGTGGAGAATAATGGTCTCTTTCTTCTTCTCCCCCATATTCCCCTTCACTCGCTGGGGCAGAGAATGCTGTTGCTACTTCCTCAGAACAAGCACTGCAACTAGGACCAGTAGTTTTGCAGCTGGCAAGTGGAAAGTATCCTAGTCCTGCATCATTGGACTCCATTCCCACTGTGTACATGGTGGTGTGTGGCACTTTAGACTGCTACACAGCATCCTGCAACTTGGTAGCAGCAGGAATTACAGCAGCAGCAAACTCCACAAATTCTAAAAATCTCACTGCTGGTGGTGATGCCCATCCTCATCCCTATATCTGTCTCCCACACCTCAGTTTGTGGCTAAAACACACACAACAGACACACACACAAAATGTGCATGCAATACACATGGACAATACATATGCACAACTTAATTGCAATACATACATACACGCACAATGCACACACACACCTGCACAACACAGACACACACACACACACATTCACTACACATGAACAAGAAAAACACAAATACCCACACAACACACACACACACACACACACACACTTACACTCAATACACCACAACACACACACAATACACCACAACACACAAACACATTCACACACAATACACTACAACATACAAAACACACACAACACACATTCAGATGTAATAAACACACAGATGCAGAACACACACACAATATACGCACACCACTCAACACACACAAAAACACACACATGCAATACGCACATGCATTCAGCACACACACTGAAAACACACACAAACACACATGCAATACAGAAACACATGCAAAACGCACACACCATACTATACATCACAACACATGTACAACACACATGCATGAAACACACACACAGGCAATACACACTCACAACAAACACACACACAAAACATATACATGCACAAAACGCACATGCACAACACACACATTACAAACACAATGTGCACAATACACACACGCACATAACATTCAATACACTCTCACACAGGTGCACAACACACACACACAACACATACACACAATGCACATGCAACACATACACAATACACATACATACACACACAGATAGACAAGCAATATACACATACACACACAACACACACCAATACATATACATATACATAGACAAGCAATATACATATACATGCACAACACACACAAATACACATGCAATACAAAAATATTACATATACACACAGAAACCCAAAATAAACACACACATTCGATACACGTACACACACAAACACATTATATATAAAATATGCACACAATACACGCAACACATACAATAAAAACAGACAATATACACACAAATACACACATAATGTACACGAAACAAACCCACCTACAATATGCAAAACGCAATTTGTAAAATGCTATGCACAAAACATTTTACACAAAACACAATATGCAGGACGCTACATGCAAATCGATTTATGCAAAATGCTATACACAAAGTGTTTCAGGCAATATGGAAGACGCTATATGCAATACGTTATGTGCAAGACATTTTAAACAATATGCAAGACGCTATTCACATTACGCTATATGCAAAACACTACATGCTTCACATGCTCACGCACGCATATGCTCTCAGTCACCTACAATCTCACACGCTCGCTCACGTTCACTAATGCATTATTTTGCAGTTGAAAGGGGCTAAGCACTGAACATTCAACAACTGACTCATTAGGAACATTAAATTGTATAACATTATTACTCACAGGCTAACTGGGGCAATAAATTGTACCCAATCTCAAGAGAAATATCTTTCAGTCTAGGGTATAAATGCCTGTTTTGTATGTGTTGACATTTCATACAGACTTGCAATAAAAATAAAATAAAAGATAGAAAGCATATATGAAATTAGGCCTAAAGCCATATGTTCTTTGTGGTAACTTTGAAGTAGAGAAAATGTGAAAAAAATATCCCTGTTTTTTTCCAGGAGTGCCATTTTCTGGAAACATTTCTGCTCATTTCCCCAGGAGTAGAAAGGCAATTTATCTTTTATTTCATGATGCGTGTTGTCTACTTTCCAAATTGGTATGCCTTGTTTACCTCATCTTCATGTTGAAATGCCAAGATTCAAAAAAGTATAACATTACACTGAAACCTAGACCATGTGCATCCAAAATGCAGCTTGCAGACTGAGTGAGGACCACTAAACTACAGGGTGTGGTGCACCTGAGATTTTGAACCAATATTTTTATATAATTAGCTAACACACATGAGCCAGTATATCACATTGTTCCCCTAGTGAGTGGGCTCTATTTAGACTCATCCATAGTGCAGCGTGTGGTAATATTGGCCCAGCAAAGAAATGAATTAGTAAAAAGTGTCAGACAGTGTCACCAACAAATAATGGTTAATTTTAGTTTGTTGTACAGAGTTAAAATATGCCTATATGTTTATTAGACATTTTTCTGTAAATTATATCATTTTGATGGCACAGAGTGGAACTTTATGCTGATTTCCCTCATAATATGCTAATTAGTTTTATTTGAGGCTACACTTGGCACTTACTGTACTATTAGAAATGCTCCGGTTTTTGGGCTCTGCCTAAAGTCATTCACACCACAGTATGTGGCAATATCGGCCCAGGAGAGAAAATAACTAGCATAACAAGCCACACTCTGCCATCACCAATAAAAGATTACTTTAAAAAAACCTATATTGCAAAAAATGGTTAGCACAACATATAGCCAGTTTTAACTCTTTAAGTAAACTTTTTAGGGTGACAGATATTTAACCCTTTGATTGCCAGAGTTGTATGCAACGCATTGCTTCACAATGCATTGCATATGCCTCTGGCACTCAAAGGATTAAACCTCAGCTAATGCAAGCTTCCTTTATTTAGTAATAAATGTATTTAGTAACAGACAGAGCAACTGCCACTGCTATTGTTTTGTAATAGTTTTTCTGTTTACCAGTTTTTTCTGAAGGTTGTAATGGTTTTTATAGAGCACTCAGGAAAAAAATCTATATGGATAAAACTGCTAATAGGTATAAGGATGCTAGGGTGGTCTCCACTACATTGCAACATAAGCAGAATCCAAGAGGTTAAATATATCCATTAAATATTTCATGTTTTTGTAAACTCAAAATCTTATATTACATTTCAGGATGACTCTGTATCATCAAAGGCAGATCAATTAAAGAGACAGAGACACTGTCTGATTCATCTGTCCCCAAGGAGATATATACTGAAAACCTGCACTGTTAGCAACTCATAAAGTTACTCAAAATTAAAACATAGTTTAGGGTTTTTCTTGCTGAGAAAAACTCCCACTTCTGGTGAACGCTTTATTCAAAAGTTATTTCAGTTTAACTTTTCATTTTCTATTGTGGTCAGCAGGTAGCTATCACTTTATCTGGATAGCATTGGTCTAAAACTTAATTTATATTGTAGGGTTTCTCATCCTGAGTAAAACAATGGTAATCCCACTGCTGACAGGCATATTATTCAAAAGTTATTGCAGCTCAGTTTTTTTAGGTGCAGTAGCTCAATGGCCTGAAATTTTACAGTGGCGCTGTTGCTACACCATCCTATGGAAATTTACAGTCAATTGACAGGAGCTGTCCATAGGATGGTGTAGCAACCGCATCACTTCTGTCCATGGAGATAGGGCAATTAAATAATCAATTTTGATCTGCAATAACTTTTGAATAAAACACCTGTCAGCAGTGGGAGTACAAATATTTTTTACATATATGTTTTACATACTAATTGTTCCTATCCATTTAAGAACAATAGAAAAAAAACAGAAAAGGAAAAAGAGAATGCCCCAATATGTTTTACATATCTTTGTGGCAATATTAAAAGAAAAAACTATCTGATCTTTTGCAATAGTAGAATTAAAGATTAAATTTATATTAAAGATAACATTATCCCAAAAAGTGGAACTTAATGAGCAGCTCCACCAAGTGTGACTCATTCACCCAACATCATGGCCAATCTCAAGCACATCAGGAAAGTGTTGGGGTAAAATTTAGTTTACAATTTAGTTGTTTGGTGCCATCTGGTGAATAATTATGTAATTACATTCCTTTTAAGCAACATCTGAAGAGGTATTCATTAATAGTTTATGATTAGAATTCCACTGAGCTAATGACAAGGAAGCATTAAGCTCTGATTTCCAATCAGTTAACCCTTTCAGTGTCAGAGTGGTACACAATGCATTGCTTTACAATATGTTGAATACCACTCTGACACTTAAAGGGTTAAATAGCTGGGTTTGTAGGGCAGCTCCAAATGGATAAGAAATGTATACCACTTAGCAAGAGTTTTATGAAATATAGACTATATTATAGACTATAAATTAGTTTCTCAGAGGGATAAGCTTCACTGTAAGAATCAGTGAAGAGGAAATGGGAGTTTTCAAAAAGAATAGCGTGCTATCCGTTTGTAATTTAGAAATTAAGCTCCTAGTAGTTTGAGAAAGTAACGGTTTAACGTTATGAAACGCGTTACATATAACATACGAGTTAAGAATATATCTACTATTTGGAGTTTTTTTTAATGAGCATTTGTTTTCCTTTTCTGTATAAATACGTTTTTATACATTTTTAATAAATGTGTTTTTTTGATACATTGAGCACGATACCAGAATTTATTTGTTTCCTCACTTTACCTGAGACGGAGCTTTGTTGTTGAATATTTGGAATATATACCAGAGTGAATGTAGCTTGAGCAGGGACAAGCGATTTTCCCCTGCACGCAAACCCGGTGTAAGTCAAACACCGGTGTAATCAGCTCTGTGAGTATTGACTTTCTATGAATTTATGATTACGAGCGCTCTGAAATATCAAGCCTGTTAGCTTGCACTGCCTTTTTCTTCTTCCTTTTGGGGCCGTTGAGGATATCATTCTACTTGGTACCTGATGGTCATTTGGAATGGCTGAGAAATTCTCGAGGAGCCGACCCAAGTGGGAGTGGGCTAAAAAATACCTTCCATCTGCCTTTTTTGTTTACTCCACACATATGTGTGTAGTGGACTATTGATTCATGTGAGTACCCTGATAAGGGGACCGGTTGGGGATTCTATTGATAAGACTTTATTACCTTATGAGGCACCCCTCTTCTTCTCCTTTTTTTTTCCTTTTTTGTCACTGTAAGAATAGTCCTTAGTGAGTGTATTCTAAAGAAAATGATGCAATTGAAATTATTGCCAAAACTGATCACCTGGAAGACCATAATTATGTATCAAGCCTTCAAATTTAATAGTACTTGAGTCTGAAATGAGCATCTATAAAGGGCATATGTATAGAATACACCAAATAAGAAAGGAATTGCCCTGCTGACCCAGGATAAATCAGGGAGAAGGGTAAGGTATTAAAGAATAAGAGATTTGGTTTGGCCCATAAACAGATGAAATGTCCCAGAACAATATGATCCTTATATGAAATCAGAAAACTGAAAGGGTTATTCCAGCAGATGTGACTCAAATCTACATTAGAAGAGAACAGTTTCAAACAAGTTACCTATACTATGTATGGTACATTCCATAACTTTGGACAGGAGACAGAGACTTTTTGTAGTATGACTCAATTTCAGGGACTCACAAACCCCTTTAGTTAGAGAGCATCATGAGGAGGAAGTGAGATTGTCTATATTTTTTAAACTCCCAAATAAAGGAAAGAAACATGTTTTGAAGTTCCAGGGTCTGAATAGGGAGTGCATTAAAAAATATATAGAATTTAAGACAAAAAACTTATTTTTGTCAGGTTGATCCTACCAAACTGAGAGATTTATAAATTATTCAATATTTCATTGAATGAAAATTATACCTGATGATACCTTCCTGGCAGTTAGTGAGGATAACACACAGATTTTTAATACCCGTAGATGGCCACATTATAAAAAAATGTGTTGAATATGATTGACTGGAATCATAGGAACATTTAGACTGAGTATTTCAGATTAGGAGAAATTCCTTTTGAAAAGTAATAAGTTGCTGTACAAGAAGTAGGACCAAATTAGGCAATGAGGTTTGTGGGCAGGAAATAAAAAAGCATATCACTGGCAAAGCAAGCTAATTTAGTTACAAGTAGGAAACCATGAATATGCATTGAAAGTCTAATTCCATCTCTAAAGTGAGAATAAATGATCATGGAGATAGTGAGCAGCACTGTCTAGTGCCACTGAACATATGGAAGGAATCAGACAGAAAACCATTAATCTTGCCCCTGGCAGAAGGTGTGGTATATAAACTCATAAAAGAATTGAGGCATTTAGGGTCTAGTCCTATACAGGAAAGGACTGATGAAAGGTAAGGCCAGGCTATTCTATCAAAGACTTTCTCCACATAGATGGAAATCAGTAGAGTTGGAATCTTATTCTTAAGGGTTCTACACATTAAAAGAGGATTTTAGTCCAATCAGGTTACTGGTAATTCTGGGTAAGTGATCTGCCCTTTAAGTAGGCAGGAACAATTCTAGAATTGTATGCAGGGGGTGGAGCCTACCTTCCCTCCTTGGCTGCGCTAACCAACCAGCTCCAGAAAGATTTGAGACACTAACTATTGGCTAGATAGTAGAAGGGAAAGAAGACTCCTGTGAGCATGACCCTGAAGGACCCCCACAGTCTGCCACAGGAGAGCCAAGCATGGTCCCTTGACAGGGTGGGAGACCAGTATCCTGTATGGACTAAGAGAAAAGGATTTAAAAGGTAAGACTAAAATCTTCTTTTCTCTGTCGACCAATACAGATTACTGGTAACTCTGGGATGTCCAACCATTGAGTTTCCCAGAGGTGGGAAGTAAGGCAAGGACCAGGCGCAAGGCCCCCAAAGTCACCAGAGTAGATATGAACCATCAGATCAGAGATAACCCAACAAACAATGAAGTGTCAACGGACACTGAACAGGGGTAACAACACCCCAACTGTTACATAGCACACTGAACTAAAGCCAACAGGGCTCAAAAGTGAAGGAAGCAGCAAGAACTGAAGAAAATCCTAGACAGTCAAAACTGCCTCCAGGGTTTTCCTCCTAAAGCTGGCGTCAGCCGATGCCAGCACATCAACACGGTAATGCTTCGAAAAGGTGTGCACAGACGACCAAGTAGCAGCCTTGCACACCTGATCAGCAGAGGCCTGATTCTTGTAAGACCAAGAGGCCCCATTAGATTGAGTAGAATGGGCCGTGACCCTGAAAGGGACAGGCTTCTTCCTCAGCTCGTAAGCCTTACAAATAGTAGACTTGATCCAAGAAGTAATAGTCACCTTGGATGCAGGTCTTCCTGCCCTAGGACCCTCAGGAATGACGAACAATGCATCTGATTGTCTGATAGATTCAGTGCGATGTACATAACTTGAGACAATGCACCACGTCTAACAAGTGGAGATCCCTCTCCTTGTCAGAGGCGGGGTCAGGGCAGAAAGAGGGCACCACAATCTCCTGATTGATGTGTAACTCTGAAACCACCTTTGGGAGAAACTCCTGAGAAGTGTGAAGCACCACCTTATCCTTGTGAAACACCAAATAGGGTGGTTTACAGGACACAGCATGTAACTCCGCGACATGGCGGACAGACACAATCACCAGGAGAAAGGCCATTTGCCATGTCAACAGGCATAGAGGAATAGTAGCCAAAGACTCAAATGGAGGGCACTGAAGAACGCCCAAAACCAAGTTAAGATCCCATGGAGGAGCAGGAATCTTGAAGGCAGGACGAGTATGAGCAACGCCCTGGAAGAAAACCTTGACATCAGGAAGGATGGCAATACACCTATGAAAGAAAACAGAGAGAGCAGAAGTCTGAACTTTAAGGGAACTCAAACTGAGGCCCTTATCCACACCATCCTGCAAAAAGGCCAGGACCGTAGGCAGATCAGATTCCTGAGACAGGTCCTTGTCAGCACACCAAGATAGGAAGGTTGACCAGACACAATGGTAGATCTTGGAAGAAACAGGTTTGTGGGCACTAAGCATAGTAACCATCACACAAGAAGAAAACCCTTTCTTCCTCAATATTGAGGATTCAATTTCCAGACCGTCAATGCTAGACAATGAACATTCTCCTTTCACAGGTAACCCTGTAGAAGACGATCCGGACGGCAAGGGTGCTGGAATGGCTCCGCCACTGACAGATCCAGAAGCTCCGGAAAGCAAGCCTGGCGAGGCCAGTACGGAGCAATCAGAATGATTGGACAACACTCCAGTCGTAATTTCCATAACACCCTGTGCAACATGGGGAGGGGAGGAAAGATGTAAGTCATAGGAAATCACCAAGGAATGGATATAGCATCCACCGCCAGAGCTAGAGTGTCCCTCCATCAAGAGCAGAACCAAGTAACCTTCCTGTTGGGTCTTGTTGACATCAGGTCGATGTAAGGAAGACCCCATTTCTGAACAATGAGGGTGAACACCTCTGGGTGCAGCTCCTGCTCTCCACTGTCCACTGTGTCGACTGAGGAAGTCCGCCATGACGTTGTCTACGCCAGGAATGTGCACTGCGGATATGGCAGGAACGTGATCTTCTGCCCAGGACAAAATAGCCTTGACCTCTAACCAAGCAGTGAGACTTCTTGTTCTGCCCTGCTTGTTGATGTAAGCCACGGCCGTGGTGTAGTCGGACTCTACCCTGACTGGACAGTCTTCCAGGTGAGATGTCCAATGCCGAAAGACATGAAATATTGCCCGAAGCTCCAACACGTTAATGGGAAGGAGAGATTCTTCCAGAGACCACCGACCCTGTGCACTCAGGTCACCCAGGACCACTCTCCATCCGGAGAGGCTGGCATCTGTCATCACCGTGGTCCAGAAGGAAACTAGGAAGGACTTGACCTTCAACAGATTGAAAAGGTTGAGCCACCAGGACAAACTCAGTTCCACATGAAGAGGAAGTGACACCGACATCTTCAGAAGGTCCGGACGAACCCTGCACACCTGGATCACAAACCGCTGGAGTTCCCTGGTGTGTACCATGGTGAACGGTACCACCTCTATGGTGGAAATGAATTTCCCCACTAGAGATGACAGCTTCTTGGCTGGAACTGGATCCTGAGCCAGTATCGCAGAAACCCTGTGGGCAATCTGATGAGCTACCACGTCCTTGAGAAACACCATGTTCTTCTAGGTATCGAAGAGGAGGCCCAGGAAAACTAGACGCTGGAATGGGACAAGGTCTGATTTGTCCAAGTTGATGATCCACCTGTGATGGGTAAGAGCATGAATATATTGCTGAACCTGCTGATGAAGAAGTTCCACAGAAGAGGCTTTTAGAAGTAGGTCATCCTCTGATGCCGTCTCAGTGGAGGACACGGTCAGGCCCGGATTTACATCTCAGGCGCCCCTAGGCACAACACCTTGTGGCGCCCATGGCCCCTCCTTTGTCCCACCCACATCCACACCTTCTCATATTTAAACACACCCACTTTTGTGGCCACACCTATCTTAAATCAATTATTCACATTAATATTAATTACATGCATTAAGTACATGTTTTAATATTGATAAATACAGGTATACCTGTTTTTTTTACACCTATGCCCGGAACAACCCCACCACAAATCCAGATGCACAGCGGATGTGATGGGTATCAGTACCCAAGGAGCGTTATGCATGCTCCCCCTGTTCCGCCCAGGAATACTCCACTGGAGCCACCCATTACGCCATTAGCACCAATGTCTCCCCATGCCCCAGGAACCACAGAAACTCCCCTAAGACACCACCTATAACAGACATGGATCTGGAAACCCCCTAGAAGGACTAACAGAAACCCACCGGAGACTCCAGAGATGACCGCTGAGCCAAAAATCCTGCTGCAAGGACACCGTGGAGACCAGGTGCCGTCACAGTGATAAGCAGAACACCACCCACAACAGATACTTGAGCACCATCAGGGAGAAGTATTCATAGGTTTAATATCAGTAGTTTTTTTTTTTTTTTTTTTATCTACATATACATAGCTGTACAGACACACACACACGCTACACATACATATATACCTGCACATATACACATGTATATATACATACATACACATAGATATACAAACACATAGCCATACACACACACACACATATACACTTTTTTTGAGTTGTTTTCCTGCATCGGGTTTCCCCTTCATTATGTATTCAAGAAACATTTTTATTAATTTTAATTTTTTTTGGTTTTCTTTTGGTGTTGGTTGTGTTGTTTCCTGTGTCTTTTTTCCAAGATTTTTTTTTTTTTTTTTTACAAATACACACACACACATATATATATATATATATATATATATATATATATATAATCTACATACACACACACATATACACTTTTTTCATATATACACACATCATGATATATAACTACATACACACATTCGTACACACACACACCCCAATACATACACACATATATACACTTTTCTTTCTTCTTCTTATGCATAAGACCAGTGGCTAGAAACCCACAGGCCGTCACCCACCTCCCGCAACTCCAGCCAACACCAATGGGTCCCCAACCCTGCAGGCCCTGGCAGGTGAACATGCGAGCCCAGCATAGCGGAGGATGGATGAGGGAAGGACACTCTGCACCAGCGCAGTCCAGACTCTATCCTGTATATAAGCAGCCGCGCAAGCTATACATAGTGCACGGCTGCTTATTACCACGTCATCCCGCGAGACTTGAAGAGTAAGTGAGCAAAGACTCACGGGCAGGTTAGTCCGGGCAGCGCATGCGCTCTGATTAGTTGAGTTTGGAGCGCACTCACCTCACAGCATTTACTGGAGAACCCCAAGTGGGAGGACCTGTGGGCGTGACAGGCCATTGCCAGGTGCGGCGGCGCCCCTAAAAATTTGGCGCCCTAGGCAGGTGCCTTGTCTGCCTATTGGTAAATCCGGCCCTGGACACGGTTGAAGACCTGGCTGTCGTCAGACCAAATGGAAGAACTGATAACTGAAAATGTCCCGGGTCACAGGCAAACCGGAGGTACTGCCGGCTCTCTGGATAAATGGCAATGTGTAAGTACGCGTCCTGAAGATCCAGAGAAGCAAGGAATTCCCCCGGGGACATGGCAGCAATCACTGTCCGTAGAGACTCCTGGTGATAATGAGTCCGGGTCACAAAGGAATTGAGATCCTTCAAGTCCAAAATGGGAAGACAACCACCATCCTTCTTGGAGACCACAAAGAGGTTTGAGTAAAAACCCATACCTCTGTCCTGAACTGGAACCGTCTGTAGAACGCCTTTGTCCAGAAGAGCCTGAACGGTGCTGTCAGACAGATGGCGTTTCTCTGTGCCCTGAGGCATATGAGAAGGAAGAAAGTGAAAGGGAGGAAGAGAGACGAAAAGGATCCTGTACCCTTCCGTGACCACCTGCAAAATCCATGGGTCCGACACTGAATCCTCCCAAATGCTGTGATAGTGACACAGATGACCACCCACATCAGAGTGCAGACCCGGGTTCGGTGAGTCATGCCAAAGAAGGCTTAGAAGTCTTGGGCTTGGAGGAGACCTTGGGCTTCCATTGCTGCTTGGTCTTGGAGGAGGTACGCGGAACTGAGGGAACTGCCTGGTTCACCAGATGCGTCTCATTCTGAAAGGAACGAAAATACCGGTTACTCTTAAGTGGTGTTTTCTTCCTAGGAACTAAGGGTAGAAGTGTACTCTTACCCCCGTAGCCTCACTCATCAGATCCTTGAGATCTGGCCCAAACAAAGAAGTGCCTTGAAAAGGCAAGGAGAGCAATGCTTTCTTAGAAGCAGTATCAGAAGACCAGATCTTGAGCCAAAGAGCCCGTCTGGCAACGACAGACATGGTGGAAACCCTAGCCACCAAACAGATGGCATCAAATAGGGCAGCAGAAATATAGTGCTGTGCCTAAGAAATGTTGGCAAAGAGGCTCAACTCATCCAAAGTAGGAGCACCCTGACAGACAGCAAGAGTGAGCTGTTCAGTCCAGACCGCAATGGCCCGGTTCACCCATGCTGCTGCGAATGCTGGATGCATGGCAGAACCAGCAGTGGCAAAAATGGATTTGAGGGAGACCTCAAGTCCTTTAGAGCAGACGCATCAGACACTGGCAAGGCAGTAGACTTGGATAGCCTGGAGATAGGAGCATCCACTTTGGGAGGATGAACCCACTGAGCAAGCACTGCCTCAGAAAAGGAATAAAGCTTAGCAAATTTCTTGGAGACAGAAGGCTTTCTGTCCGGAGATTTCCACTCTACAGACACAAGGCGGTCAAGAGTGGGGTTAGGTGGAAAGCAAGTAAGGGGCTTTTTAGGATCCTGAAACACATCAGAGGGGTCAGAAGGAACCTCCTGAACTAAGGGAATGTTAAGAGTATTCAAGACAGCCCTGATCAGGCCCTCAGTGGAGGGCTCAGAATCAGCCTCAAAAGGATCCCCAAAACCTGGGGGAAGCCCAGAGCAGAACATTTCTCAACATCTGAATCCACCAGGAGTTCCTCTTCAGAGGAATCTGACATGTCAGGTACTCCCTGAGGTTTGGGCAGGGAAGACTTGATGGAGGAGGGGGTCTGCCAAGAATGGAAGACTCCCTGTAACTGGGATGGAAAGAGTTGCAAAGTGGACCTGAGGTCCCTAGTAGCAGCCTTGAACTCTTGCTCCCAAACTGGCTCTAATGCATGGCTGGAGGTCCCTGGAATACCCTCAGGGATATCAGAACATGCTGGGCATAAGTGACCTAAGAATTCTCTAGGTAACCCTGAATGACAGGAAGAGTAATGTGCAAAAGGGGATACAGAGACCCCGGCATCCTTAGTCTTAGGTCTGGCCTCAAGCTCCAATGGTATAGACATTCTCACAGTGTCAATAACCTTATTGTATAAGAAATCACCCAATTATAGTGTGTAGGATTAAAGTTTCACCCCAGAAATCACTAAAATAGACTTTTCTGACAGACGAAGGGTTAATCAGCAAAGGAGAGAAAGAGAGTCCAAGCCCTGCGTTGGATACTCACTCTGGAAAGATCACAAAATGGCTCCCGTGGCGGGAGCCAATCAGAAACGAGCATGCGAAGCAAGCACTCATGGGAAATGTAGTTTTCCCAGAAAAGTAACCCAAACAGTGCCCAAAGCCCCCTGAGCCCCCCAACACACTAGAAACATGAACCAAGTGATAGAGCAAGGGCAGACAAGTAAAATGAGCTAGGTTAAACGGTTGCATAGATATGTCCCAAACTGTACAGTCCCATAGGAGTGAATGGAGCAATGGTGCCTATGTGGTAAAGAGCACCTTTAACTCAATTTTTACAAATTAAAAGACATGAAACAGCACTAAAACATGTTAGGATACCGAAAAAACACTGAACCAGTAGGAAAAGTGTAATATGTGTAATACTTTAGGGAAGGGTGGAACATTTTCTAGGCATCAAGCAAGTGTAAATCATGTAACACAGATTTGATGGTCCTAAGAGAAGAAAGGATATATTGGGATGTTCCTGAAAAAATGCCATAAAGGGGGTCTAAAGCAACACTGAAGTCACCTCCCAGGATAAGATACAAGGCTTCTAATGCATGGAGAGTCTTGGTGAGAAAGTGAGTGATGTCAGTATTGGGTGTGTAAATATTAGCTCCTACCTTTTATAACTAAGTAATGACATAGAAACATAGAAACATAGAAGATTGACGGCAGAAAAAGACCACCTGGTCCATCTAGTCTGCCCTTTAGTATTCCTTTATTGTTATCTTAGGATAGATACATGTTTATCCCAGGCATGTTTAAACTGTGTTACTGTGGATTTATCAACCACCTCTGCTGACACCTTTGACACTCTGGGTCCACTAGCTCTCCTTCATGTGACCATAAAGTGTTTTTCTCAATTAAGATGGCTACACCACCTGATTTACCTGTGCCAAGGCCAGCCAGACTCTTGTGTGTGAGTTGTTGCTAAACTGAGGAGAGGGAGATGGGTGAAAATGAGTTTCCTGAACAAACAGGACAATATCTCATGATCTGTGAGCCTCTCTTGATATTACAGTCTTTTGTTTGTGAGTTTAGTGAGTCAATGCAAAGATCAGTAGACCTCATACAATAATTTGGAGGAAATTATACAACAGACAACAAGAAGCTGCTTTAAAAGTGCTAGAATTATACTTAAACTTAGAGGGGTGTCAAAGAGAACTGGGATCTGCCCACCAAGTCCAGCATGTAGACATAGAATGAATTAGGGATAGAGAGAAAGAAAGAGAAAAAGAGATAAATAATTAACATAATAAACTGTGAAATCCGAACTGGGGTCCAAACCAATTCCAAGGAAGTAATTATCATGGGTATACCCAGATAGCCTAGGAGGAGAGTGAATATTATCCCAGTCTTCAACACACCTGTCTGAGAGGGGATCACAGAGAAGGATATGCTAGTGTGACATGGGCAGAAGGATGCTTAAGGGAAACCACTTCATGATCCAACCAATGCGGGAGCATGCATATGACTATAGGCAGAGTTTATACACAATACTCTTACAATAATGCACATGCACCAGTAAATCATTGGGTGAAATGGTAGCAATCCAAGAACAGAGACAAACAGATATAACATAGTAACAAAAATACAGTGTTATAAACATGTAGGAGAGTCACCCACTCCTACACAAGCATAAGAAAATGAAGGAGGGAAGTTAGTCATATATCCCTTATAATGCAACCATAATGAATGCAAGTGACAACATACTCCTGAGCTTGTTAAAGGAACAATATATTATGGCCAAGGCTTCCCATTATGTGAAGAATATGAATACAAAATATACCTCGAATAGGGCAAGCATGCTGTAATAGACGCTCCCACACAGGCTCATCCAAAGAGGTCATATACACACATCATGACCCAATCAGAGTAACAGCACATATACAGCTGTGGATAAAGACCAGACACCATGCTCCTCCAGAAATATACATGCATCAGTTTATCACTAGGGAGATCCAAGGTAATCATGGGAGTAAAATCAGAAGAGTGTGGTACAATAACAGAACATCATATCATAAATACAGAGAAGTACCAACAACTCCCACAAACAAAAGAGAATAAAGGAAAGACATGGTAGTAAGTTATAACTTCACTGTATCTGTAAGAAAACAGCCCAGAAAGTCCTGTTCTGATATTATTTGAGCTCTTCCTGTTTTTTGGGAAATACCTATTCCACCACACTTTGCTAATGCCTGTCTTCCAGTCTGTTTCCAGGACATGCCCACTGAGGCCTATATCAAGCAGCCTTACCGACTAAGGCCCGGCTTCATCAAACTGTGGGAAGAGCAGCTTATCAAATACTCTGCTCTTTGCTGTTATGATTGATGGATACCTTCAGGTATTCATCATTGATTTTGCGTGTTTCCCTACTTTGCATATGTGAAGCAGGGAACCTTGCGTAAATTGGTCAGTCATGGGGAAAAACACACGTATACGCATACGCGAAAATGTGTATACATGTTCGTCCCATGCATTCAGATGGGATACGCCAGCTTGAAGCTAGCATATCACATTTGCGGATCTATCTGGCCATCGCTTATTGAAGAATAAGTGATGGCCAGATACAATCTGAAAGTTGTTGAATGTGTGAATGGTTAATACGCAGAGAAATCCTCTGATTTTCCTGCGTATTAATCCATTCGCACCTTGATGAATCCAGGCCATAGTGTTCCACTGCTGAGATTCCTGATTTCTGTTTATGACTTTGGCTTTGAATTCTCAACACACTTGCTTGTCACCAGTCCTGACCTCTGGTTTGTTCCAGACCTGATTCTATTTTCTGATTTGGATCTTGTGACCTTGATTGTTTGTGAGATCCTAGTCCTGTTATTCACCTGTGTGAGCCTCTTGCAGTCAACAAAACACCACTCTCTAGCTTTGTACCCTAGCTTTGCTCCCAAGCAGGTCCCAGCTACAGTAGTCTTGAGAGTTGGTTCTTATGTCACCTCCATTCCCCAGTGAACTGATGGAATGCAAGCTTGCTGAATCTGCTCTACAGATGAGTGACCTACTGTAGGGATAAGCAGAAAACTATTGATATGAATGACACTGGGCGAACCCAGAGCAGGATAATAGAGTAGGAACCCAAAAGCAGGCACAGAAGTATGAGCAAGCAACCTCAATATCCAGAAGAATGAACAGTACCTGTGGAAGCAGGCAGAAGAAAGGTCAGGAAGTCCTGGGTCTGGTTCACAAACTGGAAGCACGGTACAGAGGAGGCAGGCAAAAGGCTGTTCAGGCAGTCCTAGGTCCGGTTCACACACTGGCAGCATGGTACAGAGGAGGCAGGCAAAAGGGTGTTCAGGCAGTCCTGGGTCCGGTTCACACACTGGCAGGCAAAAGGGTGGTCAGTAAGTCCTGCATCTGGTTCACATACTGGCAGCACAGTACAGAGGAGGCACGCAAAAGGGTGGTCAGGCAGTCCTGGGTCAAAAGAGTACAGAGGCAAAGGAAATCCAGTAAAGCACAGAGTCAATGAGCTCAACAAGGAAGCACCGGACTGAAGGCTCAGCCGGTACTTCAAGGAAGCCACAATGACGTGACTTTGACGCTACGCCACATCAGCTGACCAACACGCCGATGCCCGCAACATAGGGGAAGCACCACCAGAACCAACCCAACACTGTCCAGTAGCCCGAAGCGGCCGCGAAGGATGCCGACAGAGCCTCCCCCTGAGACACAACCTCCGGCCGAGAAGAGACCCGGGATGAAGAGAATGAGACCAGTAGAAGGCACACAACAAGGCAGGAGCATGGACGGAGGCAGTGCCAACTGAAAGGCCACAGGATTCACCTGCCGCGTGATGGTATACGGCCCAAGGAATCGAGGACCCAACTTCTTGGATGGACATGTGAGGCAAACAAGAGCCGAGGACAGCCACACCTTATCCCCCACCTGACACGTTGGAGTAGGGTTACGATGCAGATCGGCCTATGCTTTATACCTTTGCTGAGCCTGAGTCAACACATGTCGCAACTTGGAGTGGGTGCTGCGGCGTTGCTGGAACCTGTGGGCTACATCAGGAAACAAGGTCTCCGGAGGTAGATCGGGTAACATTTGAGGATCATAACCGTACGTTGCTTGGAAAGGGGAGAGTTGGATGGACCTATGCAGCTGGTTGTTATAGGCAAATAGGAGGTGTAACAGCGTAAGTATTGCTCTAGAGTCTGGTTGGTCCACTCCATCTGGCCATCTGGCCATTGGTTTGGGGGTGGTACCCAGAAGACAAATTACAGGATATGCGGAGGTTGGCACAGAAGGAATGCCAGAACCTTGAGGTAAATTGGGAGCCTCTGTCTGAGGTGATGGTGCTGGGAAGGCTATGCAGATGGAAGATTTCCTTCAGGAACAGTGTTGATGTCTGGGCCACTGTAGCCAAGTTTTTAGCGGGGATAAAATGAGACATCTTGGTGAGTCAGTCAGATGGTATTATGCAGTTCAGACAAGGGTAAGGAGACTATAAAATCCATGGCAATGTCCTTCCACAGAGCCGTGGGAACAGGGTGTCACGGTTTGTTATGACTCTCAGACACAGAGTAAGATAAAATTCAAACTTTATTGAAAAGTTTAATGGGGACCCCCACGGGTCTAGTCCATACACATGTCAATTACACAATTTGGGTGCAAACAGTAGTAGCAAGATACAGCAGTATAGGCTCTACCGGCCTTGCCAATATACCGGGCAAGGCAGCCAGTAAGATGGTACAACAGAATGTAAATAGGCTCTACCGGCCTTGCCAATATACCGGGCAAGCCAGCCAGTAAGATGGTACAACAGAATGTAAATAGACTCTACCGGCCTTGCCAATATACCGGGCAAGGCAGCCAGTAAGATGGTACAACTGAATGTAAATAGGCTCTACTGGCCTTGCCAATATACCGGGCAAGGCAGCCAGTAAGATGGTACAACTGAATGTAAATAGGCTCTACCGGCCCTGCCAATATACCAGGTAAGGCAGCCTGTAGGAATATAAGGACAGCTCCACTAAGGCTGAGATGGTAAGGCAACAGCCCAGAGAGGAGTGGAGCAAACCAATTACAAGCAATGACAGAGAAATAGCCCAACCGGATAGCCCAACTGGTTTGCAATGGAATATACAACCGTTGTGTGGAGTAAACCAGTACCACGTACTGGAGCAAATGGAACGCCCAACCGGTTCTAGAGCAAAGGAATCAGCAACCGGTATATGGAGTAAACCAGTACCGCGTACTGGAGCAAACAGAATGCCCAACAGGTTCTATGCAATGGGATCAGCAACCGGTATATAGAGTAAACCAGTACCGCGTACTGGAGCCAATGGAACGCCCAACCGGTTCTAAGTAATGGGGTCAGCAACCTGTATATGGAGTAAACCAGTACCGCGTACTGGAGCAAATGGAACGCCCAACCGGTTCTAGTGCAACGGAATCAGCAACCGGTATATAGAGTAAACCAGTACCGCGTACTGGAGCAAATGGAATGCCCAACCGGTTCTATACAATGGGATCAGCAACCGGTATATGGAGAAAACCAGTACCACTTACTGGAGCAAATGGAACGCCCAACCGGTTCTATGCAATGGGATCAGCAACCTGTATATGGAGTAAACCAGTACCGCGTACTGGAGCCAATGGAACGCCCAACCGGTTCTAAGTAATGGGATCAGCAACCTGTATATGGAGTAAACCAGTACCGCGTACTGGAGCAAATGGAACACCCAACCGGTTCTAGTGCAACGGAATCAGCAACCGGTATATAGAGTAAACCAGTACCGCGTACTGGAGCAAATGGAACGCCCAACCGGTTCTATACAATGGGATCAGCAACCGGTATATGGAGTAAACAAGTACCGCGTACTCGAGCAAACAGAACGCCCAACCGGTTCTATGCAACGGGATCAGCAACCGGTAAATGGAGTAAACCTCATGATGAAAATGTCGCCCAGGCGACAAGCAGCCAGACGCAGTGAATCAGGATACAGCACAGGAACAGGTTGCCCTCCAGGACAACCACGGGAACAGCAGGACGGTCAACCAGTTCAGGAACGGAAGCAGGAACAACACCAGGACCGGAGCAGAAGCAGGATCAGGAACAATAGACAACCGGATCTGGAATGAGGACAGGAACCATACAGCAGCAGCTCTGACAGTGGAGAAACGCTGACACTGGTAGAAGATCCACAGGCCCAAGGAAACAGACAGGTGACTGCAGGTGCAGAGACACCACGAAAGGGCAACCAAAGGATGCCTCAGGCTGGTTTAAATAGGCAGTGCTAGGCGGGCGTAAAACAGGCGGCCAATGGGGAATACACAAACCTGACTGACAGCAAGGGCAAGCAATCACGGGCACCATGATACAGGGAGAGGATGAAGTAGGCCAGCAGTTCTGGTGTGCCTGTCTTTCGTTTTGGCACATACCTCACAGGCTGACATGTATAGGTGCACCTCCGTACCCATGTGGAGCCACCAGAAACGGCGTTGATCCAAGTAGAGTGTTTTATCCGGGCCTCCATGGCCCGAAATGGGGAGATCATGAAAGCAATGCAGCACCTGAAGGCGAAGAGACAGAGGGACAAAGATCTGGTTCTGGTGGCACAACAAGCCGTCGACATAGGACAAGGCACGTTTCTGCATGAAGGCCTCATCTGGGTTCGTTGTTACTGTTTTCTGACACTCAGACACAGGTTAAAAGTAAAAACATAGTTTTATTGAAATAAAGTTAAAGAACAGCGCCCCTGGGGGCCAGGACAGGTATACACGGTAATGCCAGTGTACAGGCCCAAATATGTGGTAGCAAAAATACACTGATCAGGATAAACGTATATACAGGGGTTAATGTAGAGTAACTGAACAGTCTCTGTGAAGGTAATTAGCCAACGCCCAGCAGGTAATATCAGTCTCTTGATGGTGCAGAGAAAGGTGTAGTTGGCGAATGAACTGAATCACTCTCAGATAACTGTACAATAGAATGCCCAAATGAACACCAAAGATGACCAGAGCTGAGCCAATACCACCCAGTGGGATATCAAGGAGGAAAGCCACTGCAGGAGCTAAAGGGACCAGAACCTGAAACGCCCTCAACACTCTCAAGGAAGAAACCCTGCGTGTGCCAACAGGACCGGAGCCAAAAACACCCCTTGGGTGCCACAACGGAGCAACACTGCACAAGCGATCAGCGAGCCAAAGCACTGGTAGTGCGGTAGATAGCGTAACACAATGAGCACTTGGAGACCAGAGCCGAGACACCCTTCTGGTGCCGTCATGGAGCACACTCTGCAAGAGCAAACGGAAGGTACTAGCGCTGGGAGGCACAACCACGGTTCTGTCCGAGCACCGGAACAGAAACTGCTCTGCTAGTGTGAATGGATAGGCTTGGTCTATAAGGCACAGGCTCAGTAAGTGTAATTGGCTCGGATGGAACACACAGGCTTGGCAAGTGTACAATTACAGGCTCAATAACGGAGGCAACCAGCACAGCAAGGGTTAGTACAGGTTCGGTAACGGAGACTACAGCTCAGCAGGGCTATGAGGACTAGCTCGGTAACGGAGGCAACAGCTCAGTATAACAGAGAAGTTATTAGCCAGAGCGACACAAACAGCACAGTTCAGAATGTCGCCGGAAGGCGACCGAGATCACACGGGAACACAGGATACGATCATGGAGCAGGAACGTCAGCCGGAACTGGGTCAATTCACGGAGCAGGAACGTCAGCCAGAGCCGGGTCAATCACGGAGCAGGAATGTCAGCTACAGCCGGGTCAATCACGGAGCAGGAGCTTCAGCTGGAACCGGGTCAAATCACGGAGCAGGTACATCTGCCAGAGCCGGGTCAATCACGGAGATGGAATGTCAGCCGGAACCGGGTCAATCACGAGCAGGATCAGCAGAATGGTCAGACGAGCCGAGTCGGTACACAGGAACGCAGGAACACAGCAACAAAAGCGCAGGATCAGGAACACCACGAAAGGGTATCTGACAGGTGCCATAGACCCAGTATATAAAGGAACATCCTGTGCGGGCCAATCAGCCTCCTCCAATGCACAGTTAACCTCTCAGAGATTGACAGGGAAACACGGGGACCGTGATATTCGTGTGCTGTCTGATGCTAGCTGCAAAAGATCTCTCCATGAGAAGGAAATGGCTAGGCTGGAGGACTGTGTCAGACGAAACAGGAGCGCCAGCCAGAACATGGAAACTGCAGGATAGGGCATCCGCCTTCATGTTTTTGGATCCTGGACGATACGTGATATGCAGAACAAAATGGGAGAAGAAAAGACCCCATCTGGCCTGACGAGGACATAGTCTCCTGGTGGCACACAGGTACTCGAGGTTCCTGTGATCAGTAAACATAGTTACGGGATGTTGAGCCCCTTCCTGTAGGTGACACCACTCTTTCAGGGCACATTTGATGGCCAGTAGTTCTTTGTCGCCAACGTCGTAGTTGTGTTCAGCAGTCGTAAGACGTCTGGAGTAGAAAGCCACAGGGTGCATTTGGTCTCGCAGACCAGACCGTTGTGACAGCACTGCTCCTAGTGCCCAGTCAGAGGCATCCACCTGTACAAAGAAGGCCTGGGAAGGATCGGGTTGAGTAAGCACCTGTGCCTGCGTGAACATGCTCTTTAGGCGAGCAAAAGCATCCCGTGTCTCAGCAGACCAAAAAAACCTTTTCTTCGTGCTAGTGAGGGCCATGATCGGTGTGACTCTGCTGGAAAAGTTATGGATGACGTTTCTGTAGAAGTTCGTGAAGCCTATAAACCTTTGCACTTCTTTCACTTTTGCAGCTGAAGGCCAGTCCAGAACTGCGGATACTTTACGTGGGTCCATCTTGATACAGCAGAGAGAGAAGAGAATAACTAAGAAGTCGATCTCAGACACCTCGAACGCACACTTCTCTAAATTTGCATATAGTGAATGTTCTCTGAGCCATTCTAAGACGAGTCGGACCTGGCTTCGATGGACACCGAGGTTGGATGAATAGATTAGAATGTCATCCAAGTATACGATGACAAAACGGTCAAGGAGGTCACGTAGCACATCCTTGATTAGACGTTGAAATGTGGAGGGGGCGTTACACAGTCCAAAAGGCATCACAAGGTATTCATAATGACCATAGTGGGTGCGGAACGCCGTCTTCCACTCATCGTCTATCCATATTCTCACCAGATTATAGGCACCCCTCAGGTCAATCTTAATGAAGATAGTGGCTGTGGAGAGGCGCTCCATCATCTCAGAGATAAGGGGAAGAGGGTACCATTTTTTCACCGTTATATTGTTCAACTCTCAGTAATCTACACACGGACGAAGACCGCCTTCCTTCTTCTCCATGAAGAAAATATCTGCTCCAGCAGGTGAGGAGGATGGACGGATAAACCCCTTTTCGAGATTCTCCGTGATGTAAGTCTGCAAGTGATGGAGTTCAGGACCTGACAGCGGGTAGATGCGGCCATATGAAATAGACGCTCACTATGCGGGGGCAAGACATCAGCACCCTTCTTGTCAAAGATGTCTTTGAAGGATGTGTAAGGAAGTGGCAAGGCAGTTGTGGATAAGGGCGTAACAGAGAGAAGCGTCTCTGGTTGTGAAGCAAGACAAAAAACCGGCACACCAATCAATGACTGGGTTATGAAGGCACAACCATGGGAGGCCTAGGATCAGTGAGAAGAGAGGAGAAGGAATGATGTCAAATTGAAGGTGTTCCTGGTGTCGAGGGCCAACAAAGAGAGTCAGAGGTTCCGATTCCATGACTATCGGCCCATGCAGATGGTCTCTCCCGTCAGCCATCTGAACGCTGAAGGGGTGCGTCTCCAGTTGGTTAGGAACCCCAAGATGTGTGGCTAGATCGTGGTCCAGAAAACATCCGCTAGCCCCGGAGTCGAGGATGGCGGTCAGAGGATATGAACAGTCATTCCACTGTAGGGAAAAAGAGAGGCAGAGGTGAGGAGAACCATGAGTAAGAGAAGAGGCAGCCAGGTTTAGACTGGACAATGGCATACCTCCTGATGAACGAAGTCTGAGGGGACATGAACGGAAGAGATGGCCATCACTGCCGCAGTAAATGCACAGATGTAGATGATGACAACAATGGCGCTCTGCATCGGATAGTGGCCCTCAAACCGGTCCCAGTTGCATGGGCTCTTCACGTGGGCTACTGGGCGTGGGGTGCAATGTATCTGGAACCAGAAGGGAAGAGACAGCTGCAGAACGAAGACATGAGAGATGCTCCTGGCGACGTTCATGCAACCGGCAGTCAACCTGGATGCATAAAGAGATGGTGTTTTCTGAAGTAGGAGGCATGCCAACCCGGGCCAACTCATCCTTCAGGGCATCAGAGAGCCCCAAACGGAATTGGTCCAAGAGAGCTGCCTTGTTCCATCCGGTCTCTATGGACAGCTGCCTGAACTCTCAGACGAATTCCCCAATGTCCTTGTGTCAGGTGCCTAATAGAGGTCTGGGCGGATGATTTCATGAGAGGGTCCTCATAATGGAATCCAGTGCTTGGAAAAACGCAGACCAAGAGGCAAGAACCGGACTGTTCATGCGTAGAAGGTGGTGCGCCCAAGCCTGAGGCTCACCAGTAAGCAAAATGATGGCTGTACGTTCTTGTACATAGTCCGTGGCATAAGTACGGGGGTTAATGGCAAACAGTAATTCACACAATGTCATGAAATCCTTATACTTTTCCTGGTTGCCGTTGAATTTGTTGGGTAGAGGTACCCTGGGATCCACTGTCAGAACATCAGCTGTGTGAGGAGCCACAGCCCCAGCCACAGGTTGGGAAACCCCGGCTTGAAGGTCTTATAGCTGATGCTGCAGGGCTGCTTGGTTGGCTCGCATCTCATGGACGATTGTAACAGTTTGTTTGACACACAGACACAGAGGTTTTGGATAAAACAGTTTTATTGAAATTACAATTATAAAGTAACCCTCACAGGTCCTGTAGTATTTACACAGAATTATACAGACACACGACAGGTTACATAAGCATATGCCTAGGCAGGTCCAACATAAACATAACGTCCACAACAGTCTATACTGACACAGGTCAGGCAGAATAATATGGATTCCCAGGAGCAAGGTACTGCATGGGTTAATGGTCTTCGTTGAATGTAAACAGTCCCATGTGCAGAGAGGTCTGTGATGGGGCTCTCTATATATATATAGCTGAAGGATACGTAACGCACAACACAGATTAGCAGAACAAACGTGAACTGCCAAGTTAGCAATGGGAATAGAGTCACAAAAAGGCACTGTCAGAGCAGTAACGGAGGCAGGCACTTGCACTCTGCAGATGCAGTAATGGAGGCAACCGGAGGCACACCGCCGTAGCGGTAACGGAGGCAGACACTTGCAATCTACAGAGGCAGTAATGGAAGCTAGGCCCAAGACACACTGCCGGAGCAGTAAAGGAGGCAGACACTGGCACTCTGCAGAGGCAGTAACAGAGACAAACCAGGGCACACTGTAGTAGTAGTAGTAACGAAGGCAACACTTGCACTCTGCAGAAGCAGACACGGAGGCTAGACCCAAGGCACACTGCCGGAGCAGTAACGGAGGCAGACACTCGCACTCTGCAGAGGCAGTAACGGAGACAATAGGTGGCTTACTGCCGTAGCAGTAATGGAGGCAACACTTGCACTCTGCAGAAGCAGTAACGGAGACTGGCCACTTGTACACTGCAGGAGGAAAAGGTGACACGATTGCCTGACAATCAGAATGTCGCAAAGGCGACACAGCACAGGAACGCCAATCAAGCCGGGTCAGATCACGGAGCAGGAACGTCAGCCAAGCCGGGTCGGTACACAGGAACAGGAATGTCAGCCAAACCGGGTCGGTACACAGGAGCAGGAACATCAGCCAAGCTGGGTCGGTACACAGGATCAGGAGCAGAAGAATAGTCAGGCAATCCAGGTCAGTACACAGGAGCAGGAGACAAGATGCAGAGTAGTCAGGCAGGCCAAGTCGGTACGCTAGGAATCACATAGCAGATATTAGCACTAGCACAGGAACACCACGATAGGGCACCTGAGGGGTGCCCAAGCCCAGTATATAAAGGTCATACTGGGCGGGACAAACACATGGTAGCCAATGAAAGCAAAGCACAGGTTTAGACTGACAGAAAACAACACGGGAGCATGGGCACCATGATAACGGTTGAAGTCAAAGCTGATAACTGGTTGTCCAGGGCAGTAAGGGTGTCCACCAAACCCACAGGTTCCATGACTGGCTTCCTTGTTCTGTCAGCTCCTTTCCCCAGTGAAGCGATAGAATGTAAGCTTGCTGAATCTGCCTTACAGAACAGTGACCTACTGTAGGGATAGGCAGGAAGCTATTGATATGAATGATGCTGGGCAAACCCAGAGCAGGATAATAGAGTAGGAACCCAAAAGCAGGCACAGGAGAACAGACCCCAAATACCAGAGGAAGTATGAGCAAGCAGCCCCAAAATCCAGGAGAATGAACAGTACCTGTGGAAGCAGGCAGGAGAAAGGTCAGGCAGTCCTGGGTCTGGTTCATAAACTGGCAGCACGGTACAGAGGAGGCAGGCAAAAGGGTGGTCAGGCTACAGAGGAGGCAGGCAAAAGGGTGGTCAGGCAGTCCTGGGTTCGGTTCACATACTGGCAGCATGGTACAGAGGAGGCAGGCAAAAGGGTGGTAAGGCAGTCCTGGGTAAAAAGAGTACAAAGGCAAAGGAAATCCAGTAAAGCACAGAGTCAACGAGCTCAACAAGGAAGCACCGGACTGAAGGCTCAGCCTGTACTCCAAGGAAATCGCAATGACGTGACTTCAACGCTACGCCACATCAGCTGTCCGACATGCCGACGCCCGCAGCATAGAGGAGGAGCACCGCCGGAGTTGACCCGACGCTGCCCAGTAGCCCAGTACCTCTACAGGTAACACAAAATAATAGCAATATTTTGATAGTTATGCTTTCACAGGCCCAGTATACAGAAACAGAGGTATAACATATACTGTCTCAGGACAGGCACACAGTAGCAAAGATACTCAAGGGTTAAATACAATAATCAGTCAGTCTCTGTTGTGGTGTTTGGCACGCCCAAGGTGGTGATCAAGTAGCTATTGGTGTAGACCATGAAACACATAAAGTTCTTAAGGCTGGGAAGCTGCTAGGCAGTACCGGACTAGAGGTAGAATCAGCAGAAAAGTTGCACAGAATAACCCCCACAGGCGTAGCAACGGATACGACTTAATCTGCAAGTGCTTGAGTCGGTAGCCCCCACGGGCGTAACAACGGAGATATCTTACACTGCAAGAGCTTGCCAATAGCCCCCATGGGCGTAATAACGGAGACCAACTGCACCGGAGTAGTTTGAGCCAATAGCCCCCACGGGCGTATACCGGAGACAACCTGCAAGAGCTTGAGCCAGTAGCCCCCACGGGCGTAACAATGGAGACCACACTATGCTGCAAGTGATAGAGCCAATAGCCCCCACGGGCGTATACCGGAGACCACCCTTTGCTGCCAGAGCTTGAGCCAATAGCCCCCACGGGCGTAAACCGGAGAGATCACGGCTAGAGAAAGAGCCAATAGCGCCTCTACCGGGAGCATTAACTAAACCGACTATTCTGCTGGTGACAAGATGAGCTGCCGACCAGACCAGGCTATTAAGCGGCCGACTCTGCAGAAATAGTGAAACAACAGCATAGGCTCTGCGATGGTAGGTGAAGGCTCAGCTAAGGAGACAGCAGCACGGCAAGGGTTACATGCAGCTCAAGGATCGGAGGCTCAGTACTAGAGGGTATCGCTCTGCAAGTACCAAGGAAGGCTCAGTAATGGAAGCACAGCTCTGCAAGTGAGAACGGAGACTCAGCACAGGAGTCAAGGCACTGCAAGGGTTAAGGAGGCAACACGAACAGCCCGGTAACCAAGCACAGCGGAAGTCAGAATGTCAGTACGGCGACAACAGCAGCAGGAAGCAGGAACAAAGCAGGTCACTGGAACAAGCCGGTTCAGGTCACGGAGCAGGAAGTCAGTATCACGGTGCCCGTGATTCATGCTGTTCTGTGTCTGTCACTTGCTGAGTATTCCTGATTGGCTGTCTGCTATTAGCCCTCCTCACACAGCCTTTTTAAACCCAGGTTGAGCACTTCCAGGTTGCCCTTTCGTGGTGTTTCTGACTTCACTTGACCTGATCTGCATGTCAGGCTTCTGGGCCTGCTGTTCCTGCTGATCCTGCGTTCCAGTGTTCCAATGTTCCTGTATGCTAGTGTTCCGGTGTTCCTGTGTTCCAGCACCTAGCGGGTTAATCTTACTGAGTTCCTGTGTCTCATGCCTGCCGCTTCTCCAGCCGGTTCGCTCTGCACCGGCGGTTCCGGTGGTTCCAGTCATCTGTCAGTGCATCAGTCTTGCCCCGGTGGACTCCCCGTTGGAGTGTAGGGCTCCTGCTCTAGCCCCGTCGCTCCGGCGACATTGTTCTTCTCGCTGCTGCTTGTACACTGTTGGTTCCAGCGTGCGGACGCTGGTTTACTCCATTAAACCTGGTGGCGACTCTTACTGTTGGTTCCAGCGTGAGGACGCTGGTTTGCTCCATTAAACCTGGTTGCGATATATACTGTTGGTTCCAACGTGCGGACACTGGTTTACTCCATTAAAACCTGGTGGCGACATTTACTGTTGGTTCCAGCGTGAGGACGCTGGTTTACTCCATTAAATCTGGTTGCGATATACACTGTTGGTTCCAGTGTGAGGACTCTGGTTTACTCCATTAAACCTGGGTGCGATATACACTGTTGGTTCCAGCTTGCGGACGCTGGTTACTCCATTAAAACCTGGTAGCGACATTTACTGTTGGTCCCAGCGTGAGGACGTTGGTTTGCTCCTGATCTATCCAGTACTGAGGCTAGGTCGCTGTCCACTCTATGCAGTCGTCTGATTTTCCCTGGCAATAGACTTCTGCTGAGTAAGACCTTAGTTCCTATTCCTCTCTGCTGTCATAGTCATCTGACAGCTGGTCTACTCGCTCAGGCTGCCCTGCCCGGCATTGGTAAGGCCAGTAGAACCTTTGTCGTTACCATCCTTAAGGTTGCCATACCCGGTATTGGCAGGGTCGGTAGAGCCTACTACAGTGTTCCTCAGGCTGCCCTGCCCGGTATTGGTAAGGCCAGTAGAACCTTGTACATTACCATCTTTAAGGTTGCCTTACCCGGTATTGGCAGGGCCGGTAGAGCCTACACTCAGTACTCCTTTGGGCTGCCTTGCCCGGTATTGGTAAGGCCGGTAGAACTGGTTTATGTCATCTCACGGTTGCCTTCCCGGTATAGGCAAGGCCGGTAGAGCCTGTTATTGCTACTGTCACTTGGGTTGCCTTGCCCGGTATTTTAGGCAAGGCCGGTAGAACCTATTGTATGGACTATTATTGTTGTATTGTTATGTATGTTTCCCTATGGGGATTGCCTTAACTTTTAAATAAAGTTACGTTTTTACCAAACCTTACGTCTGAGAGTCTTTAAAAACCGTGACAGTCAGCCAGGCCGGGTCGGGTCACGGAGGTGGTTCTCAGACAAGCCAGGTCAATCACAAGCAGGAACGTCAGCCAAGCCGGGTCGAAACACGAAGCAGGAACACAGGAGCGTCATCAAAACAGGCCAAATTGGTACACAGGAATCAGGAACACAGCAACAGCAACACTGGCTCTGAAACACCACAAAAGGGCACCTGACAGGTGTCACTGGCCAGGCATACAAAGGTCACCAGGGGCGGGCCAAACTGACTCAGCCAATCAGAGCACACCACAAGCGAAAGTGACAGAGAGGGATCACGAGCAACCTGATACTGTGGCCACCTATCATCCAGTTTTTCTTGGCTAATTAGTAGTACTTTTGAATCACCGCATCCTAGACACTGTTCCTGATTGTTGTCTCTGCATTTGTTCTGCTAGTGTTCCCACTCTGCTCTGTCGGTCTGCTTCCATATATTTATATATATGGCAATAAGGGAAATGATGATGATGACTGAGATGATTGCTTCTTTTTAGGCACAGTCAAGTTTGTGTAGTAAGATTACTATCAACACATCTATAAATTTATCTTACTCCTTTTCCTCTTACCCCTACCCTAAGCATGTTTGGAGGATAAAATAATGGTAGTGTTAACTTACATTGTAAAGTACATTATAGACCTGTAGGTGCAGAGTTATGTTTTGCCTGTCAGAAAATAATGTATGATGTATGTCTCTATGTCACAGTTACCTTAGATCCAGAGATGCCTGGTGGGTTGACGCAGGTAATGGATGGCCTGAAATGTCGCTGCAGCGTCATCCCATGTGTCATTACGAGGAAGGAGAAAAGTGGAGAGTTACAGCCATGTATTGACTACCGTGGCTTAAACAAATTAATGGTTAAGAACGCTTATCCTATACCACTGATTACGGAACTATTTGACCGTCTCAAAGATTCCAAAATTTTCACAAAACTTGACTTAATGGCGGCCTACAATCTGGTCAGAATAAAGGAGGGCCATGAATGGAACACAGCATTTAACACCTGGAGTGGGCATAATGAATATTTCGTCATGCCCTTTGGTCTTTGCAATGCTCCTGCTGTGTTCCAGGAATTTATCAATGATGTACTGAGAGACCTTTTGCAAAGTTGTGTGGTAGTCTATCTGGATGACATACTCATTCACTCTCTGGAGACCCATCGCCCAGATGTATCCAAAGTCCTAAGTTTGTTAAAAGAAAGTAACTTGTTTTGCAAGTTGGAGAAATACAAATTTCACAAAACCCAGGTTACCTTTCTGGGCTACATCATTTCCTCTTCTGGGTTCGCCATGAACCCCCAGAAACTCTCCGCTGTACTACAATGGCCTCGTCCTGAGGGACTCAAATCAATTCAAAGATTCCTGGGCTTCGCTAACTATTACCGACTATCGACTATTGTCAAACCTATCACCGATATGACCCATAAGGGCGCTAAGGTTACAGAATGATCCCCCAGTGCACTTTGTGCCTTCGAAAACCTCAAGGCAGCATTTGCAGCAGCTCCTATTTTGGTGCATCCCAATCCTGCCCTGCCCTGCCCTTCATGCTGGAGGTTGACGCGTCTGAGATTGGAGTAGGTGCCCTCTTTTCTCAATGCTTGGCCCCAGGGGAGGCCTTACGCCCATGCGGGTATTTCTCAAAGAAACTGTCTAAGGCAGAGACAGTATGCCAGATTGGGGACAGAGAGTTATTGGCTATTATATTGGCACTGAAAGAATGGCAACACCTCCTGGAGGGTACTAGTTCCCCAATCTTGATTCTTACTGACCATAAGAATCTCACTTTCTTGTCCGAGGCTAAACGCCTGTTGCCCTGGCAAGCTAGATGGGCATTGTTCCTATCAAGGATCAATTTTGTGGTATCATACCTTCTGGGCTGTAAAAATGTGAAGGCGGCTGTCCTATCACACCAGTTTTTCAAGCTATCTAAGGAAGAGGTTCCTCCCTCACCTATAATTATGGCTGATCATATTCTGGCTACCATACGCACATGTATTACGTCTCCTCTGGGAGAACAGATATTGGCCGTTCAGACATCCGCTCCGGTTGTGAAACCTAGCGGGAAATGCTTTTTCCCGCTCAGTTGAGTATTAAACTACTTGAAACCTACCATGCTTCTAAGATCGCTGGCCACATTTGGCGAGACCAATTTGGTCCTTGTCTTGACTGTTCTGGTGGCTGAGCCTTCACTCTGATTGTGCAGCTTTTACCGCAGCATGCACTACTTGTGCCCAAAACAAATTGCCTCGACATTTGACTGTCGGTCTTCTTCAACCTGTGGCCAACGGAGAACGACCATGGTCCCATCTGTCCATAGATTTTATGGTTGATTTACCGGCATCCTCAGGTTTCATGGTCATCCTAATGATCGTAGACAAATTTTCTAAGATGGCTCATTTTGTAACACTCAAAGGCCTACTATCCGCGCAGGAACTGGCAGTGGTTTTTGCTAAAGAGGTCTTTCGACTCCATGGCATACCCAGGATTATTGTATTAGACAGAGGTTTTGTAGATGCTTTTTTGCCCAGATGGGGATTCAGTTGGCATTCTCCTCCGCCTACCACCCACAGTCGAATGGTGTGGCTGAACAGTCCAACCAAGCCCTAGAACAATTTGTCCGTTGTTATATCTTGACCACCATGATAATTGGGCTACCCTGTTACCTTGGGTGGAGTTTGCTCGGAATTGTGCCGTGAACTCTTCTTCACAGAGTTCTCCCATTCTGATTAATTATGGGTTCCAACCCTCTGTTCTTCATGACGTGTTTCAGGCACAGGAAATTAAGGCTCTGGATGAGCATTTAAGGGTGCTCTGTTCCTCTTGGGTTCGGGTACAGCATACCCTATCCTATGTGGTTCCATGCAGCGGCAGAAGAGGCAGGCTGACCGCAGGCATTTGCCAGCACCTGCCTTCCAGGTAGGGGAAAGGGTGTGGCTGTCAACCTGAAATCTGAACCTCCAGGTGCCGTGTAATAAGCTGGTTCCTCATTTTGTTGGCCCTTTCCATGTGTTGCTCAAAATGAACCCTGTGGCATATGCTCTGGAGCTTCCCGCTTCTATGTGCATCCACAATGTGTTCCACGTTTCCTTACTCAAACCTCTGGTTTGTAACCAGTATAACACCAGTACGGTTCGGCCAGCTCCGGTGAAGATTGGCAATCAGCAAGAATTTGTAGTACAGAGCATTCTGGACTCCAGATGGGTCAGAGGGCACCTTTAGTATCTAATTCATTGGAAAGGGTATTCTCCTGAAGAACGCTCCTGGACACCTGCTAATGATGTGCATGCTCCTAGGTTGGTGCGCAGGTTTCATGCCCGCTTTCCAGACAAACCCCGCGTAGACCCTCGGAGGAGGGGTTTTTAAAGGTAGGGTACTGTCATAGCTACCTTAGATACAGAGACGCCTAGTGGGTTTACGCAGGTAATGGATGGCCTGAAATGTTGCAGCAGCGTCATCCCATGCGCCATTACGAGGACTAGGCCTAGGCGCGATGGGCGTTCTCAGAGGCCGTCCGTGTCCTCATGCTAACCGGATCTGCTCTGTAGAATGACGGAGAATGGGGTCTGTGTTCTGACGCATCTCGTGGCCATGTGTCATATTCGGGCGCGTGGTTGCAATATGTTGCAGGCCTTTGTTTTGTACTGTTTGGGGCTAATAGCTCCACCCATTTACTTCCTGGGTTGCCTGTTAAAAGGGAACTGGATCTCTATCCCGTTATCCTTACGTTGTTGTTCAGTGCAATTCTAGTTCCTGTTGTTCCTGTATCTTGACCATTCTACCTGTGTGCTTCTATGGCTATAGACATCCAATCTGGTGCAGACCTGCGGCTCTGGCTGACTACCCGCTCCGTGTATGACCCTGGCTTGTCTGACTATGCAACCTGGTGCTGACCTGGGGCTCTGTCCAACTATCCTCCCAGTGTTGCCTACTATTATTGGACATCCTTTCTGGGGCAGACTTGTGGCTCTGGCTGACTATCCGCTCCGTGTATGACCTGGCTTGTCTGAGTATCCTAACTGGTGCTGACCGGTGGCTCTGTCTGTTCACTCCGCTGCGTTGCCTGTTTCCAGCAGACATCCATCCTGGTGCGGACCTGGGGCTGCAGGTGTGAGTCAGTAGCCTCCCTTGTTGCTACCTATTGGGAGAGAGGGGATCTATTCTGAGTTCCACTCATTTCCATTGAGACTACCAGTTGGCTCCGGCCTAGTCTCCAGCAGTTGTGGTTGACCCACTGACATACTACTATTTCTGATAGAGTATCTGGCCTTTTCCGTCACCCTCTGCTTATTCTCTTTATTCTAGCTGTTTGCATTACTACATATTATTCTAATAAAGTTGATTTTAACTATACCGTCTGACTCCTTGTCTTGCTTGAGAACCGTACCACTCTAGTATCTGTCACTGTCACTCTTAGTCTCCTAAGTATCTCCTGTTTGTCTTTCAACTATCAGTCAAAAATGTTGTTTTATATTTCTTTAAATATCCTGACATCACTTTCTACAATAATTCACACCCCTACTCCCTGCAACTGCAAGCAACTCTAGTTTCCTCTCTTTGATTGTCTGCTTCTTCATGTAGCTAGTATCATAGTTTAAGCAGCAGCTTTCGTTTTTCCCAAGCTTGAATAGTGTTAATGTTTACAGTACAGTACAGGATGAGGATACACCTATTAGCTTTTAGAATTAGCAGCTCACAGTAAAAGATAAAGCACCACACAGCTTCCACATAAACTCAAGCTCTCACCTATCTGTTTAAGAATTATAGATAAGGGATATAATATTGATATTATAACAATACCATACAATTTTTTAAAAAAAGTGATCAAACAACAATGGCAATAGACATACAACACCTGAAATGTATTTGTATAGTATTAAAAGGATATGTTATTAAATATTAAAAGTCCCACAAAATTTGGACGGTGGATATATAATATTATATTTGGAAAACAAGTCTGTCTCTCTTCACTTTCATTAAGGCAAGCAGCTTGTCATCTTCTTGACAGACTGATATCTTTAAGAGAGTGAAGGGGGAATAAACAGGGTAACTACTATATAGAATATTAAAATATCTATTTATTAAAAAGCTAAAATATTAACAGCAATATAATATCCTGTTGAGCTGTCTCACTCCTCAGTGTATAATTGTCCCATGTGTGTGTGTGTCTTTATGTGTACACAAATGTCAAGTTGTACATGTCATTTTGCCTTGAATATATGATGTATTGTGTCTGCCTGAAATGTATCTGTCACTCAGACTAACAACATGCAAGAAACTGATCCCCCTTTTATATTTTAGAATGAAACTCTCCACTTGATGAGGGTTTACATTATTATTATTGATTTCAACGCAATAAAAACAGAAAAAGAGGAAAAATGGCATAGTAGTTCCCACATAAGATTGAAAGTGAATTTTCTCTCATGATTTGCTTTTGAGGCATAAAGTTTAGCTTATCTCTACCTTTACCCTTTGAATGTCAGAGGGGTACGCAAAGCATTGCAGAGCAATGTGATGCAAATCCCTCTGGCACTCAAAAGGTTAAGTACTTAAATTAAATCAAGGTCTTTAGTGCACAGAAAAACAATCAAGGGGTCAAAACCTCCATTTATGTCAATACCTCAATGGAAAGTTTAATATATCCCTGTGGTGAATTTGGTTTACTACATACTTGTCCCTCTTTTCTTCTGTGTATAAGGCCTTAAAAGGATAGTAATACAGCTCCAATTGATCTTCCTATAGCACAGGCCATGTAACACTATGTTTCAATGTTTTTTGTTCAGTAGTTCAACAGTAATTCAATGCTAAAGTATCCCCCTCCCGCCCCCTTTACCTTCTATATGCTGCCTCCCCTCAGATGTGGAATCCATCCAGTACTGGGACTGGACAGCACGCATCAAGGGACATTCTTCATTCACTGAGTATAAGGAAAACCCTGGCTCCTTTGACCAAGGAGGGCAGGATTTTCCTTATGCTTATTGAAGATTGTCCCTTGCTAACCTACATCCAGCTGGCTGAGAGAGGCAGCCTGAAAGGGGAAGGAGGGGATACGTTAGCACTGAATTACTGTTGAACTACTAAATGGCAGATATCGAAACACAGCGTTACATGGACCGCACTATAGGAGGCTCAATTGGAGCTGGATTTTTTTAAGGTATTACTATCGCTTTAATGTCAAAGCCATTTATAGTGAAATTAAATTTCCCATTGAATTACATAACGTTTTTATTCCTTGAAAGCTAGAGGACTCCAACGCATGACCAAAAAAACTCCAATAACATCAATGGGAATATGCAGAATAGTGAAAGTTTTTTCCCAGAACTGCACTTCTTTAGTTTGATGAATAAGGCCCTAAGTACTTAATTCAGCGAGCTAAAGAGGTGGACTTCTGGGGCAAACCAATTGTATCATAGGGGACAAATAAAAAAAATCCTCAAATCCCCAGTGAATTAAATGCAGCTTGCTAACCTATTGGATGATTGAGAGGTTGTCAGTGCATTGCTTCATAATGCATTGAAGGCCTCTCTAGCATTCAAGGGGTTGAAAGCTTTATATTACCCTTTGACTGCCAGAGAGGTATCCAACACATTGCAAAGCAGGGATTAAACCAAGGAGGTTAAAGAGTTAAACCAAGGAGACTCTTATTTGTCCCCTATGATGCAGCTGGTTTGCCCCAGGATTGCTCCACTATAACTTGCTGAATTAGACCCTATAAGTCAAATATTCCTATAGGTATAATGTCCCTTGGGTGCCCATCTGGCATGAAAAGGTTTAATTGGAAACTTAGTGAAGGGGTTAACTATTATGACATTTATTCAGTAAGTTGCAAAATACATGAATAGCATTGTTCATGGCATAATTACCTTTTAAATTAAGAGGAACTTTATTAACTTGTTAAAACGTGTTGAAAGCTGTTTATAATTTTCTTTGCAATTTTACACTGTTAGCTAATACCCTCCTTATAAATGTGCCAACAGGAGCGGTTACATGAGGACTTAAGGAAGTACGTATTGCTTTATTTCACAGTCCATGTATATATACAACATAAATATCTGACACTGATATTTGTGGCTAGAGATTCTACAACAAGGTACTGTATTAGATGTAATGCAAAACATTATATAATTGTGCATGCTACTATAGAATTAAAAGATTGCATATATTTTAACTGTTATATATGTTGTTAGCTGTTACTGTTATCTTAATGACATGTTTATTAACACTTTAAAGACCGTCGGGGTTAACAATGCATTGCAAAGCAATGTGTTTCATACTCCTTTGGTCTTTAAAGGGTTAAAGGTATATATACCTTATTATTAGTTTTGTTACTTAATCTGCTGCTGGTTATTTTTAATCAGTCTACATTACAGTAAATATCTTATCATTTAAGAAAACAACAATTGTTGACAATAACAATTATTTTGTTTGTATTAATTTGTAATGAAAAACGAGCTAGTAAAGACATTTTGGAGTAAATCAATTGTACCAGAAGAGACAAAAAAATCACAATCAGTGCTAGAGGGGTTTCTACTTCACAATGCTTTTGAGACCCCCTCAGACATTGAAGGGGTTAAATGCCCAATGTAAATTAGTTTGCATGTGGCAATTTTATTTGTCACATATGGGGCAGTTGTTGGCTCCAATATTCCTGCAATTCATTATGCTACATCAGTCTCATAATGCACAATTAAAATTCAGTTTTCAGACTTGACAGAAAACCTTTGGAACCAGGATCAAGGGACAAGAAGCCAGAACCAGGGATTGTCCCTGGAAGTCTGGGAAATTGGCACATAAGGGACATTGTCCCCATGTTTGTTCTTCAAGTGAAACCGGAGACTTTAAGTCTGTTGCCTCACATTTTAAAATTATGCTAAACCTCCTTAAAAGGAGGAAGTACTAGTTCAAGTGAAACTATTCTTAACCCTTTGAGTGCCAGAGGGGTAGGCAACGCATTGCTTTGCAATACATTGCCTACCCCTCTGACACTCAAAAGGTTAAGTTACTTTAAAGGGATAGTAATGTTTCACAATAAAAGCAGCTCCAATTAATCTTCATAGTATTTGGGCCATGGAGAGTGTTATTTCAGTACAGTCAGAGCTGTAATTCAAGAATAACTGAATGATAAAGTATCCTCCTCCCACCCCTTTTACTGATGTAACACTGCTCACCTCAGAACAGCAAGACTGTCTGGATGGATCTCAGAGAGGGACAATCTTCAATTAGCTTAAAGGGAAAACCTGAATAACCTGTCAAGGGGGACAGGATTTTCCTTATGCTCACAGTAAGAAGATTGTCCCTTGCTGTGAACTGCCTGGTCTCAAGACCAGATTCCACATCTGAGGGGAGGTGGCTTACACTAGTTAAAAGGATCAGGAGAGGGATAATTTATCATGCAATTACTCTTGAAGTACAACTCTGCAAGAAGTGCCATGGGCCCCCCCGGCCACATTAGACCCCAGGCCCTCCACAATGCCCCCATCTCCTGCCTCCCAGGAGAGACAGATTGATGGGTTGAGCTCCTGCACGGTCCTCTTCTGTAATGCAGAGCGCTGGGAGATGATGTCATCACCCAGTGCTCTACATTACTAGAGTGCCGGAGGGAGATTGCAGGCGCCAGGCAGAGGGGTCGCAGGGGGTGGCCAGGCCCCTGGAGTGATGGGCCCAGTCATGGGTGTGACCCCTGCAACCCCTATAGTTACGCCACTACATGGTAGTGAAGAGCTAAAACTTCAATCTCTTGAGCAGAGACTAGCTATAGAACAAGCAAATTATGCTTTTGTATATTCACATTGGGAAGTCCACATTTTTGTCATGATTTTGAAAATCCTTCATGGAGTTCTGCTGAAGTTTGCTTTTGATGGTTTACCATTGACCAGGTCTTAAGGATTTTCCTGTCTGAACACAGGTGATCAGTTAAAATGCAGCAAAATGTGTTGTGTAACCCTCTGGCACTCTGAAGGTTAAATAAAATCAGGGACACAAATCCACAGTCTCTCATGCAGAGAAGGGTGAAGGGTAATCCAGACATGGCCCTCTTGCTTTTATTGCCTGAGGAATCCAGCTACACTTTATTGATGGAGCCCAACAAAGGCAAATGTATGTCTGACTCTGGTGTTCTCACACAGAGGGAATTTGCCTGTCATTTCTAAACTGCACCTTCCTTTTGGGTGGGGTTTGTCTGGAATGTACATGGTAATGAAGAGCTAAAACTTGAATCTTCTGAGTAGATACTAGCTATAGAACAAGCAAATTATGCTTTTGTTCATTCGCACTGGGCAGTTCACATTTTTGTCATGATTTTGAAAATCCTATCTGGAGTTCTGCTGAAGTTTGGTTTTGATGGTTTACCATTTACCAGTATTTAAGGATGTTCCTGTTTCATCACAGTGAATGAATAACTGACTAACTCACCTGCTACTGATTAGCAAACTCCTAAAATCCTGACCTGTTGATAGAAGTAAATGTTAGAGGATTTTGCTATGCCCTGAATTTGCATTGTGTTTCACACACACACGCGCACTCAAAGGGATTAATGTGTAAATTACATTGTACAAATGTATTCACATATATAGTTCATGAGTGAGATCTATATAAGGCAGTGGGCTCACTGATCTCTGTAGTCAGGTAACACTGAAGTGATGAAGAGGTCTGGAGAGTATTCAACAGAGCACTAACATTCTCCAAATTTACACAGGAGTAAGATTCATATCCAATGAACTACAGATGTGCAATTCTGGGACAAAGTAATGGTTTCATATAAGTAAAAAATGCTTATTGATTTTAATGGGGCATTTAACTCCTTGACTGCTAAAGAGGTCTCCAATAAACCACAGAGTATTCAAGAGGTTAAAAGCCATATTTAAATCAATGGGAATTTTAATTTCTTCTCTATAGTGTCAATTTGCTCCAGAGTTGCTACACATTGAGTCTTGCATCTTCAGGAGACTACCTTACACACAAAGGCACAAATGGCGCTGTATTCAAGAATATGAACAATTCTGGAGCAAACTAACTGTGCCTCAGGAAACAAATAAAAGTTCCCATTGTTTAAATAATAATATTAACCCATTCAAGGCTAGTGAGTCTCCAACACAATAAGCTGTATGTTCAAAAGAAAAATGGAGGAGTTCTGGGCAAAACCATTTGTACTACAGAGTAAACTAAAAATGTACATTAATTTAAATGGGGACTTTAACCCCTTGAATGATAGAGAGGTCTCCAACCCATTTCACAGCAATGTATTGGAGACCTCTCGAGCAATCAAGGGGCTAAAATCCCAATTTAAATCAATGGGAATTTGTGGAATTTTTTAGTGCTCCACTGTAATGCAAATGGTTTGCCCCAGAACACCTCCATTTTTCTTCTGAGTGTATGGCCCACATTGTGTCACAGTTGGTTTGCTCTAATAGTGCTCATTTTAGCATCCTCATGGCTTTATCTATAAATGAAAACAGGTGCATTTCTGGTGCAAAGTAACTATACCATGGGAAAAAATAAAAATTCCCATTGTTTTAAATTCAGATTTTAACTCTTTGAATGTTAGAGAGTATTCCAATAGCTTGTTAACCAAGGAAACACAGAACTCTGTATGGGTTAAAATTCAAGGGATTACAATTCTCATATAGAGCAATGGGAGTTTAGGGTGGTAAAGTTGCTTTGCACCGCTTTCTTTTTATGGATAAGGCTTAGTAGTCAGTAAGGGAGATCAAGATTCCCCCATAAAGTTATATGTTTGTGCACTCCATTTATGTAATACAGTTATAGAATGAATGTGAGCTGATGGGGTTTCTCTAAACTCACAAGCTCTTTAGTTTTATCTGTTAATGAGCACTATATGTGCATAAAATCATGTTGTGTGGGAGAGACCAACATTTAATCTGTGGGCCTTGTGTACTTAAAGGGATAATGGGGTGAATGTACATATTCACCAGTGTAGCCTCACTCGTGTTAGTTTTTAACATCAGTGGCTGTACCTCAGGATATGCACTACAAAGTAGTGTATACTGGCAGG
The DNA here is from genome assembly GCA_037306005.1 of Rhinophrynus dorsalis. NCBI lineage: Eukaryota > Metazoa > Chordata > Amphibia > Anura > Rhinophrynidae > Rhinophrynus > Rhinophrynus dorsalis. The sequence goes on from CM074723.1 coordinate 209,259,085, forward strand.
CACCTCCATCAGCTGGCGAATGTAGGGAAATGGTATAAAATATTGCCATTTCCTATATGCCTTGTTTAATAAACAAGAAATATAGGAAAGGAATACCCCAAAATGCTAAGTCTTCCCAACACCTCCTAATTATAATCTCTCACTTACCTTACAATGGTCAGAAAATCCTAATAGTCCTTGTTTGGCCTTGTGCCTTTGATCAAGAGATAATGTCAGCATCCATAGACATGACATACAAGACTGATTGAAGATAACTTTTCAACAAAGGCATAAGGGCAGAATTCATAGGGATTTAATGTGGAATCACCAATGTACATTCACCCCAGAAACCTTTTATTTTCACTTAACATATCCTGCAACTGCATACATAAAATAGGATTTTAGAGACTCTTGCCCTTAAATCCTTTTCTCAGTCCATATGGACACAGGAACCTCCAGAGGGCAGTGCACTTCAAAAAGGCAGGGCTTTTGAGGGGGAGATTCCCCTCTCTTCTCCAGCTTTACCACCCAATTGAAGGAGCACTTGAACCTCTGTCCAAGCTGATTTGCTTCGAGTTCCTTCTTGATAGTTCACGTATGCAACCTCTGTTGTATTGTCTGACTAGATCCTCTCTGGAGTTCCCATCAGTACCTGGTACCAGTGATGAAGCACAAGGTGAATGGCTCATATTTTCAAGATATTGATTGAAATGAGAATATCCTCCATAGTTTAACAGCCTTGTGCAGTTAGGGGACTCAGGGTCCCCAGCCTGTCAGGTTGGTGTCCATAGTGACCATTATCCATTTAGGTACTGTGAAGGGGAGCCCCAGAGTCAGATGGGGGTGGTGAAGCAAACAGCACACAGTTTGCCTCATCCAAGGGGACACAGACATGGCATGAGTCAGTTGGGAGAGCTGTCTTGAGCAGCTCTTGAGAATGTAGAAATGAACAAGGGGATAGCTCCCAAAGAGAAGACTAGACATTCCAGGACTCTCATATAGACCCTTACCATCTCTGAAGATGAGAACAGTGCTCGAGACACATGCTGGGATTCAGCCTGGATCTTGTCCTCTTGCAGAAATACCCTCCCTTGGAGAGTATTGAATCTAATACCTATGAAGTACAGAATCTGGTTAGGCACCGTAGAGGACTTCTTGAGATTGCATCCTGGAGTACCATGGTTGGGTACTCAAACACATTTTTGATCATATGAAATCAGAATAGCCACTGAAGGAGCCTTGAGTAAAAGGTTGTCTATATAAGAAGTAAAGGAAATCCCTTGAGAAAGGAAGTAAGCAGTCATGACCTTTGTGAAGATCCTTGGAGCTGATGCTCAGATAAAAGGAAGAGCAGTGAACTGGTAGTGACTGCAACTGAAGGCAAAGTAAATTAAGTGTTGGTTATCTGTATGAAACAGGACATGAAGGTAAGTGCCCTGATGATCTAGATAGGCTAGAAACTCTCCTGGACAAATGACAATAAAGACAGATCCAGAATATTCCATCTTGAACCATGCAGCTTCCACATAATGGCTGAGACAAATCAAGTCCAGAATACACTAGCAGCAGCTGTCTTTCACAAACAGATTGAAGTAAATCCCTGAAAAACATTCCTGGGCTGGAATCTGAACAAACACCTGCTTTTCCAACAGGAATGATATGGCATCTAAGAACAGATGTGCTTGATGTGAGTTCCGTGGAACTCTGGACAAAATGAAAGGGTGAGGTGGAAGGGACTTCAAGTCTATGTGGTACCCTTTCAAAATGACCCACAAAACCCACTAGCCCATCAGTCTATACTCCTGCACTTCTTGAAAAAGATGGAGATGTAATGTAGAGGTGGGCTTGTCAACCTGAGGTTTCTGGGAAGAGTTATTGTTCTGTCAAGCCTGCTTGGGTTTTGGGGTAGGGGGAATAAATTCCATGTGCATTTTGGGGAAAAACACATTTTATAGCAATCTGAGTCAGGAGTGTGCTCTTGCCTCCTGTTGTGTTGATGATGAACTTACCCATGTCAGGTCTAAACAGGTGTTTGCCAACAAAAGGAAGCGATACCAAGGATCTCTAAGGAAGATTGGTCATCTGACCAAATATTGAGCCACAGAGTGCAATACTTAGTAACAGATAGAGGTGGGGACTTACTAGAGAATCTGGTAGCATCAAAGGCTGCCTCAGTGAGGTATGAGTTGGCTTCCAGAATGTTGGCCAGAATGACTAGAAGTTCCTCCTTAGGAACATAGCCTCAGAAAAGTGTTCAACCCAGACAACTATAGCTTTATTGACCCAAGCAGTAAAAAAGATGGATCCTAGAGTGGCCCCACTTGCCACAAAGTTTGCCTTTAATAAGAAATCGAGGTGTATATCAGCCTGGTCTTTAAGAGCTGCAGCACTTGACAATGGCAAAAGCTGTGTTTTTGGCTAGGTGGGAAACTGGGAGCTCAACCACATGGGGAAGTCCACTGCGCCAAGGCCTCAGCAGAAAAATAATTTAGGTTGGAAATACATTTATGAAGGAAAATCCTCTTATCTGGTGTCTGCAGTCCTCCAACAGAACTTGGTCTGTAGTGTGACTGGGATGGGAAAAGGGAGAGTTTTTCTTGTACCTTTGGAAAATGTCCAGTGATGGAGATTCTGCATCAGAGGTCTCAGAAACATGAAGGGTCTCCATTGCACCAACACATCTCTGATGAGCCCCTTTGCAGAGAGGCAAGGGTAAACCTCATAAGACTCCATAAAGGACAAGGAAGAATCCATGTTCTCTGCATATATATCAACTTCAATCTGTATCAATCTCCAACCAACAGAGAGTATCCCCTAAAAACAGGATAAGCGTGTCTGATGCGGGGCATGGGGCACCATGAATGGAGAATCCCTTGAACAGAGGGATAGAAGCAACTGATGACATCAGAGTATTGACTGAAGTTGGCTCTTGTTCTAAAGTGGAGGGCCCCAGGGGAGTAGTGGGGATCACAGTGCAAGAGGGACATAGGGTGCCTGAATATTCCCATGGCATAAAGAACAATGAGCTAAAGGTTAGGGGGACCCCTGATGATTAGGCTTGGATTTCTCCATGTGTCCCTTGGGATCAGAAATGTTCAGAGAAAAGACACCCAAAGCTAGGACAAAGTGGTCCAAAGTAATGTGAAAGTAAGAGAGTGCATAAAGTTACCCAAAATGATACTTATCTGACTGCAAGGGCACCACACCATCCAATCCGGAAAGCCTGGGGAAAAAGAGAATCTGGGAAATGTAGTTTAGCATAGGCTGTGCTCTGCAAACTGTGGTCTCCAGCTGCAAAAAAGCAGTGAAATTGCCCAAGCAGACCATGCGGTAGAGAATTGCCAGTTGTTCAGTTTGAGCCCATGCTGCTTCTTGTATGTGAAACAGGTACAGAGATATGTCCCAGAGAAGATTTCCCTTTCATCTCTAAGATGGCCGCCATGCGGGGTCCTGTCCTTAAAAGGACCGCAAACCATGAAATAAAATGTATAGAAAGGCTATCGATCCAGGAGAAGGAGAAACTCCAGTAATAGAGTAGAAAAGAACAAACTAAAACTGAAAGGGTTAATAGAACCTATACAGAATAGCAGCCCCCTCTAAAAAAATAGGATGCAAGGAAATTAAGTTGGACCAAGTACAAATTAGGGAGGGACACCATATCTTAGTGAGTGCCATGAAAGAAATGCGACATTTATAAACAGGACCATAGAACTCAAATGGTTAACTCACCAATTCTCTCTCTTCATGGTTCCCATTGTAAGGTATAGAAAATCAGAGAAGTTCAGTAGTGTGAAGAACAGACTTAATTCATAAAGTCAAACTCCACAGGGAAATGGTCCAGAAGTACACCTGTGAACTGGGCAATCCAACTTCAGGGGAAGATAGTTAATGGGAGCCTTCCTAATGGGGGATTATACAGCATCGTATCTAGGTAAAAAATAAAGTTGACTAAAATTTAAGAGAACAGTGCCAGCTTGTTCCTCATATTGAGAGAGTCACTTGAAACTTAGGAGAGGGCAGAGCCCTGCTGTCTGGAGGAGAGAAGCCTTACCTAGTGGTTCCTGTGTTCTATATAGAATGTAATACCTATAGTTTTATTTTTTCATCCTCACCTATTTTTTTTACACTTTTATGTCTCTGTCATTTAGCTTCCTGGAACTATTTCCAGAGACTTTTCTGCCAGTGACTGTGAAAGCAGGGATAGTGATATAATGTAAAAATATATATATTGTAACATGTAGTATACAGAACACTCAGTGCTACAGGAATCATGTTACTGTCGGGGACAAACGAGTATAAAAATAGGTGAAGATGAAAATATTATAAGAAATATAGGTAACTTGATTTCATATATAATGGACTTGCAAAATATATCAAGTTAAATACAGGTTTCTATGTCTTTAACTCACACACATACACAAACACACACACATATCAATCCTCTTTTGTTGAAAAGGTGCTGGTTTTCCATTAGCAGGATGTGCTAGGGAGTTCAATACATTAGCCTGCTTAGCACAGTCAGAGGTCACCTAAATTTTATTTTTAATTAATCGGAATGTGAGATTTTTTTTTTTAATTAATAGATGCCCTTTTAGGTTTTCATGTTGGTTCCTTGTATTATCACCATGTTCTTAACTTGTTCTCTTCAAAGGTTTTCAAGATAGAGGACAATGGACTCCCTGGTTGAATCAAACACCACATTTGCACTGGCTCTTTACAATAAACTAAATGAAGAAAATGCAGACCAAAATATCTTTTTTTCACCTTGGAGCATCACATCTGCCCTTTCCATGATATGGCTTGGTACTATGGGTAACACCAAATCTCAGATGGCACAGGTAAGAAATGCATTTATAGAATGTAAGGTAATTAGCATTAATCTCATAAGAGGGCAAAATTAGTCAAGATAAAGAGGTTAAATTGTAGAGAAAACCAACCCCATGATAGGAGGAAAATAAAAAATCTATTTGACAGAGATGCTTCCAAATGTTATGCTTCACAATGTGTAGAATTCATGGGGTTAAAATTTGTATTTAAATCAGTAGGAATTTATGGAAAGTTTAGTTCAACCCTGTGGTGCAGATGGTTTGCTCCAGACTGATTTAGGCCTGGATTACATTTGAATTTCCCCCATCATCATATTATCATATTATCCTCATCTGTAGGTTGTCATTAATTAACATGTATAAATGAGGAAATCATATGTTGACTCTCATTTGACTTCTTTGAATATTTAACCCACACAGGCATGCCAAGGGTTAAAGCACACAGCACATTACTGATTCACCCCAGTCTGGCTGCAGTTTCCTGCTGCATTTGCATTTCCATGCCATTAGGGAAATAGAAGTGTTGGGAATTTTCACAGACAAAAAAACACAATTTGTATTACACTCAATTTCTGCCTTTTCATTCGCTACTGCTAATGCATTTCCAGCTACAAATTTGCAATTTTATGCATGTTTTCTACACCTGTCAGTATTTCCACTCTAATACTTCTGCTGCTGAGTGCTGTAGTGGAGAAATCCACAGTTGAAATAAAAAAGTTGTTAGTATAGTCCTGCAGCTTCTCGCAAAAGCTATTAGCATGCTGAGTCCATTTACCCAGGACCTGCTTGTACAACTCTGGCAACTCCATCCTTAAAAAATAACTGTAGCTTGTGATATGCAAGAAGGGTGTAACACATGACATCAGTTCTTTAAAAGCTATGTTTTCAACAAAAGAATAGGTCAACATTTTGTCAATTATGCCATTATATGGCTGTTACTTTTGGTTTATTTTTGTGCAAGTTTTGACTTCTTTCTAAGAATCCCCGTAAGGGTCCGTTGGAAGCACGTAGAAGAAGGACCGTGCAACTTTTTTTAACAACATAATTAGTGATGGTGGAGGATGTGGTTTTGATGTGTGAGGGGTTTTGTGACTTGACACTTGCGACTAATTCAGAGTCATTCTCCTCTGTGCTTTGAATCTGCACAACAACAGCAGTAGGAGACATGGGTGTATTGTTACAGATAAAAGTGTTGTCACACTCCCTGAAGCATTTACAATATTACTGTTTTGTGCCCCTTGTCTCTGTGACATATTAGGAGGGCTTCTTTTTCTAGCTTCCTTTACTAGCCATAGTGCATCTGCTGCTGCTGTGTCTCCCAATCAGACCCGTGGTCGTGCTTCAGGCGGATATCAGTGAGGATGTCCCTAGATGTTATCCTGCTCTCTCTCTGTTCATATGTTTTTTACATAGACAACATATAGAACATTTTTAAGCTTTTGGATCATACAGGAATTTTCATAGACTAAAGAAGGGACTGTTACTACTATGACAGGGGCTAGATTGCAATAGTGAGAGAAGTAGGGGTCACTGGCTCTATACTTTGAACAGCAGCAGAATCCCACATAGCTAGGGTTGTGAATGTTAACTTGTGTTGTTGGTTAATAGGAAGTGTTTCGGTGTGGGGGATGGACTGGGAAGTGGTAACACTGATGATGATGATGATGATGATGACGACAGATATTGTGTATTTGTAGGTCTGTTTACTTGTCCATACTTTCCATATGATTTCTCAAAAAGTTTATAAACAGATATTAAGATCCTTTCCAGTGTTGGAAGACTGAGCATTTTCCTTGCAACTAAGGTCTGGTCCAAACATCATTGCTCTCACTCTCGACTGATCTGTATCTGAAGGCAAAAGGGAAGATAGTAGGACATATTCTAAATAACGATAATCATCATTAATAATTAAGTTATCAGTACAGCATCTCTTTCCTCTCCATGCTTGTCCCTCTTTTTCTTGCATATGTTGGAGTGTGAATGTATGTGCGTGTGTGTGTATGTAGCACTATATGTCAAGTTATAGCCCTTTCCATTTTTTTTTGTATTGAATGTGTGATGTATTGTTTGAGTAGTATCTGTCACTCAGACTCATAGTCTCAGACAGGCTCAGAAACACAGGTAGGAAGGATCACCTGACTTTTCTTTTTTCATTCTTCTTTCTCCCTTCACATGCCACCCAGGGGATAACTGGTAGTGACTACCACCAACACTAGCAAGCAAGTACTGCTCCCTCTCTTTGCCTGTCTGACTACAAAGCTGGCATAAAAAATGCAGCTGCTTTCTCTCTCGCTGTCATGCACAAACTAAAAAAATGCAGGAAACTGGTACCACTTTTATACTAGCATGGCAGAAATGCATGGGGAAGCACTCCATGTGGAGGAGAAATTAATTGTGATCACTGATTTCAATGCATTGAAGAAGGTGGGGAAAAAAGGAGAAACCCACTTTTCTCATGAAATTTCCCTGTGTTTTTTTCCTTTATGTTTCTCCTAATGGGCCTTACAAAACTTTAAAATGCACAATTCATTTTTTATATTTTCACCATTACCTGAATTTTTCTGGGGCCGATAAATTCAGCTGGTTTTGTCTTCCTTCTGCTCTTTTCTTCCTCCCAATGGGGATCAAAAGAAAACCTTACTTCAAGAATTTTGAAGAAGGGGATGAGCCAAGAGGGTTGGGGGGATAGAAGAAATTGAGAACAAAAACCTCACCATTGCCACAGTAACACACGTATCATATTAAACTGCTTGTAAACAATCCTATGAGGCACTGCCTCTTTAAGTGTATAATGTATAGAATCTGCAGTAGCTGCTAGAACAATCCAGTATAATATCTTTATTAGTACACTGATACAGCAAATAATACAGCCTATTTGAGGTCTCTTATCATGGATAACTGTAACAAACACTGCCATTTTAAGAAGTAGCAGCTGCCATTTTAGATGTTTTTAAGCAGAACTTAGCTCCCCTGTATTGCTAAAATGTGTTTGTTTTTATTATTCACAGGTGCTGAAGTTCAATGAAACTAAAAGTACAAAAGGTTGTAAAACAAAGGTAAAACGGTAACTTATATTCCATAAGTCAGGGGTTGGGGCTGATTGGGGATGATGGGATTTTTAGTCCCCAATAGCCTGATTATTGAGAATTGACTACCCTTTCCATAGGTGTGTGCTAAACAGGCCTAGATTTACATTTCAGGCACATACCTAGTTACATAGTAGTTTAGGTTGAAAAAAGACCTGCATCCATCAAGTTCAACCCTATTCCTATTCTTGTTTACCGCTGCTGATCCAAAAGAAGGCATAGTAGGCACACCAAGAAAGAGACTGAAGATGAAGCACTAAGAAGTCTTGAGGCCGTTTGTTCAAAGAAAACATGGATAAATTGTGGGGCATTTTCACTATAGAGAAGAACTAAAAATTCTAATTCATTTCAATAGGGATTTTAACACCTTGAATGCTAGAGATGCAATACTTTGGAGAACTCACTAGCATTCAAGGAGTTAAAATACACATTTAAATCAATGGGAATGTTTTTGAATTTTTAGTTCTCACTACTGTGTTATTAGTTTGCCCTAGAGCTCCTCCACTTTTGAACATACCTTCCTTTAGAAGCAAACCAGCTTCGCAAAAGAAGTCAAATAAAAATTCCCAAAATATGTGAGTATTTGAATGGGGATTTTACATCTTCAATGCTAAAGAGGTAAGCAAACTATTGTGAAGCAATGTCTTTTTGACCTTTCTAGCACAGGAGTTAAAATGTCTATCTAAATACAATAGGAATTTTTATTTGTCCCCTATTATGCAGTTTGTCCATATCATGCTACAGAGTTGCTCTAGTTCTTCTTATCAGAACAATGTCTCTCTCTCTGCCTCTCTCTCTTTCTCTGACACACACACACACTTACACTTAAAGGGAACAATACTTGACATAACCATAAAGTCCTAATATTATGGGTTGCACTACAGGTCCAGTGTCCAACCAGTCACAAAAACAAAGCACCTCTATCAGAGCATAAAGTGGCCTGCACTAAAACATGCAAACAAAGGCATGCAAATGCCTCAGCAGCTCTTTCAGAGAGGTGCTTTATGCAGATGCCTACACTGTCTAGGACAAATTTAGGCCTGAGGAGAAGTTTACTCAGAATCAATGTTGTACTGGCAAACAATTTTTTTTTTACCAGACCAGTATATATCCTAAACCCTTTAGGACCAAAGGGGTGCCCACCTCATTGTACGTTCAACATTAATCAGTTGCATTCTAATACATAATTTGATCTTATGACAAAGGTTTCTCTGTTAGCCATTATTTTATTAGAGTGCCCAAATGACTTCCATGAACTAATTAGTTTGTATTAGTAGAAATAACATCACAGTGAATTGTTTTAGACTACAGACCAACTTCCAAGAGCTATCCCTGGGACCCCAAATAAATTAATAAGAATTTGGGCCTAGGTTTCATTGTAGTTGCTACATGTTATGACTCTATAGCGACATTTATAGATACAACCTTGCAATGGAATCCAGGCCTTTATGTGTTCCATGTGGTTACAGCTGGTTTGCCACATAATTGCTGCAATTCTTAGCCTCAGTTGTAACTCAGTAGAGTACAGCAATATGTTTTTATCTGTTAAAAAAATACAACTTGCTCTTCTGAAAAACATTTCTCTAACAGCTACTATTTTAATAGTGGTCCACAGAGCGCCCTGAATGAATACTTCTAGATTGGTGAAGATATCATTGATGTGATTTATTTTGTTTGCTTTATTTTTGGAGCTACAAACACATTCCCTGGACCACTGCACTAAAAAGCACTTCTCTCTCCCACCCACTGACCGACAGTTCATGTGGCAGGAGGCACTTACACCCCATAGCACTTACTCCTTCTGTGTCCAACCTTCCATCCTCTATTCTGTAAGCTCTTACGAGCAGGGCCCTCTGATCCTTCTGTTCTCCACATTTGATGTCTGTATGTCTATTCCCAATTGTACAGCGCTGCGGAATTCGTTGGCGCTATATCAATAAACAATAATAATAATTTCCAAATCATAACCATTTCTGATGTGCTAAGAGGAACCGGACAATGATAGACAAACTTCCATTTCACTAGCAAAGCACTGGAAACATCTTCAGTATTCAATGGGTTCAAAGCCCCTTTTAAATCAATTTTGAGAATATTTACTACAATATTGCACATTTCTAAGAACTTCTTAGTACATCAGCCTCAGTTAAGTGCAGTGCTTCGTATTTATTTCTGCTGCACAAAGGAATTTAAAACATTAGGAGTAACTGATTTTTAATTATTGTTTTAATTGTTTTTTTATAACAAGAATCCAGGTGCTGTAAAAGGAGATATCCACTCCGCTTTCCAGAAACTTGTGTTGAGCATCAATGAACCCACCAGTAAATACGATCTGAAAACTGCCAACAGGTTGTACAGTGAGAAGACCTTTAGCCTTGTTAAAGTAAGTAGTATTTGACAAATAACATATTTTTTTTAAATTATATAATTTAACTTCTATCAAAACATAAAATGCTTCCTATTGTGGAAAAAAGCATGCTTCAAATGTATAGTTACATTTAAGGAACAGCTATCACTAGAATTGTTCTCTATCGGCAGGTCTGTTCCCGTGGGAGCAGACCTGCCGATGAAGCTGAGGCTGCATTGTGAGCACTGGTGGACTAATGGAGAGGAGAATGGGAGTCTGAAAAGGATCCTACTCATTATCCCCCTCCTGGTTCAGCGAGAAGACATTGAACTTTAAAACTGTAGTCTTGTGGTTCAGTACTTTGACCTGTGTGATGGCGTCACCATAGACCCTCTCTCTGCTTTGAGTTTAAAAGCGAAACACAATGAACTATGGAGGCTGTGCATGCAATACAAAAAATTTGTGGCCAAAAGTCACATAGTTCCATTCAAGTCAAGGGTAATTTCAGGTTGTGTTCAAGGAGGGCTTTCTGCAAACAACATAGTAGACAGAATGTAGAAGTAGTCAGTACTATCAAAATTGCATGCTTTATTAAAAGCATCCAACGTGCAGTGTACACTACAGAACAACTTCAGTATTATAGAACTATGTAGCAACAGTTGTTTCACATGAAGCTCAGTCTCACATGCAGCAGCTTTAGCTGCATCACTATGTTGAGGCTTGAAGTACATACCATATTCCACTGAGGTTGTCCTGTACTATACACTGCTCATTGGATGATTATAATAGATAAATCATGTGTTTTATACAGCATTGAGCGCTTCCACTCTTTGTCTACTGTGTTATTTGAAGGTTCCATTGGTGTATAGCACCAGGAAAAGTGAGGACTCCTTCAGTGATGTTGTAATATGATGATAATCCTTATGGTGGGTGTGAAATGTTTAAGATAACCTCATACTCCAACAGGAGTTTTAGAGCAGCTATTTCACTTGGTTCACTAATTTTGACCTGTATGTGCATATATATATATATATATATATATATATATATATATATATATATATATATATATATATATTCATTTGTTTTGGTTTAAAGATTGACGCACTAAACGCTACTCCATATAATTTTTTTTTCTGCTGGTGCTTTTTTGTAATAAATTCTTGGAGAGGTGTGATGACCTCGTCTCAAGCATCCTAGAAGTTAAAAATATTTGCAATAACCTAATTATACACCTGCACAGCTAAATGTATACCTGTGTGCTTCATATTACCAGGTAAGTAATCAGTGTGTCATACGAATGACAAAAGTGCAGTAACTCTGGAGCCAACCAACTGCACCTAAGAGAACAAATACAAATTACCCAGATTATTTTTTTGATTATCTTTATCTTTATCTTTAAAATGTGGTTAAATCCCACTGAATGCTAGAGAGATTTGCAACTATGAATCAGTTATGTGTGTTGATTGATTCTCCAAAATGTATTTTTAACTAATTCTTGATATCATGGAGGTAGAATATTTTATATTTTTTCCAAGATTGAAGGACCCCAACTCCTCCCTCAACTCAAGAATCATGTCTGTCTCTGTGGACATGATAACGAGTATTATTAAAGATTAATTTTGGGAAACCAATTCATACCAAATTGATAAATATTGGCTATTAGGATTTTCTATTCAGATAAAGATTATTTGGTTATTATGGTTAGAATTTCCTCTAATACATTGCTTTGTAATGCACCGAGGGCTGGATTCTATTGCAAGTAGTAATTTTATCACTGCTTTTATCTCCATGTTTCCCCATAGATTTCAAAAGAAAAATGTTTGATAAAAACTGGAGGTAACATTTATCTTCTGCAATAGAATCTAGCCCAGAAACATCTTTAACATTTAAGGCAGTGAATGGCAATCTGCGGCCCTCTACCTGTTCAGGATTAAAATTCCCATCATCCCCAGCAAGATGGTGGGAATTATAGTTTTGAACATGAAAGCATTAGGCTGCTAACAAAGGATGTAAGAGGGTTAATAATAAACATGCCCTTATGTTTCAGACATCTAAGGTTTGTAAATAATTATTAAAGTCATTTTATTACTAACATCTCATTTTGTGTATTCTACTGTACAGAAAACAGTGACATATGAATGAATGAACTCAGTATTTCTCTTGCCACATAGGAATACACAGAACAAGTTCAGAAGTATTATCATGCTGAGATAGAAGGTGTTGATTTTATGGAGGCTGCAGAAGATGTCAGAAAGAAGATTAATGATTGGGTGCAGGAACAGACTCAAGGTGAGCACATTTTCTAATGTTCCCACTTATGAACAAAATATTCAGTTAAAAAAATACACCAAACAAATTAAGGACCAGAGGAGTGTGCAACACTCTGCATAAATGAGTTGCACACCTCCCTGATCCTTAAAAGTATGACACCTGATTTTGCCCAGTGGGGTTTTCTAAAAAATAAAAATATCTATTAGAAGTGATAAAGGATAAATAATATCACCTAATAATAACCCCAACTAATCATTCTATGGCCAACAAAGCTTAAAGCTCCTTATGAATTTTGTTCTTCAGCCGATCCTAGATGTCATATCCATGCATGGAGGCAGCCTTGACAGTTTCTGGCAGTTTTTCAAACTGAAGCAGTCAGAGTATTTAACCATTTAACAAACAAACTTGTTCGCAACTCATTGGCTCTTAAAGTGTTAAGATTACAACTAGCTGTACCTGGTGTAACATATGCCGTTATAGCAGATTTTAAAGGTTATAAATTAATAATGTGCTTTAAACAGGCTCTAAGGCCCTCTAGTCATGTTAGCACTTGTAATTTATGCCTAAATGCACATGACATCCAGGACTGATTGTAAATGTTATCACTTAAACCTGGATCAAGTGGAAAATTCATAGTAACCATTATGACGTTTTTTAAATAGTAAGACAAGTGTAGGTGGGCTGTTTCAGTTCACCTTTAAAGTACTGTACGCATCATTTTAAATATTTAAATTTTTGTTTGTCATAGATTAATTTTTCAAGTCTTTAAACAATTTTTCAACCTGGACTTATATCACTCTCTGTCTTCTACCCTGCCAAACTGGAATTAAGAAGTGGGTGAAGAAGAATGGGGAAGATCTGTACAATTAGTGGTGTCAGATTTTTATGCTTCTACTCCCAGAGGTATATAGACCCAGCCACTAAATTTTGGAAGTAATTCTGCTAACTTTAATTACACAAAATTGTGGTCTGACTGGGCCACATCCAGCAAACACCAAGTGTGTCTACTGTGCTTGGAAGAAGTCTTTAATATTTCACTTTATTGTTGCCATCTTGCAATACATACATTTATTGTTGCAATCTTTCTTTGTTGACACATTTTGATAGACCTGTGGTGTATCAAAGAGTGGAAGCAGCAGTAATTAACTAATAAAATTAAAATTTACTTTTTAATATTATTATTTTATAAATATATCTCCCATAGCTCATAATAAAAACTCCATAGCTAACTCAAAGTTACCCTATCTCTTCATAAACTATTCATCATCCAAACTCTTCATTATGCACTCTTCCTATTAATGATATTTAATCCTGCCCTGTCATTGATCCATATCATTCCATTCCTCTCTGTATTTGCTACTAGGAATGGGTGAAATCTATTGCCTCAAACTGAAACACTTTCCACCTTGCAGGACATTTTTTATGAAAAGTGCAGATTTTCTGCTGTTTCCCACCCAGCTCATTACATTCAAATCAATTGTAATACTGAATTTCACCACCACCAAGTGGCAAGTTTCCCTTCTTTACCCACATGGATAGTATAAAAAGAGTGTCAGGTTTACACAGCATGGAATTCTGTGTTTGTGAGAAGTACAGAAGGAAGCACAATTTTTCAGCTAGTTAAGATAGGCAAATAAAGCAAAGCTGGAGTGTAGTTTAGGGAGTCATATAGTCAGAACATTTGTTCTCTGCGTTTGGGGAGTCTGGGGACACTCTTGGTGGGAGAGTGTGAAAGGAGAAATAAGGATTACCCAAAATATTCCAGAATCTCGGTTGACTGAGACAGACATCTGTGATCCAAGTTCCTTCCAGTGATGAGAATTGTGACTGAGACAGACTGATACTAGAAAAAATAGAGTATTTTTTTAAATGGTAATACATCTCATACATCAATTCTGTTGCATACTTCACTGGTAAAATAAGCACACTAGTTTAAAAATGTTGTGTAAACATACAAGTGTCAGGGGAGGGCAAAAGGAGTTGGAGCAGTGCAGGGACATGTAGGTAAAGTATAGTTCAAAAGTGCCTACAGCCATGATTGTTGCTGCATATGTAATAAATTATAATGATCCTTCTCCTCCTGAGGAGGCTATTTGTCAAAGTACCATAAAAAATTCCACCACAACCAGAAGTAATATTAGCAATGTAAGGACACTGAAGACAACAAGATGAAACAGTTGGTCGAAATACTACATCATCTTCCACTAAGCCTTCAACTCTAGAATATGGAACTCTAGTGTTAATAGCATAATTGAATAAGGTGTAGCAGTTGAACCATCTGTTGCACTTGACAGTGACACAAACAAGTACAACAACTGTCCTGAAAGTAGTAGCAAATGTTGTGAAACTCCCTCTAAGGTAAAAATAAATTGTTTGAGACTTCATTACGCCTAGAGGAATTTAAAAGTAGTGGGTGAAGAAATGTTGGCTGATGATGAGTATAACCTAATTACTGATGGTTTTGATCTAGACTATATGCCTCTAGCATCCTCCTTTTCTTCAGATACAGATGAAGTTGAGAGTGAGAGAGATGATGACATGGCCAGAATATTAGCTGAAAGGCAAAGGCTCAGTCTTCCACCACTAAAAAGGAGCACTGTGCCTGTTTACAAACTGTTCGAGAAATCAAATGGAAAATCTGACTCTGGACCAGAAAAGATGGCAAAAAATACATAATCATCTTGTCAGTCATCAGCATCATCTCCGCTTCCAAGTCCAAACTCCACTCAGTCACACACACTAGTATTGAGTAATCAGCAGCAGTTGTCATCAACACCATCCACAACCCTAAAAATGAAGAGTGTCTCTGTTGCTGTTGGAAGTGCTGCACCTTTGACGCCTAGTAGTAAAATTGCAGCAAATTGCAGCAACATTTAGCCCCAGTAGTAGTAGCAGTAACCCTTCAGGAACTATTCAGTCTACAAAGTCCACAGAATGGAGATACTTTACTCACTATCCAAATGGTAAAAGTGTTGCCATCTGTTGTTTGTGTAGGAAGCATGTGAGCAGATGGAATGCAGGCTCACCGCTAAGCACCTCCTCATCGAGATCCCACTTGAAGCACAACCACAGATCTGATTGGGAGACACGTCATCAACATGTCAGAGGTGCCACAACTAGCAGCAGCAGAAACACTCCTAAAAGTTCCCAGGGTTATAGGGCATGTAATTGAAGTAGTGATGTTGATGTGTCATAGAGTGTGCACATATTTCTTTCATTTGAAATAACAGCTATGGCACCTGCTGCAAAGAAGTAAGACTCTGAGTTTGTTGTTGGAGATAAAAAGAGTCATAGAGTGCGTACACATACCGCCGCCACCTCCTCAAGTTATGTTGTTACAGCAATAAAGTTGCACACTTCTTCTGTATTGCCATCAAACACTTACTGAGTGTCATGGTTTTATTGAACACTCAGACAATTTGGTAAGATAAAACAATGAAGCTTTATTAAACAACTCAATAAAGAACAGAGATGCCCTTCACGGGTCCAGACTTCAAACAGTGGATAGTAATATTGAATCTGACACAGGTCAGGGCACAAACAGTTAACAAAATATGCAATAAAGACTGGAACAGAAACAGGAACAAAACCTCAGCAGTACAGGTCCGGAGAGGCCCTAAGAGGGAACTATACTGCACGGCAGACACCCCAATATAGGGGAGTGAATAGGCTCTACCGGCCTTACCTATAACTGGGTAAGGCAACCCAAGAAATAGCACCAACGAGAATATTGAGGAAGTGCCCATAGGCACGCAGAGTAGGCACCGTCTGCATGGGACACAACAGGTGTAGATATAGGCAGACTGCTCTAAATAGCGTAACCATAGGTAACGGGTAAGTGCGGACTGACAGGTGGTAGAACCGCTAGTGACCAGAGGGCACAGGCTGTGTAGTATGCGAACGGAGGCTGCAAGGAGGCAGGGGCCGAGAGGTAGCGCAACCGGAGGCAGCGGGTAAGAGCAGACTGACAGGTGGTAGCACCGCTAGTGAACGGAGATCACGGGATGTATAGTATACAAATGGAGGCTGCAAGGAGGCACAGGCTGAGAGGTAGCGCAGCCGGAGGCAGCGGGTAAGAGCAGACTGACAAGTGATAGCACCACTAGTGACCGGAGGGCACAGGCTGTTTAGTATGCGAACGGAGGCTGCAAGGAGGCACAGGCTGAGAGGTAGAGCAACCGGAGGCAGCGGGTAAAAGCAGACTGACAAGTTGTAGCACCGCTAGTGACCGGAGGGCACAGGCTGTATAGCATGTAACAGAGGCTGCAATGAGGCACGGCTGACAGGTAGCGCAACTGGAGGCAACTGATACGCATCAACTAGCAAGCAACCGTTAAGACAAAGGCAATGGGCACAAGACAGGGACAACAGAAGCACTAGCGACAAGCGGACACTAGGCGAGTAGCCAAAGCCTGGAATGATACACATAGAGCGGAAGTCAGCCAAAGCCAGAATCGGTATACGAAAAGCGTTAGTCAGTCACAGCCTGGATCGGTACACAGAGAGCAGTATTCAGCCAAGCCTGGGTCGGTACACAGACAGCGGTAGTCAGCCAAAGCCTGGATCAGTACACAGAGAGCGGTAGTCAGCCAAAGCCTGGATCGGTACACAGAGAGTGGTAGTCAGCCAAAGCTTGGATCTGTACACAGAGAGCGGAGTCAGTCAAATCGGTAACGGGTCATAGTCAGGCAAGCCGGGTCCAATAATACGGGCAGCGGAGACAGGAGCAAGGTCAGACGAAACCAGATCATACACGGAACAGGAACACAGAAACAAGCGTCAGGTCAGGAACACCACGAAAGGGCACCGGCATAGTGACAGGAAGGTGTATATAAAGGCAAGCCCTGGGAGGGGCTAACAACCCAGAACCAATAAGAAGCAGCCAAAGCAAACCCGAAAGTAGGAATATTGCTCAGGCAGAATCACGGGCACCGTGATACTGAATTCTTAGAAAGGAGACAAAAGCTGCACAAAAATAATGCAAAAGTACATCTGTGAAATAATAAACTTGCCAAAATTTGGCAGTTGATATGCTGCCCTTTTCTTTAAAGGCTTTTAAGAACTGATGTCATGTGTTGCACCCTGCTGGCATATCCAAAGCTGCAGTAATTTTTTTCAAGGATGGCTGTGCCAGAGTTACAAAAGCAGTAAGTTAGTTTTGTGGCATTTAGCCTGCTAACAATTTTTTCAAGGCATATTTTGCTGTAGGAGTCAGCCTGCTCACAACTTTTACTTTCAGCTGCTGATTTTTAAGTAGTATTATGGGAAATCTTGCAGTCATAGAAAACATAGGCCAAATAATGGCAAAGTTCTCATTGGAAATTTATTGGCAGTGGCGAAAAGGCTGAAATTTTATATATCTTCTATGGGCAGGAATTGTCACTGGAAAATCAAGATTTTTTTCTTTTTCTATGAAAATTCCTGCAGGATTTTTTTTTTTTTACTTTTCGCCTGTATCTATTTGCTACCTTTAATAACAAATAGGCTAATGTACTAAGAACTGAAGCAATTCTGGATGTTATCACCTTTGAGGTAAAGGTACAAAACCAATTCCATGCTAAAGGAAGTGCAGGAATTGAGTTTTAGTCACTAAGCATGCCTAATGTCAATGTGATAAGCAGATTCCTCTCTTTAACTCCAATTACACCAGCAGCAGAAGAGTGAGGCAGTCTGTGAGTGTTTTGAGGTATTCCTTTCCATTAAACCTTGTTTAACATCATGTATTAAACAAGGGGTAGAGGATGTGGTGCTTGCTGGCATTCAAGGACAACTCTGGCAGAGTGTATCCATCAGTGTGCATTACAGCGATCATACACTATACTAAAAAGATGGGCATTGTGAAGTCTACAACTCCTACCATTCCCCAACAACCAGTCTCCTGTTAGCCACCAATGCTGTAGTGCATACCCTTAAGAGCAGCACAGACAAATGTATATCTTCGCCACACTGTGTTCCAACATATCTAGCTGTCCTTTTCATCTGATATTGCAATTTGGGTATATAGTTTTATATTTCGGTTTTGCTCATTTGCTTTGGAGCACCATTTTGTTTCCTGTATTAAGGAAGCAGCTACTGTGTAGCACTCTGTCGGGTGACTTAAATGGTACTGCATCGCAGTACTGTTGCCTATGTGAACAAGCACTAAACATTACAACTCATCTATCTGCATAACAACGTTGACTATTCTGCTCTGTTCTGAACAAATATCTATCAGAGGTTTATTCTTATACAGAGACAAATATTAACCTAGATATTTAATCTGCCTTTTTGATACCCACACTTTTTAGTGTAGCAGTGATGGAAACAATGTCAAAAGCCTATGTTGTTGATTCTGCCATGTAAACTAAACATAGCTATTCTATATAAATAAGCAATTGTGGCAGTCTTAGGTCTGAAAGCTTTTTCTAGCATAATCCATTAATACAATTTTTAGATTCAAGTTTGCATTATAAGTGACATCAGGCATGCATCAAAAGAAGAACTGACTAGTTTAGAAATAAAAAATATGGGTATTATGCAAAAAGCATTGCAGATACGAGTTACAATTCTGGAGCAAACCAATTGCATCATAGGGAACAAGTATGATTTTCTTAATTTACCATTTATTTAATGGGGCTTTGAACCATGTGAATGCTAGAACAGTCCCCATTGCATTGCTTCACAATACACTGCAAACCTGTCTAGGATTCAGCCCCATTTAAAGGGGATCTATCACCCCTATACATGTTTCTCTAAAATGTTAGTTTATATAGGGACTATCTGGAATAATGATTTCATTTTTTTAAAAAAATGTTATTTTGCTGAAATTAAACTTCTAAAGATTACCCTGCTCCTTCCTTCTGCACAGATTATGGTTACCAGCTCTGTACCTCAGTCTGTCACTCTTTGTCTGCTCCCCTCCCTCAATCCAGCCTCCTCCAATGATAGAGGCTTTCTGCATGTAAGCTGGAGCATTCTCATTGGCCAGACACCGCTCCAGCTTACAGGCAGAGATCATCTGTCATTGGAGGAGGCTGGATAGAGGGAGGGGAGCAGAGGAAGAGTGACAGACTGTGGTACAGAGTTGGTAACAGCAGTCTGTCCAGAAGTAAGGAGCAGGGTTATCTTTACACACTTAGTTTTGGCAAAAAAACTATTTTTTTTTTTAAATGAAATCATTATTCCATCTAGTCCCTATATAAACAAACTTTTTTAACAAACATGTATGAGCATACCTGGGAACTTTTTATTGTTGTCTCCCCGGAGGGGAGTCCTCTGCTGCCATGGATGGTATAAAGAATGACTTGTGTCAAAAAGGGGCGGGTCTTAACGCAAGTGCCAGGAGAGGGCTTAAAAGAAGGCTGGGGGGAAGGAGCTACACCGGGGGAAAAAGTGGAAGTGGGTAGAGTTTCAATAGAAACTCCGCATATCAGGAGCACTCAGCCTCTGCCCCAGAGACCCGTTAAAGCAGTGCCAAAACCGGAGTCTTCGGGGCAAATCCGGAGAGTTCCCAAGTATGTGTATGAGGTGGTAGATCCCCTTTAAATCAATGGACATTTTTACAACCCCAGTCCCCTCTTGGTGCAGTTGGTTAGCTGCAGAATTGCTCATCTTAATCTCTGCAATAAGCCCTGGGAAACCAACTGTACCACAATGGAGAAACGAAACATTCCCACTGATTTAAATTGGGCTTTTATTACTTTTTAATTATAAAGTGATCTCAAGAAAATTGCAAAAACAATATAAGAATTTTCTAGCATTCAAGGGGTAAAAGTCCCATTTAAATATGATAATTTTTTTATTTGAACCATACGGTGTAGTTGGTTTGCCCCAGGATTGTCCCAGTTCTTATTTGCACCTCAGCCTCATTGTTTTAATGTTGTGTTCAATGGTAGAAATGTTCACTTCCATATAAGCAGGCAGCAAAAACTGTAGAGATGACAGAAATGTACATTGGAAATAGACTGATGTCTAAGAATTGTTTGCTTCTTCTTTCCAAGGAAAAATTAAAGATCTTTTGCCCCATGGTCAAGTCGACTCTCTGACAAGACTGGTCTTGGTAAATGCGATTTATTTTAAAGGAAACTGGGAGACTAAATTTCCAGAAGAAAACACAGAACTGAAACCATTTAGAATGACTAAGGTATGAACTGTTTTCTGGTGTTTGAGCTGTATTCTGGAATGTAAAGATTAGCAAATCTGGGAATACCAACTACAACATAGGGACAGTTAGAAATGTCCTTTGATTTATCCAGTTGAATACTAGAGACGTCTTCAGCACATTGCTTCAAAGCAGTGCATTTGAGACCTCTAACAAGCTAGGGATTGAAAGCACCATTTAAATTAATGGAATCTTTATTTTTTTACAATATATACCACAGGTGGTTTGCCTCAGAATTGCTCCACTTTACCTTTAATGGGACAGTAATGGTTAGGTATTAATGTAAGATTGATTCTTCTACATACTTTTGTATAATGATGTGTACCTTTGTAACAATCCATAACGTTGTCGTTTTCGTTTTATTCTTTATTAAAGTGTCCCCCTCCCACCACTTTTCCATATGTGATGATGCATCCCTAACAGGATGTCAGACCACTCCTATAAAAAGGGGTGCATGTAAAAGCATTCTGCAGTGCTGCAGTCATTATTATTGAGCTGAAATGGTTCCCATGTGGTCATGCAGAACATATGATCTGGCAACCCTACTTTATACATAAAGCTCATTGGAATTTTTCATGAAGATAAGGAGTTTTAAATCCAGGACAAATCAACTCCAACATGGGCAAAATTAGGTGGAGATTGCTTTACAATTTATTGGAGTCCTATAGCATGAGTGGTTAAAAGATCCCAGGATTGAAACTCTTTAGCTAACTGAATGCAGTCCTCTGTGTAGGTTTAATAGCATGTGCATATTTCAGTTATAAAATAAATGTAAATTTTATATTAAAAACTGAAATGTGTTCTTTTTTTCACAGACTAAAAGTAAGCCTGTCCAGATGATGTACCAGAAAAATAAATTTAATCTGTTTTATATTGATGAATTGGAGACAAATGTGCTTGAACTTCCATATATTAACAAAGAACTAAGTATGATAATATTACTGCCTGATGATATTAAAGATGACACCACTGGACTGGAACAGGTGAGATGTACTGATATTTATCTATTGTATTTGCTTACAAATGAGGTGTGTATAATGTGGTCATCAGAGTAGAGACTAAAATAATAGTCCTGAAACCCCTTTTAGAACTGAAGGCTATCTACCAAAGTATGTGCTCTTTTTGACAAAATATATGGAAATGTAAAAATAATTTATTAAAACCAGCAAATGTTCAAGCCAATTAGACCCATTGCTGAGATATTTTAAAGTAGAGTTAACACACAAACATAGAAAGAATTTGATTGCAGATAACCATTTGGCCCACCTAGGGCTGGATTCTATTGAAGGTGCTAATTTTATCACTGCTTTTATCTCCAGGGGCTAGATTATATTGCAGGTACTAAATGTTAACACCCTATCAAACATTTTCCTATTGGAGTCTATGGGGAAAACTGGAGATAAAAGCAGTGATAAAATTAGTTTTGGTGTTAACATTTAGCACCTGCAATAAAATCCAGCCCCTAGTCTGCCCATTTTTCCTACTGTAAAAACCTCAAAGGGTCAGATTCTATTGCAGGTGCTAAATGTTAACTCCCGTTTTAGCAAAAATTTTCCTACTGAAGTCTATGGGGAAAACTGGAGATAAAAGCAGTGATAAAATTAGCACCTGTAATAGAATCTATCCCAAAATCTGTTGGTCCTTAGACTTGTCTTAATTTCCAGGATAGTATAATGCCTACCCCATGAACGTTTACATTCCCTCACTGCATTTACCTCTATCACTTCTGTTGGTAAGCTATGCTACTTTACTATTACACTCTCAGTGAATTAAAACGTTCTTATATTACATATAAGCCTCTTTCCCTCAGTTTTAGACAATTACCTTTTTTAATAACAATTATTTTCCTTTGAAATGCACTTCCCTTCTGTATCTTGTTTAGTTCCTTTATGTATTCCAATGTTTTTATCATATTGCCTCTCTCTCTTTTCATTCCTGCAAGCTATACATGTTTTTGGCTTGCACTTAAGTGGGTTACAGACAAGTGATGTTTGAAGGTATCAGGTACTGCTGTAGCAAGTGTGAGCATATGGTCTTTTTTGGAATCTAAAATATTGGATCTGGAAATAAATATTGCAAAACTGTGTAATATTGTAAACCTGGAAAGGAGCTTGAAGCTCACTGAGCAGGTAGCATGTTGGGTTAGTGATGAAGTGGGTGGAGTTGTAGATGAGAAGATGCAGATAGGCAGCTGGGTAACAGGAAAAAGAGGATGTAGTGGGCAGAGGAAGAGGAAGGCCAGCGCTGAGTTGACTCAGTACAACAGATTTGCAAGATTGTGTGATGATATTGATGAGAATAGCTCAGAATTGGCATTACTGGAGAGGGCTAATTCCACTAACAGCCAGCAGAACAATCTTTCTTCCAGTTCAGATGGGAAGCCAAGGCGGGTGGATAGGGTAATCTGTCACCAGTAGCATGAATACTAAACAGTATGTTGTCTCGGGTACTTGGGTTCAGTATAATACGGACAGGACATCCACATTTTTAGGAGGGGATGAAAAGGATACATCTATCTAGGTACATATTTGTGGCAATGATAAAGTAGTAGGAAGATGGAGTTCCCTAAAAAATGATTTCAAGGATTTAGGGTACAGGTTCAAGGCAAGGACGTCCAGGGTAGTATTTCCTGAAATATATAAATCGGAGAAATGAGACCTGTCAGAGCAGTAAGGGAACCTGGTTTGTGAGTATGCTTAGGGATAATTACATGTCACAAGTTGCAGGGTGGAAGTGCTGACAAGAAATAACAATATATTGGACCTAGTGATAACAAATAACAGACATGGGGCTAAATTCGATTGCAGGTGCACCCGTTTTATCAAACATTTTCCTTTTGAAGTCTATGGGGAAACCTGGAGAAAAAAGCAGTGGTAAAATTAGCATGTGCAATAGAATCCAGCCCATGGTGTCCAATATTAAAGTAGGTGAACATTTGGGAAACAGTGATCACAACACAGTTTCATTTTCGATCAGTTTGACAAAGCAAAACTGTATAGGTTCAACCCAAACTCTTAATTTTAAAAAGGCTAACTTCTAAATGTTAACAGCATCAATGAAACACATAGACAGTAATAAAGTATTTAAAGGCAAAATACTGAAGAAAAAATATCAGAATTTAAATTCAGGTTACAGAAATATGTTCAACAGTATATACCCTTGGGGAACAAATGCAAAAGTGGTAGATCACAATGTGGTTAAATAACAGAAAACAAGCAGCAAGCAGGAGGAGAACAACAAATGTAATAGTATAATTATGAAAGAATTAACAGATACGGGCCTCAATACTATTACCACCGCTAAAAAAACCCCAGGAGTTGTGTTTTTTTAAGTTAGGATTTAGTATCCTATTACCCGAGTTGTGAAAACAAAACCAGCGGTAATTATATGCACTGCCAGTAAAAAAAAGCCCATAAGAAACAACGCACAAGTAGCATCCTATTACCTACGGTCAATATTACCATTTGTTTTGTGTTTACTTTTTCTGTCGGGAATCCTGCTCCTCAGTCTTGAGGCATAGAAGCCACAATGACGGTTTCAAAACTATTGTTGTTCAAACAAAAGCAGTGAAGAATACAGTATACATCACAGAAATCTGACATAGAGTGCCTTCCTTCAACATATTAACCCCCCTTTGAAATTCGGACATATAGTGCTCCCATGACTTCATTCTCCATTGTAATTCGACAAATATTGCTCAAATTCAAAATTATTTATTCTCCCTTTTTATTTGACATCCCTCAATGTATATGTATTGCATAATTAACCCTATGAGTCCCAGAGAGGTAGCAATGCGTTGCAAAGTGTTTGCTATACCTCTAGTACTCAAAGGGTTAATAGGGAAGGTATGCAGCTGCATACCTTACCTGTATATGTGTAATAAATGTTATTGTTTTTTTGTATATTTTATTTTATTAAAAAAAATAGTTCATACCTCAAGGGGGTCATTATCACGGTGCCCGTGATTCGCGCTATCCTGTGTCTATCACTTGCTGGAGGCTCCTCATTGGGGCCTGCTGTCAGCCCGCCTCACATTGCCTTTTTAAACACAGTCAGGGCACCCTTTGGTTGCCCTTTCGTGGTGTCTCTGACAGTTCATTCCTGTCCTGCCTGCCATGCTGATTGGGCCTGAGTTCCAGAGATCCAGAGATCCAGAGTTCCAGAGATCCAGAGTTCCAGTGTTCCAGTGCTCCAGTGTTCCAGTGTTTCAGAGTTCCTGAGTTCCTGAGTCTACCTGTTCCTGTGTCCTGCCTGCTTGTTGTTCCAGTCGGTTCCGGTTGTTCTCCGTGGCTGCTGATGTTCCGGTCACCTGTCAGTTCAGCGGTGCTCGTTCCGGTTGATTCTCTGCCTGGTCTCAGTGGCTCCCTGCCTGCAGTCGCCGAGGTGACATTGCTCTCATTTCGCTCCGGCGATATTCCTATTGTTGGTTCCAGTGTGCGGACGCTGGTTTACTCCATTCAACCTGGTGACTCATACTACTGCTGGTCCCAGCGTGCGGACGCTGGTTTACTCCATTAAACTGGTGGCTCCTATACAGTTGGTCCCAGCGTGCGGACGCTGGTTTACTTAATTAAACCTGGTGGCTCCTAATACTGTTGGTCCCAGCGTGCGGACGCTGGTTTACTCCATTATACCTGGTGACTTGTATTACTGTTGGTTCCAGTGTGCGGACGCTGGTTTACTCCATTTAACTTGGTGACTTATACCACTGTTGGTTCCAGTGTGCGGACGCTGGTTTACTCTATCTACCTGGTGGTTTATATACTGTTTATTCCAGCGTGCGGACGCTGGTTTGCTCCATTGAACTTGGTGGCCTTTACACTGTTGGTTCCAGCGTGCAGACGCTGGTTTACTCCATTGAACCTTGTGGTCTTTACACTGTTGGTTTACCCCATTAAACCCGGTGGCCTTATACTGTTGGTTCCAGAGTGCGGACGCTGGTTTACTCCACTTAACCTGGTGAATTACTATTGTGGTTCCAGCGTGCGGACGCTGGTTTGCTCCCTGACTATGATCAGGTACTGTGAGATCCGAGTTGCTGTCCAGTCCCTATGCAGTTGTCTTGTAGCCTCTCTGTCGTGAGACTTCTGCTTGAGCAAGACCGCTTATCCTGGTTGCTACTTCTCCCATCCTACTGTCGTTGTCACCTGACAGTCAGTTGGTTCCTGGAAGGTCTCCTCTCTTGGGCTGCCCTGCCCGGTATTGGTAAGGCCGGTAGAACCTATTTACGTTGTCATCCTTTAGGTTGCCTTACCCGGTAGAGCCCACTCACAGTATTTCCTCAGGCTGCCTTGCCCGGTATTGGTAAGGCCGGTAGAACCGATATGTTACCATCTCACGGTTGCCTTACCCGGTATTGGCAGGGCCGGTAGAGCCTGCTATTGCTATTCCATCTAGTCGCCTGGGTTGCCTTGCCCGGTATTATTGGCAAGGCCGGTAGAACCTATTCATATGGTCATTTGCTTATTTGTATTGTATGTATGTGTATGATAACCCTATGGGATTGCCTTAACTTTTCAATAAAGTTATGTTTTTACCCAAACCTTGAGTCTGAGAGTCTTAACTAACCGTGACAGTCATCTGGACCACTTCAGATACCCCCCTAGCATTGATCACCTATCCAGTAGGGCAACAATTTCTGTAATTTTCAATAAAGCACATATAATATGGAGGGTTTATTATGTTGAAGGGGGCACGCTATGTCGGATTTCTATAATCTAGAGAACACATCTAAAGTCTAACTTGATATTTCTGTCGTCAGAGGTACACTTATTTCCTTGGACTTTGACATTTAGCATGTTTTTTTAGGCGATAGTTTAAGGTGTAGTTGAATAGAAGCAGACAGCACCATTTTTTGTTAGTACGTAGAAATGTGCTGTCTATGCCGGTTTTGTTTTACCGTGGTTCTACAACAGAATACCGATAAAGCACGTTAGCAAAATACACGTTGCTTGTTTTTACTGTAACGCCGGTTTTGGTGCGGGTAATAGTATCGAGCCCACAGAGAGCTGTAAGACCGGCAGACATTAACCAGATGGCCTAAAGGCTAGCAGGGACTTTAGATTCTGATCTTCCCAGCAATTGGACCACACAGACAGGCATCTCCAAACACTTGGTGCAATTAAAACAAATAAGCAATGTGATTTATTTCTAAAAATATATTTAAAAAAAAAACAACAAAAGTCTACATGTTTTGTGGTCACACTGGCCACTTCTTCAGTTGGAATAAAAAATACAGTTGGCCTGCCCTGCATAACAATCTTAAATATCCATGGAGCTTTCAAGTGGATTAACCCAGTTGGTGAATGGTAATCCAAACACAGCAATCATCAGTCCATTAATTAAGACAACTGTGTATAATATTCTGAAACATGTATATTACATATATAGTCATGGATACTATAGATCTAAAAGTTACAAAATACATCTGTAAATGTATAAACACATCGGTGATAATCTCATACTGAAGTTCATTACCCTGCTCAGTGCCAAACAGCAATACCCATTATGTAAAATGCCTGCTGGTAGTATATGATGTTTGCAACTGAACAGTACAAATGGACAAAAGATTGATCCAAACATAACAATAAATATATAACAATATATCTCAAACAATATATAAAAAATACATTTTCAATTGTATGATGTGCTGGTAGAAGAATAATCACAAATCAATTAACCCATTGGGGCAGACAGAGAAGTTATGGATTTAGAAAACTCAACCACAACATACAATATAAGCAACCGTGCCATGTAGATGATTAAAATAAAATCTATATTGTAAATCACTATGTATCAAAACAAATCACAAGGTAAATATGTACAATTATGCTCTGTGCCTGTAGTGCTGTGAAATAAAGGCCCAACAGCATACTCAGTACAATAAAACAGGAAAACTGTAGCCAAAAAGTACAGTTGACCCGAAGGCCATATGACACGATAGACACAGCACAGTGCAATGATAAAAATAACTTAAAAAGGTATAAAACATGCATCATGAAATTGATATATACCCCAATTAGTGTATGGTATGACGTTCCTCATAAGACCTCATGATGGATATCTATCATCACAGATCACAAAATGTCCAATATATATCATGACAATAAATCCATGCGTACAAGACACAATGAAGAAGAAAAAAGTTTGTGACGTGTGTGTGTGTGTATGTAAACGTGAATGGAGAAAAAGTGAAAATTATATGTCTGATAATGTATACCCCACTAAGAAAGTAAATGATCATAAGGTACAATACAGCAAAATGTGTAGTGATGTATAGCCCAATGAAAAAAATCAGTAGTTGTTGGATACTGTATGTGAATTGAATCAACCAACTCGTTGAGACCCTCAGGACATATAGTGCTCAACTTGAAGATCCAAAATGTCTCTATTGTTTCACAAAAACAGCAGCTCCAATTAATCTTCATAGTATTTGGACCATGGGGGGTATTATTTCAGTACTGTCAGAGTTGTAGTTCAAGAGTAATTGAATGATAAAGTATCCCCCTCCCACCCCCTTTTACCTAGTGTAAGCCACCTGCCCTCAAATATGGAACCTGATCCACAGACCAGACAGCTCACAGCAAGGGACAATCTTCTTACTGTGAGAACTATGAAAACCCTGCCCCCCTTGACAGGTTTTTCAGGTTTTTCCTTATGCTAATTGAAGATTGTCCCTCTCTGTGATCCATTCAGACAGTCTTGCTGCTCTGAGCTGAGCAGTGTTACATCAGTAAAAGGGATGGGACGGGGATACTTTATCATTCAATTACTCTTGAACTACAACTCTGACAGTACTGAAATATTGTATTGTATATACATATAAATAACACTCTCTATGGCCCAAATACTATGAAGATTAATTGGAGCTGTTTTTATTGTGAAACATTACTATTCCTTTAAGATTTTCAGTGCTACAAACATACAGAAACCATTGTGAATTAATGCATTGAATACCTGCCACGCAGTCAAAGGACTTAGGACTCGATCCAAATGTTGGTGTCGGCAGAAAAAAAATGGCGACGGTGGTTTTTTAAGTGAAGTATGCGATGCAAATGTTCCCACAAGAAATAACAGCAGTTTTAAAACACACAACGCCCGTCGACAAAAGATCAAAATATCACCCATTGAGGATAATGTAAAAACTAAGCCCAGAGCCATTCAAATGTTGGAGTTAGGGATAAAGCAAGTTAAACTGCAACATTTTCCTCCAGAAATCTAACACCCATTTTTTTAGTCGTACGCTACAAAACTCAGAGTAAAAACCACTGTCAAAGAAAACAAAACAGGAGTTAAATTGTAACAAAACAGGAGTTAAATTGCAACATTTTCCGACTATAATCTAACACCTACTTTGTTAGCACATACCTCAGAGTAGAAAACCACCGTAGAGGAAAACAAAACAGGAGTTAAATTGCAACATTTACCTCCAAAAGTCTGCTTGAACTTGATACTTTGGGGTGCTGTGATTGGCTGTGGTGCTAGGTAACATTTTTATCGTGTGTTTTTAGGTAAGATTTTCTATGCAATGCAGGTTTAAGGTGAACGTGTATTTTGTTGGTCGTCGCTCGTTCGCCTTTCTGGGTAAGGAAGATTTAAATCTCACGTTACCCGGTCTTGGTTAACTTGTGAAGGCAGTTTTTTTCTTCACGTTGGTTTTAACTCCAACATTTGGATTGAGCCCTTAATCCCCACTGGCAACACCATGGCCCTTTTTGCTAGTTTGTAATAATGGCTGATTGGAACTCACTGTTTTTATCAAGAAGAACATTTCTAGATTTTTTCTAGATATCTTATGTTTCAAAAAATGTTCTCTTTCTACCCCAAAAGCTTTAGGCATAGCTCCATTAATTAACTTTTCAGGGTAACCTTCCTCCAAAAATCTCATATTGATGAACTCGGATTACAATTGATCATTTTTCAAAGTGTCACAATTGACATGTATTTTTCAACCATTGTTTATAAATGACAAATATCAAACCTTAGATAACTATTAGCATTGACTTCTTTGAAATGGGTAATAGAATCTACTCTACCAAAAAGGCCCATTGATAACACTAGGGGTTCGATACTATACAAGGCCATAAAAGTGTTGTACCACTAGAATTCTTTGGCTTGGCCAGCATCCACTGCAACAAGTGTTGGTGGCCAGAACCTACATTGCAGCCAAATGCTTGTTGCAACTTTTTGTTCCCATAACGCAGTTCTATCATTACACAGTTGCATGATCAAGAAAGAAAAAAAAAACATGAATATTAAGTTAAACCACAATAATTAACATATAACATTCAAATCAACTAAAAACAAGTCCAGACATGTATGGATACCAATGTTGAGTCTAATGACGACTATAATACCAAAGCAGTAAAGGTATCACGAAGATGGATATTTCCACTCTGTAACACCCCTTGAAGTGCAAACACTATCATAATGATCCAGGATCCTCTGACAGAAAAAATGGAAGAAAAGAAACACAAGGGGGTGAGATTCATGGTGTAATAAATCATAGTCAGATGTTTAGTTCAAATGAAAGGAAGTTACTCATATTGTGTAGTTGCTACTCATAACAATAGTAGCTGATCAGGATGGAGGTGGAGGATACTGACACTGCCCCCACACAGACTGGCCTTTTGGTCATCTGTACTGTTTGGCTACAGTTTAAAAGTATGGACACATATCTTTTAGTTTCACATTATTTATAGTTAGTTTCAGTATTGCCGGGTGCAGGTGTCTGCCATACAGCATATCCTCTGTGCCATCCAGGCAGCCATTTAGTCAGGATTCTGATCCTTAGTGCACCGATTGTGCTGTTGGGTCCCTCTCTTGAGGCACTGCTGATACAGCACAAACTGTGTGAGGATTATATCTTTTTGTATGTCTTTTAGGTTAGTCTGTTTTATATATGAGATATATTATCTCATATATTTTTATCATAGTGTTATTGGTGTGCTATATAGATTTATTTTTTTATTAATCTATATGGCATGGTTGTTTATATTGAATGTTGTGGTTGAGTTTTCTAAATCCATAACTTCTCTGTCAGCACCAAATGGGTTAAATTATTTTTTATTTTTTTACCAGCATAACATACATATTTTTTGAGATATATTGTTATATATTTATTGTTAGGTTTGGATCAATATTTTGTCCATATGTGCTGTTCAGTTCAGAACATCATATACGTCCAACAGGTATCTTACATAACAGGTATTGCTGTTTGGCACTGAGCAGGTTAATGAACTTCAGATTGAGATTATCACCAATTTGTTTATATTTTTACAAATGTATTTTGAAACTTCAAGGGTTAGTAATGTTTCAAAATAAAAACGGCTCCAATTAATCTTCATAGTGTTTGAGCCATGGGGAGTGTTATTTCAATACTGTCTGAGTTGTAGTTCAAGAGTAATTGAATGATAAAGTATCCCCCTCCCCCCCTTTTTACTGATGTAACACTGCTCACCCCAGAACAGAAAGGTGGTGTCCAAATGATTTGCAGAGAGGGACAATCTTCAATTAGCATAAGGAAAATACCTGTCAAGGGGGGCAGGGTTTTCATTGTTCTCACAGTAAGAAGATTGTCCATTGCTGTGAGCTGTCTGGTCTTAAGACCAGATTCCACATCTGAGGGAGGTGCTTACACTAGCTAAAAGTGGAGGGGGATAATTTAGAATTCATTTACTCTTGAACTACAACTCTGACAGTATTGAAATAACACTCCCCATGGCTCAAATACTATGAAGATTAACTGGAGCTGTTTTTATTGTGAAACATTACTATCCCTTTCAAGTTATATATAGTAGCTATAAGTATATATGTAGTATAAATGTTTCTGCTTGTTATACAGAGTTGTCTTAATTAATGGACCTATGTTTGGTGTGTTTGAATTACCATCCACCAGTTGGGTTAATCTACTTGAATGTCCCATATTTATTAAAGATTGTTATGCAGGGCAAACCAGTTGTATTTTGTATTTCTCCTGAAGAAGCAGCCAATGTGACCATGAAAAATGTTGGGGTCTGTGTTTTTTTTTAATTAGATTTTTTATAAATAAATCATTTGGAATTTTTATCTGGTCTGCTGCACATCGTTTATCAGTTTTAATCTCACCAAGTGTTTGGAAACGACTGCCAGCGTGGTCCTTTTGCGGGGAGGATCGGCATCTAAATTCCCCAATTGCCTTTAGACAGGCTGATTCATGTGTGTTGGTCTTAAAGCTCTTTGTATCTGTTTGTAACTATTTAAATTATTTAATCATTACACTGTTACATTTGTTGCTCTCCTTTTCTTGCTGCCTGTTTTCTCTTGTTCCTGTGGAATATTTTCCTGGAGTGATTAAGTGGCTGATCTGTAGCATTCTGTGTGGGGACAGTGTCAATATCTTCCACAAGTCTGATCCGCTACTATTTTATGAGTAGCAACTACATAATATAATTTTCTTTCGTTTAACCCCTTAAGGACCCATGGTGTGCCAGGACCATCACAGGGGTTCTGCACTTAAGGACCAGTGACAGTCCTACCGTGTCATGGAATTCAGGGGTCCCCACAGAGTTGCATGCCACTCTGGGACCCCTGAATCCATTGCACTAAAAAAAAAAAAGTAGCCCTTGGTCCTTAACTGCCAGCCATATGTTTAGGCGGGTTAAACAAAACGTCTGACTTTTGATTACTACACCATCAGACTCCCACTTGTGTTTCCTTTCTTCCAATGTGGTTAAATACATATGTAATGAAGGTAATGGCATGGAAAAAAGGCATTTAAATTATTTGTCTGAAGGAACAGAACTTTATTTCTTGAAATACAGGGAGGGCAACTCAAATTGCAAGGGAGAGCAAAACTAGTCCCAAAAATTTTTTTCAAATACATAAATAGCAAACAAATTAAGAGGGAGCTCACTGGAACTTTCACAAATGAGGTGGATGTGTTGATTAGGGAGGATGAGGTAAAAACTGATGTTCTGAATAAACCTTTCATCAGTATATACCAGGGAGCAAGGAATGGAAGGAGAGCCTCAACAAATAACTAAAATCATATCATTACAAGGTATTTGGTTAACACAGGAATATGTCAAGGGAAAACTGGACAAAATGAAGACTGACAAAGACCCTGGTCCTGATGGTATACAGACAAGGGTTCTTTTAGAACTTAGTGCATTGTTAGCAAGACCATTCTTTTTAATCTTTAAAGGGATAGTAATACTTGCAAATTATTCATCCCCATATTGTAGCTTTGTTAAAAAGAAACTTATTGTCCCCAGTGTTACCCTCAAACCCTTATGGTTTGAGAGATGATAGCGGTCAAAGTTCCCCCCTCCCTCCCCCTTCCCTGACTAAACGCTGAACGCTGACTGCAAGGATATCCGGTATTACTTGCATCAGGTGGCTCTGCAGCATTGCCGAAATCACATTTATAAAAAATAAATCTTTCACTAAAACGGTCTTCTACGTGTGGTTGCAATACAAGCACACGTGGAAGACAGTTTCAGTGAAATAATTATTTTTTATAAACGCGATCTCGGCTCAGCTGCAGAGCTGCCTGATACACATAAGACTGTCAAAAGACAGCTTCCCTGAAGTCAGCGTTCAGTCAGGGAAGAGGGAGGGAGGGGGAACTTTGAGCGCTATCATCTCTCAAACCATAAGGGTTTGAGAGATGACACTGGGGGCAATAAGTTTCTTTTTAACAAAGCTACAATATGGGGATTAGTAACTTGCAAGCATTACTATCCCTTTAAATACTGTCTCAGTATCTCACCATAGGCTCAATGCCCTAAGACTGGTGTAAAGCCAATGCAGTGTCTTAGGAAACTAAAAAAAGAAACTAGGAATTATAGACCTGCGAGTTTGACATTGTTACTGGGAAAACAAGATTACAATGAGGAAAATAAGATTACTTGCAGAAATCAACATGGTTTTATGAAGTATAGATCTTGCTAAATAAATCTTTTGAGCTTCTATGAAGTAGTAAGTAGCAACCTAGGTAATGGTAAAGCAAAAGATGCAGGATATCTAGATTCTGCATTTGATACAGTGTCACAGAGAAGGCTGGTATATAAAATAAGAAATTTGGAGCTAGGGGATGATCTTTGCAACTGGATAGAAATTCTGCTGCAGGATAGAGAACAGTGTATTGTTGTAAATGGATAATTCTCCAATACAGCTAAAGTTGAGAGTGAAGTACCTCAGGGTTCAGTACTTGGTACTAGGGATGGGTGAAACTTTGTCATTGTGTTCCCACGAAAAATTCTCCAAAAAACACATTATTGTCTGCTTTTTCTTGAGAAAATATGTTTTTAAAACAGCGATTAAAATTTCCGCGTTTTTCACCCATTGGGGAAAATGCCCTGCCAATTTTTCTGTGGCTAGAAAGTTTCTGCCCATTGATCTACGTTGTTTTAGTGTTTTTGCTATAAAAAAGTGACGTATTTGCGGAAGTCAAACACAATAGAAGCAGCTACAGAGCAAGGTAGACGTACTGTGCTGTTTTGCTGTGAACTGCTTGTTAAATTGAGGCAAGAGAGGCTCTTAGTGGTGACTGCTATGAGCAATAAAAGGAGGAATTGGAAGGACCCTTATGTGTCCACTGAGTCTGAGGAGGAGGAAATGAGCACAACTGAACCAATGCTGTCCAGCCCCCCTAAATCACCACTAGGGATCTTGGGGAATTTAATGGGAAGGGAGGAAGAAAAGGGTATTAGTGAGAGCAGGACAGGTCAGCTGCATGTGCCATCTGCAAGATGAGCTGCCCCTGTTGCCACTATTGCTGTACCTGCTTCCAGATGTGCTGCCCCTGCTGCCACAAAAGCTGTACCTGCTGCCAGACGTGCTGTACCTGCTGCAACTAGTGCTGTATCTGCTGCCAGATGTGCTTCCCCTGCTGCTACTAGTGCTGTTCCTGCTGCCAGATTTGCTGCCACTGCTCACTAATGCTGTGTCTGCTGTCACACGTGCTGCCCATTATACTGATACCACCATTGCTGTGCCTGCTGTCAGACGTGCTGCCCCTGCTGCCACCAGTGCTGAACCTGCTGCTAGTGTGTGTCTTGTAATACTCAGGAGGGGGAAAGGAGAAGAAGATGCCAAGTGTGACAGCAAGGGAACCTAAGTCACACTTGCCATCCCCAAGCAGTCCTGCCAGTGCAAGTATTATTACTACTAAGGTCCAGCAGCTTGTTAGTGTTAGGAGCGAAGAAGTGGGTAATCAACAATATCCTCATATTACTAGTGACTGTGAGGAGGAAGACACTACGGCTGAACTTAATGTGGTTGGTGTTAGTAGTAGTAGTGATGGTGAAGTAGCCAGAGTGATAAGGGAAACATTTGAGAGTGTCCAGACTAGCAGTCAAGGTAACCCACACCATTCCTCTGACCCTGAGAGTCCTCCCCTTCCGTTCACTAAAGTGCCCAAGTGGAACAGGTTCCTGAAGACTAATTGGCCAGAACTGTTGTTGAGGGAGAGCAGGTGCATAATAAATACCACCACCACCAGGAGGAGCACAGGTCAGCTGCCTGTGCCTACTGTTACTGCTGCCAGTCTGCCTTCTTCAGGTCAAAAAGAAATGCCAAGTGTGACATTAGGGGACCCTCTGTCACACTGCACGTCTCCTCCTCCAAGCAGCAGTGAGATGTCTGTAATAGAGCAGTAGCACGTAGGGACTAGTGGGGGTGGTGATGATGATGATGCTGGAGAAGCTGGGGTGGAAGAGACAATGATGGCCTTTTTAGCAGAAACCGAGAAGGAATGGGAGACAGGGATGATGATGGGCATCACCACTACCACAACCAGTGAGGTTTTGGAATTTGAGGAATTTGCAGCTGATCTAATTCCTGCTGCTGCTGAGATGCAAGGGCAGCAGGATGCTGAGGAGCAAACTAGTGTGCCACAGACCACCGTGGACACAGAGGGAATGGGGTAAACAAGTGATGTCGGACTAGGACAGGTTCCACTTGCCTGCACCAGCAATACTCCTGGTCCTAGTTGCAGTGCTGAATCTGAGGCAGTAGCAGCAATAGCAGCAACATTATCTTCTGCCACAGACAGTGAAGGGGAATGTCACGGGTGTGGGACTGTTTTTTCTCTTGGAGCAGGCACAGTGCAATCATCACCAACAGCACTGTACACAATTTGTGACAAGCCAGTGAGAAGTGGAAAGGAGGGAACACACCTTGGCACAAGCGCCCTGATATCACACATGAAACACAGACATCATGCTATTTATGTCAAATATGTTAAAGCCAAACAACCACCACAGAAATCAAGCACAGCTGTTGATGTGCCCCCTGACTCTACAAAAAGGCAACAAGAGGCAAGGAAAAGATCAAAGAGGAGGAAGACCAGAGCAACCCAGGCAGAGACTGGAAGTTCAATGACGAGTGAAACAACTAGCTCGCCATCACCATCACCTTCTGCCAATCCAAATCGTTCAGCGTTACCTCCCCCACCAAATGATAGCCACTCTGTTGATGTTAGGATACGGCAGTTCGTCTCTACCCATTGCAAACTGTGTGGTACACTGACCACACATGGTAGTGTGGTGGAGGAGAATTGCACGCAGGGCATCAAGCAGCATCTGAGAAGATTCCATCCTGCAGAATATTCTAAGATGCTGGCAGGGAGGGTTAATCCTTACTATTAAACTGTCAGCAAGTTGTTATGTGTTCTCAGCAGGTTCTGGACAAGGGGTATAGTGACAATGGCAGTACGTGGGTTCTGGTGTCATGGTGTTTGGATACCATGCCCCCAGATGTTATTTACCACACACACTGTGCACACTGCAGTTGCTGGTGAGAGCCACAGTTCCTGCTCTCAAGGGAAAAGTGATTATTCTAATAACAACACACCCATAATTGTGGAGGAGGGGCAGGTGGAGAATGATTATTGGCCAACTTCTTATTTTCTCCACATAAACTGGGGGCTACTTATTGTACTGCTACTGCCTCAGGTGCATCACTGGAGATAATTGTGACAAGTGGAACCTTCATCATCCATCACCCATGATACTGCAATTGTTGATCACATTCCCTTTCAGCATCCTGCTGCTTAAACAACTCAGCAGCAGCAGTAAGAACAGCAATTGGAATTCCTCAATTATGGACTCAGGAGGAGATTTGATAATGGCCAGTGGACACTGGCCAACATGACCTGCTGGCACTAGGCCAGTATGGCTTTCTATTTTCTCACGGTTTGTGCTTTAAGAAATAAATAACTAAATAAAAACATAGTCCTACAAAAAAAGCAATTTTTTTTATTAACTGTCCCCAATCCCAGTAAACAACCCTCCCAAATAAAACATTCCCTGTTCAACTGATTCTTTCCCCACACCCCACCAACACAGGCACCCTCTTGCCCCTTTTATACTATGTCTTTGGAAAATAAAATAATATTTATTATGTGTTGTGTGTAAATTCAAAGTTCTCATTTATTTCAATGGCATGAGCTAGGACAAAAAAGCAGAAAATCAACACTTTTCACAGGAAATTATTCGCCGAGCGGGAAGTGCCATTATTCGCCGATTTCCGTTTGAGGCAAAATGTTTCACCCATCCTTACTTGGTACGCTGCATTTTAACATGTTAACATAACTTAACATAACTTTAACATGTTCTACATGTTATGCACAAATCTGTAAGGAACGCATTAACCCCTGATTTAGTAACACAAAACCCTAATTAACCCCTTCTTGCTGGGGATGGGACCATATTTTCTGCATCCTCATACAAATAGCTCTCCTTAAACTTGGATTTAGGTCTAGTGTCAAATACAGGCACATACCTCTCCTCGGGCTGGATTCTATTGCAGGTGCTAATATTATCACTGCTTTTATCTCCAGGTTTCCCCATAGATAAAAAGGGTGTTAACATTTATCTCCTGCAATAGAATCCGGCCCCATATGTATTATCTCACCATGCTTTATACCAATTATGTATCTGTTGTACCACCTTGTACAGTGTTTTGTTGCCTTGTTAAACTATAGTGCAGCAATGCAGAATCCATTGGAGCTTTATAAATAAATACAAATAACTGTAATAACAATAATAAAAAAGCAAGCACGTTTTAAAGCTGAAGTGTTATTAGAGAGAGAGAGAGAGAGAGACTGATATCCATTAAATGTGTTACTGTATTATAGGAATTAATTTCTCACACATTTATTGCTTGATTTTTGCTCTTCTTCCACTTGAAAACTTTAATGTATCATTGATAGCTGGAGAACACATTAAGCTACAGGAAACTGAGAGAGTGGACCAGTTCAGACAAGATGATGAAAGCTGAAGTGGAGGTAGAACTGCCCCGGATTCACCTTGAAGAAAGTTATGACTTGAAAACAACTCTGAAAAACATGGGGATCAGTGACTTGTTCACTGCAGGGAGAGCCGATCTTTCAGGAATGTCAGGAGATAGAGATCTTTACTTATCCCAAGTATTTCACAAATCATTTGTGGAAATTAATGAAGAGGGGACAGAGGCTGCCGCAGCTACAGCTGGCGTTATCGCTGTCAGAAATGCCCTCCTTTCTGTGAAAGTTGAGGCTGATCATCCTTTCCTGTTCTTTATAAGGCATAATAACACAAAAACCATTCTTTTCTTTGGGAAATTCTGTTCCCCATAAAAGTAAATTCATTCTTTAAGGACCAGGGGACATGCAACACATTGGTTCACTGTGTGTTGAACACCTTGGTGGTCCTTGAAGGGAAGCTAACACCTCTTGATAATAACCCTCCATGTACTTTACTTGCTGTAATCAGAATATCTTAAAGGACCCTATTCATTTCCCTTTGCTCCCTGGTTCAAGAGATAATATTTTCAACCAATCTTGGATGTCATGTCCGTGGAAGCAGACATGACATGTGTTAGCAGGACCACAAGACATAAACTCTACCCTCAGCACACTGTAATCTTATTAAGGAACAGAGGGGCAATGCATTGCACACCCCTCTGTTCCTTAGTGGATTAAAAAAGCTCATGTTCTCTGCCTGCCTCTGTTTAAAAAAAACTGCCAGCATCTGTCATATCTACATCCATGGACATGACATCCATGACTGTTTGAATTCAGGGGCTGTTAGGATTTTATGGCCATAATAAGGTAAGCAGGAGGTTCTTATTAGGAGGTTTTTTTTCAAGGAAAAAACAGGACAGGGTTGTTTGTTAATGAGCATATGAAAGTTATTACAGCTGCAAATAAATATATAGAAGTTGCCATTGGCTTTATTCCTTGACCCCTGGATACAAGAAATATATCCATCACATTGCTGTACAGGATACTGGAGATCATTTTTGTATCTAATGGGTTTGAAAACGCTTGCAAAAAGTGTACTACCCAGAATCGCAACTCTTTAGCTTATAGAACGGTAGTGACAGTACAATTGTTTTATTCAGTATATTTTTCTTAATAGAAGTTTAATGCTACTTTTAAGCATGTCAGTACAATAGGTACAGTACACAAATACTATATACTGTACCATGCTATGTATTATAACATTCTTATGTTTTTAATTTGTGCCTTATTTTTACATCTTGCCACTGAAAGTACATATTCAGAGACAACAGCAGAGTGCTGCACAGTACAAAATGTGAATCTGAGAAGAAATTAAAGGACTGCTTACATTTTAATGTACCACATACTAATATCCAGAATTAATTAAAATGAATGCATGTTTCACTGCAAATTTAAATCAATTTTATAAAGCTGAACTGGTCTTCAATAAATCAATATGGCTATGGAAAGCATTCAAATTGTGTGTTTTTCTGTAACAGCGAATTGTGAGAAGCAGAGGCATACGAACTGTTCTATGAGGATAAATACAGATTTCAAAAATGTCCTTTGATTTAAGTGGGGTTGTAACAATTTGAATGCTAAGCTGGTCTCCAATGCAATGTAAAAATGCATTAAAGTCCTCTCTAGCTTTCATGGGGTTAAAAGCCATATTTAATAAATGAGAATTTTTATTTGTCACCTACAGTTCAGTTGGTCTGCCCCAGAATTGCTTGTTCTTCTTAGCAGATCAGTCTCATTGTTCTACAATCTGGAGCAAAGTAATCCTTTGGAGGGATAGTGGACATGAAATGAGCCATTTTATTTAAAGTATAAATTCTGTTTGAACATAAATATGTATATCATCCTGAACCAGCCATGGCCTACTGGCAGGTTTATCATGCAATTAAAATCTGCGCATACAGTATGCTATACTAATCAATTTTATACTAGTCAATTGCTACAGAAACACTGCGTGATGTGTCAAGTATATAAGTACAACATTCTGAACCAATAAGTTTACAGACTCCTCCCTTTTCTGCTAGTATAGTATCCAGAGCAAGACTGTTTCGAAGGACCATGATATGTAGTTCCCCGTACCTCTGCAGATAATTATATAAGTACATAAAGGATATTATAACCAACAATTCTTTAAGGCCCTTCAATGCTTCCACTTGATCATTCAACGTATAAGCACCAAACCCCTAGATAACCTCTAGTGCATTTTCTATCTCATGGATTGCAGCTTTGGCAATTCTCTTTAGTCTTGGAGGATGGTTTAAGCTCTCGTAAGTGTCTCATAGCAGGGATTACATAAGAAGTAGTATGAACCTCTCCATTTATCTGGGAGCCTAGGAGAAGCCTTATCTCCACAGGTCCAATAAATAACTGGAATAGTATTTAAAGGGCACTATAGCAGTTATACCAGATCCACATGCCCTTCCAATTGTCATCCTGTTTAGTCATAGATTTATTGAGAGGTTAGAAAACTTTTCCACTAGGGCGGAGAATGTTTGGGACAGTCCTAGTTCTAAGGCAATTCCCTGCAGACAAACTGTAGTAGAGAAGGTGAAATTCTTTAACTGGGACATGTAAAATGTCTCAGGAAGCTGGCAGCAAATAGTATGGTTATACCTGCTGTCCCCCACCTAAATACCTTTAGTTCAATTATATTTTTGAACACAGAGAGCACCCTTAAGGGACGAACACTTAAATAAGGGACAGACTTTCCTAAGGGAACATTATAATTGCATGACCTATAGGCTCTGGAAACATTCACAGATTGGATATAAGAGGTTTTCATTCTATGTAAAATGGGAAGCACCTTCTTATTCTTGTCCTGTGGACGTAGAGAACTGGAAGACAAATTCATAGCAAGCTGTTGTGCTACCACCATCTCACATATAGAATCGGGCTTTACTCGATAAGAAAGGAATGCCTTTTTCTGCATTGACAGGGAAGTGTGCATATATATAGCAGTCTTTTAGTTCAGTAAGCTCTGCATATATATGCATTTTTATCATAGCTCAAAGAAGAAGGCCAAAGGCAACATAATGCAAAGAAAAGCTTGCATTTCTCTATCTGGCCATTACAGTTTCACAAGAACCACCAAAACATGATGAGAAAAGTCGCCATTGAAAAATAAATTCCCAAAATGATGATCAATTTATGGGTTGGGACTGGTGGGATGGCTGCTACTTGTTACGGTTTTCTGACACTCAGACCACGGTATAGAGTAAGGCCCAAGTAAGGATATTGCAATATATAGATTAGGAAAATGCCATACAGGGGTAAAGTGGTAAAACTGAATAGTCTCAGTAACCTTGATTAGCCAACGCCCAGGAGATAATAACAGTCTGTTGATTGTGTGGAGCAGATGAATAGTGTCTGCACTGAATCACTCTCAAAAGCAGTATAATGGAACGCACCAACAGACCAGAGCTGAGCCAATACCACCACAGTGGGATATCAGGAGGAAAGCTACTGCAACAGCTGATGAGACCAGAACCTGGATCGCCCTTAACATATACTCGGTAGTAACCCTGCGTGTGCCAACGGGACCAGAGCCAAAACACCCCTTGGGTGCCAGAATTGAGCGACACTGTACAAGCGGATAATGAGCCGAAGCACTCGGTAGTGCGGAGGATAACGTAATACCTTGAGCACTTGGACACCAGAGCCGGAACACCCTTCCGGTGCCGTACAGGACACACACTGCATGAGCGAACAGGGCTCCCAGTGCTAACCAGCGCGACCAGGGTGCTGACCGAGCACCAGAACGGATACTGCTCTGCTAGTGTGAATGGATAGGCTAGGTCTTAACAGCACAGGCTCAGGAAGTGCTAATGGCTCGAACAGAAACCCACAGGCTTGGCAAGTGTAAGAGGATAGGCTCATAAACGGAGGCTACAAGCACAGCACGGGTTAATGCAGGTTTGGTATAGGAGTTTACAGCTCAGCAGCGCTATGCGGATAGACTCATGCAACCACAGGCAACAGCTTGGTATAGAGAGATGATTCATCAGAGCGACACAACACAGTTCAGTATGTCGCCGGAAGGCGACCGGAGCCACACTGGAACACAGGAGCAGCACACTGAGCAGGAACGTCAATCGGAACCGGATCAATACACGCAGCAAGAACGTCAGCCACAGCCCGATCAATCACGGAGCAGGGTCGTCA
The DNA here is from genome assembly GCA_037306005.1 of Rhinophrynus dorsalis. Lineage (NCBI taxonomy): Eukaryota > Metazoa > Chordata > Amphibia > Anura > Rhinophrynidae > Rhinophrynus > Rhinophrynus dorsalis. The sequence continues at coordinate 209,301,161 of CM074723.1, forward strand.
GCCAGAACCGGGTCAATCATGGAGCAGGGTCGTCAGCCAGAACCGGGTCAATCACGGAGCAGGAACTTCAGCCATTACTGGGTCAATCACGGGCAGGATCAGCAGAGTAGTCAAACGAGCCAGATCGGTACACAGGAAACACAGGAACACAGCAACGAGGCGCAGGATCAGGAACACCACGAAAGGGCAGCTGACAGGTTCCATGACCCCAGTATATAAAGGCACATCCTGGGCGGGCCAATCAGCCTCCTCCAGTGCACAGGTACACCCAGCAAGATTGACAGGGAATCACGGGGACCGTGATAGTACCCCCTCTCAAAGACCCCCTCCCCTGGCCGGGTGTCTCGGTTTCTGAGGATATTTAGAGTGAAATTTGCACAGTAGTCGTGGAGCATAGAGGTCTTTCTGGCTGACCCAGGAGCGCTCCTCAGGCCCGTAGCCTTTCCAGTGGACCAAGTATTGCAACTTGCCTCTAAATCTCCTGGAGTCAATAATACTCTGAACTTCGTACTCCTCTTGGCCTTGCACATGCACCGGCCCAGGAACCACCGGAGTGGTAGTATAGCGATTGCAAACCAAGGGCTTCAGTAGTGATACATGGAACACATTGTGAATGCGCATAGACTTCGGAAGCTCCAGTGCATAAGCCACGGGGTTGACCTTGCGGATAATTTTGAACGGACCAATGAACCGGGGAGCCAATTTGTTGGAAGGCACCTGCAGATTGAGATTCCTGGAGGAAAGCCATACCCCTGTCCCCAACCTGGAAGGATACTGCTGGCAGCCGTCTGCAATTGGCATGCCGCTGCTGTCTCTGGAAGGACTGGCTGAGGGACCGCCGCACCTGTGCCCAAGTGGAGCGGAGCTGCTCCATATGCTCATCCAGAGCTGGAATCTGTTGCGACTGGAACGAGTCTGGGAGCAGACAAGGCTGAAACCCATAATTCATGAGAAATGGAGAGCTCCCAGACGATGAATTAACTGCACAGTTCCTGACAAACTCCGCCCATGGCAACAGGTCAGCCCAATTATCATGATGATCAGTCACAAAGCAGAGTAAAAACTGCTCCAGTCCTTGATTGGCACGCTCAGCAGCCCCATTGGTCTGGGGATGGTAGGCGGAGGAGAAGGACAGTTGTGTGCCCATTTGGCCACAGAATGCCCTCCAGAATCTCGACACGAATTGACTCCCTCGGTCCGACACTATCACTCTGGGAACCCCGTGCAAGCGAAATACTTCTCTGGCAAAAACCATTGCCAATTCCTGGGCCGAAGGAAGGCCAGCGAGAGGCACCAAATGAGCCATCTTAGAGAACCTATCTACCACCATCACGATAAACGTATAGCCCTTAGATACTGGCAATTCTCCCAAAAAATCAATAGATATATGGGACCAAGGGCGATTGCCATTAGGCACTGGTTGGAGCAGCCCCACTGGGAGATGTCTGGGAGTTTTAGCATGGGCACAGGTGGTACAGGCAGCAGTGAATGCAGAACAGTCCGCTCTCAGGGAGGGCCACCAAAATGTATGTGATAATGACCATGCCAGCTGGTCCCTCCCAATATGCCCAGCTGCCTTGGATGAGTGATAAGTCTCGAGCAAACGGGTACGGAAAGGCTCATCCACAAAGCACTTGCCAACTGGGGTTTCAGGAGGTGCCCGAGCTTGAGATGCCAAGATTTGCTCCCCCAGTGGCGAAGTGATACTGGTGCAAATCGTAGCCAGAATCCTATCTGGCTGAATTATAGGAACCGGGGCTTCATCCCTCTCAATGTCTGTGCAAAACTGTCTAGATAGAGCATCTGCCCTGACGTTCTTAGACCCAGGCAAGTAGGACACTATGAAATTGAATCTCGACAAGAACAGGGCCCACCTAGCCTGGCAAGATGACAGCCTTTTAGCCTCTGACAGATAAATAAAATTTTTATGGTCCGTAAGAATTAGTACCGGGGTTCTTGTGCCCTCCAAAAGATGTCGCCATTCCTTTAATGCCAGGATGATAGCCAGCAATTCCCTATCACCAATTTCATAGTGGCTTTGGGCACTCGATAGTTTTTTGGAAAAGAACCCACATGGTCTCAGGTTGCCACCCTCCTTGGGGTGTTGGGAAAGAACTGCCCCTACCCCAACCTCAGAGGCATCGACCTCTAACGTGAACGGCAGGGAGGGATTAGGGTGGGACAGTATAGGAGCCGAGGCAAATGCAGACTTGAGAGTTTCAAAGGCCTTTTCAGCTGCCTCAGACTATTGAGAGGGATTAGCGCCCTTATGCGTGAGGTCAGAGAGAGGTTTTACAATAGTGGAAATGTTCTGAATAAATTTTCTGTAATAGTTGGCAAAGCCCAAGAATCGTTGGATAGCTTTTAACCCTTTCGGTCGTGGCCATTGTAGGACTGCTGCCAACTTTTCTTGGTCCATGGCAATGCCATCCTTAGATATTACAAAACCCAAGAAGGGTACCTTGGAACAATGAAATTCACATTTCTCTAATTTACAGAACAATTTGTTCTTGCGTAACCAGAGCAACACTTCTGAAACATCCCGGATGTGCTGGGTTAAATTGGCAGAGTTAATCAATATATCGTCAAGGTATACGACTACACAAGACTGTAACATATCGCGGAGGATGTCATTGATGAACTCCTGAAACACGGCAGGTGTGTTACATAAGCCAAATGGCATCACCAAGTATTCATATTGGCCAGACCTAGTATTGAATGCCGTCTTCCACTCATCTCCAGCCCTGATCCTAATCAGGTTGTAGGCGGCACGTAAATCAAGTTTCGTAAATATAGAGGAGCCTTTCAACCTGTCAAATAACTCCGTAATGAGTGGAATGGGGTACGCATTCTTGGACATAAGCTTATTAAGTCCACGGTAATCAATACTTGGTTGTAATTCGCCACTTTTCTTCTTTACAAAAAAAAAACCCTGCACCTGCCGTAGAGGGTGATTTGCGAATGATTCCCTGTTTGAGGGCATCCTCAATGTATTCCTCCATGGCCTTATTCTCTTCACAGGACAAAGAGTATGTCCTACCCCTTGGTGGCACCACCCCCGGGGGCAAATCAATAGCACAGTCGTAAGGCCTATGCTGAGGTAATGCACTAGCCTCTCCTTTACTGAATACGTCACTGAACTCGCTGTATTCAGCTGGCACAGACGGAGAGGTACACATGATCCTAACTGGACGGGACAGACAATGACAAGTACAGTACTCAGACCAAGACTTAACCTCACATCTTTGCCAGTCAAACTGGGGATTGTGCAACAATAACCAGGGGAACCCCAGAATGACCGCGTGATGGGGTGAGTGTATAATCTGGAAACGTACCTCCTCCTTGTGGAGAGCCCCAATAGACATATTCATGAGAGTAGTTTCCATAGTGATGAGGGCTGGTTCGAGAGGTCTGCCATCAATAGCTTCGATAGCTAGCGGAGTATCTCTTTTAGACAGAGGAATATTGTGTCTCTCAGCAAACGCCCTGTCCATGAAATAGCCTGCTGCTCCAGAATCTATCAAAGCTAGTGCCTCCACAGTTTGGTCGCCTAGGAGAAAACTCACCGAGATGGTGGGTTTCTTGGAACATGGATCTGGGGACGATTGTACACCACCTAGGGCCTGTCCCCCAAGGTACCCTAGGTGTGTGCGTTTCCCGGCCGTACTGGGCATGTACGTAGTAAGTGCCCATTTTTACCACAATATAGGCATAGCCCCTGCTTTTTGCGGTATGCCCGCTCCTCCTTAGAAAGTCTAGTGAACCCTATTTGCATAGGTTCGCCCGGTTCGGATACGCGGTCAGGAGGATTGGGAGGCGAGGGTGGGTTTAAAGAATTCTCGTGCCCAAAGGTTCTGCCTCTTGCCCTCTTTGCCAGGCGCCTTTCACGCATGCGAGTATCAATGAGCATTACGTAGTCTATGTATTCTACCAAATCAGTAGGAAACTCTCTGGCCGCAATCTCGTCTTTAATAGGGTCTGACAACCCTTGGGCAAAGGCTGCCACCAGTGCCTCGTTATTCCAACCTACCTCTGCTGCCAGTATCCGAAATTCTATTGTGTAATCGCCCACAGTACGATCGCCCATCTGAATCTCCATCAATTTTTTGGCAGCAGAGGTGGCTCTCCCAGGTAGCTTGAATACTCTCCGAAACTTTGTGACAAATTCATGAAAGTTTATATTACATGGTTTAGCCTTCTCCCATAGAGGATTAGCCCATGCTAGGGCTTTACCAGTTGATAGAGATATCATGAACCCCACCTTGCTACGGTCATTTGGGAAGGCATGAGGTGTCAGTTCTAAGAATATCTCTAATTGGTTAATAAACCCCCTGCACAGCGTGGGTTCGCCATTGTATCGTAATGGTAACGGCGCCACCGCTGTTAAACTTCTGGAGGGAGCCATCATTTGCCCATTAGCATTGTCCGGTGTCAGGACTGGGGGGATCACCGGATTTTGGTTAGGTTTCTCAAGATGTACCGTACGTTCTAGTAAGGTTTGCATGGCCAGTGCCAACTGGTCCAATCGTTGCTCGTGAACATCCATCCTCCAGTGGAGGTTCTGTGTATTACCGTCACCTTTACCGTCTGAGGTCATGGCCCTTTCGTACTGTTACGGTTTTCTGACACTCAGACCACGGTAGAGAGTAAAAACACAGTTTTATTGAAATAATGATAAAAGAACAGCACCTCTAGGGGCCAGGACAGGTATAAATGGTAATGACAAGTTACAGGACCAAGTAAGGATAATGCAATATATAGATTAGGAAAATGCCATACAGGGTTAAAGTGGTGAAACTGAACAGTCTCAGTAACCTTGATTAGCCAATGCCCAGGAGATAATAACAGTCTGTTGATTGTGTGGAGCGGATGAATAGTGTCTGCACTGAATCACTCTCAAAAGCAGTATAATGGAACGCACCAACAGACCAGAGCTGAGCCAATACCACCACAGTGGGATATCAGGAGGAAAGCTACTGCAACAGCTGATGAGACCAGAACCTGGATCGCCCTTAACATACACTCGGTAGTAACCCTGCGTGTGCCAACGGGACCAGAGCCAAAACACCCCTTGGGTGCCAGAATTGAGCGACACTGTACAAGTGGATAATGAGCCGAAGCACTCGGTAGTGCGGAGGATAACGTAACACCTTGAGCACTTGGAGACCAGAGCCGGAACACCCTTCCGGTGCCGTACAGAACACACACTGCAAGAGCGAACAGGGCTACCAGCACCAACCAGCGCGACCACTGTGCTGACCGAGCACCAGAACGGATACTGTTCTGCTAGTGTGAATGGATAGGCTAGGTCTTAACAGCACAGGATCAGGAAGTGCTAATGGCTCGAATGGAAACCCACAGGCTTGGCAAGTGTAAGAGGATAGGCTCATAAACGGAGGCTACAAGCACAGCACGGGTTAATGCAGGTTTGGTATAGGAGTTTACAGCTCAGCAGCGCTATGAGGATAGACTCATGCAACCACAGGCAACAGCTCAATATAGAGAGATTATTCATCAGAGCGACACAACACAGTTCAGTATGTCGCCGGAAGGCGACCGGAGCCACACTGGAACACAGGAGCAGCACACTGAGCAGGAACGTCAACAGGAACCGGATCAATACACGAAGCAGGAACGTCAGCCAGAGCCGGGTCAATCACGGAGCAGGGTCGTCAGCCAGAACCGGGTCAATCACGGAGCAGGGTTGTCAGTAAGAACCAGGTCAATCACGGAGCAGGGTTATCAGCCAGAACCGGGTCAATCACGGAGAAGGAACTTCAGCCGGTACTGGGTCAATCACGGGCAGGATCAGCAGAGTAGTCAAACGAGCCGGATCGGTACACAGGAAACACAGGAACACAGCAACGATGCGCAGGATCAGGAACACCACGAAAGGGCAGCTGACAGGTGCTATGATCCCAGTATATAAAGGCACATCCTGGGCGGGCCAATCAGCGTCCTCCAATGCACAGGTACACCCAGCAAGATTGACAGAGAATCACGGGGACCGTGATACTACTTGAGCCTGGTTCTCCTCTGTCTTATAGAAACCAGTTTGAATTAAAATATCTTCTATCAATTGGTAATGAAAACAAACACTATTCAACTACCTAAAGTAAAAAAAATATGTTACAATGTATGCATAGATATTATTCGGTTATGTAACTTAGGGGCTTCCTTTGACACAGTCACCCAAAGCTGGTTTCCCCCAAACAGCCATAGCCCTAGCTGCCCAGGCAGTGCAAAGGTAAGGATTAAAGCTGCACCACAGGCAACAAATGTTGCCTTCGAAAGAGGATACAGGTGCTTATCTGTCTGATACTTAAGTGATGCAGCACCCACCATCAGCAAAGCTGTATTCTGAGGAAGGCAAGAAATTGGGAGTCCATCTCAGGGGGTGTAGTCCACTGTGCTAAAGCCTCAGCCTCAAAAAGGGGGCAAGAGATTTATGCTTAGGAAAGAATAGCCTTCTGTCAGGTGTCCGTTCCTCCAGGAGAACCTGTTCTAAGGAAGGGTGAGGAAGGAAAAATAGCCACCTCCATTTTCTGTCTCTTGAAAATATCAGGGGAAGGGGGACTAGACTGGAGGTCTTAATCATTTCCAGGACAGTTCAAATAAGGCCTTCAGAAGGAAGGATCAAGGTCTTCATAACGCGAATCCCCAACTGGGAATGATGAATCCAGATCTTCCACATCAGTTTCTTCTTCCTCATCTGAGGAATCCCCAATAATGGGGGTATCATGCTCTGTAAAATGGCTAAAACATCTTTTGGGGGGCACAGGATGGTCCAGGGAACAAGAATCTAAGACCCCCTGAATTCATGAAGGGAAAGAACTCAGTGAGGAAATTGAGATCTTAACACATGCAGGCTACTGTTCAGCAGATGAGAGGCCTGGAGGTTGTGTGGAGGCCACAGAACAAGAGGGACATAAAATACTAATACATTTCCTAGGAAGACCAATCTGGCACAAGAAGCAAAGGGTTAAAGGGATCCCTGAAACCATAGTAGCCTTAGACTTGCCCATGTCTCTCACAGGCTCTGACATAGCCAAGAGGGATGAGATAAAATACTGTTACAAAGAGAGGAGTTTCTAGATTGCACTACCTGAAAAGAAAGGGATTAGGCTAGATCATAATATAGCAAATGGGTGCAGTGGTAATCCATCTATATTGCAACACGATTTTCTCCTCAAAAAAGTTGCCACATTTTCATTCCGAGAATAACCCTGTTTGGCGATCATCAACTTGAATCCTCTAGAAAGGAAAATAACATGAATCCTTTCAGGAAGAAAAATTAGAATTGTTATTAACAACAAATTCTTTATTAGGTGATTTAAAAAAAAAACAAAAAAAACAAAAACAAAACAGAAACTAATAGTAGATTGATTCTCATATGTATGGGTTTTTGTTACTTTCTGTTTGACTTAGACGCAAACTGTGTCTCCTATTAATCCAACACTGTAGAATTGGATATTGTGCCACTGACCCCTTCTAGACTGCTTGGAAAACATGTCTCTGAATCATCAAAGTTCATAGGTATGAATAATGTATGCTCAGTTACTTTCACCTGAGCCTCATCCACAACTCCAAGAAATGTCATGCTCTGGTGAAAATAACTGAGTATACATTTCTCACTATCTATGAGCTCTGATGATTCAGAGATGTATTTTCCAAGCAGTCTAGAAGGGTACAGTCTAGTGGCGAAATACTCAATACTATAGCAATGTATTAATAGGAGACACAGTTTGCTTATAATTCAAACAGAAAGTAACAAAATCCCATACATATGAGAATCAATCTACTATTAGTTTATGTTTTTTAACAATCACCTAATAAAGAATTTGTTTTTAATAGAAATGTTAATTTTTCCTTCTGAGTGGATCCATGTTACTCCTAATGTAATGTTATTTTCCTTTCTAGGGGATAAAAGTTTATGATCCCGAAATAGGGTTATTCTCAGATGCAAATGTGGTAACTTTCCCTTCCCCTCTTCTATGAGGAGAAAATCTTTTTGCATTGAGCTAAAACTCTAAAAGTAGAATAAAAGCAGAATAAAAATATACATATATCTTTAAAAGTATTTATCTGTCTGTAAAGAGTTAATGTGACAAGCAAGGAAAGAGAGACCAGCCTCTGCATTGCAGGTTGAGTCCAAAAAGGAAAAGAGTCAGTGTGGGACCACCTCTTTCCGTTCCTAAAAGTCAATGGTGTGAGGGCTCTTAAACCATCACCAAAATATGCTGCCAATATCTGAGCAGATCTCCTGGGGCTCAGGCAGATAGTGGGATATGTTAAAAGCACCAATTGCTGAAATGCAAACAGGCAAGAACAGTCTCTTATATGACTTCTATGTCACATCCAATATGGCCACGTGCATACCCGTTCTTATGACTCCCTCCCAAAAAAATAAAAAAAAAAGCATGTACAAGTGTGTAAAAGTAGATAAGTTAACAGAAAGATTAGACAAATCACTGCCACAAGAGGGCTACAAAGAGTCAAAATAAACTAAGATATAAAAGCAAAAAAGGAAGGAAAACCAGAATATCAGAAAGGCTGTGAAAGGGTTAAATGGATTGGAAAAATCCCACTCAGGAGCAACAGAAAAATGCAAACATAATAATAAATACTTCCCCAGTAACACAGAGTGCTAGCCAAGGTGCGACACCATAGAACTAGAAATGGGAATTGAAAGTAGTGTCTCAACCTTTGCTGACAACACCAAGCTATGTAAGGAAATATATGCAGAGCTGGATGTTTAGTCTCTGCAGAAGGATTTAGATAAACTGAGTGACTGGGCAGAAAAGTGGCAGATGACATTTAATGTAGTGCTTTAAAAAAGTAATAACACAAGAAAAAGAAGGCGCTTCTGGTGCAATATTGTTGATATATATAGATAAATTCACCACCCTTCACCTTACTAGGAAGGAGACTCACAAAATATGTGGTCAGTGTTGCATATATATGCTCACTGACTATCGTGCTCAGGGGATCTTGTTTATACACTGTGCCCCACCCAGTGATATTCACACAAAAGAATTTTCTTTCCACGTCTGGGCTGCTCCTCTTCTCAGCTCAAAGGAAGTTAAAGCATAGAAAAAACACAGGCAGGAGGGCACCCAACCTTCTACTTCAAAATCCAAAAACTTTTTGGATTTTGAAGTAGAAGGTTTTTTTGCATCTGAAGAAGTGGCCAGTGAGCCACGAAACGTCCTGCCGAACCTTTTCTTTTAGAATTTATATTTTGTTTTTTGTATCTTTAGCTGTATTATTACATTTTTATAAATAAAATAAAGTTAAAATGAAGTATTACTATCCCTTTAAATATTATTTGAAACCAACTGCAGCACAGCCTCTGGATTCCTTCAACATCTAAGGAGACCTGAGCAGAGTCAGGTTAATATTCTCTCCAAGCTCTTTCAGTTATTTGCGGGTATAAGCCCCCAAGTAACATTCACTTTTGTGAGTATAATTATACATTCATCTCTATACCAGTTATCTTGTGATAATAGGCATGATTGGGCGCCCTCCTGTTCAAAAAAGTAATGGATACTTATCTAGCATAGAATATTGATAATTTTGACAGCGAATAGGATGTTGATCCAGGGAACTATCTGATTGCCATTTGGAGTCAGGAAGGAATATTTTTACCCAGTTGGGGCTTAATTGGAAATGACTTCAAATGTTTTTTTTTTTTTGCCTTCCTCTGGATCAAAAGGGGTGATTTGGCATGGGCTGGACTTGATGGACGCATGTCTTTTTTCAGCCTCATCAACTATGTTACTATGGATCACTTATGCAAATTCTGCCTGGAAAGCAACGTCTGTCTTGTATTCCTGTGAGCCACTTATAGACCTGACTCTCCTTGTAGTCAGAATTGACTTTTCGGATTGGCTGTGGGCAGTAAGAGGTTGGCTGCCAGGTGTTTTATAAGTCCTGGTTGACTCGCCAAATGTAGCCCCACTAGTCTCCAGATTGCATATTATCTACCTCCTTTGTTAGGTATTTAATATGAAATGGTATTGTTTATAGTACTGCAAATTCTTTTAATTGTAACTGCTATTTGCTCTGGATAGTTTTTATAAAATTAATAAAGAATGACTTGAGAGATTTACCTTGTGTATTTAATTTTCTTTCATAATTTATAAACTGTTAAAGCGGATGTATCACCTTATAAAAAGGCAGCTGGGAGGGAGGTGGGAGGAGATGCAGATGAGCTGTGCCGGTCAGCTTAATGGGAAACGCTGATTCTTTGGCACAGCTCTTCTGCACTTCAAATGGAATTTCTTTAAAAGTATTTAGATTTTTTAAAAAAACTCAGCTTTCATGTAATAACTTCTATTAACAAAGCGGATGGTAACACCTTTTTATAAGGTGATACATCCCCTTTAATGAATCTATTTTCTTTCTTCATTGTTGCAGTCTATAAAGGGCAGTCTTATCTGGGAATTGAGAATCTGGAGAATGGCAGCTTTATCATCTGTCCAATTAAATTTTATTTTAAGTGGGGTATCCAGCAAAGGCAGCTATGGGAAACCAGAAGGAATCCCCCTCTTGGGACAGTACTGGTACTCTTGGTTTCTGCCCAGCAATGTTGGCAGGCAATTGGTTGCTTGGGTGGGGATTCCAAGACTCACCTGGCCTAGTGATATTTTATTGCACCCCTTCTTCATTTTTCCCTGGTATTAGCTATATGCAGGTATAGAAATGTGGCTGCCAAACCAACTGGGACCTGTGTATTCAGAGAAATAATCCATCATCTTCAGTCTCTCATATACCAAGCACATAAACTGCACAAATAAAGCTATGAGGAGAGCTGATAATGCAAGCCATCCACCAAAAGACCCAGGTCCCTGAAGTCTGTGCTTTGCTTCAAACCTACAGTGGAAGCCAGAAATAAGAGCCAGGCCCATTCGTATCAGAATAAAACAAAAAAATATTTATAATTACAAGTCGGATATGTCATGGTTGTGCTGTGTTGTGTGTGCGTGTGTGTTCACCCTTCTGTCAAGGGAGACAAAAAGAGTTGTGAGGAGCACACATCAAGCACGAACAAGATTAAATGTCTTGTTCTAAGGCATGGTAGCCTCTTAATGGTGCTTCAACTCACGTTTTTCACTCCCATGTGCCATTGCAGAGAGGAAATCTCCATGTCCATATCAGACTGGTCCCGCCCACAGACAGTCCAGCTCCGAAATGTCAGGCAAATCCTCTCCACACGAGAGAAACGGCAAAACCACAGACGTACGTTTCGGCTTATGTGCCTTAGAATAAGACACTTAATCTTGTTCGTGCTTGATGTGTGCTCCTCACAACTCTTTTTGTCTCCCTTCTGTCAAGGGGGCGTCCACAGAAATTATACACGGGGGGGCTGGGGCAAAGTCTTAATATGACCCCTCAGGCCAGCCCACCCAGCTCCTATGTTAAATGTTGAATATTTTAGTTGTGTTCTTATTAAAGACTTGTAACATAATTCAAAGGTTACCATATTGTCACAATTAACAATTAACCTAATATACTAATGAAAAAACTTGAAAGAAAAACAAAGCTGTGGTTTAAAGGGATTGTAATGTCTTCCATAAAGTAGCTCTCCGAGTCTCCTCTAGTGTAAAACTAACATATTGCAGTATGCTAAATCACTTACTTTGATGTAGTTCCAAAGATATGACAAGAAAGATCCCTCTCCCACCCCTTCTGGCCATATCACAATGTCTCTAACTATTGTCCAGATCGAGAGCAGCGAGGGACAAACTTCAGAAAGCAAAGGAAAATACTGCCCTCATTTATCAAGAGGGGACAGGGTTTTCATTATACTTACTCACTGAATTTTGTCCCTCTCTGTATCCGTCCAGTTCCAGGGCCAGATTGCAGCTCTAAGGGGAGGCGGCCAGAAGGGGCGGGAGGGGGATCTTTTTACACGTAACCTCTTTGGAACTACATCAAATTAAGTGATTTAACATGTTAGTTTTACACTAAGGAAGACTCAGATAGCTACTTTTCGGCAGACATTACTATCCCTTTGACTACTGCTTGTGAGATAATTTAAAAAAACAAAAACCTATAGTCAAAAAGAAAAGTCTGGGGTGTCCAAAGTATTGCACAGCAATGTGTTGGACACCCCTCTGGCATAGAATAGTTTAAAATTATGCTATGCATACCTCCAAAGAGTGCCTCTTTAGGAGGGACAGTCCCTCTTTGAGACCCCATACCTCCCAAGTGTCCCTCTTTAAGACCCAAATCCCTCTATCCCTCTTTCCCACCCTGATGTCCCTCTTTTTAGGAGATCAGACTGTGTGGTGTATATATAAGTGTATCACATTGTTCTACAGCAATAAAACTCACATTCTTGTTTGTTTAAACATCAGTATATGTGTATTTATACATTAGTCTGTTTAAATAAAACACTTTATTGATCTAAATCATGTATTAGGTTACACATGGAGGTATCAATAGGTCATGAAATAGCATAAAAATTCTCGGTAATGCTCCGCCCACAGGCAACACACCATAAAACACAATTGTCCCTCTTTGTCAATTTGAAATGTTGGGAGGTATGAGACCCAAATCCATCTGTATCTCTTTCCTGCCTTGGAGTTCCTCTTTGTGTAGTGTGTAAATAAGCATACCTGGGCACTTTTCAAGCAGGGCTACCCGGAGGGTAACCCTGTCTGTGCCGAAAATGCAGTGATTCGCGTCATAAAAGGGGCGGGACAAAAAAACCCTGCAAAATGAAGGTAAGAGGGCGGGGAGTGGGAGGAACTGTGCAGGATGGAGCACAAGTGGGCAGAGTTTCTACTTAAACTCTGCCCACCCGGTGATTCACACACTGCCCGGAGACCCGGTAATTCAGTTTGAAATCCGGAGTCTCCGGGGCAAAACCGGAGAGTTCCCAGGTACGTAAATAAGTGTATCACATTGATCCACACCAATAAAACTCACTGTAATGTTTATTTAAACGTCAGTATATGTGTTTATCAGTTAGTTTGTATGAATAAAATACTTTGGTCTTGTTCTAAATCATTTATACCAAAAGTTGTTAATAAGTCATGAAATAACATAAAAATGTTTAGACAGCACCACCTAAAACAAAAATGTCCCTCTTTGGCCATTAGAAATGCTGGGAACTATGTTGTATAAGGAAGTTTGTTTTTTTTTTTTAACAGTTTTCATTGTTATCTGCTTTCTCTGTCATGGAATTTTAAAATACAGTGAGATGTATGGGTTATCTCTCGCCCTTTGGAAGAAGGGTGTGATATTTTTAAAAGTAACGTTCCAAAAATATATGGAGGCCACAACACGTTATAATTATATGTTGCTATTATTTTGACAGCTACGTTTTCAGACTTTTCAATTCAAACATCACAAGCAACGAGAAAACGACAATTTTAGCAACTATTCAGAAATTATAATACGTCTGAGACAGTTTTAAGCCCTTGAAGACCAGATAATGCTGACATGAGTTAATAAAAAGTGAGGATTAATGAAAAAAATAGGCGAGGTCACTATTACACATTTCTATGCCTCAGAGTACACATAGCTTCAGCATAACTCAGCAGTTATGTGACAACTTCCTGCTTCGCCTTCAAACAGCACGCCCAGGTCTCCGCCTCCTCCAACACTAACTCTGCATACGAGTATATACTGGACCAGTAGCAGCGCACACCCACTTTTCTGCAGGTCTGCATATAGGTGGAAAGGTGAGCTAGTTTATGTCTGCTGCTATAGTTGTAGCTAACATTAATATAAATCGCATTATTGATGTTTCTTTATAACTAGTAAGCTGTGTAAACATGGGATTTGCTTAATAAACAATACATCAAGTGAAAGGGAGAAAAAACGTTCTATGTCTGTTCTTTTTAACCCTTTGAGTGGCAGAGGAGTGCGCCAAGCCTTGCAAAAACATCCCATCTCCCACTTAAATGGTTAAACTTGCCTCTAACGGCTGTTTCCATTATAGGTGCGTTTATTAATTTGCACTGTTTAAGATACAAGAGTCCGATTTAACAAGAAGGGCAGGTGTCATTGGGAGTGAACAAACTGTACCGTTGTAGACAATTACTTGTTGACTTAAATTCTGGGTCAAACCACTTACCCTACAGGGGAGAACTAACCTTTCCCAAGCACCCATTTATTTAAATGGCTATTTTAACCCCTTGATTGCTACAGAGGTCTCAAACTCATTGCTAAGCAAAGCATTGGAGTCCTCTCTAGCATTCAAGGGGTTAATATTTCCATTTAATTAAATGTGGATTTTATTTCTCACCTGTAGTGCAGATGGTTTGACCTAGAATTCCTGCACTTTCTTTTGAACGTACAACCCCTTAAGTCTCTAAGAAATATAGAGGGGAAAGGTCCTACTTGTCTTCTATATGTTCAAACAGATCTCTGCTTTGTGGCATATTAAAATGTGACATATATACATTTTGGGAAGAAAAGAAATTCCCAAAAAGAAGAAACCCGTAGTAATGGCACTCATCATCTGTTTATTAAAAACAAATTTTATTGTAACTCATTAAAAAAAAATATCTATTGGCAGAAAGCTGTGGGGGGAAGGGATAGGGAGGGAGAATATACAAAAGGGAAATGCGTAGGGTACTGTGAGATGCTGATATTAAACTGTTAGAAGAGAGGGATTCTCATAGGACAATCAGTTTAATATCAGCATCCACCAGTACCCTAAGCATTTCCCTTTTGTATATTCTCCCTCCCTCCCCCTTCCCCCCACGCCTTTCTGCCAATAGATAATTTTTAAATGAATTACAATAAAATTTGTTTTTAATAAATTGATGAGTGGCATTACTACATGTTACTTCTTTTTTCCCAAATTTACAAATATGTCCTGTTCCCGTAGGCACCATCTCTGAGGCTATTTCTCTGTCCTGTAGCCTTTATATCACTGGTGCAGGCTCTCCTTCCCTTTTTGCATATTAAAATGTGAGTAAACTTAATTTTTGACTGCAAGGTCTCAACAGTTTCATATGCAGGTCATTCTGTCTATGCTTATTTGTTTCTCTTAAAATATATATATATACATTTTTATTTTAACAACTCCTCTTATGTCCTTTCAATGTACTCCATTCATATCTTGTTTCCAGACACCAGTCTGCCAGGGACATTGAATTACAATAGGGATAGTGATACAGTGTAACACTATGCCTGCAAAAGAATGACTGGAGGGAGCTATGAAGCTATTGCCACCACCACTGATGAGTTAGTTCTACAGCATACAGAGTTTAGTGTATGCTGAAAATAATTGATTAGACAAGAGGCAGAGAACGTCACAGCTTCGTCCTTCTAATCTTTTCTGTTGCAGGGATAGTGTTAAATTGATCACTCATTCCTGCTTTCAATGACTGTGACAGAGAAGTATATGAAAACGAAATAGGTTAAGATGCAAAAAAAAAAAATATAGACTGTATATGTAGAATGACTTTATATAGGCAGTTGCACTTTAATGGGTCCTTGAAGACTGATTTGAGAACATATGCGTTTGGTCAAAGTGGGTCATATTGTCCAAACGTTTGACTGCTCCTTTAATCAGTTTAAAAAAGTGTCATTATTTTTGACTAGTTTATGCAGACTTACTGGCTATCATCACATGATCAGCTGCTCCAGAGTGTATGCAGCAGTATTTGCATTTTTGGCCCATGACGGTTAATTCTGAGTGATCATATGAATTTTTATCCAGCGTAAGACTAATGACTCATAATTCTGGACTGATTATCATGTTTATTAATGTGTTACATTTTAAATGTTGGTGTGCCAAAGGTTGTGCAGTGAGATGTGTTGCAGATTCCTTTGGCAATTAAAAGGCTAAGATAGTAGAGAAACCTGCATTGAGCAATGGCAAACTAACCGCACTACAGAGACAAGTAAAAGTTCACAGTGCTTTGAATTTTTGCTCTACATTGCATTGGAGACCTCTCTAGCATTCAGTGGGTAAAATGCACCATTGCAGTCAGTGGGGAATTTTTTTTTTTTGTCCCTTTATGCTGTGGTGCATTTGGCTATGCACTAAGCTGTGATAATGAGGAGGCAACTTCTCCAGTTCCTATGTTATTCTTTTAAGCCTATTCACTAAGATCTCAAAAGGTGAAGATATTTCTTCTTCATAGCATAGGGAGTGGAGCAGTGACATCACTGGAGAAGTCATTTCTGCGTTATCACCTCTTTATCACATCTTGGTGCATAACCCTCCAGTTCTTCAGTACCTCAGCATCATTGAGGTTGGTGTGCTAAGAACTGGATCAATTTTGTGGCATACCAGTGGTGCTATAGGCGTAAAAAAAGACCCTTTTAATTTAAATACAAATTTAACTCCTTTAATGCGCTGCGTTGTGTTTTTATAAATGTCTGGTATTCAAGTGCGGTAAAGGCTATTGTGTATTTTGTGGGTGGTTTTTTTCAGTTGGCTTGTCCCAGGCTTGCTCTAGTACTTACCACAACCGACTCTCTGGCTTCTGATTAACATAACTTTAAAATATATGTTTAACACCATGCTGTGTGATATTAAAGTGGTACTGCCACCTTTAACAAAGATGGCCCCAAATAATTCCTCACCTGGTATCTAGCTGCTCAGTAGCGCTAGTCGTCAGAATTATTACCTAGTTAATGTGAATTATCCACTGCTCAGGGACTGACAGGCAGGACGGAGCACAGACATCTTTCCATAGTGACATCTGTGCGCCTGCGCTGTCAGACCCGGTCGGCTCTAGGAGGTGTTGTTAGGAGCCATTCGGCTCTTTCCCATCTTAGGTCATATTTTGAGATCCTGGTTTAAAATAAATGCCTCTCATGGACTGTCCCCTTATCCTTCACCCCTAAAATCTTTTTTGAAAAACCCGGATTTCCCTCTAGGTCTTTTAGAACAGAAACTTCTTGGCCTTGCTGATTCAAACAATCTCCATATTTTCCATGTCACTCTCTGAAGAGGACATTTAATGCTTTTTCAGAAGTTGGGGTGTTGAAAACAATGAACTTGAATTGGTTTACCTCCCTACAAATCCAATACTGGATCAATAACGAGAGATCGCAAGGCTCACTTACCAGATCGCTAACTACCTTTGAATCTCTTATACAATCTCGTCCATTTCCCTTTCATCCTTTATCTCGTTGTTATAGGTTACTCTTATCTTCTCCCCTTAGGAAACCCTATTTTATACTATACTGTGAAAGAGAGCTCTCAATTCAGTTTGATTCAGTAGTCTGGTCCAATATTTTTAAATTAAATTTTCATTACGCGCCGGACACTGCTGCTAGGGAATTAAATTCAAAAATGATCTCAACATGGTATGTCTCCAGTACGCTTGGCACTATTTCATCTAGTACTGTATTTTGCTGTTTATTGTAACATTTTTACTTGATGGTAAAACTGAGTTTGCGTGCTTTACCGCATAGACGCCATACTCCATTCACCTCTATGGGACTTTACAGTTTTGGATATATCTCTGCAACTGCTCAACGTAGCGAATTCAGAGAAGGCTCATTTTGTTTGTCTACCCTTTCTCTATCATCCAGCCAATGTTCTGTGTGTTTTGGGGGGCTTTGTGCACTGTTGGGGTACTTTTTCAGGGAAAACTACAGCAGCCATTTTCTGCTTTCCCTTCACAAGTATCCTCCGCAGGGCTTGGACTCAACGTCTCCCCTCAACAGATTAACCCTTCACCTGCCAGATAAGTGCAATTTAGCGATATCTGGAGTGGAATTTTAATCTTTCACACTGTATTTGGGTGTTTCCTTATACTTAAACGTTTTGACACTGTGAGGATGGCTACTTTGTTGGAGCTTGGGGATAGACTTAAGACTAAGGATAATGGGGTGTCTGTGTTCCCCATTGCATCAGTCAGGGTTACCTAGAGAATACTCAGGTCCTTTATGCCCAGCATGTGCAGCTGGCCCTGTGTCTCCCCCAGGGACCTCCAGCCATGCACTAGAGCCAATGTGGATGCAAGAGTTTAAGGCCACTACCAGAGACCTATGGTATACTTTACAACTCCTTCCATCCCAATTGCAGGGAGTCTTCCAGTCTTGGCAGCCCGCTACTCCAGTCAGGTCTTCCATGCCAAAACCACAGGGAGTATCAGATTCCTCTGAAGAGGAACTGTTGGTGGATTCTGATGAAGGGGAATGTTCTGCTGTGGTCTCCTCACAATTCTTTGGGGACCCCTTTGAGGCTGATCCTGATCCCTCAACTGAGGGCCTGATCAGGGCTGTGTTAAATACTCTAAACATCCCCTTGGTCCAAAAGGCTCCCATGGATCCCTCTGATGTGTTTCAGGAGCCTAAGAAGCAGTCTTCCTGTTTTCCACCCAACCCCACTCTTGACCATCTAGTGTCTGATGAGTGGAAGTATCCTAACAAAAAGCCTTCTATATCCAAGAAGTTTACTAAGCTGTATCCCTTCTCTGAAGAAGCCTTGGCTCAGTGGGCTCATCCACCTAAGGTGGACACCCCAGTTTCTAGACTCTCCAAGTCCACTGCCTTGCCTGTGGTGGATGCTTCTGTCCTTAAAGACTGGACTGACAAGAAGCTTGAGACCGCCCTGAAAGCCATTTACGCTACGGCTGGTATTCTTTGTACCCGGCGTTCGCCTCTGCTTGGGTGAACAGGGCCATTGCGGTTTGGACTGAACAGCTGACTAGCTGTCCGTCAGGGAGCTCCTACTGCTGATATGTTGCGACTCCTTGCCAACATCTCTGAGGCTCAGCATTATGTTTCTGCTGCTGTATTTGGTCCTTGCCTTACTTCCCACCTCTGGGGAAACTAAATGGTTGAACATCCCAAAGTTACAGTAACCTATATTGGACGACAGAGAAAATAGGATTTTAGGCTTATCTGTTAAATCCTTTTCTCTTAGTCCATATAGGTTACTGGCCTCCCACCATGTCAAGGGAACATGCTTGGCACTCCTGTGGGAGAACATGGGGATCCTTTTGGGTTCATGCTCACAGGAGTCTTCTTTTCCCTTCTTACTACCTAGTCATTAGATAGTATCTCAAATTGTACTGGAGGGGAGTGGCTAGCTGCAGCTAAAGAGAGGAGGTAGGCTTCATCCAGCATTCACTTCTAGAATTGTTCCTGTCTACTTAAAGGTGTGGTCGCCTACCCAAAGTTACCAGTTATCTATATGGGCTAAGAGAAGAGGATTTAACAGGTAAGACTAAAATCCTCTTTTATTGATGTGGATCTCTGATCTCCTAAAAAAGGGGGACACCAGGGTGAGAGAGGGATTTGGGTCTCAAAGAGGAACTGTCCCTCCAAAAGAGGGACATTTGAGAGGTCTGAATTACCCCTCCTCCTTCCAGTGTTAGTCAGATCAAGTTATTCTGGAGTAAACAAACTTCGCCACAGGAGACAAACATTTCCAAAATGTGTATTGATTTAAATGGGGCTTTAACTCCCAGAATGCAAGACAAATATCCAACCCTTAGCAATGATGTGGAAACTACTCTAGCACTCAAGTTGTCATAAATCCCTTTTAAATCAAAGGACATTTACAATTTTTTTTCCTGTATAGAATGGTGCAGTTGATTTTACTCCAGAATTACTCCAGTTCATGGTACATCAGTCTCCCTGACACTGAAGTGTAGGAATGAAGAAAAAAGGGGGATGATGCGGTAGTGGTAAAAGAGGCCCAGAAGATGGTGGGGGTGAGCTAAATGTAGAAGTGGGGGGGTGATGAAGAGTGTATACGATAAGTATGAAGGGGTACGAAATCTCAGAAGGAACAAGAGGGCGATGTGCCTGTCCTGTGGTTGGAGTAACTGGCTACACTTACTGTGTAATTACACAAGAAATGCAGGTGGCAACATATCATGGCAGGGATTTTTTTTTTTGTGGAATGAGACAGTGTGAAGTGGTATTTGGACCATGGAGAGTGTTATTTCAGTACTGTGTGGAGGAGGGGGGGCATGGGCTAAGTGTCAGAGCTCCCTGCCTTCTGCTTCTGTCACTGTTTAAAGGGATAGTAATGTTTCACCAAAACAGCAGCTTCAATTAACCTTCATAGTATTTGAGCCATAGAGTGTTATTTCAGTACTGTCAGAGTTGTAGTTCAAGAGTAATTGAATGATAAAGTTTCCCCCTCCCACCCCTTTTACCTAGTGTAAGCCACTTCCCCTCTGATGTGGAATCTGGTCCGAAGACCAGACTGCTCACAGCAAGGAACAATTTTCTTACTGTGAGAACAATGAAAACCCTACCCGGATAGGTTTATTAGGTTTTTCCATTATGCTAATTGAAGATTGTTCCTCTCTGCAAGTCATCTGGATACCTCCTTGCTGCTCTGAGGTGAGCAGTGTTACATCAGTAAAAGGGATGGCAGGGGGAATACTTATCATTCAATTACTCTTGAACTACAACTCTGACAGTACTGAAATAACACTCTCTATGGTCCAAATACTATGAAGATTAATTGGATCTTGCTTTATTGTGAAACATTACCATTGCTTAGCTCTCTGGTACTCAAAGGTTTAACAAATAGAGCCCACCAGGCTCATTACTAGAAGTGCTTCAGTATACCGTGGTCCTCCAACCCCCTGATGGTGGCCCTGAGGGCCCTACCCATAGAGACCTGTGTAACCACCATCTTATCAACTGCCCAGACCTGGAGCACATGCATTACTTCAACCAATAGTTCCAGCTTGCATCAAGTTCACCTCCGTGCAACCTGAAAGTATCTGTTACAAAACAAAGAGAAGGACAGAGCAGTAGGTGATGCCCTATAGTTCTCTGCTTCACTTTGACACCTAAAGACTTACAATTGGGAATGTGTCTAGGCACCGGGTCACATTTTCTAGTCTGTCTGGGGTTTGTCATACTGTGCTTTTCACTCGGGTTTCTGCCTTCTACGTTAGAGACAGCATTGCCCAATAACTCTAAAAGGCAGTTCTCCTGTTTTAATTTTGCTTGATCTTTATGCAGCTTTCAACATTGTTTCAGATCTTACCTCTGCTACAGTGGTGATTTCCCGCCCTCCACTTCAGTTTTTTCAAGTGATTTGCCCCTTCCCTGTTTCAGTCAGAGTACGAAAAGGCTCTGTCCTGGAACCACTTCTCTTCTTTATATATCTTCTGTATATGCAGATGACTCCCAAATATTCATTCATACTCTCCCTCTCTCCCACCACCATCCTTACCTGACTTGGAGTTAACTTCGACTCTGGGCTCTCATCCATTCAATCCCTCTGTCTTGCCATCTTCACCCTAAGAAAAATATGCTCCTATTACTCCTTCCTCATCCAAGATACCATAAAAAATTTCAAAGATAATTTCTTACCTTATTGTAACCTTCATCTGATTGGACTTAACTAAGTTGCTTCTCTCCATTTTTCTATCCAAAACAAATCTACCAGTGTCCAATTTAATCTGTTGATTCGCAGCAATGCACCTCTTCGTAACATCCCGTACTAGCTTTTCATTCCATTCAGATTAAAAATCCTATCTCTGATCTACAAAACTCTGCAACAGTTCTCCACCATACAGTCACTCAAATTTAAATAATCATTTCCCTAGCCACCCACTGTGCTCTTATCCAGCCATATAAACTCCTCTCATTCGTATCTACAAGAGGTTTCACAAACCCCTTCTCAGCTATGGAGCATATTACCACACCATAATCATCCAGCATTATTGGGTAGCAATGGGTCTTTAAAACATGTCCGTTCCCAGCTCTTCATTTAGTCACACTCTTTAGGGTGCAGCTGAGTTATCTTTAGGCTTGTGGTGTCATAAGGTTTCACTGGCATCTGGGCATGTATGCAATTACATGTACCCACAAGTGGGGGCATATACATGTTAATGTTGTGTTTGTACATAAGTGGGAGAACACACATGAAGGAAGGCCTGGATCTGTTCAAAAATTAACATAAGTCTATGCTTACATGTGTTCTGCATATTTGATATTGCATATCATTGCACTTCTCTCCTCTATTATAATCTGAAAACAAAGGAGGAATATGATGATGATAATATAACACCTGAACAGTTGAACTGATTTTTCGTTTGTTAATGTTACAGATTTGAATAATGGATTCCCTCTGTGAAGCTAATGGCACCTTTGCTATTAATCTTTTCAAAAAGCTAAATGAAGCAGATAACAAGTGCAATGTGTTCCTCTCTCCACTGAGCATCTCTTCTGCTCTTGCCATGGTCTATATGGGTGCAAGAGGTAACACTGCTGCCCAGATGTCACAGGTATGTTTACGCTATAGCTCATGTGTGTAGATGTATTTTTACCTTTTTTATAGAATCCCACATTGGCTAATGTAGGGCAAATTATCTTTTGCTTGAACAAGAGCCCACTGTTCAAGCAAGGGGCCTTTCTCAACACTCTCCTGCTATCTTTCAGATTCCTGCCTCTTGCTGCCCTGCTAGGACACTTTCTATAATCTACTCTAGCTATCTTGAATCACTCGCCCTCTCCCCCACTGTTCCCAGTCTGTGGGACCTAAGAATGACATGTTGTCAAGAGCATTTATTGTATGCTTCATATGTAAGCCCATGGCCAGTGTTTAAGAATACTCTACTCTATTTTGTCTCTTTTCTCAGTCCGTGCCCCCCACACACATGCTTTATCTCCAATTATTGGAAAGTGAGCTACTCCTAATGTATGTTACATGCATGTGTGGAAAGTTATTTTTTTTGTACATCTATAGAGTACACATGTTATGGCAATACAAAAAAAATGCACATACATACATGACTATTGTGTGAAGGACCCATAGCAAAAAAGGTCCATCTGTTAACTCTTTTGAGAACCAGAGAGGAATCTAGCAATGCATTGAATACCTTTCTGGCACACACAGGGTTAAATTAAGCACTTACAGTTTTTAATTGGTATCAGATGGCATGACAGAATACAGGCAGGGGCTGAATACATTAAAGAGGCAGAACCAGATCAATACAAGATCCTTTTAACCCACTATCGGTGTCTGCAGAGCTATGGGAACAGAGGTTCCATTTCCTACATGTTGTCCATTGTCTGCGGGTTTACAGATCACCAGTACCTGCTCAGCTTGGTAACATTTCACCTTACTCGGAGGTGATGAGAACTTATTGATTTTATGTATTTTCATGTTCTGTTTATTTTTGTTTTACCTTCCCAACAGGTGCTTCAATTGGAAAAAGCTAAAGATGCTCACTCTGCATTCCAATCCCTTATCTTTGAAATCAACAAGCCAGGAACGGATTATCTTTTAAGGACTGCAAACCGACTCTATGGAGAGAAATCTTTTACATTCCTTGATGTAAGTGTTTATTAAATTTGTAATAAAAAAATTATTTGAAGAAAATACAACGAAGAGTGAATTTTACAAATTAGCCTATATAATAATTTTCTAGGATGTTTGTCAGAAGCCGTCATGCACAGTAGAGACTGCGTGCGTTTGGGCAGTCTCTACTCTGCATGATTGCATCTCGTGAGTGAGACGACGCAAGCCCGCTTAGCCCTTTGAGTGCCAGAGGGGTACGCTTACCCCCCTGGCACTCAAAGGGTTCTGGACCTTGGCCCGTGTGCACGGGCTTTTATACTATTATGAGGAATAAGTAAATGAGTAATACAGCATGGATACTAGCATAACCTTTTAAAGTTGTGTTAGAATATTTAGGGAATTTGTAATATGTACTCAATAAAATCCCTTTGCTGTGGTCCCAGTGCACCAAATTAACCCTCTGAGTTCCGGAGGGGCATGCAACGCCTTGCAAAGCAATGCGTTGCATACCCCTCTGGCACTCAAAGGGTTAAATCGAATACTGGAGCAAAAAATAGGAGGGGCAAATCGTCCACTGGTGTAATTAATTAATTAAAATTGTGTTTAACTCCTTGAGGGAAAAAAAAAACTTCATTATGCTTTAAAAGCTTAAAATGCCCACTTGATTGCAGCCATGCTGCTCCCATATACCCCTCCAGCTAACATTAGTCTCTTCATCATGCTTCAGTGTTAATCGTGGTTTTGAAATCTCATGATGAACTTGTTTCCTTGGATCTCCCCATCCTCTCTCAGCATTATAGCTTGGGTTGGCCTCCCCACAATCTGTGCTACTACTCCTCATCCTTCCATTGTCTGCATCAATAATGAACCGAGTACAGTATTCTGTCAGGGCCCATAATGGCATACAGTGAATGGATATTCAACATTGCTTTATTAAGGTCACAGAATTGCTTCCATTTAAATTTTTCCTCTTAACTTTTTTTGTAGGGATTCCTAGAATCAACCCTGAAACACTATCATGCAGACTTGCAGTCTGTAGACTTTTGTGCAAAGGCAGAAGAAAGCAGAAAAGAAATAAATGACTGGGTAGCACAAAAAACAGAAGGTGAGAAATACATTTTATGTGGGTAAATGAGAGAGAGAGAGCACCTTATAAGCTGTTCTTTACATCTATTTACATGCAATTGACTTGCACTAAGTTTTTGGATGCTAGAGACCTCTCGGATGCACTGTTTTGCAATGTGTTGGGAGTAGTCCCTAGTATTTTAAGGATTTAATATCCAAAGGCTTTTGACTGGCTATTTAAAACTAGTTTAAAAGCCTGTGTACACGGGCCACAGTGCCATCCAGCAGACTCTGCTGGTGCCTGGAGCCTCACTGCCCGCGCTGCAGTCATGGGCAGTACAGACTGCCCGAATGCGCTGCGGCTGATATGGAGCTGTCTCTACTGCACATGACTGCAACGCGCGCAGTCTCTACTGCGCATGACGGCTCCTGACGACAGACATCCTAGTGAATTATTATATAGGATGAGCAAAAGAAATATGTGGCAAATCTGCTGACATTGAATATGCAGAATGGGAACCTTAGTTCTCATATCCTATAAGCAGGCGAAGATGTATGGCTAGCCATTCTTGAACACACATGTCCATCATATTGGCAGTCTGACTGATCCACCTGTGCTTAACCCTCTTAAAGACCAGAGGGGTGTGCACGGCATTGCTAATGTTTTGCACACCCCTCTGCTCCTTAAAGCATTAAACAGAGAAATCCTTTTACTTCCTAATTGGCAGAGTACTTGTGTCCTACGCAAGTTATTTTATGAAGCCTCACTTTCAAGCTGGAGAAATGTTAGTGCATTGGCACCATAGATTAACATGGGAATTGAAGATGTCCTCTCACTGAAGTTTATCACACCTCTGTGCACCTTCCCCTGTTCTGTTCTACAGTATGCTTTCAGCTGGCAGTCTGGAGAGAATATGCAAAATGATTCCCTTATGAGCCTTTGTAAGAGCGCTCAGACTGCCATTTATCATTCTAAAACAATGGTTCCCAAGCGTTTAAGTCATGACTTTTTGAGTGCATCAAAAAACCTATATACTTTAATGGACTTGTTTAGAGTGGTGGCATAGTAATCCCTTAAAGTAGACCTGCCACCTCAAGACCAGTTTAGTATGTTTCACAGATAATAAAATCTGCCTATGTGTTGTACTAACTGTTTTCTGTATAAATACATTGTTTGAGAACTTTAACATTTATATTTTCATGCCTTGGTGTGGCACTTAACTCTTTGAGTGCCACAGGGGTATCCAACGCATTGCAAAACAATACGTTGCGCATCCCGCTGGCACTCAAAGGGTTAATTTGCACGTTGTGTCTGGATTCATTCATAACACACAAATGCTGGCCCAGAAAATAGCTAGAACAACATTTAGGCAGTTGTTTATTTTAAAAATAAACAAAACTTTTATCTTTGGCCAGTCCACTTTAACCCTTTGAGTGCCAGAGGGGTACGCAACACATTGCTTTGCACAGCGTTGCGTACCAGTCTCTGACTCAAAGGGTTAAGGTGCAAACTGTTATTATTTATTTATTTATTTATTTATTTATGTTTTTACATAATACTGTAAATGTAGTTTCCTTGTTATATTGTACACATCCAAACTAGGTTGCTTTTAAAATGAGAAGGAATTGTCCATTCTCCCCTTTGATGCAGTTTCTATTCTCCAGAATTGCACCTCTTTATATTGATGACTATGTCCTTGTCTTCTACCCTTTCAGTCATTGCATTCACAACCTTTCTACCTAGAGCCATAAATGTTTGTCATCCCACCACCACTTAATAGTAATAAAAACATTCTCGTTGCTGGTGGCACTTTCTTCACTTGGACTAGTAGAGTGACTTGTCTAAATAGCTTGTTTTTAGTTGCATGGGCTTCCTGGGGAGGGGGGCACTCCCTGACCCCTCTATATAAACATAGAGCTGGGTAGGCTGGCCTGAGGTCATATTATTTGTGGTCACACCCCTGTTTACAATTGTTTTATGCCATATTTGTTTCAAGATATCTTAATATAAATATCTCTTCAGGAAAAATCCAGGACCTATTACCTGGTGGAAGTGTGGACTCTCTCACCAGGTTGGTGCTTGTGAATGCCATCTATTTCAAGGGAAACTGGGCAAATCAGTTTGATAAAAATGGCACTCGTGAGATGCCATTTAGAATTAATCAGGTACGTGGTGCTAAATTTCAGTATTTTTAAAGTGTTTATTAAACTAAGACCATGTACTTTTGTGAATGGGTATGCTATTGTGTATTCTAATATTTCTCCCCTATTGCTGCTAGTTTGACCCAGAATTGTTGTGTATATGGCTCACCATCTCCTCCGAGGGTCACTCACAACAATTTCTTCATGGCTGTTGCAGATCCTTCCAATAAACCTTTGTGATCCATACCATAACTCATCACTTCCTACCGAATAGTTACTTGCCTGACCCTATGACTCTTCCCCCCCCCCCCCCCCCTTCTTCAACATTGCTTTTGAGCCAATGGAAGAAACCTTGTCCTTTCACTAAAACTTCATCATCAAACTTCACTTCACAAGCTTAACTATATTTCTTCCCTGATACCTATATTCACTGTAGCTCTTACAAGGGAATGCCTCTTCCCTTGCAAATCTTTGCCACAGTTTCCAAGATGATGTATACATTCATTCATCTGTCATACACTCTTCATCTGTTAAATTTCCATGGGCTCTTCTCACCCTAACATCAGGGCTTATAATTGTAAGTCTTTTGCTACTAGCCAGACCTGAAAAGTTACTCGCCACTGCAAGCCAAAACATATCCACCAGGGCTGAATTTCTACTCACCATGGCTAAATTTTCACTCGCCATTGGCTAGTGGCAAGTGGAAATTTTGAGCCCTCCTAACATCATCACCATCATCATTGTTCAGCCTTGACTTCACTCTTCAAACTCTTGACCATTTGCAAATCCGCATGCGTCCTCCAACACGCATCTCAAACTTAAATCATGCCCCCCCCCCCAACTACAGTCTTGTCTCATATATTTAAAGTCTGTAAACTACTTGAATCTATTGAATACAACTACATAATCCAGCTTTTTTACAGTGTGGGTTTTCTTCTCTTGTATTCTAATTAGACTACAGTGCCTAGTGAATTTAATGACCATAATTAATTTAACTTTTTCATCTCTCCTTCCTTATTCTACATTGTAATCTTATCTGCTGATTACCACTGATGACAAAATACATCCACAAAACTTTCCCCTATTGGTATAAGTGATACTGTCCTCCTTTTTCCATTTCAAACCTTTCTAATGGCAATTCCTTGGGTGAGTTACCCCTATCCCTCCACCATGTTCTAAAATAAAACATCTATAATTGTAGCTTTAAATAAAAAAGGAATACAGAAAAGGGGGAAAAAACACCTTAACTCCAATGGTACAGCGCATATACAAAGTATAGGATACAATACCTTCAATATTATCCAAGAAGCAAGACAGCCAGAACACTCAAGCCCCACTAAGTTTAACGTGGGTTATAGTAGTCACTGGGCAGGCCAACCAAGCAGACCATATATTGTAAAAAGTCTCTGGATACCCTCTGTTGTAATGTCCGTTTATAGAAGGATGCATTTTGATTAATTTGGCTGAGCCATAAATCGGTACCGTTGAGCCCAGGTTTTCCACTTAAGAAGAATGGCTGTCCTCCTGTAATAAAGACTAAGTGGAAGAAATATTATTTCATATGTATTTAATGCTGAGCTTGGAAGGAGACCAAGCTCGGGTGAATATACTTGGGGGGGGGGGGGGGGGGGGGACTTAAATTAGCAGTCAGAAAATAAACCAAGGTTTAGACATTTTGTGGCAGGACCAAATAAAATTATGGTACCTGGTTAAGATCCACATTAGTAACAGATGTTACTTGAACTCGTGCCCGTCACACGCAATCTGCTAGAAGTGATGAAGGCCAAACTGTGTGCTTTTTTTTAGGATATGTGAAGCCATCATCGATATGACCAATACAGGCCATACATTGGTGGACCCACATGTGAGAATCTTGCAAATTATAAAATTCAGGAAATTTGACATTACCCCACAGAGAGGAATTAAACCATTTCAGGTTGAGAGTGAACAGAGTGCCCACCCTGTCTGACACCAGAACATCCTTCTGGATCATAGGCATGGAGACCCCCGCCTTTGAACCACCCAAGTAAATCACCAGATAGAGCCTTGGAAGACACCACCACCACCTTTGTGGCCAACTCCACCAACACCACAAATCGGAACCATCCAGAAACATACATAATCTGAGAGGCCATGTGATTACAAATAAAGATTAGGAATAGCTAGCACCCCTGCATTGCACAGGGGCCTACAGAGTCCTTTTACCAGATTGAGGAACAGTCATTCCAGAGCAAAGTAGTTTATCAATGGTATGAATGTTTTCTAGGGACTGGAATAGGAGTGTTATGCAGTAGGTGTAAGAACGTTGGGAGATGGATCATTTTAAAAATATTAACCCTACCCAGTAAAGTAAATAGCAATGTCTTCCAAAAATTCCACCATAGTCTTACATTCAATCACAGCTGGAACCAGGTTAAATGAGACATATCTGAATATATATTAAATGGAGAGATCCGTTGGAAAGCCCAAGGAAAAGGACAAGCCTCAATCACCCCTGATTCCATCAGGACCATGATGGATTTGGCCCAGTTTACCCAAAGGCATGAGAAATGGCCAGACTTGGTGACAACACTGAGGAAACAACACATGGTCGCCCCCCCTCCGAGTAAACATATCCACATATAGAACAACACTCTGTTCCAAATCCCCACAACGCCGACCTTTAATACAAGCAGAGGACCTGATCAGCATGTCCCCAGACTTAATTGCCTGAGCATATTAGTACAAACCCTAGCTTTCAAAGCATGTAACATCTTGGCCCATTTAATAAAACTTGGACCTGTACCAAAGGTTGAGAACTTTGCATAAATGTGTTGAATCAATTGAATCAACACCCATATCTAAAAGATGTTGTCACTCTAGTACCAGTGTTAGTATGAGGATTCTGCAAATTATTGTGAAAACGTCCAATATGAAACTCTATGCCTTGATCTGGCATGAAACCAGAGTGGTCTGGATGGATTAACTTAAGAATAACACATTGTCTAGTAGCTAGAGCTTTGGCTAGAATTTTTGCATCCATATTCAAAAAGGAGATAGGCCTATAAGATTCACTACGTTCCAAGTTTGGGAAGAAGTACAAGAGCCTCATGTAAAGGAGTCTGGAAGCTCCCTTTCCTCAAGGGCATATATAAATCTTGTAAAGGGGAGAGCCCATACCTTCAAAATGCCTTTACCACTCTGAGGGCAAACCATCCATTCCAGGTTTCTTCCATGATGGAAGGATGCTAATTCATACATTTCCAGCAACTCCAGTAGATCAACCACCTGCCATCTGCCAGAAAATTTTACCATAAAATGTAGTTCTCAAGGTCTAAAGCAGAGAACAATAAATAAAGGGCAGAAATACCATTGATACCCCCATGATCCAAGGAATGGAAGAAAGGAGAGGGAGCCTCTGATCTGGCCAGAAAGGCCAGTAGGCAGCCATTTTGTCACCCTGTTCAAATATATTGTTTGTCTGGAATGAAAGAAAACTGACTTAATATCCACTAGGAGAAGAGAATATGAATACAAGGCCTGAGTTCAATCAGAAGTTTAGTCTTCTCCAGCTCTAACATACCTAGCCTCCAGCTCCCCATCCCAATAATCTGCTTCACTCAGTTTTGTGGGAGCCACTTGTCCTGCAACTGACTGCTAGAAATAAACATCCCGATCCACAGCCTTGAAGGCATCCCTCTGCACACAAGGATCAGTACTTCCCTTATTATATGCCCAATATTAATATAAACCTTTACACTACTGGGAGACATCAGGAGTCAGCAGCTACACAGGATTGAAATGTCACATTTTAGTGGTGTTGGAAAAATGATCTGAAAGATTTACTTTCAAGTGAGCTTGATTCGATAGGCCTCGGAAGGTATCCCACCCATTGAACCAAAGAGAGGCCAGGAAAAGCCAATGCAAAATCAGTTCTAGGTAAAGATCTGTATGTGCTTCCACCTCCAGTTCTGTGAGACCGCAGACATTGCCCCAGAAGCACAGACACTGACTAGCATTCCTACCAGAATGCAATCTTTCAGACACTGGATCAAGGTCTGAATTAAAATCTCTTATAACATGGCGGGGAATCAAGCCATGCTCTTCCCATTCACAGCCATATCTAGTATAGTTGATCAAAAGGGGAAGGGGCATAAACATTAACTATCCATAATAACATATCTCCTATGAAAGTCCATATAGACATGGGTGATTCAAATGCCAAGTATTAAAGTGGCCATGCCACGCCACCTGAATAGCTAGAGTAAACAGAGTGATATTCTCTGGCAATACCTGGGTTTTTCGAAGCGCCAAAACTTTAGCTGTATCAGATATGTTTCCTGTAGTAGGAACATGTGAGGAATCTTGTCTAAGATATTTTAGTAAACATCAGGGACCACTTACGTTTTGGAGTTCCAGGAAATAGTATAAAAATGTTCTCTTTGTGCCATCTCTAGGATAATAAATAACATGTGAGCATGTATTGGCCAAGAGCACCCGCTAAGGGTGGACGGGAAAAAAAAAAAAAAAAAAAAAAGGGAATAACAATTAAAAACGAAAAATATCCCAAAACCCAACCCACTTTGTCCATCTTACACAATACAGGACAGACTTAACAAGTTACTGCAGAAATCTATGCAACACAAAACCCGATCCACTAGCAAGCCACCTCTCAAGTCCACAATCAATTAAGCCATATTTGGGTGAAATTACTGTTGTCCACAGTGGTCCCCCTTCCTCTTTCCCACCAGGGGGTTCTTCATTCCTGGAAGCCCCCTATTACCTTTTAACGTTGTGATCCACAGATCTCGGAGTACACCTGTGCTCATAGGGGCCTATTCTGAGGAAGACATTTCAGGACGGGCGGATGAGGAAGGAGAATATGAGGATATGGATTATTACTACTCCTATGAAGCTTCTTATGAGCCTGGACCCTCCCATTGGCTGTGGGACTCATTTGGGCTGTTTTGAAGACCCTCCAGGCCCCGGATACCCCTGTTGAGGGGCCTTCATCTGCAGATGGCTTCCAGAGGCATACATCTTTCACTTTATTTCCCCCTAATACCACAGTTGATCAGATCCTTCTGAATGAGTGGAAGACCCCTGATAAGAGGTTGTCTGTCTATAACCAAGACAGTACCCATTTTCAGAGGCAGCTTTGGCTCAGTGGGCCTCTCGTCCTTCTGTGGATCCCCAAATCTCCAGGGTAGCCAGGTCTACTGCACTGCCTTTGACATATGCAGCAGGAATGAAGTATATGGCAGATAAGAAGCTTGTTTCCATCTTCATGGCTAATTTTGTGGCCACTGGGGCTGCATTGAGGCCTATTTTGCCTCCTTCTGGTTTAACAGGTCTGTTTTGTGGGGTGAACAAATAGTGAAGATATCTGAGTGGATGTATCCAAGGAGGATCTGTTGGTCTCTTTCATGTTGGCTAAAGTGACCAACACTTATGTTGTAGAATCTCTCTTTGTGGCAGTCTGCTAAAGCTCCTGCCTCTTCAGTTCTGCACAACGCACATTGTGGCTTAAGATTTGGTCATTGGACCAATCTTCCAATAAGTCGCTGGTTTCTTTACCCTTTCATGGCAAGTTCCTGTTTGGACCTGAACTAAATCAGATTGTTAATGATGCTACTGAGGGTACCAGCAAATGTCCAACTATGCTGAGGAAACTGTGTCTTTTTCGTCTCCCCCACCAAACGGAGGTGCAAAAGCTGCAGACTTTGTGCCCCTCCACCGAGCACCTGATAGCAGTGGCAGCCCAAATAAACAGCTTCAAGTGCTAAGTCTGTCAAGCCAGCTTTCTCATGTCTCGCGGAATCCTGGTCCGCCGATCCCCATAGGAGGCATCTTCACCTTTTTCAAAACGCCCCAGTTGTGGACCAGTGAGTTTTGTGGGTAGTCTCTGTAGGGTACAGAATATAATTCAGGTCCCTTCCTCCTTTTTGCTGCTGCTTATCCAGAGTTCCAACAGAGCTGGCAAAATTAAGGCTGTTCCAGGAGGCAATGAACTCACTGCAAAAGGTGTTTTTTTTTTTTTTGTTTTTTTTTTTTCTTTTGCCATTTAATTTTATAATAACTTGGCCTACAAACTTCAAAACTCTCCAGCTGTTCAGTACCATACTTCTTCCCTTTTAAGTATAGTCCAAACCACACAATGATCTATGTATGACATATGGCTTTCATATCGCTGTAACACTGCAGCATCCTCCACTTTGCTTCACAATATATTTGTTTTATACTTGCAAGACTGTTCCTAAGCTGAACCCTAATTTTAGTGTTTGCTATCATGGCACATACACTTCTGCAGCTTTGCAAGTTTTCTAACAACAATTTTCTTTGGTCTCCTCCGGCTCTGCTAGGACCCAGCTTGCAGTTTTTCTAAAATGTCCTTTCCTTCCTACATAATGGTATGTGGGTCAGTGTCCCTTTAAGATAAGTTGGTTATCTTTCCATTTGTTTGTAATATAAATAGTTTGAAGAAATTACTTTTTATTTGTTAGCAGCACAGTGGACACGTATTCATTCCTATTTTATTACCACACACTGCTATGTATCTCTACAAAGATCCTACATAATGGAGGTGTTTCTGTACCAAGAGCCTCTGCCATCAAAAAAATTAAAGAAATTGTTAACGCAACCTATATTCAGATTTTTGATTTTGTACAACAATCTAATTTCACTGTCGTCCAATACAGGTCACTGGTACTCTGGGAGGCGATCCGCCCCTTTAATAGGCAGGAACAATTATGCAAATGACTGCAGTGGGCGGAGCCTCCCCTCCTACTTAAGCTGCCTTCAGGCCAGAGCCACTAGATTGATTGATTTGTTCCTGTGTGCTGTGCACACCAGGTGGAGAACATCTTAGTGTTTTGTTATTTTTATTCAAATATGGAATACCACCATTAGGAAGGTGACCATGGCTGTGAATTGCCCTCCTTAAAGTGGCTGGTGCAGCTTCCAGGGATTTTCTGTGGACCTTATGCCCTGAAGAGGGAACAGCTTGAGTCAAGCAGCTTCCCTGCTGAGGAATTTACCTCTGGTCTATTCCCACTTTATCATGGTCACCTGAAGACAGAAGTCCTGCAGAAAGGTGAGCCACCCCTTGAGTGCTGAAGGTCCACTTGTCCCCACAGTGTCCCTTTGATGGGCTTGTATTTGGGAGTTGCATTGCACTCCAGCACTCATAGGGTGTTTTTTATTTGCATTTATCATGTTTATGCAATTTCTGTGGTTTCCACGCCTTTAAGCGCGCCTTTTCCCGCTTAGACGCCATTGCTCCTTTACTCTCTATGGGATTTCACAGTGTGGGACATATCTCTGCAACCGCTTGTCACAGCAACTTCAGAGATGGCTCATTTTACTTCTAAGCTCCTGCTCTATCATCCGGTGTATGTTTACAGGGTGTGGGGAGTTCAGGGGGGCTTCGGGCACTGTTTGGGGTACTTCTTAGAGAAAACTACATTTCCCATGAGCTCCCGGTTCGCGCTCGTTTCTGATTGGTTGACCTGACGGCCGCCATTTTGTGGTGTTCTTTCTCAGCGAGTATACTACGCAGGGACCGAGCCTTCTCTCCTCTCAGCAGATTAACCCTTCGCTGACCAGGTAAGTCCGTTTTTAGGCATTTCTGGGGTGAAACTTTAATCTTTTACTGGGTGATATTGTTTAGTGGTGTATATTGACGCTGTGAGCATGTCTACTCCACTGGAGCCAGGGGCGAGACCCAAGACTAAAGAGGCTGGGGTGTCTGTTCCCCCCATTGCGCTTTGCTCCTCTTGTCACTCTGGGCTGCCTAGAGATTGTTCTGGTGATTTATGCCCTAAATGCACTGATTGTCGTGATAGCAACCCTGGGCTTCCCAGCCATGCTATTGAGCCAACTTGGGTGAAAGAGTTTAAAGCTGCCACTAGGGATCTCAGATCCACACTCCAACTCTTTCCCTCTCAGGTACAGGGGGCTCTCCAGGTTTGGCAGACCCCCTCTACTATCAGGACTTCCCTGCCTAAGCCACAGGGAGCCCCTGATGTGTCTGATTCTTCTGAAGAAGAACTATTACAGGATTCTGATGCTGAGGAAGGCACTGTTATTGAGTCCAACAGGTCCATTGGGGACCCTTATGAATGTGGCCCTGAGGTTTCTGCTGAGGGTCTTATTAGAGCTGTGATAACTACGCTCAACCTTCCTCTGACTCAGGAATCTACTCATGATCCAACTGACGTTTTCCAAAAACCATCTAAGGCGGTTGTATGTTTTCCAACTAACCCTACCCTTGCCCGTCTAGTCTCTGAGGCGTGGAGGAATCCTGACAAATCCTCCTCAGTGTCTAAAAAGTTTGCTAAACTTTACCCTTTTCCTGAGACTGAACTGGCAAAATGGGTTCATCCTCCCAAGGTGGATGCTCCTGTTTCCAGGCTGTCTAAATCTACTTCTTTAGCTGTCTCTGATGCCTCTGCCCTGCAGGATTGGACGGACAAAAAGCTAGAACTTTCTCTTAAGTCTATTTTTGCCTCCATTGGCACTGCCATGCGTCCAACCTTTGCAGTGGCGTGGGTTAATAGAGCTATTGCGGCCTGGACTGAACGACTGACTGAGGCAGTCCGCCAGGATGCACCGGTATCTGAGCAGTTGCAGCTACTTGCTAACATTACTGAAGCACAAAATTATGTTGCTGATGCTGCTTTTGATGCTGTGCGCATGATGGCGAGGGCCTCCACTTCTTCTGTGGTGGCCAGACGTGCCCTTTTGCTGAACATTTGGTCTGCTGATACAGCCTCTAAGAAAGCCTTGCTTTCCTTACCCTTTCAGGGGAACTTGCTATTTGGTTCTGAGCTTAAGGAAATGATCGGCGAGGCTACTGGTGGTAAAAGTACTCTTCTACCCTCAGTCTTCAAGAAGAAGTTTCCAGCCAAACGCAATCGGTCCTTTCATTCCTTTCAGACTGAGACACGCTCCATGTCCCAGACGGGTCCGTCCTCTGCGCGCTCCTCCTCCAAGCCCAAGCAGTCCTGGAAGCCCAAAGTTGCCCCCAAGGCCAAAACCTCCAAGACTGCTTCGGCATGACTCACCGAACACGGGTCCGCATCCGGCAGTGGGTCGACGTCTCCGCATCTTTCGCCGGACTTGGGAGGAGTCAGTGGCGGACCCATGGGTCATTCAGGTGGTATCAGAGGGATACAGGATCCCTTTCTCTTCCCTTCCTCCTTTTCGGTTCCATTTTACTCGTCCTTCTCAGGAACCTACAAAAAGACGTCTGTTCGACGACGCTATTCAGGGTCTCTTGGACAAGGAGGTCCTGGAGTTGGTTCCTCCAGAGGACACAGGTTCAGGATTTTATTCCAACCTGTTCGTGGTGGCCAAAAAGGACGGAGGTGCTCGTCCGATTTTGGATCTCAAAGATCTCAATTCCTATGTTGTGAGTTCCCACTTCCGCCAGGAGTCCCTGCGCTCTGTGATTGCAGCAATGTCTCCAGGGGAGTTCCTTGCCTCCCTGGACCTTCAGGATGCTTATCTTCACATCCCTATTCATCCAGAGAGCAGGCGGTATCTCAGGATTCCCTGCCACAGGGGACACTTTCAGTTTTCAGCTCTTCTCTTTGGGCTGACTTCGGCCCCTCAGGTCTTTCAGAGGGTGTTGGGTTCCTTGATAGCAGTACTTCATCAAGAAGGTGTCGGTGACCCCCTACATGGACGATCTCCTCCTGAAAGCCTCCTCAGTGGAGCTTCTCAAACGACAACTGCAGCTGTGTATTCACACTCTGAACCGTCACGGCTGGATCCTGAATCTGGACAAGTCAGACTTGGTCCCATCTCAGAGGCTCATTTTCCTGGGTCTCCTGTTCGACACTCGCCAATGCATGGTGTTTCTACCGGAGGAAGTGGCTCATCAGATAGCCATCCGAGTGGCTGGGATCCTGGAGCTGGACAGAGTTCCAGTGCCGAAGTTGACGTCTCTGGTGGGGAAGTTCATTTCCACGATCGAAGCGGTACCAGTTGCCATGGCTCACTCCAGGGAACTTCAGAGGTTTGTGATCCAGACGTGCAAGAATCATCCAGATCATCAGCATCTGTCAGTCTCTCCTCCTCATGTGGAATCGAGTCTGCACTGGTGGTTGGATCTCTCTCATCTCCTGAAAGGGAGATCCTTTCAGGTTCCCTGTTGGACCACGGTTACAATGGATGCCAGCATCCGGGGATGGGGTGCTGTGTTGGGTCGTTTCAGTGCTCAGGGGAAATGGGGACTGGAGGAATCTCTTCTCTCCATCAATGTTCTGGAACTGCGTGGCATCCGGCTTGCCCTGAGACACTGGGAGTCTCAGCTGGAAGGTTGTCCAGTCAGAGTGGAGTCCAGCAACGCCACCGCAGTGGCCTACATCAACAGGCAAGGCGGCACAAGAAGTTGCACCGCCTGGTTGGAGGTCAAGGATATTTTATCTTGGGCAGAAGATCACATGCCTGTCATTTCAGCAGTTCACATTCCAGGCGTAGACAACGTCATGGCAGACTTTCTCAGTCGTCACACAGTCGACAGCGGAGAATGGGCTCTTCATCCAGAGGTGTTTCACCTACTCACCCAGAGGTGGGGGGTGCCTGTAGTGGACCTGATGGCTACCAGACACAACAGGAAGGTGCCGGTGTTTTGCTCCCGGCGGAGGGACCCTCTTGCTCTAGCAGTGGATGCATTGTCAATTCCTTGGGATTTTCCTCTGGCTTACATCTTCCCTCCTCTTCCTCTATTGATCAGAGTCATCCAGAAGTTGAAGCAGGAGCGTTGTCCTGTCATCCTGATCGCTCCAAACTGGCCTCACCAGTCCTGGTATCCGGAGTTGATGGCCATGTCAGTGGCGGAACCGTTTCCACTCCCTGCCCGTCCGGATTTACTTCTTCAAGGATATCTGTGGAAGGAGGATGTTCAGCATCTCCATTTGATGGCATGGCGGTTGAATCCTCGATTCTAGAGAAGAAAGGATTTCTCCTTCAATGATGTCGACGATGCTCAGTGCTCGTAAGCCTGTGTCCTCCAAGATCTATCATCGTATCTGGGCCACCTTTGTGGCTTGGTGTACTGATCGGAAGGTGTCCTTGGACTTTCATCTTCCCACTGTCCTGGCTTTTTTGCAGGACGGTGTTGAAAAAGGGCTCAGTCTGAGTTCCCTCAAAGTCCAGACTTCTGCTTTGTCTGTGTTTTTCCAGGAAAGGATTGCTATCCTTCCTGATGTGAAAGTTTTCTTCCAAGGTGTGACTCATGTTCGGCCTGCCTTTAAGAGTCCTGCTCCCCAGTGGGACCTCAATTTGGTGCTGGGAGTTCTCCAGCGACCCCCGTTTGAATCCTTGGCTTCCATTCCATTACGTCTCTTGACTTGGAAGATGGCCTTCCTTTTGGCTATTGTTTCAGTTTGCCGGGTAGCAGAGTTACAAGCTCTGTCTTGTAAACCTCCTTACCTGGTGTTCCACAAGGATAAGGCTGTGGTTCGCACTACCAAGGAATTCTTACCCAAGGTTGTGTCCGAGTTTCACATCAATCAGGAGATTGTGGTTCCCTCTTTCTGCCCTAATCCTTCATCTGACAAGGAACGAGATCTCCATTTGTTGGATGTGGTGCGTTGCCTCAAGTTTTATGTTCATTGCACCGAGTCTATCAGGAAGTCTGACGCTCTATTCGTCATTCCTGAGGGGCCTAGGGCAGGGAGACCGGCTTCCAAAGTTACTATTGCCTCTTGGATTAAGGCTACCATTCGTGAAGCCTATAAGTTGCGGAATAAGCATGTTCCCTTCCGGGTGACTGCCCATTCCACCAGATCTATTGGGGCCTCTTGGGCCTACAAGAATCAGGCATCTGCTGATCAACTGTGCAGAGCGGCCACTTGGTCCTCTGTGCACACATTTTCAAAGCACTATCGAGTTGATGTACTGGCCTCGGCTGATGCCAGTTTTGGGAGGAAGGTCCTGGAGGCAGTTTAGCCTGTCTAGGCCTTCTGCTCTGTGGTCCTTAGTGCTTCTTTACTGTTGAGCCCGGTTGGCTCTGTTCTGTGTGCTGTGTTAGTTCAGGGGTTGTTTTCCCCTGGTTGGTGTCCGTTGACACTTACATTCTGGGCTATGTAATTAACTGGTTCATAGCAGTTCTAGTGACTTGGGCCTTGCGCCTGGTCCTTGCCTTACTTCCCGCCTCTGGGTCAGCTCAATGTTTGTACATCCCAGAGTACCAGTGACCTGTATTGGACGACAGTGAAAATAGGATTTTAGTCTTACCTGTTAAATCCTTTTCACTTAGTCCATACAGGTCACTGGTCTCCCACCCTGTCAAGGGACCATGCTTGACTCTGCTGTGGCATTCAGTGGGAGACCTTTGGGGCATGCTCACGGGAGTCTTCCTTCTTGCTTACCTATGGTCAGTTTTAGTGTCTCAAATCAATCTAGTGGCTCTGGCCTGAAGGCAGCTTAAGTAGGAGGGGAGGCTCCGCCCACTGCAGTCATTTGCATAATTGTTCCTGCCTATTAAAGGGGCGGATCGCCTCCCAGAGTACCAGTGACCTGTATGGACTAAGTGAAAAGGATTTAACAGGTAAGACTAAAATCCTATTTTTTTTTTTAAGTGATAGGTCCACTTTAACCACTTAAGGACCAGCTGCGCGGCCAGCAGTTAGGAACCACTGGGCTTTTAATTTTCTTTCCCCCAATGGATTCAGGGGTCCCCCAAATGGCGTGCAGCCACGCTGGGGGCTTCTGAATTCCATGATGTGCCAGGACAGTCATGGGTTCTTAACGCAAATTTTCCAATGACAGTTCAGGTATGTCCTTAAGGGGGTTAAGATTTAAGAATACACTTTATTATAAAGAAGCAAAGAATATATCCTTGGGCTAAAATAATGGAATAATTTAAAATAATAAAAATATTTATTAAAAATGCCACAAATGTGGAAAACAATGAAAAAACCTGAATAGGTGATCAAAAAGGGTCAGCTGGCAGACCTTAAAGAACCACAGCACTAATGCTGATGTTCCTCCATTTCCACTGGGGATCCTAAGGCATTTCTACAGCACTCCCCTACAGATAAGACACAGCATATATAAAGCTGTCCAGCACACATGCGGCACCCGTTTTAAATTTTTTTTTTTTTTAATCCAGTAACCCCACAAGACGCACAAGGGCTCCCATTGCATGACTACTTAAGACAATGTACTTAAAGGGATAGTAATACTTCAAAATTACTAATCACTATTTTGTAGCCCTTAAATAAAGAAGAAAAATGCCCCTAGAGGCATCTCTCAAACCCTTATGGTTTGAGAGATAACAGCTTACAAAGTTCGACCCTGCCTGACGTCAGCATTCTAGCTGACAGCAGGGAAATGTGGTCCCAGGACCAGCGGAGGCTCTGCAGCAGAGCCGAGATTGTGGTGTTGAAAGAAATCCTTCACTTAAAATGTCTTCTACGTGTGCTTGCAAACCAAGCACACGTAGGAGACCTTTTCAGTGAAGGATTTATTTTTCATTAATATGATCTCGGCATTTTTTTTGCCGGGTACCGCACTGCGTGATGAAGGTCTCATTGTGCTACAGATGTAACTGTATTGATACATTTACTTTTTAATCTGTAGGGAAGTGCTGTAATAGTTTTGTAGGATCCCCGGTGGAAAGTGGGGAACAGCGGCATTAGTGCTGTGGTTCTGTTTCATTGTTTTTCACACTTTTCTATTATTCAGGCATTTTTATAAAGATTTTTATCATTATTTTAATTATTCAATTATTTTGGCACTAGGATAACCTTTGTTTTTCTTTGATACGCTTGGATGGTAGTGTCGTTTTTAGCATCTTTTTAGCTGCCTATCTTTATCTATTCCAACAATTTTTTTTGTTTTTGCATAGACTAGATCAGTGGTTCTCAAGCTTTTTTTTTTGCTCAAGGCACCTCTAACATGCAGTCTGATATTTTCAGGGCACCCATATCATTTTGTCATTTGTCAAGTGTATAATGAAGGTTACAAATACATAAGTATAGAGTTATTGTTAGACCTCACAACTAAAATAAACGTATTGCGCATAATAGTATCTTTAAATATAGAGTTGTAAGTCAACATTCACATTTTTGTCAAAGCCTCATTGATAAAATGGGACACCATAAGTGGATGTCCGTGGCACACCAAAAAGCCACGGCACCCTGGTTGAGAAACACTAGGCTAGATCTATACATACTGTCCGTTTAAAAATACATTTGCTGTTTTTTTTGTGTTTTTGTTTTTGTTGGTTTTTTTTTTTTTTTTTGTTTTTTGTTTTTTTCTGATCTGATTTTATGGCGGTTACATTCTACAATATGAGTCATACCATGAAGTATGGTTTGCAAGGGAGATGAGTCCCTGATCATACTTGACAAGCACAAGCAATATTGCATGTTCTGCCAGAATATGAAAATATTATCTGAATATTGCTCATTATATTTTTTGCCAGTGTCATCTGTTTTAAAGGAGGTCACCCCATCCTTTATCAATGCATTCTCTCTCCTATATGTCTCCTGGAAGAGCTATGCTGTGATCCTATCTGGTGAGAGAGGCAGGGATCATGAACAAAGTACCACTCTCTCTGCTAAGAAAACGATTGGAAAGAGGGAGTGTAAAAATAATTGGAGGGGGTTGTTAAAGGTTACACTGGTAGTAGATCATTATAGCTGAGGGTTTCGTGTCTCCATAGAATTTGATTAATTATTGGTTGGGGGGGGTCTTAACACTATCTGTACCATCCTTCCCTCATTTTTGTCCTTGGCAAGGATAGTGGTATATTGTACTGCTATCCCTTCCCTTCTTTTTTTTTTTTTTTTTTTTTTTTTTTTTTTTTTTAAACCAGATATGGTCAGAGTAGGGTTTCTTCCTATATAGGAAAGAAGAGTTAGAAACCCTAAACACAGTTCTAAACATTTTAAAAATGAATAAAGTAGAGGCAATTTGACTTAAGAAATTCTGCAAGCTCAAAAAATGAAAAGTTAGAAAGGGGGTGTCACTTCAGCATTAAAAAGAAGTGAAAACTTTTTTAAATTTCATAAGCCAACTTTTAAAATGGAGTATTATACTATGTATGAATTCTCTTTCTAGAATGAAAGCAAACCTGTGCAGATGATGTACAAAAAAGCAAAATATCAGATGACTTATATCGGGGACTTATTCACCAAGGTTATAGAGTTGCCCTATGTGAATAATGAGCTGTGTATGATTATAATGCTCCCTGATGAGATCCAAGATGAATCCACTGGACTGGAAAAGGTAGGAGCATACTGTTAATTTCAAAGCAAATGTGTTTACTTACTGGTTTCATTCAGTCTACATGCAGATTATGGTATTTCTGAGTATGACTAAAATATATCTGCATAGTGTCAATATGTAGGGTAAGCAGCGTGATTTTAAGGGTAGAGTGCCCTTTAAAACAGAGCTGCTTAACATCTTAAGGACCCATGACGGTCCTGTTCCGTCATGGGTTGTTATACCCTTAACGACCCATGACGGAACTGGACCGTCATGGAATTCCAGGCTCCCCTCGTGGCTGCACGCCGTTCGGGGAGTCCGGGACACAGCCGCAAAAAAAAAAAAAAATGCTCCGTGGTCCTTAACGGACCGCAAGGTGCGGGTGCAGCCCGTCGTTAAGGGGTTAATAAGATCTACATGTCGTCCAACTTCTGACCCCTCATCCATTTCTGTTAATGTTGGCAACCCAACAAATACTAAAGCTTCCAGAATAAGGCTGGGGGCACTGTAAATATGTAGACAAATGAAGCAATGTTAATTTCTGTCTTCTGTGGCCACCGTTGTTTGAGCATCCCTATTTGTATAATGAAGCTGCTATTTAAAAACACATCTTCATTATACACCTCTTAATTTGTATAATGAAGATGTGTTTTTAAATAGCAGCTTGCCTTCTTGGAATCTAGTTCATGTGCCTCAATGAATGTCTTTATTTTAAAATTCTTTCGTATCCTACTTCTGTATATAGCTACATAAAATAATTCACGTTTCCCACATTATTGCATATTGCAAAACAAACTGAAATAGTTGAGAGGGAAAAATAAAAAAACTCACAATAACCTGGTTGCATAGGTGTACACACCTGCCATCATTTAAAGTGACTCCGATTAATCACAAATAAAGTGCAGCCGTTCTAGTAGGATTTTCCTTACATTTGCTTAGTTGCATCTCAGAGCAAAAGCCATGGTCAGCAGAGAGCTTCCAAAGCATCACTGATGAAAGATATCAGTCAGGAGAAGGGTACAAAAGAATTTCCAAAGCATTAGATATACCATGGAATACAGTGAAGACAGTCATCATCAAGTGGAGAAAATATGCCACAACAGAGACATTACCAAGAACTGGACGTCCCTCTAAAATTGATGAGGAGACAACTGGTCAGGGAGGCTTCCAAGAGGCCTACTGCAACATTAAAGGAACTGCAGGAATTTCTGGCAAGTACTGGCTGTGTGCTACATGTGACAACAATCTCCCGTATTCTTCATATGAATGGGGTAGGGTGGCAAGGCGGAAGCCTTTTCTTACAAAGGAAAAACATCCAAGCCCAGCTGAAGTTTGCAATAACAAACATCAAGTCCCCCAAAAGCACGTGTTATGGTCGGATGAAACGAAGGTTGAACTTTTTGGCCATAATTCCAAAAGGTATGTTTGGCGCAAAAACAACACTGCACATCACCCAAAGAACATACCCACAATGAAGCATGGTGGTGGCAGCATCACGCTTTGGGGCTGTTTTTCCTCAGCTGTAACCGGGGGCTTAGTCAGGGTGGAGGAAATTATAAACGGTTCCAAATACCAGGCAATTTTGGCACAAAACCTTCAGGCCTCCGTTTAGAAATCTGAAGATGAAGAGGAAGTTCACCTTTCAGCACGACAACGACCCAAAGCACACATCCAGATCCACAAAAGCATGGCTTCACCAGAAGAAGATTAAAGTTTTGGAATGGCCCAGCCAGAGCCTAGACCTGAATCCAACTGAACATCCGTGGGGTGATCTGAAGAGGGCTGTGCGCAGGAGATGTCCTCTCAATCTGAAAGATTTGGAGCATTTTTGCAAAGAAGAGTGGGCAAATATTGCCATGTGAAGATATGCCATGCTAATAAACTCCTACCCTAAAAAACTGATTGATGTAATAAAATCAAAACGTGCTTCAACAAAGTATTAGTTTAAGGGTGTGCACACCTATGCAACCAGGTTATTGTGAGTTTTTGTTTGTTTTTTTTCCCCCTCAACGATTTCAGTTTGTTTTGCAGATGTTCACATTATAGGTCATATTAAAGGTGGAAAAAGTTCTGATTTATCTTTGTCTCATTCTTTAATATCGGAAGAGCCTGGCATATACAGGGGTGTGTAGACTTTTTACACACACACACACATATATAAAAAATATAATATTAATGTGTGAGTGTGATGTGCATATCTCTGGGTGAGGCTTTTGCCTTTAACCCCCCCCCAGATAAATAAACTGCAAAATATAAAATAATTGTACTGTCTCCTCCAACAGTACAGGTTTTAAGGATATCCTGAAGTGATGGCTAAATCAGTGGTTTGCTCATTTTTATTTATTTATTTTTTATTTATTTATATATTTTGCTAATGAATGAACCACTGTGCTCCATAGGATTTTCGGAATAGGCACTTTTGGTGATGGGTTTTTAAGTACCAGACTTCAAAGCTCTACACATAAAGACCTTTTGTTTACGACATTGAAGGTGAACAACGCAAGTTCTATAGTTTGGGGCTTTTTCCATTAAAGTGATAGTAATGTTTCACAAAAAAAGCAACTCTGATTTAATCTTCATAGTATTTGGGCCACGGAGAGTGTTATTTCAATACTGTCCAAGTTGTAGTTCAAGAGTAACTGATAATGTTTTCCCCTCCCGCCCCTTTTACTGATGTAACACTGCTCACCTCAGAGCAGCAAGACTGTTCGGATGGATCACAGAGAGGGACAATCTTCAGTGAGCATAAACAAAAAACCTGTCAAGAGGGGCAGGGTTTTCCTTATGCTCACAGTAAGAAGATTGTCCCTTGCTGCGACCTGTCCGGTCAAGAGACCAGATTCCATATCTGATGGGAGGTTGGCTTACACTAGGTAAAAGGAGTAGGAAGTGGATAATTTATCATTCAGTTACTCTTGAGCTACAACACTGAAAGTATTGAAATAACACTCTCCATGACCCAAATACTATGATGATT
Source organism: Rhinophrynus dorsalis (assembly GCA_037306005.1). Taxonomy (NCBI): domain Eukaryota; kingdom Metazoa; phylum Chordata; class Amphibia; order Anura; family Rhinophrynidae; genus Rhinophrynus; species Rhinophrynus dorsalis. The sequence goes on from CM074723.1 coordinate 209,345,755, forward strand.
AATCGGAGCTGCTTTTATTTTATTTTTTTGGTGAAACATTACTATCTCTTTAAAGTGTGTGAACACAGCAGAATAAATAAATACATAATATATGACAGAATAGGGCTTAAAGGATGTCAGGGAGAGTCTATAGAAACACCTCTTACAGCAGAGGCTGATAACTAGGACCAGGTTCTTGCACAGAGACCTGGACAGGAAATCTAATGAACTGCATGGGAGTGATGAGTAGAATTCTGAACTGCAGCATATAGTGGATGGAATTAAGTGGAACGGACAGTGTCATTACTTACTAGCTACAGACATGGACTGGTTATAGGACAAGACAGGTATAGATGGTACTTGTATCGGACGCTGGGCTGGATGCCAGTTATAGCAGTCAGCACTACAACCAGACAGCTTGATGGACGTTATGAACAAGGTCAACTACAGTATTGTGTAAAATGGCAAACAATGGTGTAAAGTCCAGATGACTCAAAGACAAATTTTGAAAATGGAGCTGGGGAGATTTGTTTGTGACAAGTCTGTATAATTCCTGTGTGGAAAGAACACAAGGAGATGATTAACACCAACTGGTAAACGTGAGATCAGACCACCTGAGTCCTGGTAGTCTGACTGAAACATGTGGTCCGTTCACAGTCTGAAGTTGTGGACAAACCAAGAGATGCAAAGAAGCAATGGTTGATCAAAGCAAGGGTCCTACAGGGACATCTGAATGCAAGTCTTGGGAACACTACTCAGTATAAACAATTTGCCAGTAAATTGAGTAGTGTCTGGATTAAGTTCAAATGGGCCCCAGGGGCATGCCCATATGAACAACCAGAACTGCAGGTAATCAGAGAACAGGACTTCAAGGGGCTCTCTCACCCCTACAAAAGTTAGGCTTATTCTGTAGAGGTATATATAGATATTATTGAAAATGTTATTGAGTTAAAAAACAAACAAACAAAAAAAACGCTATTTGGGTTAAAATGATAGCTTATAGAGTGCCCTTCACCCTACTTCTGCATACACTTCTTCATGCTCATAGATTCCAGTTTCAGGCAGTGATTGCAAAAGTTGCAACCTGTATACCACTTAAAAGAACTGTTGTTGCATTTAACCAGTTTCCAGGGAGAGGAATAGTTTCCTGGGATTGTTGTCATATTATGTTGCCATATTAAAAATGTATGTAAAATATGTTACATTTACATGACAAATTGACTGATTGTACTCATATCTTAATTTACACCATCCTTGTTTGCTTTTAATATAAAATAGTTGTCAAGAAAATGTGGCTGCTTTTTAAGGTGTGCCTGTTCTTCTGATTTGTGTGTGCTTTTCTCTTCTTTCTCTTCAATATTTGTTTCTTCAGCTTGAAAAAGATTTGACCTATGAAAAGTTTCTGGAATGGACAAACCCAGAAATGATGGACCTTACAGAAATGGAACTTTCTGTACCAAAGTTTAAACTAGAAGATGAATTTGATCTAAAATCTGTTCTCAGCAGCATGGGAATGTCTGATGCATTTGACCAAGGCAAATCTGACTTTTCTGGAATGTCTAGTAATAATGAACTTGTCCTGTCCAAGGTGGTGCACAAATCATTTGTAGATGTGAATGAAGAGGGTACAGAAGCTGCAGCTGCCACAGCTGGAATAATGATGCTCCGTTGTGCAATGATTGTGCCAAGAATCACTTGTGATCATCCTTTCTTGTTCTTTATTATGCACCAGCAAAGTCGTAGCATTCTGTTTTGTGGTAGATTTGCCTCACCATAAAGTATAGGAGGACAAAATAATCGCAGCTAAGAATGAACATATGAGCACTGAATAAACATTCACAAACTTTGTATATATAAATTACATGCAATGTATTGAATATTATAACGGAACAAAATAAAAACTGTATTGGCCATGTTCTGACTGTGTGGCTTACATTTAGCTTTTTAATGCTGGGTATTGCTATGGTGGAAACATGGGAGCAATGTTTTGATTCTTGACATATCCGTGGAATTAAATTTGTGGTACATGAAACAGTCTCCTGCAGTTCTGTGCAGCAGTGAAGGAATTTCAAAAACAACACTGTATGTGTTTAATGCAGTAATAAAAGTAAAATTCTTATCTAAAGTCTGGTCTTTGTTTGTCATATTTGTGAATAAAATAACCTGTATGTGATAAATATTCTGTAGGTGAACATGTTGTCCCAAAATTACCTGCATGGTTTTAAATAGGGTTGTCTGTTCAAATTAAATAAAACTGTACCTATAATCCTGGAAATCATTGGCTTTATCACTTTGTTTATTATTTTGATTATTTAACAAATCTAGAAATTTTAGGTCTAGATGTCCAGAATACTGTATTTTTCTAATAAGGTAGACAAAAACTACAATATAATTAAATTAAAAATGGTGTGTGATATATAAACTCCATCCTGCAATTGCACTCAACACATTTATCACATCAAAAGTCCCATTTTTCTGTCGTCCAGTATAGCTTACAGGTACTCTGGGAAGGTGACCGCCCCTTTAAGTAGGCTGGAAAAATTCTTGAAAAGAAGTGCAGGGGTGGAGCCTTCCTTCCCTCCTTAGCTGGTCACCAGCCAATCCCCAACCAGTTAAGATTTGTTCCTTGAGCAGGAAAGGCAAGAGAACAGTTCTGCTTAGTTTTAGCTATATTTATTATTTTCTGTTAGATATAGGGTGCCAAAATCTCCCATTAGGCAGATTACCATTACTAACGTCCCAAAGGAGGAGTACTCCATTACCAGGCGCTGTTTGTGGACCTTTCAGCCCTGAGGGGAAAATCTTGCATGACAAGTTGTTTCCCTAGGAGAAGCCCACTGAGGCTTCTATTAACAATGGTAGTCTGAAGACAGAAGTCCTGCTAAAATGGTTAGCAACCCTTTGAGTGCTGAGGTCCACTTGTCCCACACTTCCTCTCTACACAGGGGTCTCCATTTGGAGTTCCTATTACACTCCTGCACTCGTGTTTTACATGTTAGTGTTTTGGGTTTCTGGTGCACTTGGGTTTCTGTGGTAATTTAACTTTGTTTGCCTAATTGAGCATGTTTATGGGTTTCCTACACTTTTCCCTTTGGGCTTAGTGTTTAATTGACTTATGGAGATTCCTATGTGTTTCTAGTCTTTGGACTCACTTTGTTTAAATTTACTCATTTTGAGTAAAGGCGGGCTTTACCAAATAGACGCCATGTTCCATTCACCTCTATGGGACTTTTACTTGTTGGGACATATCTCTGCAACCGCTTCACGTAATGAGTTCAGAGATGGCTCATTTTAGTTGTCTAACCCTGTCCTGTTATCCGGTTTATGCTCTGAGTGTCTTGGGGGGTTCAAGGGGCTTTGAACACTGTTTTTAGGGTACTTGAAGGGGAAACTACATTTCCCTATTTGTAGCTACCCTTCATGAGTATCCTACACAGGGCTTGGACTCTTCTGCTCTCCTCAGCAGATTAACCCTTCACCTGTCAGTTAAGTGCATTTTCGCTAATTCTGGGGTGAAAATTTAATCTTGGACACAGTATTTGGATTATTCCTCGTGCTATCAGACTCAGGGAATACTCAGGTCATGCCCTTCTTGTGCTGTGGCCCCTGCCTCTCCACCAGGGCCCTCCAGCCATGTTATGGAGCCACCTTGGATGCAAGAGTTAGACTTCTTTACAACTACTTCCAACGCAATTACAGGGGGTCATCCAAGCTTATAAACCCCTGCATTATTCAGGTCTTCCACACCCAAACCTCAGGGCGTACCTGACTTGTCAGACTCCTCTGTGGAGGAATTGTTAGTTGATTCAGATGAGGGTGAATGCTCTGAGGATATTTGCTCCCAATTAATTGGGGACCCCTTTGAGGCTGACCCTGAACCCTCTTCTGAGGGTCTCATCAAGGCAGTCTATACCCTGTTTTTGAAGCACTCAAGGATACTTCTTATGTCTTTTAGAGACCTCAGAAGCAACGTACCATTTTTACACCTAATCCTACTCTTGACCAGATTGTCTTAGACGAGCGGAAAACCCCTGACAAATGTCTTACTTTGCCTAAAACGTTTGCTAAGCTGTACCCCTTCTCAGAGGTGGCACTAGCTCAGTGGGCTTACACACCTAAGGTGGATGTCCCAGTGTCCAGACTTTATAGAACCATGGCCCTTCCAGTTGCAGATGCTTTTGCTCTCAAGGACTTGACTGACAGAAAACTTTGAGACTTTTCTGAAAGCTATTTTTGCTACTATAGGCGCATCTCTGCAACCCACTTTTGCTGCTGCCTGGGTAAATAGGGTCATTGCTGTATGGACACAACAACTTACTGATGCTGTTCTTCAGGGTGCTCCTACTACTGTCTTGCTGCAGCTATTGGCTAACGTCTCAGAAGCTCAACATTACATTTCTGAAGCCATCTTTGACGCTGTTAGATTGGAAGCTAGGGTTTCAACGATATCCACTGCAGCCAGACATGCCCTCTGGCTTATGATCTGGTCTGTGGATACCGTTTCTAAGAAACTGATTTCTCTGCCCTTCTTGGGCAGAGCTGAAGAGCCTCATCAGCGATGCTGCTGGGGGCAAGAGCACACTGTTGCCCTTGGTTCCTGAGAAGAAACCTCAAGACCGACGGCACCATCTTTTTCGCTCCTTCCAGACTGAGGTGTATCCATCAGTTCCCCAGTGTAACAGTTTGTTTGACTCACAGACACAGGGTTAGGATAAAAACAGTTTTATTGAATACAATAATACAATAAGAACCCTCGCAGGTCCTGTAATATACACAGTATAGTACAGACACACGACAGGTAATTTATTCAAAGCCCACACAGGTCCAGCACAAATATGGGAGACAGACAATCTGTATTGACACAGGTCAGGCTGAGAAGTATGTTCCCAGGATTCCGGCACTGCAGGAGTTAAAGTTCAATACTGATGGTAAACAGTCCCATCTGAGGAGGTACTGAAATGATCCTTTAACATACCAAGGTCAGCACACATCCGTGAGCTACCAGTTCAACTGAAACAAATGAGCACTACCGGAGCAATCACGGAGGCAACACTTGCAGCCGGTATGACAGTAGTGGAGGACAAGCCAATGGCACTTGACTGGAGCAGTAACGGAAGCAACACTTGCAACCAGTATGACAGTAGCGGAGGACAAGCCAATGGCACTTAACCGGAGCAGTCACGGAGGCAACACTTGCAACCGGTATGGAGGCAGCGGAGGACTAGGCCAATGGCGCTGTACCGGAGCAATCACAGAGGCAACGCTTGCAGCCGGTATAACAGTTGTAGAGTGCAAGCCAATGGCAATTTACTGGAGCAATCACGGAGGCAACACTTGCAACCGGTATGGCAGTAGCGGAGGACTAGCCAATGGCACTAGACCAGAGCAGTAACAGAGGCGACACTTGCAACCAGTATGACAGTAGCGGAGGACTAGGCCAGAGGCACTCCTTCTGAGCAATCACGGAGACAACACTTGGTAACCTGCCGGAGCAGAGGTGCAGTACAAGCCAAAGGCAGCGGATGTAAGAATGTCGCTGAGGCGACAAGGACCAGAGAAGCAGGAACGAAGATCAGCCGAGTTGGTGCACAGGAACAGGAACATCAGCCAGTCCGGGTCGGTACACAGGAGCAGACACTGAAGAATAGTCAGGCAATCCGGGTCGGTACACAGCAGCAGGAACTGGAGAGTAGTCAGGCAGGCCAAGTCGGTACACTGGGAACTCTTGAGCAGTAGTAGCACTGGTACAGGAACACCACAAAAGGGCACAGTGTGGGTGCAGGAGCCCAGTATCTAAAGGCCATACTGGGCGGGCTCAACACAGGGCAACCAATGAGAGCGTAACACAGGATAACTGACAGGAAAACCTCAGCAAGGGATCATGGGCACCGTGATACCCAGGCTCCGTATTCCTCCTCAAAGCCGGAACAGTCCTCCACCAAGACCACCAAACCTCCTTCGGCATGACTCGCCAAACATGGACCCCCCGCTCCAGTGGGTGGCCAACTGCGCCATTTTCTAAGTGTCTGGACAGACACCGTGGTGGATCTGTGGGTTTTACAGGTGATTTCAGAGGGGTACAGGATTCCCATCACCTCTCTTCCTCCTCTCAGGTTCTTCCCTTCTCACACTTCTCAAGGATTGGAGAAGCGTTGTCTGTTCAATGGCGCTATCCAGACTCTACTGGACAAAGAGGTTCTGTAACCGGTTCCCAACCCAGACATCGGATCCGGATTCTATTACAACCTGTTTGTGGTCTCAAAGAAGGATGGCAGCTGCCGTCCCATTCTGGACCTCAAGGATCTCAATTCCTTCATAGTCAAGACTCATTATCACCAAGAGTCCTTACGATCAGTGATTGCGGCAATGTGACCTGGGGAATTTCTGGCTTACCTGGACATCCAGGATGCCTATTTGCACATAGCCATCCATCCGGTCAGCCATCAGTACCTCAGGTTCGTTTGCGACTGAGGACACTTCCCGTTTTGTGCCCTTCCCTTTGGTTTGACTATGGGATCTCAGGTATTCACTCAGGTCCTGGGTGCTCTGCTTTCCGTCACGCACAAAGATGACATTAGCCACTCCATACATGGACGACTTGCTCTTGAAGGCCCTGTTTCCGGAACTACTTCAATAGATCAAGAACTGTATCAACACTCTCACCCATCATGGGTGGATCCTGAACATGGACAAGTCGGACTTGGTTCCATTTCGGAGACTGGTCTTCCTAGGTCTCCTGTTCGACATCCTCGAAGGCATGATATGTTGTGGCTTACGATCCCATTCTGGCCAAGAAATTAAATGGAACTTTTAGCCCACTGAATACCATACAATCTCAGGTATAATATGCACCTGTGTACAATATGTAGGTGTAAATTATACCCAAGATTTTATGGAAAATGAATGTGAGTGTTATACACCGGTGCAATCTTTCTGCCAACAGAAAGTACATAATATTTCTGCCTTTTCTCCACTGCCAATAGTTTTCCTGGGAAAACTTTGCCATTTTTTGTTTTCTATGACTGCAAAAAATGCCTCTAAGTGCTTTTTTGCGCTGTTCTTATTTTGTGTTTTTCTTTGGTATTGGAAGCAGGAAGGAGTATTCCCTGCGGTGTTGACCACACAACCAGGTTGTCAAAGGAACAGCAGCAGATGACCAGAACTGTGGCAGTTCAGCGGAGACTTATTGACAACTGAGAACTGCTACTCCCAGAACTGTGTGTTTATATGCCTCGTTTTTGTGTCTGTTGGTAGCGCACCCTGTAGTGTGGGACAACACCAGGATATATACATATATTGTGTCTAGATTCTGGTGGGATCCCCTAAGTTGGCTTTCACATGAGTGCCTTTTGTCCTTTACCCACAAAGCTAACTTCCTGCTTAAGTAACACTGAAACATCCTTTAAAGGGATAGTAATGTTTCATAATAAAAACGGCTCCACTTAATCTTCATAGTATTTGTCTTGGAGAGTGTTATTTCAATACTCTCAGAGTTGTAGTTCAAGAGTAATTGAATGATAAGGTATCCCCCTCCCTCCCTTTTTACTGATGTAACACTGCTCACCTCAGAGCAGCAGGGTGGTGTCCAAGTGGATTGCAGAGAGGGACAATCTTCAATTAACATAAGGGGAAAAACATGTCTATAGGGACAGGTCTTTCATTGTCTCACAGTAAGAAGATTGTCCCTTGCTGTGAGCTGCTTGGTCTGTGGACCAGATTCAATATCTGAGGGAGGTGGCTTACACTAGGTAAAAGGGGCGGGAGGGGGATAATTTATCCAATTACTCTTGAACTACAACATTAAATAAACTAAGCTTTTCTCAAAATGTGCTGCTGGTGAAAAGTGCCATTTTTCTCTTGTTTTATCTTTGAGGCAAAAACTGTGGCCCATCCCTCCACAGGATACTCCAACCAAAGGTTAGTGTATGAAAGGTGCTTGTAATTAATACATGTTTAGGGCTCAATTCAATTGTCCCCTTCGGCCAGAAAATCAGCCGACAGTATTTTTTCAAGCACAGTAAGCTATTCAATTAAATTACGCACCCATTTGAAACCATTAAAAAAAAGGAGTCTGATTTTCCCATTAAAATTCCTTGCGTTAGGCCGTAACCTGCATTAAGGGACCCACTTTAACAACTGAAAAACTAGAGATAATCTTTTTTGGGCGCAGTGTCCCCTAATGCCTGTTTTAACCTGCCAGCGCAGGAATTGAAACCTAGTAAAAAAAAAAAAAAAAAATCTGTTGCCAGTGAATGTATTGATATGGTGCCCCACTGGCACTCGATTAACCCCACTAAAGCTAACTCCATCTCATGAAAATAAACAGTTACCAGTAATTCTGATGTCCAGTTTGGTCTTCAGCACTCTGGTCAGCTACTGTCAGTCTTCTTATTTAATCTTCTCTCTTCCATCTTCTCATGTTCTTGCTTCTAATCTTCATGCTTGTTTAAAAAAAGGCACCATAATAGAAAAAAAATCCCACAGAGATGATGGGCTTAATCCTTTGACTGCCAGATACTTCACGGCAATGCGTTGCGTACCCCTCTGGCATTACAAGGGTTAACAAAATGTGCTAGTCCAATAATGTTAACGATGACTGCAGTCCAATATTGTAAAATACAATGCCAGTCCAAAAGGTAAAAGTACACTGCAGAAATGCAGAGGAGTATTACTTCTCAGGCCGTTGTCCGAGCCATTCGGTGGAAAAATTGAACAGAGTGTCTTTTATATGGCCAGAGTCTGTTCCATTAGGTGGAATGTGTGCTTATGCACTTCCTGACCCATTTGCTTCTAGCAGGTTTTGTCATTCCATCCCCCCGGAAGACTAGGAACCATTTTGACCAGAGACTGGCCATATAAAAGCCAGTCTCTGTTCTATTTTACCACAGAATGGCTCGAGAGGTAACTTGGGGTTGGGGGTTTGTTCTCTGCATTCCTGCCACCAGCAGCATACTTTTACCTTTTGGACTGGGATTCTAGGTTACAATATTGGACTGTATGTATCATTAACCTTATTGGACTGGCACATTTTGTTAACCCTTGTAACACCAGACTGGTACGCCACACACTTCACTGCAATGCATTGAGTAACCATCAGGCACTCAAAGGGTTAAGCCCATCATATCTTTATGCAGTTTACTTTGGGGGGCATCTAATTTGGCAATTACTTTTTTCTATTACAGTGCCTTTTTTTTATACATTTATATAAAGCATGGAGATGAGAGGAATGAAGATGAGAAGACAGAAGATGGAGGAGAGGAGTTTAAAGAAGAAGACTGACAGTTGACCGGTATATGTTACAGCTCTGATCAGGTCATATTTGTTAAGGCTAAAGACAACACTACGAACCTGATAGCTCTTCTCCACATGGTACATTCCCTGGGGATGCCGACCATACTCCTGTCCCTGGACTTAGAGTAGGCATTTCATAGGATGCAGTGGCCTTTTCTCTGGGTGGTTCTTTCTCCGGGCGGTTCTTTTGACCTTGGGGATGAACCTTAAATGCTTCCTCATCCTTGCCCTTTATGCTAACCCTACGGCCTACAATTGGATTAACAGTGTCCTCTCTGACCCGTTCCCAATTGCCACCAGTACTAGACAAGGTTGCACCCTATCGCCGCTCCTATCTGTCCTAACACTGGAGCCCTTGGCAAACTCGATAGAAGCCCACCCAGGCATTAGTGGTATACTGGGTCCGTTATATCTAGCTTTGCATACAATGTTCTGCTCACTCTGACCAATCCACTACACTCCATGCCTGAAGTCTTAGCTCCGTTGGACCACACTGACGGGTTCCTGAATAATACCGCAGAGTCAGAGATCTTGAATGTCTCTCTACCTCTGTTGATGAGGAGACAGCTGCAGGCGTTATATCCATTCACCTGGAAGCTGCCTATCACCTACAAGGGGGGGTTGAAGCTGGTTCCTGAGGTGGGGGACCTATACTACAGCAACTTTCCCCCACTTCTAACCCAGCTTAAGGAGGACTTGAAAAGTTGGCACTGTCCCAAGGTCTCATGGTTCGGGAGACTGAACGTTATTAAGATGATGTTACTTCGGAATGTACTCTACCTTTTTCAAACAATGCCCATACGGGTGCCTACAGCTTTCTTACAATCCCTGCAATCGGTGGTGTCCAACTACGTGTGGAACAGATGGCATCCTAGGTGTAGAGGTCATGTATTGACGAAGCACAGAAACTCGGGGGGGGGGGGGGGAGCTGGGGTTTCCTGACTTTGAGGAATATCATGAAGCGCCATTCTCACACAAGCGGCTGGCGGCATGGCTCTAGGTTGAGTTGGGGGAACATGTGAATCTAAGCCCCAGGCAGCTTCTCTTGGTTCCCTTTGCTCTCTTACCATGTGTCTTACTGAAGGCCCTGGTCCTGGGAAAGGTGCTTACATTGTGGCACCGTTGAGCCTCCAGGAGACACTGGGTTCCTTACCCATCTCCTCTGTTGGCTCTGTGTGGCAATTTGGACTTCCCCCCTGATCTTGAGGGTGGGGGTTTTCAAGCCTGGAGGGCTGCAGGCCTTCAGATGATTCCTGACCTTTTGGGTGTCCCAGACCCACTGGGATTTCGAGAACTACAACTTCATCAGGGTTTGCCTGCTTCAGAACACTACCAACAAGTATACCACTATCTCATGCAATACTCCGGCAGGGGGACCCCAGTCGTGCTTGGACTTCCATTGAGGACTTCCTTATCTCGCCTACAAATAACATCAAGATGATATCTAAAGTGTACCACTTGTTGCGGGCTGAGCTGAACCCTCAACTTCCACTCTATTCAGTGACTTGGAGCTCAGAATTGCACGATACTAGACTGTCTGACCCACAGGTGTGGAACTCCATCTTCCGTCTACCCTATCACCTCCCTAAGGACACACCTTTGTAGGAAGGACGCTATAAACTGCTCTCGCTGTGATACCTCACCCCGCGGCGTCTAGTGCATATTTTCCCAAACCAGGGTGATGTCTGTTGGAGATCCGAGGCATTTGTCGGTTCACTGACCCATATGTGGTGAGACTGTGGTGTCATACAGACGTCCTGGTCCCAGGTATGCATTGCTAGTTCACGGGTTTTGGAATTTCCCATACCGCTGGACCCTCTGTTGTGTCTGTTCTACCACGAGATGGTGGTGCCTAATAAATTTCCATTGCTTCATTTGATGTTGTCAGTGGCTAGGCTGAAAATTGCTGCACATTGGAAGCGGAAAGTCGTGACCTATTGGGAGCATGGGCCGCACGGATGAATGCTTACAGGGACCTGGATCGATTACATGCCCAACAGTTGTTGAGGAGTGTGAGATTTAGAGAAATCTGGACCCATTGGGAGAGGTCACAATACCCTGCTCGATAAGGTAAATTAACATGATCACTTGTTGCCGGGTGGGGATTGGTAAACCGCCTCTGTCGCTTTCGGATTTTGAGGACATATGGGTTCTGTGAGCTCTCAACCTACAAGGCAATGACCTGGAGTGCCTCCATGCCCCGACCTCACTCTAGAGATCTCATGTTTCATTCCTACTCCCACCTTTTCCCTGTTCTACCTTGTGTTATTCCCTCCTTCCCCCTTTTCTCTTTCTTTTTCGCCTTTTGTGCTCTTCCTTACCTCCCTTGCCTATTTACTTTTATACTTTGCTCCTTTTCTCTATACTTTGGTATTCTGGTCCTCAGTAACTTATCTATTCCTTTGTGTATGCCGCCTCTGGTCATTTTGAGAGAAGCCTGGGCTTCTTTATCTTTTCTCACACTGTGAGCCCCGTAGCCAGGTGCAAATTCTAAACTTATCAAGTTTTATGACATAGGCGTCATGTCAGGGGCCTCCAGCAGCTTTTATAACACAACCAAAATGTTGCTTGAAATAGTATAAGCCTTAACAATGTATATTCATGGCGAGTCTATTCTGTCTACTGTTAATTCACGTATCATATTGTCTTACTCTCTGCGGAGTGTGAATGTGAATATGCCATGATGGTTGTATTGAATGTATTTTTGAATTTACTGCTTTTGTATTTTCTTGACACTGTTTATTATACGCTGTATTGTACTATTCTATCAATAAAACCTTTTTAAATCTAAAAAAAAAATGACCATGCACAAATATTTTGAAAACTAAATGCAATGGAGATGGAATGAAAGTTCACATGGGATGAGACAAATGTAGTTGCTGATGTAATGATTCAAACTTTGATATGCGTTTTCCTGTAGCTACTGTTAGCCTTTTGATACAGAGTCTGGGATGGAGAATGATTGAAAAGAGCACAGAACTAAACACCATGAGAAACAACCAAATCCACTCTCACATTTGCCCTTCTTGGATTTAAAGCATCTCAGGGTCCTACCCCCTTCCTGATCAGCTACTCTGAGAGAAGTATACAAAAACAGGTGCCTTCTGGGTGCTTCATGAACTGAAAATGAATATGAGGAGCAGTGGCTCCTTCTCTTCCTTTCCCTGAGGCCAGGGGAAAAAGGGCCTCTTGGAAACCTCCAGGTACCCCTGATCATTGTCATTGAGGCAAGGGAACCCTTCTTAGGGGTCTCCAATAGTAATCAACCACACTATGCTCCAGGATCCCACTCCCACAGTCTGGAGCCCACCTGTTGTCGTGGGAGATGCTAGTAGAGGGATGAAGGTCCTTATCCAAAAAGGTGGCCATAAATAACACACAAAGGGCCAGCGTGCAAGGAAGAGCTCAAGTACCACAGACCTGATAGTGTGGCTGGTAGACAGATAGACAGATAGGACATACAGGATCGGTGGCACTCATGTAATAGTCATAGTATATTATATAGCATTGACATTAATCTAAGCCAAGTAAACGGTAATCAAAAAGGACAATTTGATGCACACTATCCATTTCCATTCAGATTGGACCTTTGAACTTGGTAACATTGCCTTATGTATTTTTATATATAATATGCAATTCCAGAGGCTGAAGCTGAGTCAGAAGTTTGGTACAAGAAGTAGAAGCTGCAATAAAATCAATGGATAATGGCAAAACAGCTGGACCTGACAGTTACTATTGAAATTTTGAAAGACAGAGGTCAACCCTTATTCAAAGCCCTAGCTAATCTATTTTTAAAATGTCTGCTACTCGGCAAAGTGCGTGAAATATGGAAAAACGCAGAAGTCATCCTACTGCACAAAAAAGGCAATAAGGTGGATCAAAGAAAAAAAAACTGCAGTCTAATAAGCCTATTGCCAAGGTTTTCACAAAGGTATCATCAAGAAGAATGGACACAATACTTAAAGGAGCAGTAAACATATGAAAACACATATTTTGTAGATCACTTCCTGCTGAATAAAACAAGGCCACTCTCATCACTGTCAGATATTTTATACAAAATGTACAGCAGTTTAAATAATCAGGAAGTTAATTTACTGTGTTTACTTCCTGATTGTTCTGACAGGATGTGACAGGCAGTTTCTATCACATTATATGGAGAACTGTACGTCTCTGACTTTCCTCTCCATTAGAATCTAACAGGAAATCTAATTAGAATTTGACCACTAGAGGGCACTGCTAATGTAAAAAAATGGGTTTAAACTGTAATAACTCTGGAGATATAAAAATCTCTCGGCAGTGGGAGTACCCTTATTTTACTCAATAGGAAACTAAAAAAAGTTAACTGCTCCTTTAATGTAGCGCAACCTAAGGAACAAGCAGGCTTCAGGAGTGGTTTAAGTACAATGGACCACATCCAGACAGTACAACATGTTATACACGATATAATGCATAGACTTCATTGACTACAAAAAGGCCTTTGACTCAGTGAAAAAGCAAGCAATATCCTCCAATCAATATATATATGAAGATGCAACTGCATCAATACAGGTCTACAATGATGAAGTCCAGATCTACATAGAATAAGGGCTCCGACAAGGAGACAACAATCTCCCCAAAACTATTTCCTGCTTGTTTTGAAGAAATGTTCCGCAAACTTAACTGGGACAAAAAAGGACTTAAGTCCAATGGAGACTACCTACATCACTTTGGTTTTGCAGACAATATCATACTCTTTGCCAGTAGTCTAGACGAATTGCAAGAACACATTGAAGAGCTACATCAGTAAAGCAAAAATTGTGGTCTGAAGATGGATATTAACAAAACACAAGTCATGTTTAACAAACTTACCATACCTAGGAAAATCACAGTAGATGGACAAGTAGTGGACAGTATGTTTACCTTGGACAGGAAATGTCAACAGATGGAAACATCATGATGGAAATTGACTGTAGAATAAAATTGGAATGGCAAGCATTTGGAAAACATAGAAGTCTTTAAGACAAATTTACCACTCTGCCTCAAGCGAAATGTTTTGACCGGTGTGTCTCCCTGTCCTTACCTATGGCTGTGAAACATGGACACTGAATGTCAAAGCAATACAAAAACTTAAGGTTACACAGAGACTACCTACATCATTTTGGTTTTCCAGACAATATCATACTCTTTGCCAGTATTCCAGAAGAACTGCAAGAACACACTGAAGAGCTACATCAGCAAAGCAAAAATTGTGGTCTGAAGAAGGATATTAACAAAGCACAAGTCATGTTTAACAAATTTACCATAACTAGGAAAATCACAGTAGATGGACAAGTAGTGAACAGTATGTTTACCTAGGACGGGAAATGTCAACAGATGGAAACATCATGATGGAAATTGACTGTAGAATAAAATTGGAATGGCAAGCATTTGGAAAACATAGTAGTCTTTAAGACAAATTTACCACTCTGCCTCAAGCAAAATGTTTTGACCAGTGTGTCTCCCTGTCCTTACCTATGGCTGTGAAACATGGACACTGAATGTCAAAGCAATACAAAAACTTAAGGTTACACAGAGAAGAATGAAGCAGTAAATTCTAAACATAACAAAAAGAAAACAAAAAATCTGTGCATGGATTCATCAGCAAACAAAAAAGGTCTGTGACGTAAATGAAAAATTGAAGCACCTGAAATGGAAATGATCAAGCCTTTTAGCAAGAAGACCTGAAGGCAGACATACCAAATACATTTTGGAATGGATTTCACTCAATAGTAAACGCCCAAGAAGAAGTCCAAAGACAAGATGGGTAGATGAGTTTACCAAATGGTACAGAATGGTGCACTGTGTGGCCTGCTCAACTGGGCACGCCTTGCACTTTGGGAACCCGCTGAACTCTCTGTGCAGTAATTTTCCAAGTAGTGGGCATGGCAAGAGACTTCACCCCTGCCCACTCCTATGAAAAATGCCTCCCCTGATATTGCAGCTTATTTCCACCTTCCTGCCACCCTGGGGCAGGAAGGACAGTGAACCAGAAACATATATATATATAAATTTAAGTGTGTGTAATATATTAGAGAGAGAAAACCAAGCAGATGATGAGCATTTGAAATAAGATCTGCATGAGAGTTTGTGTGGCTGTAAATTCAGTGAGCTCTAAATGCTACTAGTAGCCATTTATATATGGTTTAATGTTTCTTAGAGATTTTTTAACACAAAATGAGATTCTATGGCTGCTCCTGCATATTTAGCAAGGAAGACTGCATGTTAGATAATGCTAGAATTTGTATGCCTTTGAACTTGAGGCACAGCAGGTCAGATTTTCATGACCACACTACTTAAACACGGGTGTATTTTTATTATTATTATTAATAATAATAATTGCTGAACTACCGATTAAACACTTCTGTTCTACCAGGGTTAGTTTGAAAACATGTACTGTTGGTCTGTCCTGAGGAGTAACGTTTAGAATCAGTGCCTTAGTAAGAACATTGTTCTTGTTACATTTTTATACTTGTACTGAAAATGTATTGGGCAACCCAGGTTCTTGATACACTGTACCCCAGCCTAGGCATATTCTTCAATTTTCCTCCTGTGTCTATCAGTTGAACCATCAGAACAAGATTGATTTCAGTGGAATGGGTAAGAAATTGCTGGGCAGGAAATGGCATCTATATTTGTTGTTGTTATTTATGTGAAATAATTTGTTTTAATCCTACTTGTAATCATTCG
Source organism: Rhinophrynus dorsalis (assembly GCA_037306005.1). Lineage (NCBI taxonomy): Eukaryota > Metazoa > Chordata > Amphibia > Anura > Rhinophrynidae > Rhinophrynus > Rhinophrynus dorsalis. The sequence goes on from CM074723.1 coordinate 209,361,730, forward strand.
GTCAGATTCTTGCATGGACTTGCTGAACTTTGATTCTATGAAAAGAAAGAAGTGGTGAATGTGGAGGTAACAGTGAGGCTGATGTGCTAAGAAAAAAGAGGTCCAGTTCTGGAGCAAACCAACTTCACCGTATGGAGCAAAAAACAAAACACAAAATGCCCATTGATTTAAATTGGACTTTTAAACCACTGAATTCTAGAGTGGTCTCAAATGCATTGCTTTGTATTTAAAATGGGAATTTTTATTTTTTTTCCCTATGGTGTAATTTGGTTGCTTCATGATTGTTCCCCTTTGTATTAGTACATCAGACTCAGTGTGAGCTATGTATGTGAGTTACATTCTGCCATAGGTAAGAATGAAAGACGTTCTGTAAAATGAAAAAGCAGTGGTTGGTGGGTAAGAAAACTAGAGTGACGTTATGTAAATGAATGTATGACTGACAGAATGGCAGATTAGTAACTCACATAGATGGGCATCAGCAACATTTTTTCAAATCACTTCTAGCCCCCAGTAATTTACAGTATGACATTCAATATACTTTAGCAATGTTACAATAATTTATTTTGGCAAATCAGATATTTAGGTATTAAACACTTAAGTTAAACTTAATTGACATTTTGGGGCTAGATTCTATTGTAGGTGATAAATGTTAACACTCGTTTTATCAAACATTTTCCTATTGAAGTCTATGTGGAAAACTGGAGATAAAAGCAGTGATACAATTGGCACCTGCAATAGAATCTAGCCCACGTAGTCTCTCCCTCAGCCATTATTTTGGAACTGTGTAATTGCAACCTTTCACTTCTAAAGTGGAAAAAATAAACCTTAAATCTTATTTTTCTAGATTGCAATACTGATATCAATACAATTCTTTTGTATCCATAAATAAAAAAATAATTATGATGAGAGTCTTCAGATGTAACAACATGTGGGGGTATTATCACAGATTTTCAAATGCTCTTATCATTAAAGGGATAGTAAAGTTTCATAATAAAAGCAGCTCTAATTAATAATCATAGTATTTGGACTTAGGAAAGTATTATTTCAATTCTGTCAGAGTTGCAATTCAAGAGTAATTCAATGACAAAGTATCCCCCTCCCTCCCCTTTTACTGATGTAACACTGTTCAGCCAGATCAGAAGGGAGGTGCCCAGGTAGATTGCAGAGAAGGACAATCTTCAGTTAAGATAAGGGAAAAACCTGAAAAACGTGTCAAGGGGGCAGGTTTTTCATTGTTCTCACAGTATTATCAGAGGGGAGGTGGCTTACACTAGGTAAAAGGGGCAGGAGGGAGATATTTTATCATTCAATTACTCTTGAACTGCAACTTTGACAGTACTGAAATAACACTCTCCATGGCCCAAATACTATGAAGATTAATTGGAGCTGCTGTTTTTATGAAACATTATTATCCCTTTAAAGACATAAAATGATGTTCATACATAATAAAATACACCATGTTGTTCCCTCTTTGTGCAGACATCAGTAGTCAAAATCAGGTTATATAATAACAATTATTACACACTGCAGTCTACCAAAAAAACAACTTCATATCATCCTGTGTACTGAGGTTCTTATAAAAATTAAGATTGTGCAATTTAAATTGCATGTTGGAGGAGAGACTATGTTTTGTTTCAATTACGTTAATCAGGTCTGATTTTTAATTAACTCTTTAAGTACCCAGTGGAGGTGCATTGAAGTTATGAATGCTACCTTTAAAACTTTATACAACAAATACATCCCAGCGTTTTGCTACCTTTATTAACAGTAATTTGATGTAATATGTTTGCTTTAATTCATTTACTTTCTAGGTATTCATAATATTCCCAATACACTGAAATCACACTTTTTTATTCCATTTGATAAATTGAAATTTGTGTTTATTTGAGCCAAAATACAGAAAAATATACCTTAATTATTGTCTTCAATCCAGTTTAAAGCAAATATTTATCGCATTATAACTAAAACTGTCTGTTTGTGATAGCATCACACTGGTTAAAACTTGGGGAATCACATTATATTATGCTAGTATTACCAAATATCCCCCCAACAATATTAGTTAAAAAAATAGAGATAAACATTATAGAATATGCGTAATGGCGTTCTTATGGTAAAAAGCATCACAAAGGTCATATGTTCAATTTTTATTTTGTTTAAACAAACCTGTCTTTGTTGTTACATAGGCATAAAGCTACCCTGAACATAAGATAACGCAAAGGACCAAATAAGATTGAAAAAAGTAGCAAAATGGACAGACTAGATGGGCTGAATGGTCTCTCTTATCTGTTGTCAATTCCTGTGTTTCTATTTTGCATTGTACCTGGGATGTATTTGTTTATAAATAATGAATGACACCAATTTGGAACGGATTTAATTGTGATTTTCGTAATAAAGTTTCCTTGAAGTGTTGTGTGGTCAAAATTCAAACAGGTTTATTTTTGTTTCACAGCTTGAACAAGAGTTAACCTATAAAAAATTTCTGGAGTGGACCAATCCAGAAATGATGGAGCGAGTGGAAGTGATACTTTCTCTTCCCAAATTTAAGTTACAAGACAACTATGACTTGGAATCTGTGCTCAGCAGCATGGGGATGTCTGATGCATTTAATACTGGTAGAGCAGACTTCTCTGGAATGTCCAGCAATAAGGACCTTTTTCTGTCTAAGGTGGTACACAAATCATTTGTGGATGTGAATGAGGAGGGTACAGAAGCTGCAGCTGCCACTGGAGCAGTCATGATGCTTCGTTGTGCAAGACGTGAAATAAGGATCATTTGTGATCATCCTTTTCTCTTCTTTATTATGCACAAATCAAGCCGCAGCATTCTGTTCTTCGGCAGATTCTCTTCCCCTTGTTAGATGGAAATACTCTACTTTACATGTTGGTATATATTCTAATGTGTAACACATGCTGTGTATTGCCCTAACAGAACTTATTTGCAGTAGGAAGCTTCAAAATTAGATGTGTCAAGCAAGGGTCTATATAAAAAAAAAAAAAAAAAAAATTGTGGCCTGCAAACAGCTGTTCCCTAGATATTTTGGAATTCTACATTTGAACAGTTTTCCATTTTCAGTTGAGTCTTCTTCTAGTTTCCCAGCTGTATACTATAGGGGAAAAAAAGACTACTGCATCAAAAAAATTCATCTTTAAAGGTAAAGTATGTAATATGGATTATTTTTTTAGGTATTTTCCTGCTGATCAAAAACAAAGATGCTCCCACTATGGGGACATGTTTCATTCAAGTGTTTTTAAGCTCAAATTTGCATTTTCTTGAGTCAAGGGTTTCCATCATCTGCCACTTTAGGGTAGTGCTGTAGTTACAGCAGTCTGGGGGTTTTATCAGTGATATCACACCTCCATTGGCTGCTATAGCAACAGCACCATCCTAAAATGGCAGGCATTTGTAAGATTTAAGCTGTAATTACTTTTCAATAAATATCCCAACATTAAGAGCACTCGTGCTTTACTCAGCAGGAAAGCCCCCAAAAATATAATGTTTACATATTACTCGATACTTTCACTCTTAAAATAAACAGTTTTAGAAAAAAAAATAGGTGTGCTTCAATTTTTGTACATGGCAGATTTAAGTAAACAAAATAATTCTGAAACTTTAAGGGCTTTCATAATCTTAACCTGTTAAGTAATCATTATGAGTCAATGAGCATATACAACATTTTATCTAAATGCTTTAGCCAGTGATATACTGCAGTATTCAGGTGATGGTGATAGATATGATTAATCCAAAGTTACACATTAAAAGCATAGTCAAGTATCAGAAAAGTGTGTGTGTGTGTGTGTGTGTGTAATGAAAGACATGTTACTTTGATGAAAGTGATCTGTAAATTGTCATATACATTTTCAATTACCTTGATGTTCTTTTATGTATTCCTCCAGATTTGATGGTATTATTTCTCTAGTCCTAGGTGTCAAAAGTCCTCTATGCTCAAACACTCTGCTTAATCAGTGAGTGCAAATCTGTACATTATGATACCTTTTTATATTGTGTAATGTGCCATGTCTTGTAACATCAGTCTCAGTATATTTATGACATTGTTTGAGAAACAGCTTCCCCATCCACCTCCATTATTGTTCATGCACACATGCAGATCAGTGACAGGGCTTGAGCAGAAAGGAAACTTGTCCTGGTTCTGACACCATATGACTCAGGAACTAGAAGAAAATATATTAGTGAACATCCAGTACCCCAAGTGCAGG